>JAYEPQ010000003.1:28171016-28771016 GCA_036321105.1 Dracaena cambodiana | reverse complement strand
AGCAAAATAATCCTGAGCCAATGTTGACTTCACTGATGACCTGATAGCTGTGATATTAGACTGGACCACCGGTGATCTCATCAGTGAACTCAATAGTGGATGACCATCCACCGGTGATCTCATCAGTGGACTAAATAGTGGATGACCATCCTATAATAAATATAGAGCCATCCCACAACAACCTCATCACTATACTCGGCATAGGCAAGCCCAGTGCTAGACTCATTGATGCCGCCACCAGTGGGGCAAAATAATCTCTTTTCTTTCTCTGTTTTCTCTCTTCCCTATTTTTTCAACGTAAGAGGAAGTTGAGTAGAAGGGGGCGATTTGTTGGATAGTCATGTAAGATAGAGTTGTGTGAGGTATTGAGATTGTTGGGATTTAAAATTCAAACAAATTCTATTTATCTCTAGTTAAGTTAAATTTAAACAATAAGATTCTTAAAATGTGATTATTATGTCTAATACAGATAAGACTTCACTTATTAAAGTAATTTAAACAAAATAAATAAATAAAATAATAATTTGTTGGTGGGTGTTAAACAAACGCTTATAAAAAAAATTCAAATGCATTATGAATATTTCATAATACATCACTTTAAAATACCCCAAAACGTTCAAAACTAGTCCTCCAAATTCAGGATAAATAATTGTAAATTAGTTAGTTTCGTACCGTAGTTGGCTTAATTATGCAGGCAAATCCATAATAATTTCTCTACCTATGAATACTAACTTTTTAGAGCATAGTCCCAATTAAAATAATTCCATATAAATTTGAATTTTAAAATGAAATTTTAGATATAAAATTGGATAAGGACTTACTTAAAACTTCTTAAATAAATTAGCAAAATTGTGCATGAAGTATATTTTACTTTTAAGGTGTAAATTAATTTTTTCCTTTTTAAGATAAAATACATGTCACACTTTAGTTTCAATAACATAGTAGTTCAAATCTTATATTGCTCGCTTGATATATTTTGTCCATCAATTTTATGTAACATAAATTTGTTTAATTTATTATTAAATATAAGAAAAAGTTTTATAATTTTTAAGATTTTTACCTACACCTTGGGTAAATAGGGTCAAAACTCATTAAGAACTAGTCTAAGTAATTGAGCGAACTAAAAAATTAAAACTATAAATACCAATATGATGGATATGAGGTATATGAGTGATTTGACATAGCTGTAGCGTAAAATCTCATGATGATGTCAATTATAAAAGTATAGAGTTCAGAGTTACTTTTATAATGATACCAAGTTCATCTAAAACGAAGTTCTAAAGTTAAAATTATGATGGTTCAAAATTGGGAAGAAATATTGGAAAGAATGATGAAGTCTATGTAGCAATATCAGCATCAAGCCTAGTTTTGACCCTAATGCATATAGAATTGGAAAAGTTTCTATATGGGGAAATTTTAAAATTTTGAATTCTCATTTGAATGACACCAAAATCACCTCAATCGGATTTCTAAATCAAAACTTATGGTCATTTTACTAAAATTTTGAAGAATAAAAAAACTAATCCAGTGAGCTACGAGTTGGCTGAAAATATTTTCAGAACTAAAATTAAAAGATAAAAATTTACTTATACTAAAATTGTTGGTTAGATATATGTAACTCCCTTTTAAAATAATTTACTGAATATATTTATACTTTTTTATCTCAGTTGCATAGACCATGTGGTCTTTCTGCAGCTGGAAAATAATTGAATTAAGCACAAAATATATAAAATTGTGAACTTTGATACTTTGACTAATTTCTCCTAGTTAATCTTATATAAATTTTGAGTTTATCTAAACATGCAATATGAATAATAGAAATAAACATTCAAGTTCTAAACATATACCATACCTAAAGAGTCTATAATATATAAAAAAACTAAACAACGAATATATCATCAAACTATAAAGTATCAAAAATTCAAAATCATATTTAATCAGATCAAAGATAGCAAATAATCAAAAGATATCAATTCCACATAAAATAATTAAAATCAACAAACATATAAAATACATACTAGTAAATTATCTAGGCTTTGTTATTCCATCTGATCCAACTCAAGAATTTAGCCACTCATACTTAACATAGCTATGAATAAAAGGAATTTTTTTTATTGATTTTTATGAATGAATACAAAAACTAATTCTTGAATCTATAACTCTATATTATTCTCTCTCAAACGGTGCTTAACATTACAAAACTTGAGATTTATTGGTTATTTATAACATTATAAAACTCTAATAGGAATTCTATTTACAAGAAAACTCTTAATTCTTCTAAAAAATATCCAAAAATTAACTCTGCGACCTCTCCCTTCGACGGACCTATCAACGGCTGCTCTCGGGCATGATTCCAAGTTGGTGGCTATCAACTGTACTAGCTTATGGCTGCTGATGGCCATTCCTAAAAATGCACAATTTTGAGCTGATATTTGATAAATGTTTCGATACTTTGATTTTCTTGCATATAAAATCCTACAAAAATATTAGAAAAATATCATAGTATGGAATTTGATTAATAAAAATATTTTTTTAATATTTTCTTGTATTAATCAGCAAAATTGTATTACGCTTGTACAAAATAAACTAAAAATATTACATTTTTCAAGTGTAATCAATAAACATTTAGAAAATTAGGGGAGTTACATAAATTGTATTGTAAATATTACAAGAGAGACATTTTAAGTTGAAGAAATTGATGTTTTTTGTTTGTACTTTTTCCCTCTTTGATTATTTTCCTATTTAAAGTTCGGTATTCATAGATCAGTGGCAAAGCTTTAAATTCTCTATTTTATAAATATTGATATATTAATGAATTGTTAGATTGATTTGGAAATAATTTGTTTCTATAATTGATTTATTGGTAGTTTTATGCCGAAATAAAGCATTTTTTTTGCTACTTACATTTTATTGGTGTTGAAAGTTTCCACTTGAAGAGGATTATATTATGAACTTATGGGAAAAAATATTTAAGCATATTAGTATTGATATTGCATAGATTACGTACTCCGTGTAATTGTTTCTTTATGAACTTGTAAACCCACAAAAGTGGGTAAAATTTTGGAATTTATGGATTAATTTGGCATTTTCAGATATCAAATGTATTAAATTACTTGATAATAATTTGGGTTTGGTCTTTAGAGATATTTAGAGATCACAAATTTATCAATTTCAGACCATAATTTTTTCATTTTGATATGATCTAAGGGTGATATATTTAGCTGATATTTAGTGATATATTTAGCTCACATTTTTTTCTAAAATTTTGTATTAAGTCTAATTTATATTTGCATATATAGAAACCATTGCTTACTATTTTTTTTAATCTTGTAATATTTATTTATTTTAATTATTGTTTTAGTTCCTTATTGAATTATATTGATATTCAAAGTGACATTTTAGATATATAGATAGTTAGTCTTATTTTGCCTTGAAAATGGGAGAATGTTTACCTCATTTCTTTTTTGTGATACCCCAAATTACACTGGTGGGCCCGAGTGTATATCCCAATAATGGGTAGGGTATCACTGGCAGGCACTCTTAATACCTGAGTGTATAAGACCATTACATCATATAATTATAGGCAAGAGATATCGAAATGTGCAAATAAGATATATATACCATAGGTCTGAATATACCTACCATAATATCACAGGCATAAATATAGAAAATCCAAAAACAGATATAAAGAAATGATTAGTAATATGTACATCAAAAGATTGTTCATGTGGAGTCAAGTATAGTATCATAACAGAGCAATATAAGTACTGAATATTATACAAGAGTGTCCAAATAACATGAACAGAAGTAGGATGCATAATACATATATACATTTAAACTAAAATGATATATACACAAAAAGAATAAAGACTCTACGAGAGGTAAGATATTGACGCTCGGCTTGCTCCTAGAAGTGGAGATCCTTGAGAGGTAGGTCGTCCTCCTCAGAAATAGTGGGCACGATTAGTGGACCTAGAGTGTGATAATTCTATAGTTAGAATCCAAACAAGTATAAATTCAAGTTAGTGAAATACTATAAAAACCATATGAAAGGGTGGTGTATGGAATGATAGTAGAAGACAATATAAAAGATGTATGTGCAGGGCTCATGAAGTACATGTTAAGCATGAATCATATAGTATATGATGAATATGATATAACGTGGTCATGCATATGAATCATGAAGTACAAGGTATGCCAAACATAATTCGAATTATGAAGTAAATAATGCATACTCTATCTTATTAATTTGGAACTAAATGACAGGATTTTCACATGTTTTAGAAGTGTAATGTGCATATCCGTTACCAGGGACCCAAGACCAATCACATATGAATTGAATTTTGCACTACTAGACACACTAGATATTCCGTGCATATCCAAAATCACGACCTCAAGTACCGATCCTCATTCAAACTGAATGACATCCTGCTAAGGATACAAGTAAGAAACTAAGAGTGCTAGTACACAGATCAGTAAATACATCCAAATAAGAGAAGAACTTCTACAATACATATTTTAGTCCCTCATTCATTTTTTTCATACCCACAATATAATATGTGCTAAGCATCAATAAGACATATGCAATAAGGGTACATATATCAATAGCCATATGAATATGAAACAATACACATGGTAATACTAGCAGATACAGGAGTTACAGGACATATTCAAGTGCATGAAGTATCATTTATAAGCAAGAATAACATATACAACAAATAATAACATGCTTAATTAAATATGTGTGCATGTATAATATATCTTGTATCAAGAGGTATATGCACAAATATAGCATGCATGCCTAAATATGAGCTATGACAAGTCTGAAATCGTTATTTATAAGTAATAATAAGAGAAATTAAACATGTGTACATGTATACCACATCATAAATCAAGAGGTATATGTATAGACATGATATATGGGCTTATATTGCTGCAATTCAGTGGACATATCATATTTCCAGGTCTTATTTGACTAGCACCAAATAGAATTAGAAGATAAGATTTTATAGTTGTAATAAATTCAATTATTTTTCTAATGAATTTTAAATGAGCTTAATTGGACTTCTAGAACAAAAGTTATGGTTATATTTTATCACGATCTGTTGTATAGACCTGATACAACAAGGGGACTTTAAGAATTGATTTGACTAGGATAAAAATAAAATTAGAATATAAAATTTTGGATAGTTTTAGATAAGTCAATTAGCTATCAAAAAAACTTGAATGTGATCAATCAGAGTACTAGAGCAAAATTTATGGTCGTTTTACTATGGGTTGCTATTGCTATTATTGTGCTGCTAATCTGGCAATACTAAAAACTGATCTTCCAGCCTATATTTAGCTTGGTAAATGACCAAATTAGAATATACTGTTGGATAAAATGTAGATTAATGAATACTCTTTCTAATGGTACTAGAATAAGATTAATCAGAGTTAAGATGTAAGATTTATAACAGTTCTAAAATCGATTGTTGCATAGGTCTGGGCATCAATAGATTTTGTGTATATGTAACATGTGCGATATGATACATACAATAAAACTCAAGACTAAATTTTATAGCCTGATCCAAAATTATACAACATTGTAAAGTACCACAACAGAAGACATATGGAATCATGAAAATGGTTTTTATGCTGATTCTTCTCCAACTACATGAAACTATAATTTTGAAACTGGAAAATTTTATTATTTATTATTTGTCATTGCTGCAAGATATAGTAAATCTAGTATACAAATGAAAGATATTGCATAAGAGATCAGCTGAAAGGTGCTTAATAGTGAGGTGGCTAGGAGACATACAATTTTACTTGTAGTTAAAAAATTGATGAACGCAATGATTATATTACTTCTGATGAAACCTAACTAAGAATGTGCTCAGCAAATAATTATACAAAGTTGTAAAGTAGCAAATGCATACCATGCATCTATCGCAGACACGAATTGGCGAGCCTGTTCATCTGCAGTAAGAGCAATTCTACCCTGGGTACACTTGCCATAGAAAATATCACCACAAGTCCTGCCATGATGCTGGGTAATCATCGACATTGTCAGTAACATGTTACATAGGTGAGTCTAGAAAAAAAATTCAGCCAGTCAATATTAATTCCTAAGAGCCATCACCTTTCACACAAATGCTGAAAAATCTGCAGCACATGATATGCATTTGTGACTGCTTCAACTGGAACCTGAATATATAAATATCAAATAGGTGTTTAGAACTAAAAAAAAAAAAATTAAAATGAAAAGTAGCAGACAAGTTAGTCAAATTAATACTAGCCAACCTTTCTCCCAGATACTGGGTGAAGAACATCAAGATCATAACAAGACATTCAAATGCCAAGATCTATAACCAAAGAATTATATTTCCTACTTAAGAGTAAACAAAGAAATGGAAGCAATGGATAAAGGCTAATTTTAAGTAATCAAGCTATTCAAAGTTTCTTCTAAGAGTGAGAACCCACCTCCAAAGAATATATGAGATAGGACTTCAATACAATATTTTTAGTAGCATGTGAAGGGTTTATACATGGGGCTCCCATCCTATGATTTTATTAGCATATGAATGCCTTATATAGCATATGAAGCCATATGTAGCATATGAAACTTTAAATATTAGAATTTACTATGCATTGCCTGTAATTTTTAACTGGCAAAAGGCTTTCAACAGTAATTCTATCAATTTTAAGGCTTGGGTATGGCAACAATAAAGCTTGAATTGAAGAAACTAGAAGTACTTGTGAGATCTGAATCTTAGCAGGCATGTTGGAATCTTGCAGCAAACAGGCTCTCATATTATAATACTAATAATAAAATATTATGCAAATCGGCCAGGCATGTGTAAGCACCAAGCTCAACAAAAAAAAAAAAAAAAACCAACTTTTAACCTCCAAAACCATCTTGGCACATTCAGACTATAAGACTTATCCTAAATAACTCTTGTAAGCTCATTCATCACTACAAGGCAAATAAAACTAGACTCAATGTAGATCTTTGATGCAATCCAATAGTAATCGAAATACCTCTTGCTAGATCGCCACAGGTTCTGTCACTTGCCAATAATCCTCTTAATAATGATAATATATTTGACAGGGAATCCTTTCTTTATCAATGTCCACCACTACACCTTTTCTCGGTACCTTTCATAGGCTTTTTCGAAATCAATAAAAAACATATGCAAATCTTTACTTCTTTCTCAAAATCAGTTATTGACTTAACGAAGCAAACAAGCAGGTTCTATTGACAATCGCAAAGGAATGAATACAAACTGGTTTACAAACCAAGAGAGTTGAAAGATCATCATCAGTATCCAAATTCGGGAACAAATATTCAACCCATGCTTTTTGCATGACACCTTGATTCCTCAGTTTGGTCATCTGGCCACAGATGTGAAAAATGCAGTGTTCTAAAAAACGCCCTATACAGGCACATAATTGCCCGCATAGGCATTTGCGGTTCCCAAATGCAAACAAAACCAACAATTCGCCCTATCCGCATGGACAGGGGATTATGCAGTTGCATAATTGATTATGCGGAATATGTGCCTGCATAATCCGCATAATTGATTATGCTGTTAAAGGGTTATTGGGTTTCAAATGTTAAAAAACTTCCCGGTCCGCACCTAAAAACCGAAAACGTTAAATAAATTTCTCGATCCCTTTCTCCCCAAAAACTCGATCGTTAACCCTAACCTCTCGTTCCCCTTTTCTCCCGATCGAAACCTGATTTGATTCGAGCGCAGTTCTATGTGGGAAGCTTGCGATGACCTTTCTGACCTTTTTTCTGGTGGTGGCGAGCCTCCAATTGAATTAACCAGCGGCGGCGACATCTCAGGTAAGATTTTGTTTGTTTTTCTATTTCTATTCAAAATTTCCATCATTTTTAGGTTTTAGTGATTTTTTTTTTGTTTTTTTTTCTTCTTTCACTAGTTTACTTGTTTAATTTGATAAAAGCAAAGCCCGATCGAAATTCAACTTGAATCTAGGGTTTTGTAAAAATGGCCACCCCTTAATTGGAAATTTAATTGAATAATTTGTTCAAGGATCAATGATAGTTGGGATTTCTTTTTAGTAGATATAATGCTATATATGTTTTTTCTTGTGCTCCTGTTTGTGCTGCTGCTACCGTTTGTGCTGTTGCTCCTGTTTGTGCTGCTGCTCCCATGTGTGCTGCTGCTATTTAATGTTTTTTTTAAACCTTACCATTTTAATTGTGTGGATTATTTCTGTTTGCTGTAGGATGTAGCATTGCATTTGTGTGGGTCCTTGTAGGCTGTAGCATTGCATTTGTCCATAATCCATCACAAAAATTTTACAAAAATTCGATTAATTTGGAATGGCATGTCACATGTGCTCTAGAATTGAGGTCCATATATGAATAACATTGATCAATTTGGTGGACCCAAAAGGTGAATACAAAATACATTGGGGGTCAGAAGTTAGTATTTCCTCCAACTTGTGAGCTTGATTTCTCTTTTTTTTTCTTTTTGTTAAAAAATTATGACAAGGAAATGGTTGATATTTGAAAAGATTTAGCCATCATGTTTACTCTGTCATTTCTTTTCGTCTATTTAATATAAAATCATTTTTCCATTTCTTAATTATTTATTGAGTAATAATTAATTTTTTTTCTCAATGGTGATGTAGGAATTTCTGTAAGACAATTAGTTGAATTTCTGTGTCATTTATGACTTCCAATTCTAGTAGTTGTGGACAGCCAAATCTATCAAGTGAGAAAGATACTCAGATTCCATCGAAACCCCCTGCATCAAATTATATTAGGTGGAATTATGGAAAGCTGATAAAGAAAGGATCCTACATGGATGTCAAATGCATAAAGTGTAACTAGATTGTGAAGAGGAAATAAACATATTGAAACAACATATTGCAGGAGTTGGAAGAGTGTTAGCAGTGTGATTGCTACTTATGAAGAGAGGCACATAGGCAGAGAGGACTTGGAGGAATAAAGAAGAGAAAAGTTGACAAGCGAAAGTTGATTATGAGTTTCGGCAAGAGGTGCAGATATCAGTAGGAAGAGAGACAACTAAACCTGAACTTGCGGGCGAGCATAGGCCTCGTGTTAGTGGTCCATTGAACAAACTAGTAAACGAAGCTAAATGGAAACAAACAGTTATCAATGAAGGAAAGAGAAGGAAGTGGAAGGAGCTGGCGAACGATTATACCGCCTTGTGGGCATATGCCAAACGCATACCTTTTAACAATTTTGACTATGAGGAGTTCAATATGTTTTGCGAGGCTGTCGGCAAGCACGGTTTAGGGTATAAGGAGCCCAGCCAATATTAATTAAGAGTACCTCTTTTAAATATAGCATACAAGAAGATTGAAGACAGTTTGGAGAAAACAAATGAAACGTGGGATGAATATGATTGCAGTATTTTGACTGACAGATGGACCCACAGAAAGCATAGAAGTGTCATAAATTTATGTGTCCACTTCAAGTAAGGAACAACCTTCATTAAGTCTATTGAAGACTCAACCAATGCACACATCGGCGAATATATACTAATTAGATAGAAAATTGCATTAAGAAAGTTGGAGAGAAGCGTGTGCTGCAAGTTGTTACTGATAACTATCCATCCAACATGGCCGCTAAAAATGCGTTAAGGAAGCCTAATATATTTTGGATCAGTTGTGCAACCCACACTATAAATCTTATGTTAGAGGGTATTAGCAAAATACCAAAATATAAAGCGGTGATTGAGAAGGCAAGATCAATGACAATTTTCCTCTATGTGTATCACAATACTCTGGCTTTGATGAGTTCATTTACAAATAAGAGGGAGCTTGTTCGACCAGGGATTACCAGATTTGCCACGACCTTCCTAAGCTTGAATTGCCTTATAGACAAGAAGCATAATTGGCTGCTATAGTCTCTTCAGAGAAGTGAGATAATAATAAATATTCCAAGTAAGAGAAGGGCAAGTCAACTAAACCTACAATATATTCTGACTCATTTTGGAGAGACATGAAAGAGCTCCTGAAGGTATACACTCTTTTATTTAAATTGTTGAGAATTGTTGATACTGATCATAGACCTTCAAAGGGTTTTGTCTATAAAATACTGGAAGATACAAAGGACGAGATCAAAACTGTTTGCAATCGAAAGAATTATTGTTATAATAAAGAAATAATCCAGGGACAAACTCGATAGTACATTGTATTTGACAACATATTATCTGAATCTCTATTATTATTGTCGGGATATGACAGTTCAAGACAACACACTAGTTTGGAGTGCAGTCATGCATTGCACTTGTATATTATATCCTGAGCATGACATCCAAGATCAGATTGGCTCACATGAATTCCTCATGTACAAGGAGAGACATATGAGTAGCATGGCGGATAAGTATTGATTAAGCTTTAGTGACACGGATAATTTTGTTCCAAGTAACATTTACATGTGTAATGTAAAATAATTGAATATTAAGTTCTAATTTTTTTAATTATTAACATATTGTTATATATTGCTTTAATAGCTTGTTGGTGAGATTTTTATGGAGGCACCCTACTTTCGATAAATGGCAATTAAGATCCTAAACTTAACAAGTAGCTCTTCAGGATGCAAGAGAAATTTCAGTGTATTTGAAGAGATAAATACTAAAAAATTGATTATATATTTTATAATTTTCATCATTATTTTTAAAATTAACACTCTAAACTTCTAATTTCTCTTGTGCAAAATAATATATAAATTTGCAGATACATACTAAGAAGAGGAATAGGCTGGATACGAAAAGTTTGAATGATCTCATCTCCGTTCAGTTCAAAAAAAATGGCATAGAAAAGGAATGCAAAGAAGGATGGGAATGGTAAAGATGTGCTTGTTGCTCTAGATGATTCCAAAGCTTTGCACTGGAAGGATGCATTTTTGAGAGAAATGCATATTTATAATTGATGATGATTTTTTTAATGAAATGGAGAAAGATTCAAAATATATATATACGTTGATGTTATGAGAATAATAAGACACAAGAAAACGTAAACTTATTATCAAGATGCTCATCTTCTACTGATACCAAATTATTCATTGTCTTATTATTTTCTTCTTTTTTGATGTTGTGTAATATATTACTATTTGTTTCCTTTTTTTAAATAACATTTATGACCAAAATGAAGTGATCCTTTTTATAAGTTGCTAAACTAAATTTATATTATATCTAATGCAAAGAAAAAAGTATTAGGAAAAAAATAGTTAAGAATATGATAAAGATAAAACAAGCTACATATATTCAAACATCATTCTAGATGGTTATTTTTTTTACTCTTATTTTTCTTTAAAATAACTAAATCACTAAACCAGATGCCTAGTTATGAAGAAGCACAGCAACTGTAAGAGATCACTTCCGCGAGATGATCAATATGATGTCATGAAACAATTTCAATGATCATGTCATGGTGAAATGCCTATGAACAGTTTATTCTTTTAAACATATCTAGAGAAAAATAATAAACAAAGTCTGTTCTGCTTGGCAGTCTACTCTTCACGATTTTATCTTCATTACTGGAACATACTCATATTTATTCCCAGCTCTAGAGCAAAAGGTCAGATACTGTAGCTCCAGAATAAATACTTTCTTTATGGCCTATTTTTTTCTCGTATATGATTTGGCCCAAAAAGTTTTAAATACCATAAAGGTCTCGTGTATTTATGGCCTATTTTTTCTGGCCAAAGAAACTAACCAAAGTCTTTCTCTGACATTTAACCCATCATGCTGGGGTAAAAGCATGATCACCCAATACTGCTTAAGCAAAAGAAAGAGGAAATATTTGACATATAAACCCAAACAAGATACTCGACAACTCATCATGCTAAGGGAGAGTGCATAACTAGCCCAATGAAAATGACGATTGGTAAATGCTAATCAAATCTGTTGATAACTGGGGTTTGCTAAAAATCCCATGACAAATATGTCACAACATTATCCTTATTCAATTATAAGGATATATCACTATCCAAAGTTGTGAAGGCAAAGGGAAGAGGAAAAGCCCAAAAAAAATTCTCGACAACTTATAATGTTGAGGTAATTAGCATCACTAGCCCAACTCAAATGATAGTTGGTAAATACAAATCAAATCCGTTAATAGTTGAGGGCTTGCTAAAAGTCCGAATAAGGTCAATCTCCTGTCACGCTAAGCTTTCACCTCTAACAGAAATGATTCAATCTCTCGTAATTGCTCAGTCATAATAGTCAAGTTAACAATTACTCCTAACAATCATTTCTAAACGACTTGAGTCCAAGTTCCCAAATGCTTCCTGTCAAGTTAAAATCAAACCGTTAATGAACAAAAATCCAAACTAGATTTTAGATTACCCACGATAGTGGTAATCCGATAGTCATTGGATTATATCATTACAGATGTAACAGATGTCCAGATAGCTATATATACACTTTCTTGTATATTATTTAGCCTAAGCTTATAATTGACAGTTTATAATATATGATTGTAGACAAATTTGTTACAAAATTAATAAATTTAGCGGAATCATGGCCATAATGACTACGCCGGAATAATAGGCCATGATTTTGGGCTGCAGAATATTAAAGGTATCATGGCACCAATTCACTATGGTATGAACTTAATATCTAGTATTATAAGCTGGTTCAAGCAGATTCAGTGTATATTATAATAAATCTAATCCATTGTTATAACTAAACTAATCATGTAGATTCAGAAGATCAAAGATGAATTTCATAATTAAACTTAAATACATTGCCTGTTGGGTTAAAAAATTAAGCGTTTCATTGTAATTAAATGAAATCAAATTAAAAACATGTAAAAAATCAAACTAACATACATTGTATTCAGTAAGTTGGTCATGGCACAATTCTTAGCCTAGGTAGTTAGTAATTTGAACCAGCTTAATTAATAGAATACTCTTAGTTTTCGTGAGTGGGTACGCTTGGGTAATTGTCTTAAGATAACACGCACGGTAAACCCAACACGTACCTAAATTTTTTGTGGTAAGTGCTGTGTGCAATCGCTCACAAATCATAGGCTAAGGAGTGAATGATTTTGACATGGCCCGGCAATTTACGATGAATGGGTTTAAGGATTAGGTATTAGAGTCCAATAAAAGTTTCTTTCGTAATCACATGCCCTTTGCCAAGTTTCTTCCAATCATGGTACATGCTACCGTATGTTCGGGTCAGAAGTCCAACTTTTTTATTTTGGCTAGTCAAACTCACACGCATATTTTTTTCCAATTTTATCCAAATTGAGTCCGGAGTAGAACTTCAAATCTCTCGCAAATGGAGAGGGGTCATGCCACTTGAGCCAGGACACATTGCCGTCCGGAAGTCCAACTGCTAAAAGTAGATAAGAGATATGTTACTGCCTTTCTTTCTGGATTTTTGTTTAAGAAAAGAAAAGAACACAACTAGGAGATGGAATCGGCAACTCCCACTCACAAAACAAAGTAGAAAGAGGAAACCCTCCCTCTCTTATTCTCCACAATTGTCAAACCCTCCTAAAAAAACTAAGAAGCAAACAATTAAGAAACATAAAAATTTCTAATAAATGTGAATGTCTATGCCTAATCAGTACTATCAAACTCTTCCTCCACTGACCCAATACATACAAACTTAATTCATTTAAAGCCTTTTTATCCTCAAAATTTTGTTTTTTTGGACCAAAATAGAATAGGCTTGTAAAAAGAAATAAGTCTTTTTTAATTAAAAGGCTTTCTTCAAAAGAAAAATGTAAAGAAGAAAAAAAAAAAGAAAGAAAGAAAATCTTACCTTCAACAAAATAAGAGAAAGAGACAAAATAAGAGAATGAGAGCCACTCTCAGTGATGAGAGAAACATCTCCTCCCACATCGAGCTTGACTTCCACAGGGGAGCCAACGGGATCCAGTACAACAACTAGAGAACGAACAAGAGCCAATTGGAAGCGGCCTGTTGGATCACGATCGCATGGATCGCCTCCTGCAGTCTCTGAATGGATACGAATCCAGATCCGGACTCAGATTTGGGCTGCTCCTCAAGCCCGAGATCTAGCTACACTAGCTGCACCTTCTCCGGCTGTGGCTGCAGTCTCTGCATGGATACGAATCCAGATCCGGACTCAGATTTGGGCTGCTCCTCAAGCCCGAGATCTAGCTACACTAGCTGCACCTTCTCCGACTGCGGCTATTGATGAATTGGAAATCTTTCAGAGACACTCTGAGAGCCGAGACGAGAGAGGAGAAATTGGGAACATGATCAATTAATGTTAGGGCTTTATGGACTTCGGGTTTTTCGGACGGATTTGGACATGTCCAAATCCTGTCCAATTAACCAATGAACTCTATAGGATTTGTCCAATTATATAAAAAAGATCTTGTTAATTTAACTTTTATTCAAATCACCTTAAGCATTAATTATCAAGTGTTGTATAAGCATAACTCATCAAAATTCATGACTTTCATAAAAGCAAACTATATCAATAGACACTTCTACAAATCAAATTCAATGAAACAATTCCAAACCCTAAACATAGACTATCAAAAACAAACTTAAGCATAGCATATCAAAGTACTAGATCGACGAATTATTATCTTTTAATCTTACATAGAAAAATTGTGTCTTTTTAATCCTTTTAGGAATAAGATAAATAAAAATTATACTACGGTGATCCCTAACTTTATTTACATCCTAAAACTAAACAAAATTAGTTATTCGTGTTTTTATTAATCAAGATGACTTTTTTATGCATAAGAACTATTTTTTTAGGCATAAAAAAAGTGGGGCATAGGTAGCTCAAAGAGTAGGAAATGGGACAGACAACGTGACATTAGAATAAATTTTATAAAAAAGATAGTTCTATATATGTCCATGCACTAGGGGTGTAAACAAAATACAAGTAATTCGTTTTGTATTTGTTTATGCATTTTGAGAAACATGGATATTCATATACTCTTTGTTTTCAATTATGGTACAAATATGAGACAATGAAAATGAAAATGAAAGAAATGCTATGGTGCTACACATATGCAACATATCCAAATAGATAACCAAATATCTTATCTATATCCAAGAATCTGATTTATACCTGAATAAACAAGAATATGTATGGTGATGAATAGAATAAAGTCCATTTAGTATTGGTATAATTCATTAAGTCACACTTTGCAGATATCAATATTGAAGGTTGGCACAATTTTTCTTTTTAATTATTGTGATACCAAATAATATTCGCTTGAATTTGGAACCGATTCGAATCTATAGTCAATTTTATCAAATCTAGTAGTGATTTCAGTATATGAAGAATATCCATATCCATATTTGTCTCAGGAAGACGAAAATAATTACAAATATGGTAAACTACCGATGCGGAGCTCCCTTCTGCATCGGCTCAGTTTACATCCCTAACATGTACTCAAAAGTCTAGGCTAATATCAAATTAAGACATATGGAAGCATAAATGTGCTTATAATTCAGTTGTACGAGATTAAATCTCCTCAAAGCAATCCTAGATAGGCCGTGGTGTAATCCATTTCCACTCATGTTAGCTTCACAGTCATAACATGCCACAAACGATAGCAAGGAGGGCTCGTATAGTGATGAAGAAGGGCGCTGGAGATACTGAATTTTTTAAGATTCAGCTTGTCATATTCCAATTTTCAAATCTCTAATTTGGAATTTTGGATTCACATTTCGAACTTGAATTCATAATTCAAAATATCTAATATCTAGTGCCTTCACTTGCTAATATTGAAAGCACACATATGAGAGACATCCCAATACAAAATACTCCAGTCTATTTGTATTGCTCATGTATTTCTCTTTTATTTTTACATCTACACATATGCAAAGTTAGCTTTTCTGTATTTTTGTATTTTTCCACTTTTTCTACTCTGTCTTGTTACATTATAGCTTATTAGGTGTATATTACACACCGTTTATGCCTTAAAAAATTATTTAGCCTTTAGGTATCCTTTCCTTCCTTTTTTTTTTATTTTTATTCTTTATGGGCTTAATCTACATATCAGTTCCCTACAAGATGGCAGTACAATCTACAAGTGCCGACAAATTCTTCTTGGAATGTCATATATACTTTTTAAACAAACAAAACTGAAAGGATAACAATGTAATTTCTCCAGAAAAAACATAAGCAACCAGGTTCACTTAAAAGAGAATGAGGCATATAATTGAACACCACTTATTTATACAACTTAACATCCAACGAAATAACATATATAGATAGAGAATATCACATCTCAAGGAGTATCAAGAGCAGGAATTCATTCCCAAAAAGATGAATCTAGCCCAGTTGTCTATCTTATTTTACCAATATACCACTCGAAATAGTGTGGCATTGATCTACAATTTCAAGAAAAAGCGAAAGCCAATGCTGTTCATTTACTTTCTATAGCAGTTTCATGGATAATTTCAAAAAAAGGATTACACATCTAAAATACTAACCAAAACCCTAGAAAACTAGCACAAAGATAACAGATAATTTCAAATGAAAGAACACATCTTGAAATCACTAGTTTCAATCCAACTCCAGTCAAATCATCCCCATTTACAGATCAAGTGCACTCAAATCATAACCCTAGAAATCGAAGCAAGAGTTGGGGATTAAGGTTTTGTACCGTTTGATTTTCGGTGACCTTGAGCACGAGCTTGCCTTCGATAGTGCCTGTACTTACCTCATCACGTACCGAAACTTCAAGAAACCAAAAATGAACGAATTCAAATCAAAACCAGATGAAACCAAAAGATCAAAAAGATCGAGAAATACCGTCTCAGATGGATTCGCTTTGGATAGCTGGACCGAGATGAAATCGTCCCAAGAATCATAACCCTAGAAATCGAAGTAAGAGTTGGGGATTAGGGTTTTGTACCGTTTGATTGTCGGTGACCTTGAGCACGAGCTTTCCTTAGCGGTAAACGAACTGGGGCTGCCACGGGTCGGGTATATTTCTTTTTCTCTATCCATACCCAGAACCATAAGACTCTCTGGTTTCAAAAGTGGGGAGTTTCAAGATGGGCACAGCATATTTCCTAGTGAGCCCACTTAAAAGATCATTTTATTTACCATTTTGCCATTATTTCTTTTGGTCAAAAATATCCAGCCTTCATCTTCTTGTTCCCTGTCCGGACTAACCAGCCCGGATCTAATTACTGGGTCCAGGGCTGCTAGCCTGGATCCACTTTTCTGATCCGGGCTAGGCAGCTCGGATCAGAAATGTGGATCCGGGCTAGCAGCCCCGGACCCAATAATTGGATCCTAGCTGATTAGCCTGGACAGGTCTTCCTCCCTCTCTCGGTTCATGGAGGCTCTGCTCTACCAGATCTGAAGGCAAACTCTCTGGATTTCTTGGGGGGCTCCTCTTCATTCAGGTTGCATCTTTTTTGCATTTCAATTCATGGGTACTCTTTATTTTCAGCAGATTAATGGAGTTCTTTTTATTAAAGGGGGAAAAAAAAATCAAAATCGTGTCTTTGTTGTTTTAGCTTTCATAAAATATATCATCTTGGTGGAGATTGTTAAGATGAGCTAGCTTTTAGGTTTTGTCTTTCTTATTGTAATGGGTTGCTCTATTGTGCTTTTTTATTTGTAAAAGCTATGATCTTTGGACTAGATCCCCTAGGTTCAAATTTTGTAAGATTATAGGCTTCTATTGTTGGAGAGTTGAGATAAAAAGGTTGGAGCTTATTTGTGGAAGTTCTAACTCTTTATCTTTAGCAAAGAATCTAATTTTTTTTTTTAAATATTTCTTTTAGTGAAGGTATATTGGCTTAGGCCTATTGCAGATCTTTGAAAATTCCAACCTAAGGACATTGATGAACTTAATTTTGTCACTTTAGCTTCTTGGTTGGTTGTGGTTTGAGATGTTGGGTGGTATATGGAAGCCAAGAGGAAGAAGGAAATGGGAAGTGAACAACCCCAAGACACCCGCAACTCTCCTTTCCCTGATGAAGTCCTTGAATGTGTTCTGTCCCTTGTCGATTTGCAGAAGGATCGGAGTGCGGTGTCTCTCTCGGTGCCTCTCTCTCGGTGACGACAAGAGAAAGTAAAGCAAAAGGATGCAACATATACAAGGGACCAAATATTCTCTTATCCATTCTTCAAGTTTCTACAAATCATTTCATATTTGAATGATTTGCTGTTTAAAAACTCGCATACAAGCGGTGCAGATCTCCGGTAAGGCTTCTTTGTCGCTGTATGATCTCTAGTGCTTCAGTCATTACATAATCTGCGAGGAGGCTCAAATGAACATACATAGGATCTTTGCTTCGTTCCTAGAGCTCCTCCGGCCGCGATATTTTACTTTGTGACACGGAACAGGCCGTGCAGCCCAGCTTGATAGTTCAATTGAACAATTTATTTATATGGGACATCATTTTCTTAGTAAAGGAAACTGTTTAAATTGTCGTGCATTCATTCTTGATAGCGAGATCTTTGAATGTTTAGCATTGTGATTGCATGTTTGTGTTGCAAAGATATTGAGCTACCTAATTAACATCGTTTTTGGGTTCTCCGCTCCAAGGAGCTCCGCGAGGCGATCGGACCTCTCATTCCTATTCGACTCTGCCGCTGGCTCTGAGGAGTCGAGCTCTCTCTGGTGGCAGGAAATGCTACCGCCATAAATGACGGTTTCAAGAAGTTTTCGGCGGAATGCGGCGGTGGAGAACACAGGCCAGAGGCGGAACCCGCTGCCTCCGCTGGCGGCGATCAGAGATCCGACGACCTCGCCTTTCGCCATTTCGAAGATCCAAGCAAGCTATTATTGTTCACATAGAGGAAGTTTTAGTGAAGGACAGAGCTTGTAGAGGAAGAAGATAGGGAGAGGAGGAGATGAAGGTATTTGGGAAATATTGGTGGGCTCACTAGGAAAAACCCTCTCTTTTGAAAAGAGAGGGTGTGCTCACTAGGAAAAGTGGGCTCACTAGGAAAAATCCTGTGCCCATCTAGAAATTCCCCAAAAGTGAGAGACCACGATGGGAAATTCTAAATGCGCACCACATTTATCCTGGTGAGCCCATCAACAGCTAACTGGTGTTTTTTTTTCCCCTCTTAGTGAGAACCACCAAATTTTCCAAATTAACCCCACCCTCTCTTTTCACCATTTCTTCTCCAAAACCCATTTTTCCTAGTGAGCACCAACCCTAAATCAAAGCCAATGGCCGATCCCCTCCTCCCTCGACGATGATCTCCCTTTCACCGTGCTCGACCATCGCAAGAGCAGCCCGCTCTCGCCTCGATCCACAATCGTCGGCCCGTCTTCCTCACCCAGGTCGGCAACAATAAAAGATAGGCAGAAGCAAGCAAGTAATTTTTCTATTTTTAGGAAATAATTTAGACATCTAATTCTTTGGATTTCAATATTTACAAATTTGGATGCAATACCCAAAAGAGAAATTATCATCTTATGTTATTTTGATGTTGTAGTATATGAAATTAATAATTTTGAGAGATGTGTACTGCTTTATATGTATGTAATTCCATTTTTTGAATTTTTTGGTAGAATTCTTTCATGCTATTTAGATGATTGAATAATTTAAACTTATTCAATTTATATTTTTATGAAAATATTTTTTAAAATACATATTGTTGTTTTTATCAATTTTGCAACAATTATTTCGTTAATTTATTTAGTTCATAGTGAGTTAACTATTGACACATTGCCTATAATTTTATTGTTTCTCAGATAGATCAACCCCAATCATCATGAGTTTTGTCCTATAGCATCGAACTAAAGAAAGAAAAATATCTCGTAGCTATCGGCGACTCCATTTGTTGTTGTTGTTGTTGCCATTATTTTGGTTTCTCATCAGCTATCTGAATTCTTCTTCTAGATAAAGAAGGGAAGTAATTGCTATATCAAAAGAGAATAAATTGATAAATTAAACTAGATAAGATTAAGGACAAGCAAGCAAGCTAGCCTGGTACATATTAGTGTTGAACAACCGACAAGGTCATGTTTCAACCCCTCTCCTCCGACACCCTGCAGTTTGCTCCCGTACCATACCCCTTTCATTATTATTATTATTATTATTATTATTATTATTATTATTATTATTATTATTATTATTATTATTATTATTTCTCAGTCAACACTCACCATCAATATGCTTACCACATATTAATTCTATTTATTTCCAAAATTTAATTTAATTAACCCTTCTCTTTCCCTTATTTTTGTTCCCCTTTTTAATTTTTTTCAATCCGTACTACTGCAGTTGTAGCAGTATGGTGTGAAATTGAACTTGCCAAGCAAATAACTAGTTGGATTATGGTCCACCCTTTGCGAGAGCACTTTCATTATATTCTTGGCGTGTCAGATTCGTCCATTCCCATTGGTTTCTTTTGCCTCATGCAACTCGACAATGATTTTTGTAGAATATATAAATCAATCGATTAAATTATGCCAAATTGTGACATAAAATGGTGAAGTGATCCCAAGTTCACTTCAGGTCATGCTATTTTAAGCTTTCTGACGATAATATGGTGATATTCTTGCCTAAAGGCACAAATTTTGCCTATACACATAGGTGGGCGTTCTGCTGCGCAAACCCTATGCACAACACTTGAATCGTATCACTTCAGGTCATACTATTTTATGACCTAATAATCGTTATTGATATTAGCACTTGACCGATATTTAATATTATATATGCTAATAAGAGTGTATTCTTGCCTCTTGTATGTGTGTTCAGTGCTTGAATATGCTTAATGGATTACACCAATTAAGAACTTGAATGTGCTCTCATAAGCGGTTTATCATTTCGTAATATTGATTACAAGCTTTGTCCCCCCTTATTCTAGAGGAGAACAGGAACAAAGCTATATTGTGAGATAAACCATCACCACTATATTAATCCTTGTAACCCCATTATGCTGTGTACAACAACAACTAAGCCTTTTATCCCAAGTACTTGGGGTAGGCTACATGAACCAAAATTGAATCACGTCGAGTCGATCACATGGATGAGGAGTAAGAAACATAATGATTCCCCTTTCGGGTATCAATGAAAAGATTAACACTAGTTATTATATGGTTAGACTTCAGATAATACATAAAATGCTTAGAATAATTTATTACAGGACAAACATAATTTCTTTTGCAATAAACTCGAAGCTATAAGCATAATTTTTTTTTTTGTAATTATAAACTTGAAGCTATCTGATCAGTTACAACACCGGAACAGAAAGATGAATGAAATACTTAGTCGTAGATCCAAATGTCTACTTGTCTAGGGTAGTTTTCTAGGGCGTCCCTTCAAAGGAAGAAGTCACATCAATGTCATATCAATTCAATGGCAACAAAAATTGGGTTACAAAGTACATAAAGGGCTTCAGGGGAGAAAAGAGTCAGAGACTTATACAGGAGAGTAGAATTAGGTTAGCTATGTGGAATATTGACACTTGACACACTTAAAAGGAAAGATGATGGACTTAGTTCACACAATGATGAGAAGAAAGGTCAATACAAATTTTTTTTTTCTACAGAAACCTAAATTGGCAGGCGAAAGATCTAGGGAGATTGTGAATATGAGATAAAAAATTTGGAATGCCAGAAAAAGAGGAATAAGAATGGAACAAGAATAGTTATAAATAACAAACTAAAGAGAAGATAGGCAATATAAAAAGAATTGCAGATAGAATATTAACAATAGAATTTGTATTAAGAGAAGCGGTAATTAACATAATTACTTTTTATGCACCATAACTATGATTGTCTGCACGTATTAAGATAGGATTTGGCTAGCATTTGGATTAATATAAGGAATTTTACGAGGAGAAAAATAATCTATAGGATACATTCATCGGCACATACTGGCGGGCATGAGGCGGTACCTAAAGGTCATGGAGTAAAGAATGAACTAGGAGATATGATTTTTGACTTTTCAATGTTTTACGATCTTATGATTGTAAATACATTTCATAAAAAAATATATACACATTCGAAATAGTTTAAGAATGGATCAAATAATAGAAAAACAGTTCTTTTTCTTTTCCCCTTACAAGGGTAAAGAGGTTAACATGAAAGGTAGTAAGTTATACTAGGAGCAGCTTAACCTCATAGCATATAGTGATGTTACTAAACATTTGTATTAAGAAATGAAAAAGATTGGACTAAATAGGAACCTCAGAACTTGATGATGAAATCTAAAGGGAGATAACATATGGCACAGTTTATAAATAGAATTATAAAGGAAGGTCAATGGGGAGCAGATGATGAGGCTAAGATTATGTAGAATATAATGTTTGATTGTATTAGGAAGGTAGCATAAAAAAAATACTTAGAGAATTTAAGGACAATAGATATATCGTAAAGATAGTTGGTGATGAAAATGAAGACATCCAAAGAGTAATTAAAGCAAAGAACACATCATATAAAAAAGAGTAATTAAAGCAAAGAACCCCATTATGCTGTGTAACTGCTCCAAATATTGTGCATGATCCTTACTATAGACCAAAATATCATCAAAATAAACAACAACAAATTTGCTTATAAAGAGTTTGAAGACGTGATGCATAAGACACAAGAAGGTGCTTGGAGTAATAGAGAGTTTGAATGGAATCACAAGTCACACATAAAGATTGTCTCTTATTTGAGTGTCGTTTTCCATTCATCACCCTCCCTCATTCTAACTTGATAGTGCCCACTTTGAAGATCAAGCTTGGATAAGATACATGCATCGTAGTTGATCTAGTATGTCATCTAGGCAAGAAATTGAAAAACGATACTAGTAGTATTTTTCTGATGGCTCGACTATCAATGCACATGCATTATGTTCCATCCTTCTTGGTACAAGTAAAACAAGGACAGCGCAAAGACTCAAGCTCACATGTACCAATCTATTGGCTACCAATTCATTAACTTGCGTTTGCAACTCTCCATGCTCTTTTGGAATCATCTTATATGCTACCTTTTTTGGAAGGATGGAGCCAAGTACAACATCAATACAATGTTGAATTCCTCTCATCGATTGAAGGCTATAAGAAAGTTCTTTGGGAATAATATTTTTTTATTTCTACAAAAGAATCAGCATTTCTGATTGCAACAAACTACCATCTAAATTTGATTCCATCAACAAAAAAGCATATACTTAAGAGGCTTCTTCCACTTTCAAGTTTGAAGTCCCCTTGAATGAGAAGATATTTTCCTCTCCTTTTTATGGTTTGGATGTCTGCTAATTTCAAGAGGGTCCAACAGTCATTTTTATGGAAGGTGTAAGTATTCTTATAACCATCATGTGTCATCTTTCTAACAAATAGCATGGTGTGCCAAAATTAAAAAAAAAAGCATTCATAAAAATCACATTGCACCATATTATATTATGCTAATTCTTCCAATTGAGAAATGAATAAGACATTGATGAATTTTTTTTACCTCATTTCCTTTTCTAAACCATGAAATAAAGGAGGGATGTTGATGCAGTTCCATCTTGAGCTTCAACTTGTCAATCATTTTCTTAGAAACACAATTTTCACAATTCTCTTCATCAATGATAACATTACAAATTGACGTATGCAGTGCAATAGGCATGAAAGATGTGCCAAAGCCATATATTGTCATCTTTACTTTGCATATAACTAGATCTCGGTGGATCACAAGTGCTTCACCATGATCACTATAAATGATTTCGTCTTCAGATTCATTATAATAGGCTCCATCTCTTCCTCTTGAACTTCAACTTCTTCTACAAGGGCCACAAGTCTTCTATTTAGATAGCCGACAACCAAATGTCCAAACATGACACTTGAAATATTATGGGCGAGATGTAGATGTAGATGAGCGAGAAGAAGAAAAAATAGAAACATCTTTTTTCACCTTTGAAGCTTGATTGGAAATTTGAATTTGAGATGCACTATCCAAGTTAGAAATATTTTCAACTCTAGAATTTTGACTTCCAGGAGTATATGTTGAAATCTTACCTTGCCATTGTGAGAGTTGACATTATACCTTTACGGAGAGCTTAACAACATTGTTGAAAGTCATATACGGTTGGAGTTGTAGTTGATCATGAATGTAACAGCTTAATCCTCCAAGATAGCCTGTTATGGTTTGCTCTCTAGGTTCGGTTACCCCTTACTAAAGCATGAGATTATCAAGCTCCTCAGTGTACTCCTTTGTAAATTGTACTCCTTGAGTGAATTGTTGCAAGTCAAGATAGGCTTCTTGAGAATATCCTTCATGAAGGAGCTTCTTGAGAGTATCCTTCATGAAGGTACTTCTTATGGAGCTTTTGCTTCATTCTTTCTTAAGTATAAATCTTGCTTCATTCTTCTTTTTTCTCTTTGAAGTTTGAGGCACTCCCACATATAGAAGAATGTTTGCATAGCTTAATTATTACAATCTCCACTTTATATCTTTCAAGGATCTCCTTATAATCAAATATTCGTTCAACAGTGTTAACTTAATTTATAAAAATATCATACTACATGTTATCTTTAATATTGGAGATGTCTGTCTTGATGTGATTAAGTTGTTGATGATGATAATGATGGCATCAATAGCTAGTGGAAGAAGAGTCACTCTCATCATAGCCTTAATCATGAAAAGGGTTATACTCCTCACTAGTATTATTATCCTCCTTCTCACTAGAGAATCACTCTTGACAAGCCAGTTTCTTAGTAAGCTCTTGGACTTGTCGCCTCTCTATATACGAAGGTCCCACTCTCTGTGAGGATTATCTTCGTCATTAGTTGTCGAGAGCATTAGCCTGCCATGAAGTTTGATGCTTGCATCAATGTTTCTAAGCAAAAGGAATGTAAGATCCATTTCGATACTTCAAGAGAGGGCACCTGTACTCAGATACCACTTGATACCATTCAAATCAAAATAATTCTAACAGTAAGTACAGATAAACAAGAAAAAAATTCTTATTGGTAGAAAATAATTGTCATTCATAAATTTCATGTACATTGCTTAGACTCTACCCTTATGTAGGGTTTAAAGACACAAATGATAACTTCAAAGTTCTAAAGTCATCACAATTTACAAGGAGTCCAACACAACATATAAAAAGTCTTTCACATAATTCTAAACTACTCTATAGTTTAAACAAATTTAAACTTACAAGAAGTTAAATTAATTGTAATTATTATTACAATAACTTTCAGTCATGCATCGATATTATCTAAATAGAAAGATAAAAAATACCAAAGGAAGTACTAGGATATTTCGGTATTCTATTTTCCAATTTTTGGACTTTCACAAAAAAATCCGAGTATATTAGGAAAACAATAATCCAAAGACAAAATGTCATTTTGAGTTGTATAATTCAAATTATGTCTATGGAAAGTCATAGTTTTTACCAATCATACCGCGGTAATCCTAATTCAGCACAATCCGTCTAGAAAACGATACAAACAGAAAAAAAATTAGAGTATTACATGTAATTGCAATTCAAATTCTTGTCTACTATCAAGCAATCTACAATTGTCTAGATTTATTCTTACTATTTTTTATAGACTTTACTTTGATAGAGATATCATGGTGTTTTCCATAATACCACATTAGTCATCATACAGTATCTAAATTTGACGACATAATACTTCTAGGATAAGGGTTTATTTAAAACGATATTTAAACAAGCTTTTCAATCATGACATTCTAACCGTACATATAATTTTAGAAACCGTACATGTTAAGAGTAACTTTAATTAGGATTACCGGAGTTGAATAATAGGCCATGATTCTGGTCATTCATCCTAGCTGAATAATAGGCCATAATTATTACGCCAGTATAGGATAGTAATTATAAAGTCATAATCTGTTAAGCAGTCAATCATAGCTATTAGAGAAAGGTCTCGTGTATATATGGCCTATTTTTTCTCGTGTATGATTTTAAGACCAAAAAGTATGATTTGGCCAAGTTTTTTGACCATAGAGAAAGTATGAAAGTATGATTTGGCCAAAATATAATTTCTTTGGTCAAGAAACTTGGCCAAAGTTTCTTGACCATAAATCGAAGTATAAATTGGAATTAATCAGATCAGATGTGGTACAAAAGCAACACTACAACGTGGATATTTCTTTTCTTTCTTCCCATTGACGTCTTAAGAAATTTTAGGCATTTCTTGTAGAAATTTTATATATTCTATGAATCTAGACTAGCTCAACAGATAAGGAAATAAATAAAATTACTCATCACCATACGTTTATTTCTAATTCATGCCGCATAAGGTCAGGAAAAAAAAGTACTAAAACCAGAGGCAGAGAAAACCGAGTTCACATCTGAATTGACATTCATACTTATAAGAACCTTAAGCATTATTTATCCATTTCAACCATTTCAAGAAATATGTGAAAAACTTGTTTATTATATTTATGGATTTTTTGACTTGACTAGTTGATTACAGAAAATCACAAGAATGCAAACAAATAAAAAATCAAGCATATTTTTAACTTCGAAGTGTCAGTCTTATGAACCATTTTTTTCCTCGGTCATATTATTAGTAAAAACACTAGTCACTTGCTTGTTTTACCATGATCTGCACCAGTTAAAACTTGAAGAATACTCAGCAGCATAAAATTTGCACCAAAATTGCATATGTGTACCACATAAATCGGAGTTGGCTAATATTTTATTTTAAATTGCTGAATTAGTCAACACGATCACTATAGAGTAACACAAGAAATTATTTAATGGTAGATGCATCATATCATAGTATAAAAGTTGGAACCCCGAATTCCAAAGGATTAGTTACTCAAGCTTGATATTGAAATTATTCATGATAATTAAAACCCTTATCCTTGACTAAACATGAAGGTCATGACCGAAGAGTGTTAAAGTTGCGCTTAATTTGTTACCATACATAAATAAATAAGCTTATCCTAGAAGTTGCTTAAGTTGAATAATTATTACGTCGGATTAATATTTAGAAGTTGGTTAAAACTATAATAGATTATGACTTTATAGTAATAATCTGTTAAGAAACTGGCAAAAGTTTTTCTCTGGCCTATTTGATCTTACTTTTTGGCCAGTTTCTTAAAGAAGTTGGTTTTAAAATCATGGCCAGTTTCTTAGAGAAGCGTTGGTTCTAGTAATTATGGCCTATTTTTACTACGACCTTTACCAAATCATAGCTAATGCTGAAGATAGAAGGACTCCTTACCCAAGACTTTGGTAATTAATATTTAGAATTTCTTTATCTTTTACTCTTTTTTAAGCGATTTCTCTCCTACCCCCACCACCCCCAACTCTGCTCCCCGCCACCAACCCCCGCCATCCCCAAATCCAAGCTTATTTAAATGAAGAAGGATTATTAATGTGATCGAGCCAGCGTGATTCTCTTTTGATTTATATAGTCTACCCCCAAATACTTGGAATAAAAGGCTTAATTGGTGGTGTTGTTGTTGTAAATGAAGAAGAGGAAATATTTGACATATGATCACCCAATACTGCTTAAGCAAAAGAAAGAGGAAATATTTAACATATAAACCCAAACAAGATACTCGACAACTCATCATGCTAAGGGAGAGAGCATAACTAGCCCAATGCAAATGGCGATTGGTAAATACTAATCAAATCTGTTGATAACTGGGGTTTGGTAAAAATCCCATGACAAATATGTCACAACATTATCCTTATTCAATTATAAGGATATATCACTATCCAAAGTTGTGAAGGCAAAGGGAAGAGGAAAAGCCCAAACAAAATTCTCGACAACTTATAATGTTGAGGTAATTAGCATCACTAGCCCAACTCAAATGATAGTTGGTAAATACAAATCAAATCCGTTAATAGTTGAGGGCTTGCAAAAAGTCCGAATAAGGTCAATCTCCTATCACGCTAAGCTTTCACCTCTAACAGAAATGATTCAATCTCTCGTAATTGCTCAGTCATAATAGTCAAGTTAACAATTACTCCTAACAATCATTTCTAAACGACTTGAGTCCAAGTTGCCAAATGTTTTCTGTCAAGTTAAAATAAAACCGTTAATGAACAAAAATCCAAACTTGATTTTAGATTACTCATGATAGTGGTAATCCGATGGTCATTGGATTATATTATTACAGATGTAACAGATGTCCAGATAGCTATATATACACTTTCTTGTATATTATTTAGCCTAAGCTTATAATTGACAGTTTATAATATATGATGGTAGACAAATTTGTTACAAAATCAGTAAATTTAGTAGAATCATGGCCATAATGACTATGTCGGAATAATAGGCCATGATTTTGGGCTGCAGAATATTAAAGGTATCATGGCACCAATTCAATATGGTATGAACTTAATATCTAGTATTATAAGCTGGTTCGATCAAATCCATTGTTATAGCTAAACTAATCATGCAGATTCAAAAGATCAAAGTTATGAATTTCATAATTAAATTTAAATACATTGACTGTTGAGCTAAAAAAATAAGCGTTTCATTGTAATTAAATGAAATCAAATTTGTAAAAACATGTAAAAAATCAATCTAACATACATCGTATTCAGTAAGTTGGTCATGGCACAATTCTTAGCCTAGGCAGTTAGTAATTTGAACCAGCTTAATTAATAGAATACTCTCAGTTTTCGTGAGTGGGTATGCTTGGGTAATTGTCTTAAGATAACACGCACGGTAAACCCAACAAGTACCTAAATGTTTGTGGTAAATGATGTGCGCACTCGCTCACAAATCATAGGCGAAGGAGTGAATGATTTTGACATGGCCCGGCAATTTACGATGAATGGGTTTAAGGATTAGGTATTAGAGTCCAATAAAAGTTTCTTTTGTAAGCCCTTTGCCAAGTTTCTTCCACTCAAGGTATGTGCTACTGTATGTTCGGGTCAGAAGTCCAACTTTTTTATTTTGACTAGTCAAAGTCACACGCATATTTTTTCCAATTTTATCCAAATTGAGTCGGGAGTCGAACTTCGAACCTCTCGCAAATGGAGATGGGTCATGCCACTTGATCCAGGACACATTGCCGTCCGGAAGTCCAACTACTAAAAGTAGATAAGAGATACAGTTACCGCCTTTGTTTTTGAATTTTTCTTTAAGAAAAGAAAAGAACACAGATAGGAGATGGAACCGACAACTCCCACTCACAAAACAAAGTAGAAAGAGGAAACCCTCCCTCTCTTAATTCTCCACAATTGTCGAACCCTCCTGAAAAAACTAAGAAGCAAACAATTAAGAAACATAAAAGTTTCTAATAAATGTGAATGTCTATGCCTAATCAGTACTATCCAACTCTTTCTCCACTGATCCAATACATACAAACTTAATTCATTTAAATCCTTTTTATCCACAAAATTTTGTTTTTCTGGATTAAAATAGAATAGGCTTGTAAAAAGAAATAAGTCTTTTTTAATTAAATGGCTTTCTTCAAAAGAAAAACGAAAAGAAGAAAAAAAGAAGGAAAGAAAATCTTACCTTAATTAAATTCCCTCTTAATTTTTCTTAAATAAATTACCAAATATTCAGCTTGTGAGTGGGGTGAAAATTTATTAAATTGCTCTTTGAGCTTTGTTCTTTAGTTTAGCCACTTCAAATCATCTCTAAGCTTCTCCAGCAACATTGAAAACCTTCTCTAGCCTATGCCCTTAATCCTTAGTGTGATTATTGGGGATTTCTTCACTTTTGAGGAGGAATTGCATTAATATCGGTTAATATCCGATTTTAGTTTAACAAGAGGCAAGAATACATTCTCAAACCCTTCAAAAATGCAATTTGTTAAAATAATTTCTTTTCATGTGATTTTAGATATATTATGAACTAAATTTCATGATTATATATACTCAAACTAGCATGTAGCTTGAGTTTTACTGCCTGTATCACCCCGTGCATGTTATGCATGCATAGAACGTAATGCTACCCAGACCTATGCAAAAGTCCACCTTAGAACTGTCATAACTTTTGCATTTTAACTCCGATTGACCTCATTCAAGTGTTATTAGAAGTATGATCCACTAATCTACATTCTATCCAACTATGGTGGATCCAAATAGCCATTTACCCAATCAAAAATAGCCTGGAAGGTCACTATTTGGTACTGATCTGATTAGCAGCACAACAGTAGGAAGCCATAGTAAATTGGCTATAACTTTTGTTTTACGACTCCGATTGAGCTCATTCAAGTTTTATTAGATAGTTAATTGAATTATCTAGGGCTGATGAAAATTTTAGACTCTAAATTTAATGTTATCTTGGTCAAATCAAATATGAAAGTCATGGCTATATCAGGTCTATAGCAGGAGCACCATGCCCATAGTAAAATGACTATAATTTTTATTCTAAAACTCTAATTGAGCTCATTCAAGATTCATTGGAAAGCTAATTGAGTTCTCTACAACTTTACTAATAAGCCTCTAATTCTATTTTGTGCTAGTCAAATAAGACCTGGAAAGTTTGACTGCCTACTAAGTTGCAGCAACATAAACCCATATATCATGTCCATGTATATACCTCTTGATTTATTGATACGTAGGCATATTCAATCACTCTTGTTGTTACCTCTACATGGTGATTCAGATCTTCCATAGCTCATATCTTGGCATACAAGGCACGTTCGTGCATATACTACTTGATTCGAAACATGACATACATGCACACATGTTAATTTGTATATATTATTACTTTTACATATTATTCTTACTTGGAAATGATAGCTCACGCACGTGAATATGTTCTATCCCTCTTGCATTTGCAAATATTGTCATTCATATTCTTTCATATTCATATATATGACATCCTTGATGCATTGATACCGGTATATTACATTGTGTTCGTTTATAGTCATATCCAAATTCACCTAGAGGCGTTCCATCCTGTTTGCATGGAAACCGGTATCATATGATTCTTGTTAAATTCACCTATCGGCGTGCCATCCGGTTTGTGTAGAAACCGATACCATTTCTTTCTAAATTCGCCTCTCTACGTGTCATCCAGTTTGCATTGAAACCGGTACCATATGATTCTTATTAAATTTTCCTAGCAGTATACCATCCGGTTGGTGTGGAAACCGGTGCTTGAACCGTGGTCCTGGGTATTCACAGGATATTAACTTCACCTAGCGACGTGCCATCCAATTCGTGTGAAACTTGGTGCTTGAGCCGTGGTCCCGGGTATATACGGGATATCTAAATTCACCTAACGACGCATTATCTGATTCGTGTGGAAACCGATATCATATGATTTTTTGTTACATTTGATATACCTTGTCATTTGATCTTGTTATATCATGCACACTATGTACTATATGATTATTATTATATTTGGCATTCTTGTTATGTCATGCACACTATGTACCATATTATTTTTGTTGTATTTGGCATACTTTGTTACTTGATCCATGGACGTCATGATTCATGTTATATATTAGTACCCTTTAATTATGTTATATTTTGTATATCATGTATTTCGGTGACACCCTATCCTTTTATTGGGACACACACTTGGGCCCACCTATGTTGTTTGGGGCTGTCATATTTAGTGTGTCTGGTTACGATGACAGTTATTTGTTTCAAGTTAAAACTTGTTAACCACACTCATCTGATTTTGTTACCAAGTTGATTGATGGTTCTGAATCAAATTTGTCCCGAGTCATTGGCTACCAGCTTCTTTTTGTAGCATGGATCCATCCATATTCAACCAAGTCTCGGAGCAAAAACATGGAATGAGAAGTCAAATAGCCAGTATTGTACAACAGATGCTTCGGTCAATAATTTTCGAAGCTTAAGCCACTTGCTTCCATTGGATCGATTTGGTCATACAGATTGGATAACTGGAATACACAGCTAAGTTAGCCATTTCACATAGTTTGATTCTGAAACCAATTTTGGTATAGAAAATCTATGTTACCATAGCCAGCCAATTTGCCAAATTACGATGTCTATCCCAGCTCTTCAAGCTTGCATCTAATCAACATGAGCATTCATGCGCTCAAGTTGGTGAGCATCACACACGAAATCATCTCTAGTCTACTACACAATATGCAGACTACCGACTAGATATTGCATAATTGTAATAAGAATCTTCTGGCTTAGATATTGAATAATTATAGTAAGAGATACTCAGGTGGTAGGGTATGTGCATGTAAGATCCTAATTAAGAGCGTGATACGAATATTCATATATCAGTTTATTGACTATGGACTATTCCGTAACTTCAAAACTATTCATAAGCCTATTCCTATAGGATGTGAACAAGAAGCAGAAGGTTTATTATTATTATTATTATTTTCTATTTTAGGTGGAGACTGATAAGTTAAACCATAAATCCAGATTGCCCCCCAAATCATGTAAACTAAACATATACCGTCATGTTAAATTTTGAATGGTCTTCTAGTAAAATGTAAAGAAGTAAAGAATGTCTCTTTCCCATTTTGTTGGTTTACAATAGGCTATATTGGGTATCACTTGTATGACCTAAGGAGCATCTGTCTAATTTAACCAAGGAATTACATACTAAAGATGAGGAAAATGACAACTCAACTTTCAGTCAGCTGGACTAATTAGGGCTTTATCTCTACTACTATAACTCAGAAGAGGGTGCAGCAGCATTCTTTGGGGCAAAATATGTTCAGCAGCCCTCATGTGTGATCACCTATTATTGCAGCTACATACTGCTCAGGAACTCATGACCCTCACTGGAATATACATGTTAAGTTCACAATTTTCCATACAAAACCCACAAAAGTATTAAATTTTCGTTTTAATAATTCTCAACATAAAAAAGCAATGCACGTGCAACACACCAAGAACTAGTTTTACAGAAAGAAAGCTACATAAACTTATTGCAACCACCATCACATTTCCAAACCACACCACACCACATTTGCCTCCCTATAAGCTATAAGATCTTACAAATGTCAACATTATATATATATATATATATATATATAAACTTCAACTCTTTTAAAAGGTAAGAAATCATCTATATATGTAATGATCGCATCAAGTAACACCCCACAAGACCCCGCAAAAAATAGCTTGCTCTCTTTTTATATTACAGCTTTAGGCAAGCTTACAAACACATGACAGATATGTAATGATCGCATCAAGTAACACCCCACAAGACCCCGCAAAAAACAGCTTGCTCTCTTTTTATATTACAGCTTTAGGCAAGCTTACAAACACATGACAGTATCTTTTGACACTAGGCTCCCCATACTCTATGCAAAACCAGTCAAAAATTATTCAGATAGATCCATAGTCCCATCACAAGTCAAGATTTATACAAATAAAAACATCTCTGAAGCTCAGTGGAATTATAGAATAATGAAGCGTGCAAATCAAATCAATGAGCACTGACAAGGAAGGGGTGTTGGCATACACCGCATTCTATTGTTTCAGAGCCCGAGGCAGGAACTTGTACCTGTAAATAAAGAAAAAGATTCAAAAATTCCTAAAAGAAACGGAACCGTTAATTTTTTGCAAACTTCAAATGTTTGATATAGATATATAAAACTAATAAAAGCAGAAACATCACAGAAGGATTGCTATCATGAAAAGCAACACCAGATGAGTACACGGAAAACCATACATCAACCTAGACAGCATCTGTGAGAACAAAAACAACAGCTATAGCTATAGCCAGTGAGTTTTGACTGCTGATTGTTACGACCCCTTCAAGCAGGAAATATGAAGGCAACAATGTGTTCATTGCTGATGCATAAAAACCACAGGATATAGTAGCTATAGAGTACAGAAGATTCTCTAAGGTTGCCGTACCATGTCCATGATAGTGTCCAGCACATCACAGACACACCAGGGACATGGCATGGACACCGTATCAGATACCTAGCTAGCCTTGTCTAATAAGCCTAAAGTTTGACAATCTCATGTCCAGAGAGCAGGATGGACATGGTATCGCCAATTGAATCATGAGATTTTAATTGCTTCAGATTGTAACCCATTTACACAATTACTTTATTTCTAAAACTTTCTTTGTATTGATCAGCCAAATTAAGGGGCTGATTGTTTCCTTTTATTTTCTTTCTATTTATAGAACTTTCCTTATATTGATCAGCCAAATTAAGGGGCTGATTGTTTTCTTTTGTTTTGTTTCTATTTCTTAAACTTTCCTTGTATTTTTTTAGCCTATAAATAGGCATCTAATGGAATAGAAGGGATATACAGTTTACAGATAATTGGTGAGTTTATTCTCTTTAGTTCTTTGAAGGACTATTCGAACTTATATTCTTCCATGGCATTCATTATCGACTTATCAAACGGCTTTTCACTACCATTTGTAGCGTCTTCCTTATACCAAGGTTTTTGCTTCGCATTAAGCAATGGGTTGAGGTCAATTATACCGAGGTTCTTGTTTTTGTCGAAGCAACGGGTCGAGGTCTTCCAACCAAACCTGATCGTGGACATTCATGGATTTTCCTACGGGTCTCAATATTCTTGACAGGGTTCTCATCACCGGGGCTAAGGTAACTCCATTGGGAGAGTCGTGTTATGGGTGACCTTACTGCTCGGTTCAGAGAGTACATCGTGTATGTGATGCAAGTGAACGTGTACGAAAAAGCTATCGTAAAGTTTCGTTGTTCGTTCCGTCGTTGACCCTATCTATGTTTCTATGATGGCCCAAGAACACGCTCATTCTTCAGCCATAGAGAGACTTTTGAATTACGAGGTACCATTACGAGCTCAATATATACGAGTGTTATTCTGTGAAATCACTCGAATTTCAAATCATTCACTTGCTTCAACTACTCATGCTATGGATGTGGGAGCATCAACCCCGTTCCTTTGGGCATTTGAGGAGCGGGAGAAATTGTTGGAATTCTATGAAAGAGTCCCGGGAGCCAGGATGCATGCCATACGACCTGATGGTGCAATCCAAGAGTGGCCGATTCCCACAAGTGTAGGTAATGTTCGCAGTTTTCATGGTCTTGCTAGTTTTTACAGGCAGTTTGTGAAGGACTTTAGTAGTATAGCCGCACCACTTACCGAAGTGATCAAGAAGAATGCCAGATTTAGATGGGGAGAAGAACAAGAGAAGGCATTTCAGCTAATCAAAGAGAAGCTAACCAACGCCCTCTTATTTTTTTTACCTAACTTTTCTAAAACGTTTGAGATTGAATGTCATGCTTCAGGTATTGGCATAGGCACAATTCTTATGCAAGAGGGACGACCAGTTGCTTACTTTAGCGAGAAATTAAGCGAGACAGTCTTAAACTACCCGACTTATGACAAGAAGTTGTATGCATTGGTTCGAGCTTTGGAGACATGGCAGCACTACCTATGGCCTAAGGAGTTCATGATTCACACTGATCATGGGTCTTTGAAATACTTGAAGGGCCAACACAAGTTAAATAAAAGGCATGCTCATTGGGTAGAGTTCATTGAGACATTTCCATATATCGTCCGGTATAACTTGTAAGGAAAATATGGTCGCCGATGCACTTTCTCTCAGCTATGCAGTACTCTCTACACTTGATGCAAAATTGCTTGGTTTTGAACGCATTAAAAGTTTATACATTGATGACCACGAATTTTGTGAAGAGTACCAGGCTTGTGAGACAAACACTTGAGATAAGTTCTTTAGACATGATGGGTTCTTATTTCGAGAAAATAAGTTATGTGTGCCTAACTGTTCTTTGAGAGATTTGTTAGTGCAGGAATCCCATGCCGGAGGATTAATGAGACATTTTGGAGTTACAAGACTTTAGCTGTTTTGCAGGAACACTTCTATTGGCTACACAAGAAACGAGATGTTGAGCGGATTTGTGGCAGATGTGTCATATGTAGGCAAGCTAAATCCAGAGTGTAGCCCAATGGTTTGTATACTCATTTTTCCATTCCTAGTGAGCCTTGAATTGATATTTTAATGGACTTTGTGTTAGGATTACCTAGGACTAAACGTGGAAGAGATTCGATTTTCGTGGTTGTAGATAGATTTTCTAAATGACACACTTTATTCCATGTCACAAAACGTATGATGCTTCGCATGTTACCGATTTGTTTTTTAGGGAGATTGTGAGATTGCATGGCATGCCTAGAACTATTGTTTCGGATAGAGATGCTAAGTTCTTGAGTTACTTTTGGAAAACTTTGTGGTGTAAGTTAGGTACCAACCTTTTGTTTTCTACTACTTGTCACCCACAAACTGATAGTCAAACCGAAGTAGTAAATAGGATTTTGTCTATTTTATTGAGGGTAATAATTAAAAAGAACATCAAAATATGATAAGAGTGTTTACAACATGTTGAGTTTGCTTATAATAGGTCTATTCATTATTCTACTAAATTCTCAACGTTTGAAATTGTTTATGCGTTTAATCATTTGACTCCATTGGATTTATCTCCATTATCTGTTTCTGAGCGTGTTAATTTGGATGGAAAGAAAAAGGCTGATCTTGTTAAGCATATAGATGAGAAGGCAAGTCTCAACATTGAGAAAAGAACGGAGCAGTATGCAAAACAAGTCAACAAGGGGCGTCAAAAGCTTATTTTTGAACCCGGAGATTGGGTGTGGTTGCATATGAGAACAGAGAGATTTCCGGCGCAAAGACGTTCCAAACTACTTCCAAGAAGGGATGGTCTTTTCGAAATTCTAGAGCGCATCAATGACAACGCTTACAAGCTAGATTTTCCTGGTGAGTACAATGTTAGTGCTACTTCTGAGTCCTTTTGATATATGTGATGATTTGAGGGCAAATCTTTTTCAAGAGAAGGGGAATGATGCAAATAATGGCATAACCACAAAGGAGCCGGTTCAAGTTCCAACTGGACTAGTTACAAGAGTACGAGAAAAGAAGTTCAATGATGCACTTAATGGGCTGATTCATGAGGTTTGGGCTCAAGCAAATTCGTGGAGGTCCATTGAGGATGGTTCACGTGTTCAACAAAGATGCATCAACATGATTCAACTGGTAGAAGAATCCAGTCAAAACTGATTGTTTCCTTTTGTTTTATTTCTAAAACTTTCTTTGTATTGATCAGCCAAATTAAGAGGCTGATTGTTTCCTTTTATTTTGTTTCTATTTCTAGAACTTTCCTTGTATTGATCAGCCAACTTAAGGGGCTGATTGTTTTCTTTTGTTTTGTTTCTATTTCTTGAACTTTCCTTGTATTTTTTTAGCTTATAAATAGGCATCTAATGGAATAGAAGGGATATACAGTTTACAGATAATTGGTGAGTTTATTCTCTTTGGTTTTTTGAAGGACTATTCGAACTTATATTCTTCCGTGGCGTTCATTATCAACTTATCAAACGGCTTTTCACTGCCATTTGTAGCGTCTTCCTTATACCAAGGTTTTTACTTCGCATTAAACAATGGGTTGAGGTCAATTATACCGAGGTTCTTGTTTTTGTCGAAGCAACGGGTCGAGGTCTCCCACCAAACCTGATCGTGGACATTCATGGATTTTCCTACGGGTCTCGTTATTCTTGACGGGGTTCTCATCACCGGGGCTAAGGTAACTCCATTGGGAGAGTCGTGTTATGGGTGACCTTATTGCACGGTTCCGAGAGCACGTCGTGTATGTGATGCAAGTGAACGTGTACGAAAAAGCTATCGTAAAGTTTCGTTGTTCGTTCCGTCGTTGACCCTATCTATGTTTCTATGATGGCCCAAGAACACGCTCATTCTTCAGCCATAGAGAGACTTTTGAATTGCGAGGTACCATTACGAGCTCAATATATACGAGTGTTATTCTGTGAAATCACTCGAATTTCAAATCATTCACTTGCTTCAACTACTCATGCTATGGATGTGGGAGCATCTACTCCGTTCCTTTGGGCATTTGAGGAGCGGGAGAAATTGTTGGAATTATATGAAAGAGTCCCGAGAGCCAGGATGCATGCCATACGACCTGATGGTGCAATCCAAGAGTGGCCGATTCCCACAAGTGTAGGTAATGTTCGCAGTTTTCATAAACTTGCTAGTTTTTACGGGCAGTTTGTGAAGGACTTTAGTAGTATAGCCGCACCACTTACCAAAGTGATCAAGAAGAACGCTGGATTTAGATGGGGAGAAGAACAAGAGAAGGCGTTTCAGCTAATCAAAGAGAAGCTAACCAAGGCCCCCTTATTGTCTTTACCTAACTTTTCTAAAACGTTTGAGATTGAATGTGATATTTCAGGTATTGGCATAGGCGCAGTTCTTATGTAGGAGGGATGACCAATTGCTTACTTTAGCGAGAAATTAAGCGGGACAGTCTTAAACTACCTGACTTATGACAAGAAGTTGTATGCATTGGTTCGAGTTTTGGAGACATGGCAGCACTACTTATGGCCTAAGGAGTTCGTGATTCACATTGATCATGAGTCTTTGAAATACTTGAAGGGCCAACACAAGTTAAATAAAAGGCATGCTCATTGGGTAGAGTTCATTGAGACATTTCCATATATCGTCCGGTATAACTTGTAAGGAGAATATGGTTGCCGATGCACTTTCTCTTAGCTATGTAGTACTCTCTACACTTGATGCAAAATTGCTTGGTTTTGAACGCATTAAAAGTTTATACATTGATGACCACGAATTTTGTGAAGAGTACCAGGTTTGTGAGACAAACACTTGAGATAAGTTCTTTAGACATGATGGGTTCTTATTTCGAGAAAATAAGTTATGTGTGCCTAACTGTTCTTTGAGGGATTTGTTAGTGCAGGAATTCCATGGAGGGGGATTAATGAGAAATTTTGGTGTTACTAAGACTTTAGCTATTTTGCACGAACACTTCTATTGGCTACACAAGAAACGAGACCTGTAGGAAAATCCAAGAATGGGAGAAGCAGAAAGGCCATACAACTTGGCCTAGTTCATGAAATTTTTGTCAATACCACCCATCCAGAAGAATATCAAGATTGTCTTCCCCAGCTTTGCGTCAAAAGCGTAAAAGCATATTCCACCAGGTACCAGACCAGCTTTTTCTTCAGAGTCTGGAGTTCATGGGAAGAGAGAAAATATTTGAAGATTTATCCATCAGTACAATTATGGGAGCTTCATTCTTATAATTATACTTCTTCTTCTGTATGTGACAATCTCCCAGTTCTGGACCTAGTAGCTGAGACAAAAAAGGCGGCCAGAGAATTCTTTGATGAAGCTTATGCCAAAGCCCTTATCGGAGCTCATTCCATTAAAATTGAAAATAATATCATGCTTTATGATTATATAGGAGCCTTTGAAAATTCAGAGGTACGAGTTCCTAAAGCCTTAGAATTTTTATCCAGTCTACAACTGGGAAAGCAAAGTGCCGCGGCAAAAGAAGAATTCTTCCAGGACTTAGAAAGGGTAGAAGATGAAGAGTTAGGCGGAGAAGATAATCAAGATAATAATGTCGAGAATGATATGGATGACGATGCTCTCCACAATATCATGCAGGATTAAAGCGTGGTGGGACCATGCTTGTCGACACCACCAGAAGAAGATTCATCTTTATCATTCACAGACCAGCAGCCGACACTACCCGCCAGACAACTCAGCCGACAACTTTTGCATTATTGTACCATTAATTACTATGCTAGTGGCAATTATTGTACTCCTTACTATAGCCGCTATTATTGTGTATTCCTGTACTAAGATTCCATCTTATCCTACTGTACAATGAATGGCTATAAATAAAGACATCAGATGAAGGGCGGAGGCAGAGAGCCTTTCCAAATTTCTTTTTTTTATACCTCTTGTTAGCTGAGTGCCTTAGTCTGAGTTATCTTTGTTGTGAATAATCTGAGTTCTGAGCTTGTGCGGCTGCTCTCCCGAACTGGTATCAGAGCCTGTGTGCATAGATCTTTTTTTTTTTTTTTTGTAAGTAATTCTCTCTCAGCCATGACTGGCTAAACAGTTTAGACATGTTATTTTCTTAATTTCTTTAGTGTAACTAGATATTAGTATCTTACGCCATGAGGTAGGAAACGAATCATGTCTGTGCTCTCTCTCTCTCTGAAGCCATGTAATAGGCTCGTGGTGGTCTGAGTCCTTGATGGACTAATAAGACCTTGCAGTCGAACCCTAAGATGAAAGCCACTCTTAGAGGTTATATGTGCCGGAGAGAATAGGGTCAAAGCGATACTCTTATCTAGCAAACTAAAGAAAGAAAGGAAATAGCATGTCTAGTTTATAAAAATTTCTCATGTCTAGATCTCTAGTTTTACCTGAAAGTTATGAATGCCCTTTCAATTTAAATTTGCATGAACATAGTATACATCTTCTTTGTAATGGTACTACTGAAAAATAAAATAGTATGTTAAATTATTTAAGCGATCAATTATATTTTGTTTCTCAGAAATTATCTACTTTACAAACGTTTTTAAGTTTTCCTACTTTCTCATCTAAAGAAAGATTTGGATCTGTTTGTATGATAAAAACCTCTTCAAAATCTTTAAAAAATATTGATCCAAAAGAAATCGACTATAAGAATTATTTGCAGTATAAACTCTTGCAATACAAAGAAGTAAATGGAAAAATTGATTCTAAAGAACTTTTTGATTTTTATTAAAAATATTCTGCTTCTATAAAATTCTTTTCTAATGAAAGATCTTCTGAAAAATGCTTTTCTGAAGATAGTTTTGCTTCTGTTGATAGTTCTTTTGATGATGAGTTGTCTATACCCTCTAACGAGGAGACATACTTACCCTCTAACGAGGAGACATACTTACCCTCTAACGAGGAAATAAACATATCCTCTAACGAGGAACAATATATATCCTCTAGCGAGGAAGAATTATATATAAATATGGAATATGGAGAATCCTCCATAATTACTCATCATGGGAGGCGGAATCCTTCACCTCCACACCAACCACAGGAAGGTACAGATGATAATATGTATCATAGGGATACCGCTGAATCTTATGTTGATTCTTACATATTTAAACAAAGTAAAAGGCATCCTGGACTAACAGTAAATTTAATATTTAATATAGATTATATACCAGTAAGCGAATTAAGAGATTACATAGTAAATTGGGAACAATTAATGGTGGGAACATCTACATTAATACCTGATTCTGTAACACATAAAGACTTCGTATTACTTGCTTGCGGATACAGGCAAAGAATAGCCCTAAGATGGTTAACACAATATGAAAAATTATGCCCCACTGAACTATTAGCTTTAAATAGTCATAATACTAGAAAAGATGCTTTATATAGTATTTGTAAATTATTATATGCTGATCTAACAGGCGATGATATTACCGCCGAAGGAATAGATGAAAATATGTTATTGAAAATGAAACTATGTAATATATGCTATCTTGAAGAATTTACAAATCAATATATAAGTTACATATTTAAACTAAACACTTTAGAAAAGAAAGAATTTTGGATAACTGCTTTCTTTTCAAAATTACCACTACCTTGGGATACCAGGATTGAGAAAAAATATAATAATCTTAGAGCAGGAGGAATTCCTCATAATACAGGAGCTTTAAAAAAGGCCTGTATGGAAACAGTTAAAAAGACTTGTCAATTACAGAAGGAAAATAATCATCTTATGAAATATATACATAAATCAGATATAAAAACATCCTGTTGTCCCAAATATGACCCAGATATTAATTATCAATTTGGTTGTCCTCCAACTTACGGATACAATAAATCTTATTTTCCTTATAAAAAAAGGCATAAAAAACATTATAAGAAACACAAGTATAAACAAGACTATAAGCCAAAATATAAAAGAAAAAGATACAAGGTTTCTAAGAAAAAATGGAAACCGGAATATAAAGAAAAATACAAAGGGTAAAAAAAATATAAAAAACGAAAGTTTATCAAAAGTGATAAATTAAATCCCGAGAAGAATTGTAAATATTTTAAATGCGGAAAAGAAGGACATTATTCTTATGAATGTACTGTCAATATAAAAACGGTATGGTTACAAGATTTAGAATCATATGATATACATTTAGGAACTATTGAAGAAATTCCTAGTGAAACTTCTACCATATACGAAGTAGAAACTGTATATGACGAAAACTCTCCTTCATCTTCTGAAACAGAAGATTTAGGTATAAATATGATGACTATTAACAAAACATATCATTATGTACAAGTTATACTACTATCTAAAACTGTGATGTTACCAAAAAGGGAATCTTTAAAATTTCCAGGATATATACTTTATGCAAATAAAAATTATAGTCTACAGAGATATCAAACCACTGAAATATACCTCGACTTACTTATAAAAATACGCTATGGATATTATGGAGAAATTCAAAATTTAAGATATCATACTATAAGAAATATCTTTATAACCTATGGATTGATAGAATCAATGACATACCAAAATACTTGTATCACAATGAAAAGTATGAGCTTAGAAAATCATCCTTATCAAATTCCTTTAGAAACCCCAATTGGGATATTAATTATACATAAGTATGAAGATTTACCATTGGTTAAAGTTGAACAAGATCCATTACTTTCAACTTCTCCTCCATTAAGCCCAGAAATGACTCCTAGACAAACTTCTACAGAATCTATGTTCGAATATAGAGTATATATGAACACACTATCAGAAATAGAACCCCTTGAAACTCATAATACTAGTATAGACAATAATCAAGGTGAACAATATGAAATTACAGACGAAGATATTGAAAGATTAAAACTTTCAATACCTCACGCAAAATCTAATGAAGTATATACTCCACAATCAAAATTTAAATCATTATGGTCAAACAAGAATACATATATTTTTGAACGTATGCAAGGAAATATATAATTAAAAGGAGATGAAGATTTTACTTCTATAAAAATACTGAATCTTACACAAATTGAAAAATTAAAACAAAAATATCCAAAAAAGAAATATTTACATATTGGATTAATACAAATAAATATAACTGGTCTATTTAGATCCGGAATTGATACACCTGTTATGATAATCTGTTGCGATGAAAGAATTATCAATAATCCTCTAAATAGTTTATTAGGAGGAGCAAAATTAAATTTAGCCAATAGAATATTTGGTGTTAATATACATCCGGATTTTTGCATCAGTCTAAATGACATCAATATAGAAAAGGCATGCACTCTATCTATAAATCTTAAAGGAATAGAGATGCTCCCTGGATCAAAAGTTCTGGGAATCCAATGGGAACACTGCTTAGCACTAAATGAAACGTCTACATTTAGATCAGTCATACCTTCCCAATTTATTAAACTTTATGAAGTTGGAAATGGAAAAATTATCCAACCAAAATTGGTCAATATTAAACATCTAAGATATGACAATGAAATGCAAGTGTTTTTAAAAACATTAAAACCAAAACCACAACTTCCCATGGAGACTTTTATTGCTTCTGCAAATACCATTTCTACAACATTTATAAATCCAGCTATTCCTCGGAGTCTAAGTTCTACTGACTTCAGAAATACTACTCTACATTTAGAACCAAGTAGACCAAGTACTTCTATAATAGATAATCTAGAAAATACACCTTTAGAGGGAAGAACACAAAAAATCTTGGATCAACAAAGAAGGATTCACGAACAAAATTTTATACGCTTACCAACTAGTTCTTTTGGACTTTCAAATGTTGGATCTTGAATTAAAATCCCAACTACATATTTATCTGCCTATGACTATATCACTCTCTGACGAACACCAACGCTTTACTATTCATACTCTTTTAGATTCAGAAGCAGAAACTAGCCTTATTCAAAAAGCCTTCATCCCTCAACAATTTTGGTTACCATTAGCAAAAAATGCTAAATTAAATGATTTCATGGGAAGACCCGTTTTAGTCACCCATAAAGCAAAATTATCAGTATCTTTCCCTGATATTGAAAATCACCATCATCACTATATCTTTGAATTTGCCTTATTACCTATTGCTTTTGACATTGATTGCTTAGTCGGAATGAATAACCTTAGACATTATGCTCCTTTTAATACACATTACTTTACCTTTGACAATCATCCTATACCTCGTGTGCATTTCCCTATCCCTTTAGCCCCCTGTTTCACGCCAGCCCAGCGTGGTGATGAAAATGCTACTGCTACTAATACATTTTATACATATCCCATTTCAACTACATCTGATACGAAAACTATTGTACACAGTCTTTTAAAACCCTTATATTCAAACAATCCCTTATTACATTTTGACAAAGCACCTCGATATTGTTCTTTAACAATCCTAGAACAATACAGAGACACTAAAATAAGAGTAAATAGTATTATGGTATCACCTTCAGGCAAAAAAGAATTTTCTGAACAAATCAAAGAATTATTAGACCTCAAGTTAATAAGACCAAGCACTAGTCCACACTCTTCTCCTGCATTTTTGGTAAGAAACCATGCAGAATAAAAAAGAGGAAAAGCTAAAATGATTATAAACTATAGAAAGCTAAATAGCTATACAAAATTCGATGGTTATTTCATACCTTCTGCTGAACAATTTATAAAACAAATACAATGATCAAAATACTATAGTAAATTTGATGCTAAATCTGGTTTTTGGCAGATAAAACTACCCAATACAGAATCAGTAGAATTAACGGTATTTAGTTGCCCTCAAGGACATTATGAATGGTTAGTAATGCCCTTTGGTTTAAAAAATGCACCACAAATATTTCAAAAATGGATGAACTCTATATTTGGACATCTACCATTTGTAGTAGTTTATGTAGATAACATTCTAATTTTTTCGCTCACTTTAGAAGAGCATAAACAACATTTACTACGAGTCGCAAAATTACTACTTGATAATGGAATTATCTTAAGCCCAAAAAAGATATGTTTATTTAAAAAGGAAGTTGAATTCCTTGGAAAATATATAAAAGAAGGACAAATAGAATTACAGCAACACATATATTCAAAAATAAAAGAATTTCCTAAAACCTTTAAAACTCTAAAGCAATTACAGAGTTTTTTAGGATTACTAAATTACGGGAGAAAATTTATTCCTCACCTATCACAGTTAGTTCAAAACCTACAAGAAAAACTAACAATAGAATAGTCAAAGTATAAAGTAGAACAAGGTGAACAACCTAGAAAAAAGAATACAGATAAAATAAACATTCAGCTATCTTCAGCTGAAGAAAAAGAAATAGAGCAAATCAAACAAATGATTACTAATCAGTTTATATTGTATTTTCCTAAAGATGAAGAACTAGTAACTCTCCAAACAGATGCTTCTGACCAATTTTGGGCAAGAGTCTTACTAGCAAAACAAAATGAAATAGTTGCCTATACTTCAGGAAAATTTACAAAACCACAAAAAACTATTCCACCTGTGACAAAGAGTTATTAGCTATTAAATTAGCTATAAAAAGCTTAAAAATTTACTTGTTAAATCGTAGCTTTATAATAGAAACTGATAACAAAGCTGTAGCACAATTCTTGAAAAAGAGAACTATAAACAATCCTGAAGAAAATATTAGAAGAATAAGAATTGCTTTACATTTAGAAATTTTTCAGTATGATGTTAAATATATTCCTAGTTACACTAATTATCTTGCAGATCTTTTGACTCTTCCAGACAATGGACGAAGAACGCCTGAAAAGGCTCCGGTCCATGGCTGAACAAGCTAAGTGGACCATCGTCAACAACACTAAGAAGACCCCGCAAACGGGAGGCAAAGAAGATAAACAAAAGACCCCTGAAAAGGGAGGAAGTTCTACAACCCAGGAAACGGGAGGACACTCTGGAGGACACACCTCAACACTTACTACATCCGCTTCTACAGAAGTCAAGCCATTTCCACCACCAGGCATGACTGTACTACCAGTCCAGTCACCCTCATCCACACCATCATACAGCAACATTGCAGCAGCCCAGAGAAGACTGCAGCCCAACAAGCCTACAGCAGCGGTAGTGGTTCGGGATTGGTACAATCTTGAACTCAAAAACGCTAATCCAAACATTTATGAAAAGTTTAATGGTTGCTACCGCGCCATTCAGTCTAATGATTTTTCTTCTTCAAAGTACTGACTTTCTCAGATCAGGTAACTGGTACTTTCTATGCTCTCTCACTACACTCAGGAGAAATCCTGAAGGCAAGCCATAGTGAAAGCTACAACAGATCTGTGTAACTACACACTTACTGCACAAAGTTCAGATCTTAATCAAAGGATTGGAACATGGCTTCAGGGTACTTCCCAAGATCAACAATACCCGCGGGAAGTAGTACAGGATATGGAGATAGCCGACCAGGTATATCATCCACTTCCTGAATTCTACAAACTTCTTAATCTTTGCAAGATTGAGAATGAAAAGGCTAGACAGATAGGTGCAGAATTAACTGTCCATAAAATGATCGACCTTAACCAGCAAAATATGATTGGAGATACACAACTGAAAGAATTTTTCAGAACATTGGAGGCCACTGACATCATCTCCATTCTTCAATCACTCGAATTTCAAATCATTCACTTGCTTCAACAACTCATGCTATGGATGTGGGAGAAATTGTTGGAATTCTATGAAAGAGTCCCGGGAGTTCGGATGCATGCCAATTTCCTACGACCTGATGGTGCAATCCAAGAGTGGCCGAGTCCCACAAGTGTAGGTAATGTTCACAGTTTTCATGGACTTGCTAGTTTTTACAGGCAGTTTGTGAAGGACTTTAGTAGTATAGCCGCACCACTTACCGAAGTGATCAAGAAGAACACCGGATTTAGATGGGGAGAAGAACAAGAGAAGGCGTTTCAGCTAATCAAAGAGAAGCTAACCAACGCCCCCATATTGTCTTTACCTAACTTTTCTAAAACGTTTGAGATTTAATGTGATGCTTCAGGTATTGGCATAGGTGCAGTTCTTATGCAGGAGGGACGACCAATTGCTTACTTTAGCGAGAAATTAAGAGGGACAGTCTTAAACTACCCGACTTATGATAAGAAGTTGTATGCATTGGTTCGAGCTTTGGAGACAAGACAACACTACCTATGGCCTGAGGAGTTCGTGATTCACACTGATCATGAGTCTATGAAATACTTGAAGGGCCAACACAAGTTAAATAAAAGGCATGCTCATTAGGTAGAGTTCATTGAGATATTTCCATATATCGTCTGGTATAACTTGTAAGGAGAATATGGTCGCCGATGCACTTTCTCTCATGTATGCATTACTCTCTACACTTGATGCAAAATTGTTTGGTTTTGAACGCATTAAAAGCTTATACGTTGATGACCACGAATTTTGTGAAGAGTACCAGGCTTGTGAGACAAACACTTGAGATAAGTTCTTTAGACATGATGGGTTCTTATTTCGAGAAAATAAGTTATGTGTGCCTAACTGTTCTTTGAGGGATTTGTTAGTGCAGGAATCCCATGGAGGGGTATTAATGAGACATTTTGGAGTTACTAAGACTTTAGCTGTTTTGCAGGAACACTTCTATTGGCTACACAAGAAATGAGATGTTGAGCGGATTTGTGGCAGATGTGTCATATGTAGGACAGCTAAATCCAGAGTGCAGCCCAATGGTTTGTATACTCATTTGTCCATTCCTAGTGAGTCTTGGATTGATATTTTAATGGACTTTGTGTTAGGATTAATTAGGACTAAACGTGAAAGAGATTCGATTGTCGTGGTTGTAGATAGATTTTCTAAGATGACACACTTTATTCAATGTCACAAAACGGATGATGCTTCGCATGTTGTTGATTTGTTTTTTAGGGAGATTGTGAGATTGCATGGCATGCCTAGAACTATTGTTTCGGATAGAGATGCTAAGTTCTTGAGTTACTTTTGGAAGACTTTGTGGTGTAAGTTAGGTACCTAACTTTTGTTTTCTACTGCATGTCACCCATAAACTGATAGTCAAACCGAAATAGTAAATAAGATTTTGTTTATTTTATTGAGGGTAATAATTAAAAAGAACTTCAAAATATAGGATAAGTGTTTACCACATGTTGAGTTTGCTTATAATAGGTCTATTCATTATTGGGCTTTTGAGGAGCTGGAGAAATTGTTGGAATTCTATGAAAGAGTCACGGGAGTCCGGATGCATGCCAATTTCATACGACCTGATGGTGCAATCCAAGAGTGGCCGAGTCCCACAAGTGTAGGTAATGTTCGCAGTTTTCATGGACTTGCTAGTTTTTACAGGCAGTTTGTGAAGGACTTTAGTAGTATAACCGCACCACTTACCGAAGTGATTAAGAAGAACGCCAGATTTAGATGGGGAGAAGAACAAGAGAAGGCGATTCAGCTAATCAAAGAGAAGCTAACCAACGCCCCCTTATTGTCTTTACCTAACTTTTCTAAAATGTTTGAGATTGAATGTGATGCTTCATGTATTAGCATAGGCGCAGTTCTTATGCAGGAGGGACGACCAATTGCTTACTTTAGCGAGAAATTAAGCGGGACAGTCTTAAACTACCTGACTTATGACAAGAAGTTGTATGCATTGGTTCGAGCTTTGGAGACATGGCAGCACTCGTATGGCCTAAGGAGTTCGTGATTCACACTGATCATGAGTCTTTGAAATACTTGAAGGGCCAACACAAGTTAAATAAAAGGCATGTTCATTGGGTAGAGTTCATTGAGACATTTCCATATATCGTCCGGTATAACTTGTAAGGAGAATAAATCGCTGATGCACTTTCTCTCATGTATGCATTACTCTCTACACTTGATGCAAAATTGCTTGGTTTTGAACGCATTGAAAGTTTATACATTGATGACCACGAATTTTGTGAAGAGTACCAGGCTTGTGAGACAAACACTTGAGATAAATTCTTTAGACATGATGGGTTCTTATTTCGAGAAAATAAGTTATGTGTATCTAACTGTTCTTTGAGTGATTTGTTAGTGCAGGAATCCTATGGAGGGGGATTAATGAGACATTTTGGAGTTACTAAGACTTTAGCTGTTTTGCAGTAACACTTCTATTGGCTACACAAGAAACATGATGCAGGTCGTCTCACAAGGATCTAGGGTGTTTCTGCGTTCTTACTTTCTCTATAGTTCAACGGACTAATCAAAGGTTCTAGATTGAGGTCGGATTAATCTAAGTAGCCTAGGATATAGAATCCACTAATTTCCAACCATGTTCTTACTTCTACTATTTTGTTCTATCATAAAAATTCAATCTTTTTAGTTTAATTTTTACTTAAAGTGCCCTAAGCATGAGCTATCAAGTGTTGTGCAAGTATAGCTCATCAAAAGATGCTACTTCATATAAAAATAAACTAATTAATTTAGATAATTCAAATAAAAAGACAAAACCAGCAACCCCAATCCCTAACTAAGCATAGATTATCAAGAATCCTAATTCAAGTATAACCTATCAAAGTTCTAAACTTCGGGTCCTTATATTTTAATCTTTCATTTGAAAAATCATGGCTTTATTAATTTTATTTAAGAAGAAAAATATTAGAAAATAATTGCATGGTGGATCTTAGCTTCATCTACATCCTAGTGCTGATCTAATTAGCTACTCATGATTTTTGCTAAGGAAGATCAAATTTTAATTCATACAATGATAAACCCTAATCTAGAAAGCGTAAACCCTAATCTAGAAAGCAATAAACCCTAAATTGAATGCAATCAAATCTATGCAGAAAGAAAATAAGAATCTCAAAACAATGGGTTAACTCTGGACACGGTGTTGTGGCCGTCGACCATCAGTAAAAATCCCAACTTTATTGAAGAGAAAAATCGAATACAAAAATTCCAGGTTCCCGTCACAATACAAGGGTCGGCCTTTAAATAGGCGTCGGAAAGCAAACCCTATTTCTAGAAGAACTGAAAAGTGAAACAAACTACAAAGAAGCCATAGGAAAAAGTCCGGCGTATTCGACTTAAATTGGACCGCCAAATAGCGGTAAATACCGCTAAATAGCGGCTCTAATTTGAGATAAATTCATGAAATTTTGTACACATGTAAATCTTGTCTTCTAGATTAAATATTCCTGACTGTATTCGACTTTAAGTCTCTAAAGAATCATATTCTCGTAGTCTTACCCACTTTAGTAACTTTTCGGACTCTGATTTCCGACTCCGACTCTGATTTCATGCCTTCTCCTTGTATAATTCGGATTACCTGCAAAAGACACTAAAAATACCCAAGTAGAATTTATTTATATACAAAAATAGATAAAGTATGAGAGGAAAAATACAATATATGTTATTCATCACACTCCCACACCTATCTTTTGCTAGTCCTCGAGCAAAACCTAAACCTAAAAAGAAAAAAAAGAAAACAAAAACAAAAATCCTAACTCACTTTCGCAGGAATCGCGATTACACTTAGCACGTGCAACAAGCCTTTAAACCCCTAGGTTACCCTAGTGGACGAGTGTTGTCTCGTGAGGGTTTGCAGTGAATATACCCACAAAATTCATGAAGCAGATAGATTAAGGAATAAAGAAATGAAAAATAAGGATAACCAAAAATCAAGAAAAATAAAAAATTTATACAAAAGCAAGAAGAATCTATTTTTTTTTAATCATGTTTTCATCAATTAATCTCACTAATATACAAACTCAAGAACGCATCTAGATTATCAATTTTCAAATTGAGCTTCATATCAGATACACTTATCATTTTAATCAAAAAATTTAAATCCTATCTTTCAATACTCACTAACATATAATCTATTGGCTCCTATACATCTACGTACACGTGTGATAGTCTACTTCGGTTTTGGACTCAAACTCTAACTCATGATTCATCTCCTCTCTCATAACATTTTTTTTTCTTTTTTTTTTTCTTTTTTTTTTTTAAGAATATTTCACCTTTCATGCGAATATTCACGCTTACTTAGGCGCAAAGTACTCGATTACTTGGATCATACTCTTTTTTCACTCTTGAGGCTATTGCCTTAATACTAGGCGCACCCCATTATTTTATCACTCTCGAGGCTATTGCCTTAATACCAGGCTCACCCCATTATTTTATTCTCACCTTTTTTTTTTCATTTTTTTTTCTAGTTTTTTTCTATTTTTTTAGAGAGAGAAAACTTACTCAATCGTTATCATCTTTGCCCTTAACCTAATAAACTATTGTGAAGTAAAAAATAGATGTATACTTGCCTCAAAACTACTGTTAGCAATATTTATTTTTCAGATTTTGATCTTTTTCATAAATTTCAAAGTGTATCATCCAATCTACTCTCCTATCCAATTTCAAATCTAAATTTATCCATTTATCTGTAATTAGTTTGGTCTATTGATGAAAAATATAATTTTTCTTTTTTTAAAAAAAAATTCATTTTTTTTTTAAAATTTTTTAAATTAGTTACCCTAAAAACTACCCAAAGTGTAAAATAAAGAAACCCAAAATACTAAAAATAAAAAAATAAAAAATAAAATAAAGTCCTAAAAATAAAAATCTCCTAAAAACTACTCCCCCACACCTAAACTTGTGTATGCCCTCATACACAAACCAAGTATGGTAAAACAAAATGTGAAAACTATTAAACAAATACTATACAAATAATGAGAGTCGTAAAAGTTACGATCTCAATATCATCACCCTATTAACGCATGAAAAGCGGTTACGACCTCTCGATCGCTTTCCACTTTCATAGTGTGTGCGTTTTAAACGTGAAGTGGGTGCATTATTATATTTCATCAACCTCTTACAAGTCACGAGATTACCTGTCTGCTTCTTATGTCGTCCTCGCTTTTTCTTTGTCCACATGTAAGTATTAACAATTGGGTTAAAGAATTCTTTCTTATAAACCTGCCAATCATCGTTAGCAACAAGCATACATGTAGAAATATCATGAGGTGAGAAGAGTCTAATATGATTAAGTGAATGTGGTGGTGGCTCTTCTAACTCATGAAGTAATGCGAGCTCCTCTGCAAACAAATCCTCAAAAGTTTGCTCATAATTCAATGGCACACTTGCACAAGTATCATTATATATAAAATCAGTATGTGCCAATTCCTCTAATAGTATGAGCTCATCTTTGAATATTTGCTCAAATGAAGGTTCATCATCAGTGGAAGAGGTCGAATGAGAGTGCAAACTATGAATCATATTGACCTCAATGAGAGAGCTCGTTGCGTGCTCATCCATATTAAATATGTTCAATGCCACAGTCATATTTCCAAACGATAACTTCATGAGACCACTCCTACAATCAATCAATGCATTTGATGTTGCAAGGAATGGTCTACCCAAGATAATGGGAATTTGATTCCGTGGATTGGAGATTGGCTCAGTTTCTAAAATAATAAAGTCTACAGGAAAAATAAACTCGCCAATCTTAATGAGCACATCTTCAACCATACCAAGAGGTCTCTTAATTGAACGATCAGCTAGCTGTAATGTGACCTTGGTAGGTTGAAGTTTTCCTAACCCCAGTTGCTGATAAACAGTGTAAGGAAGCAAATTGACACTTGCCCCTAAATTAAGCAACGCCCTATCAAATGTAGTGTTCCCAATGGTGCATGAGATTGTAGGGGAACCTGGATCTTTGTACTTGATAGGCAAGGAGTTAGAGAGGATATGTGATATATTTGCAGTAAGAAAAACTTTCTCAGGAACGTTTCTTGCTCGTTTCTTACTGCACAAATCCTTGAGGAACTTAGCATAAGTAGGAACCTGTTGTATCATGTCAAGGAGTGGAATATTAACCTTCACTTGCTGAAATGTTTCAAGAATCTTTTCTACTTGCGGTGAAGGCTTCCTAAGCCGATTTGGATATTGTGCTTTCGGCTCAGGAACAGGTTCTTCTAAATGAGTACGTGACGGTGATGGAGGTGATGGAGATGATTGTGGAGAAACGGGTGGAAGAGATGATGTAGCCTGCGAGATAGTAGGAGTGGGATCAGGGGGCACGGCTACACTATTATCCACTTGCTTGCCAGATCTAAGCGTGTGAATCGCATTGCATTGGTGGACATGCGACTGATTGGAGTTTGAGGAACAGGCGTTAGGATTTGTTATGGGTTGACTTGGAAAAGTGCCCTTGCCACATTCACTCATTTGATTAGCTAGTTGTCCAACCTGCTGCTCTACATTCTTAATAGATTGAGAGTTCACGAGCAGGTGCTGATATGTTCTTTGAATAAAATCAGTTGATACTTTCATAAGATTCTGCATGTATGTGTCAAGGTTGGACTGAGACTTGAGAAGATTTTCAACGTGCTTCTCAAGTGACTGAAGTCGCTTTTCTTGTTCATTATTAGACCCCTGTTGTGGATATGAGTGGTTTGGTACAGGTGGTCTATTCTGGTTGTTCCCCTGGTTTGAAATATTTGGGTGTTGATAAGTACCCATATTAGGTCTTGGAAACTGACCAGTGGCTGGAGGTTGCATGTTAGGGTTAGGGCCCCCCTGATATTGCCCTTGACCCCATGATAGATTTGGATGATTTCTCCAGCCAGGATTGTATGTAGGAGCGTAAGGATTGTTCATGGGTTGTTGTTGATATAAGGCGTTAGCCTGCTCAAGTGTGCGACCCATGGAATTCATTAACAATGGACACTCCTCCATAACGTGATTGGGAGTTCCGCAATTAAAGCATGTGGGACTTTGGAGTTGATTCACTTGACCCACTGGTGGAGACTGAGTACTAGGAGTCTCCAGTGCCTCAATTCTTCTCATAAGGGCTGCGATCTTTGCTTCAGCAGCTATAGAGCTGTCGACGCTATGGATCCCACTCTTATGAGCAGAAGTTGATATACTGGGCTTCTCAGTGGAACTCTCCCATTGCATAGTCTTCCATGATAAGTCCTCAAGAAAGTCCCATGCTTCATCCTCGTTTTTCTTCATAAACTCCCCTTGACACATGGATTCCAGAAGAGTTTTGGATGTGTACTCAAGTCCTTCGTATATGATTTGACACAACCGCCACTTTTCTATCGCATGGTGGGGGCACTGAGCTAATAAATCCTTGAACCGTTCTAAGTATTTCCAGAAAGGTTCTCCCGACACTTGACGGAATTGATTAATTTGATTTCTGATTCTTGCCGTCTTGTGCGTGGGATAATATTTCTTGAGAAACACTGTAACGAATTCATCCCAAGTAGTGATTGAATCAAAAGGCATACTGTACAACCACTTCTTGGCATTATCCTTAAGTGCAAAAGGGATGAAGCGGAGCTTAACGGCGTCCTCCGATAAGTTTTGCAGTTTTATCATTACGCATACTTCTTGAAATTCACTAATAAAGAGATACGCATCTTCTGAATCAGAACCAGTGAATTTGGGAAGCATACTAATGTACTGTGGTTTTAATTCATAGTGATTACCCGCTACGTGTGGAAGTTTGATGCATGATGGTAATGATGTACGCAACGGGTAACATCGATCCTGAAGGATCGGGATCGGCTGGTCCATCTTGTCTCCCATGAACAAATCTGATCTTACAAGTCGACCAAATTGATCACGAGTCCAATGTGGCATGAACCAGCGACCGTGAGTGTATGCGTGAACTTCCTAAACTAATGCAAGAAGTGGGGTATGGTGGAGAGATAAAACGGGTGAATAGATATGATCAAATAAAAATGTTAATTATACTGTTCCTAATTTTTTTATTATTTTTTTAAACTTTTCTACAGAATCAGGAAGAAATACTACAGAAACAGAGAAAATTCAGGTTCAGAACGTTCCTGTTTCACCGCTAAATAGCGGTTCTAGCCGCTGAATAGCGGCTAGACTGATGAATTTGACTTTGAGCTTTTTTCTGCTTGGTTAAGAGGCTCTTCCAATCCTTTAAATTTTCCTATCTCTGCAATTTCTATTTCCTGCACACTCACACACACTGTTAACCCGTAAAATACTAGAAAAAGCAAGAAAAACACCGTCGATCCCCGGCAACGGCGCCAAAAACTTGATGTGTTATATTTACTGCAAGCGCACAGTATCGTTGTAGCGCTGTACAGGTCGTCTCACAAGGATCTAGGGTGTTTCTGCGTTCTTACTTTCTCTATAGTTCAACGGACTAATCAAAGGTTCTAGATTGAGGTCGGATTAATCTAAGTAGCCTAGGATATAGAATCCACTAATTTCCAACCATGTTCTTACTTCTACTATTTTGTTCTATCATAAAAATTCAATCTTTTTAGTTTAATTTTTACTTAAAGTGCCCTAAGCATGAGCTATCAAGTGTTGTGCAAGTATAGCTCATCAAAAGATGCTACTTCATATAAAAATAAACTAATTAATTTAGATAATTCAAATAAAAAGACAAAACCAGCAACCCCAATCCCTAACTAAGCATAGATTATCAAGAATCCTAATTCAAGTATAACCTATCAAAGTTCTAAACTTCGGGTCCTTATATTTTAATCTTTCATTTGAAAAATCATGGCTTTATTAATTTTATTTAAGAAGAAAAATATTAGAAAATAATTGCATGGTGGATCTTAGCTTCATCTACATCCTAGTGCTGATCTAATTAGCTACTCATGATTTTTGCTAAGGAAGATCAAATTTTAATTCATACAATGATAAACCCTAATCTAGAAAGCGTAAACCCGCCAAATAGCGTAAACCCTAATTCAAATTTTAATTCGACCTAAATTGGACCGCCAAATAGCGGTAAATACCGCTAAATAGCGGCTCTAATTTGAGATAAATTCATGAAATTTTGTACACTTGTAAATCTTGTCTTCTAGATTAAATATTCCTGACTGTATTCGACTTTAAGTCTCTACAGAATCATATTCTCGTAGTCTTACCCACTTTAGTAACTTTTCGGACTCTGATTTCCGACTCCGACTCTGATTTCATGCCTTCTCCTTGTATAATTCGGATTACCTGCAAAAGACACTAAAAATACCCAAGTAGCATTTATTTATATACAAAAATAGATAAAGTATGAGAGGAAAAATACAATATATGTTATTCATCATGTATCTAACTGTTCTTTGAGTGATTTGTTAGTGCAGGAATCCTATGGAGGGGGATTAATGAGACATTTTGGAGTTACTAAGACTTTAGCTGTTTTGCAGTAACACTTCTATTGGCTACACAAGAAACATGATGTTGAGCGGATTTGTGGCAGATGTGTCATATGTAGGCAAGCTAAATCCAGAGTGCAGCCTAATGGTTTGTCTGTACTCATTTGTCCATTCCTAATGAACCTTGGATTGATATTTTAATGGACTTTGTGTTAGGATTACCTAAGACTAAACGTGGAAGAGATTCGATTTTCGTGGTTGTAGATAGATTTTCTAAGATGACACATTTTATTCAATGTCACAAAACGGATGATGCTTCGCATGTTGCTGATTTGTTTTTTAGGGAGATTGTGAGATTGCATGGTATGCCTAGAACTATTGTTTCGGATAGAGATGCTAAGTTCTTAAGTTACTTTTGGAAGACTTTGAGGTGTAAGTTAGGTACCGAACTTTTTGTTTTCTACTACTTGTTACCCACAAAGTGATAGTCAAACCGAAATAGTAAATAGGACTTTGTCTATTTTATTGAGGGCAATAATTAAAAAGAACTTCAAAACATGGGAAGAGTGTTTACCACATGTTGAGTTTGGTTATAATAGGTCTATTCATTATGCTACTAAATTCTCTACTTTTGAAATTGTTTATGGGTTTAATCCTTTGACTCTATTAGATTTATCTCCATTACCTGTTTCTGAGCGTGTTAATTTGGATGGAAAGAAAAAGGCTGATATTTGCTAAGCATATACATGAGAAGGCAAGTCTCAACATTGAGAAAAGAACGGAGCAGTATGCAAAACAAGCCAACATGGGGCGTCACAAGCTTATTTTTGAACCCGGAGATTGGGTGTGGTTGCATATGAGAACAGAGAGATTTCCGGCGCAAAGACGTTTCAAACTGTTTCCAAGAGGGGATGGTCTTTCGAAGTTCTAGAGCGCATCAATGACAATACTTACAAGCTAGATTTGCCTGGTGAGTACAATGTTAGTGCTATTTCTGAGTCCTTTTGATATAGGTGATGTTTTGAGGGCAAATCTTTCTCAGGAGAAGGGGAATGATGCAAATAATGGCATGACCACAAAGGAGCCGGTTCAAGTTCCAACTGGACCGGTTACAAGAGTACGAGAAAAGAAGTTCAAAGATGCACTTAATGGGCTGATTCATGAGATTTGGGCTCAAGCAAATTCGTGGAGATCCATTGAGGATGGTTCATGTGTTCAACAAAGATGCATAAAAAAGATTCAACTAGTAGAAGAATCCAGTCAAAACTGATTGTTTCCGTTTGTTTTATTTCTAGAACTTTCCTTGTATTGATCAGCCAAATTACGGGGCTGATTGTTTTCTTTTGTTCTATTTCTATTTCTTGAACTTTCCTAGTATTTTTTTAGCCTATAAATAGGCGTCTAATGGAATAGAAGGGATATACATTTTACAGATAATTGGTGAGTTTATTCTCATTGGTTTTTTGAAGGACTATTCGAACTTATATTCTTCCGTGGCGTTCATTATCGACTTATCAAACTGCTTTCTATACCAAGGTTTTTTCTTCGCATTAAACAATGAGTTGAGGTCAATTATACCGAGGTTCTTGTTTTTGTCGAAGCAACGGGACGAGGTCTCCCAACCAAACATGATCGTGGATATTCTTGGATTTTCCTACAGGTCTCGTTATTCTTGACGGGGTTCTCATCATCGGGGCTAAGGTAACTCCATTGGGACAGTCGTGTTATGGGCAACTTTATTGCACGATTCAGAGAGCACGTCGTGTATGTGATGCAAGTGAAAGTGTACGAAAAATCTATCGTAAAGTTTCGTTGTTCGTTCCGTCGTTGACCCTATCTATGTTTCTATGATGGCCCAAGAACACGCTCATTCCTCAGCCGTAGAGAGACTTTTGAATTGTGAGGTACCATTACGAGCTTAATATATAAGAGTGTTATTCCGTGAAATCACTCGAATTTCAAATCATTCACTTGCTTCAACTACTCATGCTATGGATGTGGGAGCATCAACTCCGTTCATTTGGGCTTTTGAGGAGCGGGAGAAATTGTTGGAATTCTATGAAAGAGTCCCGGGGGCCAGGATGCATGCCAATTTCATATGACCTGATGGTGCAATCCATGAGTGGCCGAGTCCTACAAGTGCAGGTAATGTTCGCAGTTTTCATGGACATGCTAGTTTTTACAGGTAGTTTGTGAAGGACTTTAGTAGTATAGCCGCACCACTTACCGAAGTGATTAAGAAAGAACGCCGGATTTAGATGGAGAGAAGAACAAGAGAAGGCGTTTCAGCTAATCAAAGAGAAGCTAACCAACGCCCCCTTATTGTCTTTACCTAACTTTTCTAAAATGTTTGAGATTGAATGTGATGCTTCAGGTATTGGCATAGCCGCAGTTCTAATGCAGGAGGGACGACCAATTGCTTACTTTAGCGAGAAATTAAGCGCGACAGTCTTAAACTACCCGACTTATGACAAGAAGTTGTATACAATGGTTCGAGCTTTGGAGACATGGCAGTACTACCTATGGCCTAAAGAGTTCGTGATTCACACTGATCATGAGTCCTTGAAATACTTGAAGGGCCAACACAAGTTAAATAAAAAGCATGCTCATTGGGTAGAGTTCATTGAGACATTTCCATATATCGTCCGGTATAACTTGTAAGGAGAATATGGTCGCCGATGCACTTTCTCTCAGGTATGCATTACTCTCTACACTTGATGCAAAATTGCTTAGTTTTGAACGCATTAAAAATTTATACATTGATGACCACGAATTTTTTGAAGAGTACCAGGCTTGAAAGACAAACACTTGAGATAAGTTCTTTAGACATGATGGGTTCTTATTTCGAGAAAATAAGTTATGTGTGCCTAACTGTTCTTTGAGGGATTTGTTAGAGCAGGAATCCCATGGAGGGTGATTAATGAGACATTTTGGAGTTACTAAGAATTTAGCTGTTTTGCAGGAACACTTCTATTGGCTACACAAGAAACGAGATGTTGAGCTGATTTGTGGCAGATGTGTCATATGTAGGCAAGCTAAATCCAGAATGCAGCCCAATGGTTTGTGTACTCATTTGTCCATTCCTAGTGAGCCTTGGATTGATATTTTAATGGACTTTGTGTTAGGATTATCTAGGACTAAACGTGGAAGAGATTCGATTTTCATGGTTGTAGATAGATTTTCTAAGATGACACACTTTATTCAATGTCACAAAACGGATGATGCTTCGCATGTTGCTGATTTGTTTTTTAGGGAGATTGTGAGATTGCATGGCATGCCTAGAACCATTGTTTCGGATAGAGATGCTAAGTTCTTGAGTTACTTTTGGAAGACTTTGTGGTGTAAGTTAGGTACCTAACTTTTGTTTTCTACTTGTCACCAACAAACTGATAGTCAAACCGAAATAGTAAATAGGACTTTGTCTATTTTATTGAGGGTAATAATTAAAAAGAACTTCAAAACAAGGGAAGAGTGTTTACCACATGTTGAGTTTGCTTATAATAGGTCTATTCATTATAGGGCTTTTGACGAGCGGGAGAAATTGTTGGAATTCTATGAAAGAGTCCCGGGAGACCGCATGCATGCCAATTTCATATGACCTGATGGTGCAATCCAAGAGTCGTCGAGTCCCACAAGTGTAGGTAATGTTCGCAGTTTTCATGGACTTGCTAGTTTTTACAGGCAGTTTGTGAAGGACTTTAGTAGTATAGCCGCACCACTTACCGAAGTGATTAAGAAGAACGCCGGATTTAGATGGGGAGAAGAACAAGAGAAGGCGTTTCAGCTAATCAAAGAGAAGCTAACCAATGCCCCCTTATTGTCTTTACCTAACTTTTCTAAAACGTTTGAGATTGAATGTGATGCTTCAGGTATTGGCATAGGCGCAGTTCTTATATAGGTGGGACGACCAATTGCTTACTTTAGCGAGAAATTAAGCGAGACAGTTTTAAACTGCCCGACTTATGACAAGAAGTTATATGCATTGGTTCGAGCTTTGGAGACATGGCAGCACTACCTATGGCCTAAGGAGTTCGCTATTCACACTGATCATGAGTCTTTGAAATACTTGAAGGGCCAACTCAAGTTAAATAAAAGGCATGCTCATTGGGTAGAGTTCATTGAGACATTTCCATATATCGTCCGGTATAACTTGTAAGGAGAATATGGTCGCCGATACACTTTCTCTCATGTATGCATTACTCTCAACACTTGATGCAAAATTGCTTGGTTTTGAACTCATTAACAGTTTATACATTGATGACCACGAATTTTGTGAAGAGTACCAGGCTTGTGAGACAAACACTTGAGATAAGTTCTTTAGACATGATGGGTTCTTATTTCGAAAAAATAAGTTATGTATGCCTAACTGTTCTTTGAGGGATTTGTTAGTGCAGGAATCCCATGGAGGGGGATTAATGAGACATTTTTGAGTTACTAAGACTTTAGCTGTTTTGCAGGAACACTTCTATTGGCTACACATGAAACGCGATGTTGAGCGGATTTGTGGCAGATGTGTCATATGTAGGCAAATTAAATCAAGAGTGCAGCCCAATGGTTTGTATACTCATTTGTCCATTCCTAGTGAGCCTTGGATTGATATTTTAATAGACTTTGTAGTAGGATTACCTAGGGCTAAACGTGGAAGAGATTCGATTTTCGTGGTTGTAGATAGATTTTCGAAGATGACACACTTTATTCAATGTCACAAAACGGATGATGTTTTGCATGTTGCTGATTTGCTTTTAAGGGAGATTGTGAGATTGCATGAAATGCCTAGAACTATTGTTTCGGATAGAGATGCTAAGTTGTTGAGTTACTTTTGGAAAACTTTGTGGTGTAAGTTAGGTACCAAACTTTTGTTTTCTACTACTTGTCACCCACAAACTGATAGTCAAACCGAAATAGTAAAAAGGACTTTGTCTTTTTTATTGAGGGTAATAATTAAAAAGAACTTCAAAACATGGGAAGAGTGTTTACCACATGTTGAGTTTGCTTGTAATAGGTCTATTCATTATGCTACTAAATTCTCAACGTTTGAAATTGTTTATGGGTTTAATCATTTGACTCCATTGGATTTATCTCCATTACCTGTTTCTTAGCATGTTAATTTGGATGGAAAGAAAAAGGGTGATCTTGTTAAGCATATACATGAGAAGGCAAGTCTCAACATTGAGAAAAGAACGGAGCAGTATGCAAAACAAGCCAACAAGGGGCATCACAAGCTTATTTTTGAACCCGGAGATTGGGTGTGGTTGCATATGAGAACAGAGAGATTTCCGGCGCAAAGGCGTTCCAAACAGCTTCCATGAGGGGATGGTCTTTTCGAAGTTCTAGAGCGCATCAATGACAATGCTTACAGGCTAGATTTGCCTGGTGAGTACAATGTTAGTGCTACTTCTGAGTCCTTTTGATATAGATGATGATTTGAGGGCAAATCTTTTTCAAGAGAAGCGGAATGATGCAAATAATGGCATGACCACAAAGGAGCCGGTTCAAGTTCCAACTGGGCCGGTTACAAGAGTACGAGAAAAGAAGTTCAAAGATGCATTTAATGGGCTGATTCATGAGGTTTTGGCTCAAGCAAATTCGTGGAGATCCATTGAGGATGGTTCACGTGTTAAACAAAGGTGCATCAACAAGATTCAACTAGTAGAAGAATCCAGTCAAAATTGATTGTTTCCTTTTGTTTTATTTCTAAAACTTTCCTTGTATTGATCAGCCAAATTAAGGGGCTGATTATTTCCTTTTGTTTTGTTTCTATTTCTAAAACTTTCCTTGTATTGATTAGCCAAATTAAGGGGCTGATTGTTTTCTTTTGTTTTATTTCTATTTCTTGAACCTTCCTACTATTTTTTGAGCCCATAAATAGGCGTCTAATGGAATAGAAGGGATATACAGTTTAAAGATAATTGGTGAGTTTATTCTCTTTGGTTTTTTGAAGAACTATTCAAACTTATATTCTTCCGTGGCGTTCATTATCGACTTATCAAACGGCTTTCCACTACCATTTGTAGCGTCTTCCTTATATCAAGTTTTTTGCTTCGCATTAAACAATGAATTGATGTCAATTATACCGAGGTTCTTGTTTTTGTCGAAGCAACGGGTCAAGGTCTCCCAACCAAACCTGATCGTGGACATTCTTGGATTTTCATACAGGTCTCGTTATTCTTGACGGGGTTCTCTTCACTGGGGCTAAGGTAACTCCATTGGGAGAGTCATATTATGGGTGACCTTATTGTACGGTTCAGAGAGCACGTCATGTATGTGATGCAAGTGAACGTGTACGAAAAAGCTATCGTAAAGTTTCGCTATTCGTTCCGTCGTTGACCCTATCTATGTTTCTATGATGATCCAAGAACACGCTCATTCTTCAGCCGTAGAGAGACTTTTGAATTGCGAGGTACCATTACGAGCTCAATATATACGAGTGTTATTCCGTGAAATCACTCGAATTTCAAATCATTCACTTGCTTCAACTACTCATGCTATGGATGTGGAAGCATCAACTCCGTTCCTTTGGGCTTTTGAGGAGCGGGAGAAATTGTTGGAATTCTATGAAAGAGTCCCGAGAGCCAGGATGCATGCCAATTTCATACGACCTGATGGTGCAATCCACGAGTGGCCGAGTCCCACAAGTGTAGGTAATGTTCACAGTTTTCATGGACTTGCTAGTTTTTACAGGCAGTTTGTAAAGGACTTTAGTAGTATAACCGCACCACTTACCGAATTGATCAAGAAGAACGCCGGATTTAGATGGGGAGAAGAACAAGAGAAGGCTATTCAGCTAATCAAAGAGAAGCTAACCAACGCCCCCTTATTGTCTTTACCTAACTTTTCTAAAACGTTTGAGATTGAATGTGATGCTTCAGGTATTGGTATAGGCGCAGTTCTTGTGCAGGAGGGACGACCAATTGCTTACTTTAGCGAGAAATTAAGCCGGACAGTCTTAAACTACCTGACTTATGACAAGAAGTTGTATGCATTGGTTCGATCTTTGGAGACATGGCAGCACTCCTATGGCCTAAGAAGTTCGTGATTCACACTGATCATGGGTCTTTGAAATACTTGAAGGGCCAACACAAGTTAAATAAAAGGCATGCTCATTGGGTAGAGTTCATTGAGACATTTCCATATATCGTCCGGTATAACTTGTAAGGAGAATATGGTCGCCGATGCACTTTCTCTCATGTATGCATTACTCTCTACACTTGATGCAAAATTGCTTGGTTTTGAACGCATTGAAAGTTTATACATTGATGACCACGAATTTTGTGAAGAGTACCAGGCTTGTGAGACAAACACTTGAGATAAATTCTTTAGACATGATAGGTTCTTATTTCGAGGAAATAAGTTATGTGTATCTAACTGTTCTTTGAGGGATTTGTTAGTGCAGGAATCCTATGGAGGGGGATTAATGAGACATTTTGGAGTTACTAAGACTTTAGCTATTTTGCAGTAACACTTCTATTGGCTACACAAGAATCAAGATGTTGAGCGGATTTGTGGCAGATGTGTCATATGTAGGCAAGCTAAATCCAGAGTGCAGCCCAATGGTTTGTCTATACTCATTTGTCCATTCCTAGTGAACCTTGGATTGATATTTTAATGGACTTTGTGTTAGGATTACCTAAGACTAAACATGGAAGAGATTCGATTTTCGTGGTTGTAGATAGATTTTCTAAGATGACATATTTTATTCAATGTCACAAAACGGATGATGCTTCGCATGTTGCTGATTTGTTTTTTAGGGAGATTGTGAGATTGCATGGCATGCCTAGAACTATTGTTTCGGATAGAGATGCTAAGTTCTTGAGTTACTTTTGGAAGACTTTGTGGTGTAAGTTAGGTACCAAACCTTTTATTTTCTACTACTTCTCACCCACAAAGTGATAGTCAAACCGAAATAGTAAATAGGACTTTGTCTATTTTATTGAGGGTAATAATTAAAAAGAACTTCAAAACATGGGAAGAGTGTTTACCACATGTTGAGTTTGCTTATAATAGGTCTATTCATTATGCTACTAAATTCTCTACGTTTGAAATTGTTTATGGGTTTAATCCTTTGACTCCATTGGATTTATCTCCATTACCTGTTTCTGAGCGTGTTAATTTGGATGGAAAGAAAAAGGCTGATATTTGCTAAGCATATACATGAGAAGGCAAGTCTCAACATTGAGAAAAGAACGGAGCAGTATGCAAAACAAGTCAACAAGGGGCGTCACAAGCTTATTTTTGAACCCGGAGATTGGGTGTGGTTGCATATGAGAACAGAGAGATTTTCGGCGCAAAGACGTTCCAAACTGTTTCCAAGAGGGGATGGTCTTTCGAAGTTCTAGAGCGCATCAATGACAATGCTTACAAGCTAGATTTGCCTGGTGAGTACAATGTTAGTGCTACTTCTGAGTCCTTTTGATATAGGTGATGTTTTGAGGGCAAATCTTTTTTCAAGAGAAGGGGAATGATGCAAATAATGGCATGACCATAAAGGAGCCGGTTCAAGTTCCAACTGGACCAGTTACAAGAGTACGAGAAAAGAAGTTCAAAGATGCACTTAATGGGCTGATTCATGAGATTTGGGCTCAAGCAAATTCGTGGAGATCCATTGAGGATGGTTCATGTGTTCAACAAAGATGCATCAAAAAGATTCAACTAGTAGAAGAATCCAGTCAAAACTGATTGTTTCCGTTTGTTTTATTTCTAGAACTTCCCTTGTATTGATCAGCCAAATTATGGGGCTGATTGTTTTCTTTTGTTCTATTTCTATTTCTTGAACTTTCTTAGTATTTTTTTAGCCTATAAATAGGCGTCTAATGGAATAGAAGGGATATACATTTTACAGATAATTGGTGAGTTTATTCTCTTTGGTTTTTTGAAGGACTATTCAAACTTATATTCTTCCGTGGCGTTCATTATCGACTTATCAAACTGCTTTCTATACCAAGGTTTTTTCTTCGCGTTAAACAATGAGTTGAGGTCAATTATACCGAGGTTCTTGTTTTTGTCGAAGCAACAGGTCGAGGTCTCCCAACCAAACATGATCGTGGATATTCTTGGATTTTCCTCCAGGTCTCGTTATTCTTGACGGGGTTCTCATCATCGGGGCTAAGGTAACTCCATTGGGACAGCCGTGTTATGGGTGACTTTATTGCACGGTTCAGAGAGCACGTCGTGTATGTGATGCAAGTGAACGTGTACGAAAAATCTATCGTAAAGTTTCGTTGTTCGTTCCGTCGTTGACCCTATCTATGTTTCTATGATGGCCCAAGAACACGCTCATTCCTCAGCCGTAGAGAGACTTTTGAATTGTGAGGTACCATTACGAGCTTAATATATAAGAGTGTTATTCCGTGAAATCACTCGAATTTCAAATCATTCACTTGCTTCAACTACTCATGCTATGGATGTGGGAGCATCAACTCCGTTCCTTTGGGCTTTTGAGGAGCGGGAGAAATTGTTGGAATTCTATGAAAGAGTCCCGGGGGCCAGGATGCATGCCAATTTCATACGACCTGATGGTGCAATCCATGAGTGGCCGAGTCCCACAAGTGCAGATAATGTTCGTAGTTTTCCTGGACATGCTAGTTTTTACAGGTAGTTTGTGAAGGACTTTAGTAGTATAGCCGCACCACTTACCGAAGTGATTAAGAAAGAACGCCGGATTTAGATGGAGAGAAGAATAAGAGAAGACGTTTCAGCTAATCAAAGAGAAGCTAACCAACGCCCCCTTATTGTCTTTACCTAACTTTTCTAAAATGTTTGAGATTGAATGTGATGCTTCAGGTATTGGCATAGCCGCAGTTCTAATGCAGGAGGGACGACCAATTGCTTACTTTAGCGAGAACTTAAGAGCGACAGTCTTAAACTACCCGACTTATGACAAGAAGTTGTATACATTGGTTTGAGCTTTGGAGACATGGCAGTACTACCTATGGCCTAAGGAGTTCGTGATTCACACTGATCATGAGTCTTTGAAATATTTGAAGGGCCAACACAAGTTAAATAAAAGGCATGCTCATTGGGTAGAGTTCAATGAGACATTTCCATATATCGTCCGGTATAACTTGTAAGGAGAATATGGTCGCCGATGCACTTTCTCTCAGGTATGCATTACTCTCTACACTTGATGCAAAATTGCTTAGTTTTGAACGCATTAAAAATTTATACATTGATGACCACGAATTTTTTGAAGAGTACCAGGCTTGAAAGACAAACACTTGAGATAAGTTCTTTAGACATGATGGGTTCTTATTTCGAGAAAATAAGTTATGTGTGCCTAACTGTTCTTTGAGGGATTTGTTAGTGCAGGAATCCCATGGAGGGTGATTAATGAGACATTTTGGAGTTACTAAGAATTTAGCTGTTTTGCAGGAACACTTCTATTGGCTACACAAGAAACGAGATGTTGAGCTGATTTGTGGCAGATGTGTCATATGTAGGCAAGCTAAATCCAGAATGCAGCCCAATGGTTTGTGTACTCATTTGTCCATTCCTAGTGAGCCTTGGATTGATATTTTAATGGACTTTGTGTTAGGATTATCTAGGACTAAACGTGGAAGAGATTCGATTTTCGTGGTTGTAGATAGATTTTCTAAGATGACACACTTTATTCCATGTCACAAAACGGATGATGCTTCGCATGTTGCTGATTTATTTTTTAGAGAGATAGTGAGATTGCATGGCATGCCTAGAACTATTGTTTCGGATAGAGATGCTAAGTTCTTGAGTTACTTTTGGAAAACTTTGTGGTGTAAGTTAGGTACCAAATTTTTGTTTTCTACTACTTGTCACCCACAAACTAATAGTCAAACCGAAGTAGTAAATAGGACTTTGTCTATTTTATTGAGGGTAATAATTAAAAAGAACATCAAAACATGGGAAGAGTGTTTACCAAATGTTGAGTTTGCTTATAATAGGTCTATTCATTATGCTACTAAATTCTCAACGTTTGAAATTGTTTATGGGTTTAATCCTTTGACTCCATTGGATTTATCTGCATTACCTGTTTCTAAGCGTGTTAATTTGGATGGAAAGAAAAAGGCTGATCTTGTGAACATGAGAAGACAAGTGTCAACATTGAGAAAAGAACGGAGCAGTATGCAAAACAAGCCAACAAGGGGCGTCACAAGCTTATTTTTGAACCCGGAGATTGGGTGTGGTTGCATATGAGAACAGAGAGATTTCAGTTCAAAGACGTTCCAAACTGCTTCCAAGAGGGGATGGTCTTTTCGAAGTTCTAGAGCGCATCAATGACAACACTTACAAGTTAGATTTGCCTGGTGAGTACAATGTTTAGTGCTACTTCTGAGTCCTTTTGGTATAGGTGTTGATTTGAGGGCAAATATTTTTCAAGAGAAGGGGAATGATGCAAATAATGGCATGACCACAAAGGAGCCGGTTCAAGTTCCAACTGGACCGGTTACAAGAGTACGAGAAAAGAAGTTCAAAGATGCTCTTAATTGGCTGATTCATGAGGTTTGGGCTCAAGGCTCAAGCAAAATCGTGGAGGTCCATTGATGATGTTCACGTGTTCAACAAAGGTGCATCAATATGATTCAACTAGTAGAAAAATCCAGTCAAAACTGATTGTTTCCTTTTGTTTTATTTCTAAAACTTTCCTTTAATTGATCAGCCAAATTAAGGGGCTGATTGTTTTCATTTGTTTTGTTTTTATTTTTTGAACTTTTCTAGCATTTTTTTAGCCTATAAATAGGCGTATAATGGAATAGAAGGGATATACAGTTTACAGATAATTGGTAAGTTTATTCTCTTTGGTTCTTTGAAGGACTATTCGAACTTATATTCATCCGTGGCGTTCATTATCTACTTATCAAACGGCTTTCCACTACCATTTGTAGCGTCTTCCTTATACCAAGGCTTTTACTTCGCATTAAACAATAGATTGAGATCAATTATACCGAGGTTCTTGTTTTTGTCGAAGCAACTTTTCGAGGTCTCCCAACCAAACCTGATTGAGGACATTCTTGGATTTTCCTACAGGTCTCGTTATTCTTGACGGGGTTCTCATCACCGGGGCTAAAGTAACTCCATTGGGAGAGTCATGTTGCACGGTTCAGAGAGCACGTCGTGTATGTGATGCAAGGGAACGTGTACGAAAAAGCTATTGTAAAGTTTCGTTATTCGTTCCGTCGTTGACCCTATCTATGTTTCTATGTTGGCCCAAGAACACGCTCATTCTTCAGCCGTAGAGAGACTTTTGAATTGCGAGGTACCATTACGAGCTCAATATATACGAGTGTTATTCCGTGAAATCACTCGAATTTCAAATCATTCACTTGCTTCAACTACTCATGCTATGGATGTGGGAGCATCAACTCCGTTCCTTTGGGCTTTTGAGGAGCGGGAGAAATTGTTGGAATTCTATGAAAGAGTCTCGGGAGGTAGAATGCATGCCAATTTCATACGACCTGATGGTGCAATCCAAGAGTGGCCGAGTCCCACAAGCATAGGTAATGTTTGCAGTTTTCATGGACTTGCTAGTTTTTACAGGCAGTTTGTGAAGGACTTTAGTAGTATAGCCGCACCACTTACCGAAGTGATCAAGTAGAACGCCGGATTTAGATGGGGAGATGAACAAGAGAAGGCGTTTCAGCTAATCAAAGAGATACTAACCAACGCTCCCTTATTGTCTTTACCTAATTTTTCTAAAATGTTTGAGATTGAATGTGATACTTCAGGTATTGGCATAGGCGCAGTTCTTATGTAGGAGGGACGACCAATTGCTTATTTTAACGAGAAATTAAGAGGGATAGTCTTAAACTATCCGACTTATGACAAGAAGTTGTACGCATTGGTTCGAGTTTTGGAGACATGGCAGCACTACCTATGGCCTAAGGAGTTCTTGATTCACACTGATATGAGTCTTTGAAATACTTGAAGGGCCAACACAAGTTAAATAAAAGGCATGCTCATTGGGTAGAGTTCATTGAGACATTTCCATATATCGTCCGGTATAACTTGTAAGGAGATTATGGTCGCCGATGCACTTTCTCTCAGGTATGCATTACTCTCTACACTTGATGCAAAATTGCTTGGTTTTGAACGCATTAAAGGTTTATACATTGATGACCACGAATTTTTTGAAGAGTACCAGGCTTGTGAGACAAACACTTGAGATAAGTTCTTTAGACATGATGGGTTCTTATTTTGAGAAAATAAGTTATGTGTGCCTAACTGTTCTTTGAGGGATTTGTTAGTGCAGGAATCCCATTGAGGGGGATTGATGAGATATTTTGGAGTTACTAAGACTTTAGGTGTTTTGCAGGAACACTTCTATTGGCTACACAAGAAAATAGATGTTGAGCGGATGTATGGCAGATGTGTCATATGTAGGCAAGCTAAATCCAGAGTGCAGCCCAATGGTTTGTGTACTCATTTGTCCATTCCTAGTGAGCCTTGGATTGATATTTTAATGGACTTTGTGTTAGGATTACCTAGGACTAAACGTGGAAGAGATTCGATTTTCGTGGTTGTAGATAGATTTTCTAAGATGACACATTTTATTCCATGTCACAAAACGGATGATGCTTCGCATGTTACTGATTTGTTTTTTATGGAGATTGTGAGATTACATGGCATGCTTAGAACTATTGTTTCGGATAGAGATACTTAGTTCTTGAGTTACTTTTGGAAAACTTTGTGGTGTAAGTTAGGTACCAACCTTTTGTTTTCTACTACTTATCACCCACAAACTGATAGTCAAACCGAAGTAGTAAATAGGACTTTGTCTATTTTATTGAGGGTAATAATTAAAAAGAACATCAAAATATGGGAAGAGTGTTTACCACATGTTGAGTTTGCTTATAATAGGTCTATTCATTATGCTACTAAATTCTCAACGTTTGAAATTGTTTATTGGTTTAATCCTTTGACTCCATTGGATTTATCTGCATTACCTGTTTCTGAGCGTGTTAATTTGGATGGAAAGAAAAAGGCTGATCTTGTTAAGCACATACATTAGAAGGCAAGTCTCAACATTGAGAAAAGAACGGAGCAGTATACAAAACAAGTCAACAAGGGGCGTCACAAGCTTATTTTTTAACCCGGAGATTGGGTGTGGTTGCATATGAGAACAGAGAGATTTCCGGCGCAAAGACGTTCCAAACTGCTTCCAAGAGGGGATGGTCTTTTCGAAGTTCTAGAGCGCATCAATGACAACGCTTACAAGCTAGATTTGGCTGGTGAGTACAATGCTAGTGCTACTTCTGAGTCCTTTTGATATAGGTGATGATTTGAGGGCAAATCTTTTCAAGAGAAGGGGAATGATGCAAATAATGGCATGACCACAAAGGAGCTGGTTCAAGTTCGAACTGGACCGGTTACAAGAGTACGAGAAAAGAAGTTCAAAGATGCTCTTAATGGGCTGATTCATGAGGTTTGGGCTCAAGGAAGCAAAATCGTGGAGGTCCTATTGAGGATGTTCACGTGTTCAACAAAGATGCATCAACATGATTCAACTAGTAGAAGAATCCAGTCAAAACTGATTATTTCCTTTTATTTTATTTCTAAAACTTTCCTTTTATTGATCAGCCAAATTAAGGGGCTGATTGTTTTCTTTTGTTTTGTTTCTATTTTTTGAACTTTTCTAGTATTTTTTTAGACTATAAATAGGCGTCTAATGGAATAGAAGGGATATACAGTTTACAGATAATTGGTGAGTTTATTCTCTTTGGTTCTTTGAAGGACTATTCGAACTTATATTCATCCTGGCGTTCATTATCAACTTATCAAATGGCTTTCCACTACCATTTGTAGCGTCTTCCTTATACCAAGGTTTTTACTTCGCATTAAACAATAGGTTGAGATCAATTATACCGAGGTTCTTGTTTTTGTCGAAGCAACTGGTCGAGGTCTCCCAACCAAACCTGATCGAGGACATTCTTGGATTTTTCTACAGGTCTCGTTATTCATGACGGGGTTCTCATCACCGGGGCTAAGGTAACTCCATTGGGAGAGTCGTGTTATGGATGACCTTATTGCACGGTTCAGAGAGCACGTCGTGTATGTGATGCAAGGGAATGTGTACAATAAAGCTATCGTAAAGTTTCGTTGTTCGTTCCGTCGTTGACCCTATCTATGTTTCTATGATGGCCCAAGAACACGCTCATTCTTCAGCCGTAGAGAGACTTTTGAATTGCGAGGTACCATTACGAGCTCAATATATATGAGTGTTATTCCGTGAAATCACTCGAATTTCAAATCATTCACTTGCTTCAACTACTCATGCTATGGATGTGGGAGCATCAACTCCGTTCCTTTGGGCTTTTGAGGAGCAGGAGAAATTGTTGGAATTCTATGAAAGAGTCCCGGGAGCCGGAATGCATGCCAATTTCATACGACCTGATGGTGCAATCCAAAAGTGGCCGAGTCCCACAAGCATAGGTAATGTTCGCAGTTTTCATGGACTTGCTAGTTTTTACAGGCAATTTGTGAAGGACTTTAGTAGTATAGCCGCACCACTTACTGAAGTGATAAAGAAGAACGCCGGATTTAGATGGGGAGATGAACAAGAGAAGGCGTTTCAGCTAATCAAAGAGAAGCTAACCAACGCCCCCTTATTGTCTTTACCTAACTTTTCTAAAATGTTTGAGTTTGAATGTGATGTTTTAGGTATTGGCATAGGCGCAATTCTTATGCAGGAGGGACGACCAATTGCTTATTTTAACGAGAAATTAAGAGGGACAGTCTTGAACTACCCGACTTATGACAAGAAGTTGTATGCATTGGTTCGAGCTTTGGAGACATGGCAGCACTACCTATGGCCTAAGGAGTTCGTGATTCACACTGATCATGAGTATTTGAAATACTTGAAGGGCCAACACAAGTTAAATAAAAGGCATGCTCAGTGGGAAGAGTTCATTGAGACATTTCCATGTATCGTCCGGTATAACTTGTAAGGAGAATATGGTCGCCGTTGCACTTTCTCTCAGGTATGCATTACTCTCTACACTTGATGCAAAATTGCTTGGTTTTGAACGCATTAAAAGTTTATACATTGATGACCACGAATTTTTTGAAGAGTACCAGGCTTGTGAGACAAACACTTGAGATAAGTTCTTTGACATGATGGGTTCTTATTTCGAGAAAATAAGTTATGTGTGCCTAACTGTTCTTTGAGGGATTTGTTAGTGCAGGAATCCCATTGAGGGGGATTAATGAGACATTTTGGAGTTACTAAGACTTTAGCTGTTTTGCAGGAACACTTCTATTGGCTACAAAAGAAACGAGATGTTGAGCGGATTTGTGACAGATGTGTCATATGTAGGCAAGCTAAATCTAGAGTGCAGCCCAATGGTTTGTGTACTAATTTGTCCATTCCTAGTGAGCCTTGGATTGATATTTTAATGGACTTTGTATTAGGATTACCTAGGACTAAACGTGGAAAAGATTCGATTTTCGTGGTTGTAGATAGATTTTCTAAGACGACACACTTAATTCCATGTAACAAAACGGATGATGCTTCGCATGTTGCTGATTTGTTTTTTAGGGAGATTGTGAGATTGCATGGCATGCCTAGAACTATTGTTCCTGGTGTTCATTATCAACTTATCAAATAGCTTTCCACTACCATTTGTAGCGTCTTCTTTATGCCAAGGTTTTTACTTCGCATTAAACAATAGGTTGAGGTCAATTATACCGAGGTTCTTGTTTTTGTCGAAGCAACTGGTCGAGGTCTCCCAACAAAACCTGATCGAGGACATTCTTGGATTTTCCTACGGGTCTCGTTATTCTTGACGGGGTTCTCATCACCGGGTCTAAGGTAACTCCATTCGGAGAGTCGTGTTATGGATGACCTTATTGCACGGTTCAGAGAGCACGTCGTGTATGCGATGCAAGGGAACGTGTACGAAAAAGCTATCGTAAAGTTTCGTTGCTCGTTCCGTCGTTGACCCTATCTGTGTTTCTATGATGGCCCAAGAACACGCTCATTCTTCAGCCGTAGAGAGACTTTTGAATTGCGAGGTACCATTACGAGCTCAATATATACGAGTGTTATTCCGTGAAATCACTCGAATTTCAAATCATTCACATGCTTCAACTACTCATGCTATGGATGTAGGAGCATCAACTCCGTTCCTTTGGGCTTTTGAGGAGCGGGAGAAATTGTTGGAATTCTATGAAAGAGTCTCGGGACCCAGAATGCATGCAAATTTCATACGACCTGATGGTGCAATCCAAGAGTGGCCGAGTCCCACAAGCATAGGTAATGTTCGCAGTTTTCATGGACTTGCTAGTTTTTACAGGCAGTTTGTGAAGGACTTTAGTAGCATAGGCACACCACTTACCGAAGTGATCAAGAAGAACGCCGAATTTAGATGGGGAGATGAACAAGAGAAGGCGTTTCAGCTAATCAAAGAGAAGCTAACAAACGCCCCCTTATTGTCTTTACCTAACTTTTCTAAAATGTTTGAGATTGAATGTGATGCTTCAGGTATTGGCATAGGCGCAGTTCTTATGCAGGAGGGACGACCAATTGCTTACTTTAAAGAGAAATTAAGTGGGACAGTCTTAAACTACCCGACTTATGACAAGAACTTGTATGTATTGGTTCGAGCTTTGGGGATATGGCAGCACTATCTATAGCCTAAGGAGTTCGTGATTCACACTGATCATGAGTCTTTGAAATACTTGAAGGGCCAACACAAGTTAAATAAAAGGCATGCTCATTGGGTAGAGTTCATTGAGACATTTCCATATATCGTCTGGTATAACTTGTAAGGAGAATTTGGTTGCCGTTGCACTTTCTCTCAGGTATGCATTACTCTCTACACTTGATGCAAAGTTGCTAGGTTTTGAACGCATTAAAAGTTTACACATTGATGACCACGAATTTTTTGAAGAGTACCAGGCTTGTGAGACAAACACTTGAGATAAGTTCTTTAGACATGATGGGTTCTTATTTCGAGAAAATAAGTTATGTGTGCCTAACTGTTCTTTGAGGGATTTGTTAGTGCATGAATCCCATTGAGGGGGATTGATGAGACATTTTGGAGTTACTAAGACTTTAGCTGTTTTGTAGGAACACTTCTATTGGCTACACAAGAAACGAGATGTTGAGCGGATTTGTGGCAGATGTGTCATATGTAGGCAAGCTAAATCCAGAGTGCAGCCCAATGGTTTGTGTACTCATTTGTCCATTCCTAGTGAGCCTTGGATTGATATTTTAATGGACTTTGTGTTAGGATTACCTAGGACTAAACGTGGAAGAGATTCGATTTTCGTGGTTGTAGATAGATTTTCTAAGATGACACACTTTATTCCATGTCACAAAACGGATGATGCTTCGCATGTTACTGATTTGTTTTTTAGGGAGATTGTGAGATTACATGGCATGCCTAGAACTATTGTTTCGGATAGAGATACTTAGTTCTTGAGTTACTTTTGGAAAACTTTGTGGTGTAAGTAAGGTACTAACTTTTTGTTTTCTACTACTTGTCACCCACAAGCTGATAGTCAAACCGAAGTAGTAAATAGGACTCTGTCTATTTTATTTAGGGTAATAATTAAAAAAGAACATCAAAACATGGGAAGAGTGTTTACCACATGTTGAGTTTGCTTATAATAGGTCTATTCATTATGCTACTAAATTCTCAACATTTGAAATTGTTTATGGGTTTAATCCTTTGACTCCATTGGATTTATCTGCATTAGCTGTTTCTGAGCGTGTTAATTTGGATGGAAAGAAAAAGGCTGATCTTGTTAAGCATATAAATATGAAGGCAAGTCTCAATATTGAGAAAAGAACGGAGCAGTATGCAAAACAAGCCAATAAGGGGCGTCACAAGCTTATTTTTGAACCCGGAAATTGGGTGTGGTTGCATATGAGAACAGAGAGATTTCTGGAGTAAAGACGTTCCAAACTGCTTCCAAGAGGGGATGGTCTTTTCGAAGTTCTAGAGCGCATCAATGACAACACTTACAAGCTAGATTTGCCTGGTGAGTACAATGTTAGTGCTACTTCTGAGTCCTTTTGATATCGGTGATGATTTGAGGGCAAATCCTTTTCAAGAGAAGGGGAATGATGCAAATAATAGCATGACCACAAAGGAGCCGGTTCAAGTTCCAACTGGACCGGTTACAAGAGTACAAGAAAAGAAGTTCAAAAATGCTCTTAAGGGGCTGATTCATGAGGTTTGGACCCAAGGCTCAAGCAAAATCGTGGAGGTCCATTGAGGATGTTAACGTGTTCAACAAAGATGTATCAACATGATTCAACTAGTAGAAGAATCCAGTCAAAACTGATTGTTTTCGTTTGTTTTATTTCTAAAACTTTCCTTTTATTGATCAGCCAAATTAAGGGGCTGATTGTTTTCTTTTGTTTTGTTTCTATTTTTTGAACTTTTCTAGTATTTTGTTAGCCTATAAATAGGGTCTAATGGAATAGAAGAGATATACAGTTTACAGATAATTGGTGAGTTTATTCTCTTTGGTTATTTGAAGGACTATTCGAACTTATATTCATCCTGGCGTTCATTATCAACTTATCAAATGGCTTTACACTACCATTTGTAGCGTCTTCCTTATACCAAGGTTTTTGCTTCGCATTAAACAATAGGTTGAGGTCAATTATACCGAGGTTCTTATTTTTGTCGAAGCAACTGGTCGAGGTCTCCCAACCAAACCTGATCGAGAACATTCTTGGATTTTCCTACGGGTCTCGTTATTCTTGACGGGGTTCTCATCACCGGGGCTAAGGTAACTCCATTCGGAGAGTCGTGTTATGGATGACCTTATTGCACGGTTCAGAGAGCACGTCGTGTATGTGATGCAAGGGAACGTGTACGAAAAAGCTATCGTAAAGTTTCGTTGTTCGTTCCGTCGTTGACCCTATCTATGTTTCTATGATGGCCAATGAACATGCTCATTCTTCAGCCGTAGAGAGACTTTTGAATTGCGAGGTTTCACTACGAGCTCAATATATACGAGTGTTATTCCGTGAAATCACTCGAATTTCAATTCATTCACATGCTTCAACTACTCATGCTATGGATGTAGGAGCATCAACTCCGTTCCTTTGGGCTTTTGAGGAGCAGGAGAAATTGTTGGAATTCTATGAAAGAGTCTCGGGAGCCAGAATGCATGCAAATTTCATACGACCTGATGGTGCAATCAAAGAGTGGCCGAGTCCCACAAGCATAGGTAATGTTCGCAGTTTTCATGGACTTGCTAGTTTTTACAGGCAGTTTGTGAAGGACTTTAGTAGTATAGCCGCACCACTTACCGAAGTGATCAAGAAGAACGCCGGATTTAGATGGGAAAATGAACAAGAGAAGGCGTTTCAGCTAATCAAAGAGAAGCTAACCAACGCCCCCTTATTGTCTTTACCTAACTTTTCTAAAATGTTTGAGATTGAATGTGATGCTTCAGGTATTGGCATAGGCGCAGTTCTTATGCAGGAGGGACGACCAATTGCTTACTTTAAAGAGAAATTAAGTGGGACAGTCTTAAACTACCCGACTTATGACAAGAAGTTGTATGTATTGGTTCGAGCTTTGGGGACATGGCAACACTACCTATGGCCTAAGGAGTTCGTGATTCACACTGATCATGAGTCTTTGAAATATTTGAAGAGCGAACACAAGTTAAATAAAAGGCATGCTCATTGGGTAGAGTTCATTGAGACATTTTCATATATCGTCCGGTATAACTTGTAAGGAGAACATGGTCGCCGTTGCACTTTCTCTCAGGTATGCATTACTCTCTATACTTGATGCAAAATTGCTTGGTTTTGAACGCATTAAAAGTTTATACATTGATGACCACGAATTTTTTGAAGAGTACTAGGCTTGTGAGACAAACACTTGAGATAAGTTCTTTAGACATGATGGGTTCTTATTTCGAGAAAATAAGTTATGTGTGCCTAACTGTTCTTTGAGGGATTTGTTAGTGCAGGAATCCCATTGAGGGGGATTGATGAGACATTTTGGAGTTACTAAGACTTTAGCTGTTTTACAGGAACACTTCTATTGGCTACACAAGAAACGAGATGTTGAGCGGATTTGTGGCAGATGTGTCATATGTAGGCAAGCTAAATCCAGAGTGCAGCCCAATGGTTTGTGTACTCATTTGTCCATTCCTAGTGAGCCTTGGATTGATATTTTAATGGACTTTGTGTTAGGATTACCTAGGACTAAATGTGGAAGAGATTCGATTTTCGTGGTTGTAGATAGATTTTCTAAGATGACACACTTTATTCCATGTCACAAAACGGATGATGCTTCGCATGTTACTGATTTGTTTTTTAGGGAGATTGTGAGATTACATGGCATGCCTAGAACTATTGTTTCGGATAGAGATACTTAGTTCTTGAGTTACTTTTGGAAAACTTTGTGGTGTAAGTAAGGTACTAACTTTTTGTTTTCTACTACTTGTCACCCACAAACTGATAGTCAAACCGAAGTAGTAAATAGGACTCTGTCTATTTTATTGAGGGTAATAATTAAAAAGAACATCAAAACATGGGAAGAGTGTTTACCACATGTTGAGTTTGCTTATAATAGGTCTATTCATTATGCTACTAAATTCTCAATATTTGAAATTGTTTATATGTTTAATCCTTTGACTCCATTGGATTTATCTGCATTACCTGTTTCTGAGCGTGTTAATTTGGATGGAAAGAAAAAGGCTGATCTTGTTAAGCATATAAATATGAAGGCAAGTCTCAATATTGAGAAAAGAACGGAGCAGTATGCAAAACAAGCCAATAAGGGGCGTCACAAGCTTATTTTTGAACCCGGAAATTGGGTGTGGTTGCATATGAGAACAGAGAGATTTCTGGAGTAAAGACGTTCCAAACTTCTTCCAAGAGGGGATGGTCTTTTCGAAGTTCTAGAGCGCATCAATGACAACACTTACAAGCTAGATTTGCCTGGTGAGTACAATGTTAGTGCTACTTCTGAGTCCTTTTGATATCGGTGATGATTTGAGGGCAAATCCTTTTCAAGAGAAGGGGAATGATGCAAATAATAGCATGACCACAAAAGAGCCGGTTCAAGTTCCAACTGGACCGGTTACAAGAGTACAAGAAAAGAAGTTCAAAAATGCTCTTAAGGGGCTGATTCATGAGGTTTGGACCCAAGGCTCAAGCAAAATCGTGGAGGTCCATTGAGGATGTTAACGTGTTCAACAAAGATGTATCAACATGATTCAACTAGTAGAAAAATCCAGTCAAAACTGATTGTTTTCGTTTGTTTTATTTCTAAAACTTTCCTTTTATTGATCAGCCAAATTAAGGGCTGATTGTTTTCTTTTGTTTTGTTTCTATTTTTTGAACTTTTCTAGTATTTTTTTAGCCTATAAATAGGGTCTAATGGAATAGAAGAGATATACAGTTTACAGATAATTGGTGAGTTTATTCTCTTTGGTTCTTTGAAGGACTATTCGAACTTATATTCATCCTGGCGTTCATTATCAACTTATCAAATGGCTTTCCACTACCATTTGTAGCGTCTTCCTTATACCAAGGTTTTTGCTTCGCATTAAACAATAGGTTGAGGTCAATTATACCGAGGTTCTTATTTTTGTCGAAGCAACTGGTCGAGGTCTCCCAACCAAACCTGATCGAGAACATTCTTAGATTTTCCTACGGGTCTCGTTATTCTTGACGGGGTTCTCATCACCGTGGCTAAGGTAACTCCATTCGGAGAGTCGTGTTATGGATGACCTTATTGCACGGTTCAGAGAGCACGTCGTGTATGTGATGCAAGGGAACGTGTACGAAAAAGCTATCGTAAAGTTTCGTTGTTCGTTCCGTCGTTGACCCTATCTATGTTTCTATGATGGCCAATGAACATGCTCATTCTTCAGCCGTAGAGAGACTTTTGAATTGCGAGGTACCATTACGAGCTCAATATATACGAGTGTTATTCCGTGAAATCACTCGAAATTCAATTCATTCACATGCTTCAACTACTCATGCTATGGATGTAGGAGCATCAACTCCGTTCCTTTGGGCTTTTGAGGAGCAGGGGAAATTGTTGGAATTCTATGAAAGAGTCTCGGGAGCCAGAATGCATGCAAATTTCATACGACCTGATGGTGCAATCCAAGAGTGGCCGAGTCCCACAAGCATAGGTAATGTTCGTAGTTTTCATGGACTTGCTAGTTTTTACAGGCAGTTTGTGAAGGACTTTAGTAGTATAGCCGCACCACTTACCGAAGTGATCAAGAAGAACGCTGGATTTAGATGGGGAGATGAACAAGAGAAGGCGTTTCAGCTAATCAAAGAGAAGCTAACCAACGCCCCCTTATTGTCTTTACCTAACTTTTCTAAAATGTTTGAGATTGAATGTGATGCTTCAGGTATTGGCATAGGCGCAGTTCTTATGCAGGAGGGACGACCAATTGCTTACTTTAAAGAGAAATTAAGTGGGACAGTCTTAAACTACCCGACTTACGACAAGAAGTTGTATGTATTGGTTCGAGCTTTAGGGACATGGCAGCACTACCTATGGCCTAAGGAGTTCGTGATTCACACTGATCATGAGTCTTTGAAATATTTGAAGAGCGAACACAAGTTAAATAAAAGGCATGCTCATTGGGTAGAGTTCATTGAGACATTTTCATATATCGTCCGGTATAACTTGTAAGGAGAACATGGTCGCCGTTGCACTTTCTCTCAGGTATGCATTACTCTCTACACTTGATGCAAAATTGCTTGGTTTTGAACGCATTAAAAGTTTATACATTGATGACCACGAATTTTTTGAAGAGTACCAGGCTTGTGAGACAAACACTTGAGATAAGTTCTTTAGACATGATGGGTTCTTATTTCGAGAAAATAAGTTATGTGTGCCTAACTGTTCTTTGAGGGATTTGTTAGTGCAGGAATCCCATTGAGAGGGATTGATGAGACATTTTGGAGTTACTAAGACTTTAGCTGTTTTGCAGGAACACTTCTATTGGCTACACATGAAACGAGATGTTGAGCGGATTTGTGGCAGATGTGTCATAGTAGGCAAGCTAAATCTAGAGTGCAGCCCAATGGTTTGTGTACTCATTTGTCCATTCCTAGTGAGCCTTGGATTGATATTTTAATGGACTTTGTGTTAGGATTACCTAGGACTAAACGTGGAAGAGATTCGATTTTCGTGGTTGTAGATAGATTTTCTAAGATGACACACTTTATTCCATGTCACAAAACGGATGATGCTTCGCATGTTACTGATTTGTTTTTTAGGGAGATTGTGAGATTACATGGCATGCCTAGAACTATTGTTTCGGATAGAGATACTTAGTTCTTGAGTTACTTTTGGAAAACTTTGTGGTGTAAGTTAGGTACCAACCTTTTGTTTTCTACTACTTGTCACCCACAAACTGATAGTCAAACCGAAGTAGTAAATAGGACTTTGTCTATTTTATTGAGGGTAATAATTAAAAAGAACATTAAAACATGGGAAGAGTGTTTACCACATGTTGAGTTTGCTTATAATAGGTCTATTCATTATGCTACTAAATTCTCAACATTTGAAATTGTTTATGGGTTTAATCTTTTGACTCCATTGGATTTATCTGCATTACCTGTTTCTGAGCGTATTAATTTGGATGGAAAGAAAAAGGCTGATCTTGTTAAGCATATAAATATGAAGGCAAGTCTCAATATTGAGAAAAGAACGGAGCAGTATGCAAAACAAGCCAATAAGGGGCGTCACAAGCTTATTTTTGAACTCGGAAATTGGGTGTGGTTGCATATGAGAACAGAGAGATTTCTGGAGTAAAGACGTTCCAAACTGCTTCCAAGAGGGGATGGTCTTTTCGAAATTCTAGAGCGCATCAATGACAACACTTACAAGCTAGATTTGCCTGGTGAGTACAATGTTAGTGCTACTTCTGAGTCCTTTTGATATCGGTGATGATTTGAGGGCAAATCCTTTTCATGAGAAGGGGAATGATGCAAATAATAGCATGACCACAAAGGAGCCGGTTCAAGTTCCAACTGGACCGGTTACAAGAGTACGAGAAAAGAAGTTCAAAAATGCTCTTAAGGGGCTGATTCATGAGGTTTGGGCTCAAGGCTCAAGCAAAATCGTGGAGGTCCATTGAGGATGTTAACGTGTTCAACAAAGATGTATCAACATGATTCAACTAGTAGAAGAATTCAGTCAAAACTGATTGTTTTCGTTTGTTTTATTTCTAAAACTTTCCTTTTATTGATCAGCCAAATTAAGGGACTGATTGTTTTTTTTGTTTTGTTTCTATTTTTTGAACTTTTCTAGTATTTTTTTAGCCTATAAATAGGCGTCTAATGGAATAGAAGAGATATACAGTTTACAGATAATTGGTGAGTTTATTCTCTTTGGTTCTTTGAAGGACTATTCGAACTTATATTCATCCTGGCGTTCATTATCAACTTATCAAATGGCTTTCCACTACCATTTGTGGCGTCTTCCTTATACCAAGGTTTTTACTTCGCATTAAACAATAGGTTGAGGTCAATTATACCGAGGTTCTTGTTTTTGTCGAAGCAACTGGTCGAGGTCTCCCAACCAAACCTGAACGAGAACATTCTTGGATTTTCCTACGGGTCTCGTTATTCTTGACGGGGTTCTCATCACCGGGGCTAAGGTAACTCCATTCGGAGAGTCGTATTGTGGATGACCTTATTGCACGGTTCAGAGAGCACGTCGTGTATGTGATGCAAGGGAACGTGTACGAAAAAGCTATCATAAAGTTTCGTTGTTCGTTCCGTCGTTGACCCTATCTATGTTTCTATGATGGCCCATGAACACGCTCATTCTTCAGCCGTAGAGAGACTTTTGAATTGCGAGGTACCATTACGAGCTCAATATATACGAGTGTTATTCCGTGAAATCACTCGAATTTCAATTCATTCACATGCTTCAACTACTCATGCTATGGATGTAGGAGCATCAACTCCGTTCCTTTGGGCTTTTGAGGAGCGGGAGAAATTGTTGGAATTCTATGAAAGAGTCTCAGGAGCCAGAATGCATGCAAATTTCATACGACCTGATGGTGCAATCCAAGAGTGGCCGAGTCCCACAAGCATAGGTAATGTTCGCAGTTTTCATGGACTTGCTATTTTTTACAGGCAGTTTGTGAAGGACTTTAGTAGTATAGCCGCGCCACTTACCGAAGTGATCAAGAAGAACGCCGGATTTAGATGGGGAGATGAACAAGAGAAGGTATTTCAGCTAATCAAAGAGAAGCTAACCAACGCCCCCTTATTGTCTTTACCTAACTTTTCTAAAATGTTTGAGATTGAATGTGATGCTTCAGGTATTGGCATAGGCGCAGTTCTTATGCAGGAGGGACGACCAATTGCTTACTTTAAAGAGAAATTAAGTGGGACAGTCTTAAACTACCCGACTTATGACAAGAAGTTGTATGTATTGGTTCGAGCTTTGGGGACATGGCAGCACTACCTATAGCCTAAGGAGTTCGTGATTCACACTGATCATGAGTCTTTGAAATATTTGAAGAGCGAACACAAGTTAAATAAAAGGCATGCTCATTGGGTAGAGTTCATTGAGACATTTTCATATATCGTCCGGTATAACTTGTAAGGAGAACATGGTCGCCGTTGCACTTTCTCTCAAGTATGCATTACTCTCTACACTTGATGCAAAATTGCTTGGTTTTGAACGCATTAAAAGTTTATACATTGATGACCACGAATTTTTTGAAGAGTACCAGGCTTGTGAGACAAACACTTGAGATAAGTTCTTTAGACATGATGGGTTCTTATTTCGAGAAAATAAGTGATGTGTGCCTAACTGTTCTTTGAGAGATTTGTTAGTGCAGGAATCCCATTGAGGGGGATTGATGAGACATTTTGGAGTTACTAAGACTTTAGCTGTTTTGCAGGAACACTTCTATTGGCTACACAAGAAACGAGATGTTGAGCGGATTTGTGGCAGATGTGTCATATGTAGGCAAGCTAAATCCAGAGTGCAGCCCAATGGTTTGTGTACTCATTTGTCCATTCCTAGTGAGCCTTGGATTGATATTTTAATGGACTTTGTGTTAGGATTACCTAGGACTAAACGTGGAAGAGATTCGATTTTCGTGGTTGTAGATAGATTTTCTGAGATGACACACTTTATTCCATGTAACAAAACGGATGATGCTTCGCATGTTACTGATTTGTTTTTTAGGGAGATTGTGAGATTGCATGGCATGCCTAGAACTATTGTTTCGGATAGAGATGCTAAGTTCTTTAGTTACTTTTGGAAGACTTTGTGGTGTAAGTTCGGTACCAAACTTTTGTTTTCTACTACTTTTCACCCACAAACTGATAGTCAAACCGAAGTAGTAAATATGACTTTGTCTATTTTATTGAGGGTAATAATTAAAAAGAACATCAAAACATGGGAAGAGTGTTTACCACATGTTGAGTTTGCTTATAGTAGGTCTATTCATTATGCTACTAAATTCTCAACGTTTGAAATTGTTTATGGGTTTAATCCTTCGACTCCATTGGATTTATCTGCGTTATCTGTTTCTAAGCGTGTTAATTTGGATGGAAAGAAAAAGGCTGATCTTGTTAAGCACATAAATGAGAAGGCAAGTCTCAATATTGAGAAAAGAACGGAGCAGTATGCAAAACAAGCCAACAAGTGGCGTCACAAGCTTATTTTTTAACCCGGAGATTGGGTGTGGTTGCATATGAGAACAGAGAGATTTCTGGAGTAAAGACATTCCAAACTGCTTCCAAGAGGGGATGGTCTTTTCGAAGTTCTAGAGCGCATCAATGACAACACTTACAAGCTAGATTTGCCTGGTGAGTACAATGTTAGTGCTACTTCTGAGTCCTTTTGATATCGGTGATGATTTGAGGGCAAATCTTTTTCAAGAGAAGGGGAATGATGCAAATAATAGCATGACCACAAAGGAGCCGGTTCAAGTTCCAACTGGACCGGTTACAAGAGTACGAGAAAAGAAGTTCAAAAATGCTCTTAATGGGCTGATTCATGGGGTTTGGGCTCAAGGCTCAAGCAAAATCGTGGAGGTCCATTGAGGATGTTAACGTGTTCAACAAAGATGTATCAACATGATTCAACTAGTAGAAGAATCCAGTCAAAACTGATTGTTTTCGTTTGTTTTATTTCTAAAACTTTCCTTTTATTAATCAGCCAAATTAAGGGGCTGATTGTTTTCTTTTGTTTTGTTTCTATTTTTTGAACTTTTCTAGTATTTTTTTAGCCTATAAATAGGCGTCTAATGGAATAGAAGAGATATTCAGTTTACAGATAATTGGTGAGTTTATTCTCTTTGGTTCTTTGAAGGACTATTCGAACTTATATTCATCCTGGCGTTCATTACCAACTTATCAAATGGCTTTCCACTACTATTTGTAGCGTCTTCCTTATACCAAGGTTTTTACTTCGCATTAAACAATAGGTTGAGGTCAATTATACCGAGGTTCTTGTTTTTGTCGAAGCAACTGGTCGAGATCTCCCAACCAAACCTGATCGAGAACATTCTTGGATTTTCCTACGGGTCTCGTTATTCTTGACGGGGTTCTCATCACCGCGGCTAAGGTAACTCCATTCGGAGAGTCGTGTTATGGATGACCTTATTGCACGGTTCAGAGAGCACGTCGTGTATGTGATGCAAGGGAACGTGTACGAAAAAGCTATCGTAAAGTTTCATTGTTCGTTCCGTCGTTGACCCTATCTATGTTTCTATGATGGCCCATGAACACGCTCATTCTTCAGCCATAGAGAGACTTTTGAATTGCGAGGTACCATTACGAGCTCAATATATACGAGTGTTATTCCGTGAAATCACTCGAATTTCAAATCATTCACATGCTTCAACTACTCATGCTATGGATGTAAGAGCATCAACTCCGTTCCTTTGGGCTTTTGAGGAGCGGGAGAAATTGTTGGAATTCTATGAAAGAGTCTCGGGAGCCAGAATGCATGCAAATTTCATACGACCTGATGGTGCAATCCAAGAGTCGCCGAGTCCCACAAGCATAGGTAATGTTCGCAGTTTTCATGGACTTGCTAGTTTTTACAGGCAGTTTGTGAAGGACTTTAGTAGCATAGCCACACCACTTACCGAAGTGATCAAGAAGAACGCCGTATTTAGATGGGGAGATAAACAAGAGAAGGCGATTCAGCTAATCAAAGAGAAGTTAACCAACGCCCCCTTATTGTCTTTACCTAAATTTTTTAAAATGTTTGAGATTGAATGTGATGCTTCAGATATTGGCATAGGCGCAGTTCTTATGCAGGAGGGACGACCAATTGCTTATTTTAAAGAGAAATTAAGTGGGACAGTCTTAAACTACCCGACTTATGACAAGAAGTTGTATGTATTGGTTCGAGCTTTGGGGACATGGCAGCACTACCTATGGCCTAAGGAGTTCGTGATTCACACTGATCATGAGTCTTTGAAATACTTGAAGGGCGAACACAAGTTAAATAAAAAGCATGCTCATTGGGTAGAGTTCATTGAGATATTTCCATATATCGTCCGGTATAACTTGTAAGGAGAATATGGTCGCCGTTGCACTTTCTCTCAGGTATGCATTACTCTCTACACTTGATGCAAAATTGCTTGGTTTTGAACGCATTTAAAGTTTATACATTGATGACCACGAATTTTTTGAAGAGTACCAGGCTTGTGAGACAAACACTTGAGATAAGTTCTTTAGACATGATGAGTTTTTATTTCGAGAAAATAAGTTATGTGTGCCTAACTGTTCTTTGAGGGATTTGTTAGTGCTGGAATCCCATTGAGGGGGATTAATGAGACATTTTGAGTTACTAAGACTTTAGCTGTTTTGCAGGAACACTTCTTTTGGCTACACAAGAAACGAGATGTTGAGCGGATTTGTGGCAGATGTGTCATATGTAGGCAAGCTAAATCCAGAGTGCAGCCCAATGGTTTGTGTACTCATTTGTCCATTCCTAGTGAGCCTTGGATTGATATTTTAATGAACTTTGTGTTAGGATTACCTAGGACTAAACGTGGAAGAGATTCGATTTTCGTGGTTGTAGATAGGTTTTCTAAGATGACACACTTTATTCCATCTAACAAAACGGATGATGCTTCGCATGTTACTGATTTGTTTTTTAGGGAGATTGTGAGATTGCATGGCATGCCTAGAACTATTGTTTCGGATAGAGATGCTAAGTTCTTTAGTTACTTTTGGAAGACTTTGTGGTGTAAGTTCGGTACCAAACTTTTATTTTCTACTACTTTTCACCCACAAACTGATAGTCAAACCGAAATAGTAAATAGGATTTTGTCTATTTTATTGAGGGTAATAATTAAAAAGAACATCAAAACATGGGAAGAGTGTTTACCACATGTTGAGTTTGCTTATAATAGGTCTATTCATTATGCTACTAAATTCTCAACGTTTGAAATTATTTATGGGTTTAATCCTTTGACTCCATTGGATTTATCTGCATTACCTGTTTCTGAGCGCGTTAATTTGGATGGAAAGAAAAAGGCTGATCTTGTTAAGCACATAAATGAGAAGGAAAGTCTCAATATTGAGAAAAGAACGGAGCAGTATGCAAAACAAGCCAACAAGGGGCGTCATAAGCTTATTTTTGAACCCGGAGATTGGGTGTGGTTGCATATGAGAACAGAGAGATTTCTGGAGCAAAGACGTTCCAAACTGCTTCCAAGAGGGGATGGTCTTTTCGAAGTTCTAGAGCGCATCAATGACAACACTTACAAGCTATATTTGCCTGGTGAGTACAATGTTAGTGCTACTTCTGAGTCCTTTTGATATCGGTGATGATTTGAGGGCAAATCTTTTTCAAGAGAAGGGTAATGATGCAAATAATAGCATGACCACAAAGGAGCCGGTTCAAGTTCCAACTGGACCGGTTACAAGAGTACGAGAAAAGAAGTTCAAAAATGCTCTTAATGGGCTTATTCATGAGGTTTGGGCTCAAGGCTCAAGCAAAATCGTGGAGGTCCATTGAGGATGTTAACGTGTTCAATAAAGATGTATCAACATGATTCAACTAGTAGAAGAATCCAGTCAAAACTGATTGTTTTCGTTTGTTTTATTTCTAAAACTTTCCTTTTATTGATCAGCCAAATTAAGGGGCTGATTGTTTTCTTTTGTTTTGTTTCTATTTTTTGAACTTTTCTAGTATTTTCTTAGCCTATAAATAGGCGTCTAATGGAATAGAAGAGATATACAGTTTACAGATAATTAGTGAGTTTATTCTTTTTGGTTCTTTGAAGGACTATTCGAACATATATTCATCCTGGCGTTCATTATCAACTTATCAAACGGCTTTCCACTACCATTTGTAGCGTCTTCCTTATACCAAGGTTTTTACTTCGCATTAAACAATAGGTTGAGGTCAATTATACCGATGTTCTTGTTTTTGTCGAAGCAACTGGTCGAGGTCTCCCAACCAAACCTGATCGAGAACATTCTTGGATTTTTCTACAGGTCTCGTTATTCTTGACGGAGTTCTCATCACCGGGGCTAAGGTAACTCCATTGGGAGAGTCGTGTTATGGATGACCTTATTGCACGGTTCAGAGAGCATGTCGTGTATGTGATGCAAGGGAACGTGTACGAAAAAGCTATCGTAAAGTTTCGTTGTTCGTTCCGTCGTTGACCCTATCTATGTTTCTATGATGGCCCATGAACACGCTCATTCTTCAGCCGTAGAGAGACTTTTGAATTGCGAGGTACCATTACGAGCTCAATATATACGAGTGTTATTCCGTGAAATCACTTGAATTTCATATCATTCACTTGCTTCAACTACTCATGCTATGGATGTGGGAGCATCAACTCCGTTCCTTTGGGCTTTTGAGGAGCGGGAGAAATTATTGGAATTCTATGAAAGAGTCCCGGGAGCCAGAATGCGTGCTAATTTCATACGACCTGATGGTGCAATCCAAGAGTGGCCGAGTCCCACAAGCATAGGTAATGTTCGCAGTTTTCATGGAATTGCTAGTTTTTACAGGCAGTTTGTGAATGACTTTAATAGTATAGCCGCACCACTTACCGAAGTGATCAAGAAGAACGCCAGATTTAGATGGGGAGATGAACAAGAGAAGACGTTTCAGCTAATCAAAGAGAAGCTAACTAACGCCCTCTTATTGTCTTTACCTAACTTTTCTAAAATATTTGAGATTGAATGTGATGCTTCAGGTATTGGCATAGGCGCAGTTCTTATGCAGGAGGGACGACCAGTTGCTTACTTTAACGAGAAATTTAGAGGGACAGTTTTAAACTACCCGACTTATGACAAGAAGTTGTATGCATTGGTTCGAGCTTTGGAGACATGGCAGCACTACCTATGGCCTAAGGAGTTCGTGATTCACACTGATCATGAGTCTTTGAAATACTTGAAGGGCCAACACAAGTTAAATAAAAGGCATGCTCATTGGGTAGAGTTCATTAAGACGTTTCCATATATCGTACGGTATAACTTGTAAGGAGAATATGGTCGCCGATGCACTTTCTCTCAGGTATGCATTACTCTCTACACTTGATGCAAAATTGCTTGGTTTTGAATGCATTAAAAGTTTATACTTTGATGACCACGAATTTTTTGAAGAGTACCAGGCTTGTGAGACAAACACTTGAGATAAGTTCTTTAGACATGATGGGTTCTTATTTCGAGAAAATAAGTTATGTGTGCCTAACTGTTTTTTAAGGGATTTGTTAGTGCAGGAATCCCATGGAGGGGGATTAATAAGACATTTTAGAGTTACTAAGACTTTAGCTATTTTGCAGGAACACTTCTATTGGCTACACAAGAAACGAGATGTTGAGCGTATTTGTGGCAGATGTGTCATATGTAGGCAAGCTAAATCCAGAGTGCAGCCCAATGGTTTGTGTACTCATTTGTCCATTCCTAGTGAGCCTTGGATTGATATTTTAATGGACTTTGTGTTAGGATTGTCTAGGACTAAACGTGGAAGAGATTCAATTTTCGTGGTTGTAGATAGATTTTCTAAGATGACACACTTTATTCCATGTCACAAAACGGATGATGCTTCGCATGTTGCTGATTTGTTTTTTAGGGAGATTGTGAGATTGCATGGCATGCCTAGAACTATTATTTCGGATAGAGATGCTAAGTTCTTGAGTTACTTTTGGAAAACTTTGTGATAACAGTCTATATCGAACTGGTTGCTTATGACTACAAAAAGTGGCTGCTTTTAAATAGTCCATAGCCGTTTCACCATCACTGCTCTTGCTTGTCAGCTTCTGATCGAGCCTACACATCTATCTCTCAATTCGACAGTTAAAGTATACTACCGCACCGTCGAATGTCGAATCAAATTTTATCGACAACCGCATTCTTTGCTTACCGCTCCTACTGCACTCGCTCGTCACAGCAGTTCCGTATCACTACAGACTATAGAAAAACTCAAACTATATGAGGAGTCAAAGTCGTAGACAGCTGCTTCCTGCTTCAAACCGCTTCTCATTCATCGAAAGATCGAAGAGTCAATTTTCAGTCACAGAGACACATATTTTGTCAAAACACGGGGTCTCCTTACTTATGTTGAGATAAGAACGGACCAAACTGACATCTCCCATAGTGTAACGCCCCCACTTTCCGTAGTGTGGAAAGCTGAAACGTTTGGCGTCGAATGACAACTCGACAAGCCTCAAAACAAAACATTACAGTTGTGACGCAATTTAATATGAATAACATATAGAAATAAATGATAATTTTTTTTTAAGTCAAAGTGATAATAACCTCTAAATAAAATCAACAAAAGGTGACTACAAATAAATTATTTCTGAATAAAAGAACTGTCACGCATAAAACTAAATTAAGTGCCATATGCACTTATTACAGTTTCCTAAAATGAAAGTAATTAACTAAAAAATTCATCACTCCTGTAAATCTGCTTGTTCCTTAAAGTATGCAATATCTTGTTCTGTTTCTGGTGAATCTACTTCCTGATAAATGTCTACATCTGGTCATGCATAACCAGGATCGTCAATAAAGCGATCTAATAAAAAATAGTAAAACACAAAAATAACAATAACAACTCAATATCATGGACAATCATGCAAATAAAAGGTAGAAGGTTCTACGTGGTTATCATTATTATTATTTCTAGTTGATATCTTTTAATTATGGTATTTAAAAATTCAAAAAAATTTGAATATAGCTAGTCTGAACGCATCCCCGTCTACCCCCGGGAAAACGGAACAGTAATATTGATCGGAACCTATCCCGATCCTCCCTAAACAGGAAACAGTGGCACAGTAATGATCGGAGCCTATCCCAATCCTTTCAAAATGGGAAACAGTGGCACAGTTACGTCAACCATCTAATTCATATAAACCTTAATTTTCTCTAAATCCCAGTTTATGACGATTCCAGTGTAAGTTATTCAGTTTAGTTTAATGGATTGGTGATCATCATTAAATTTCAATACTCTATGGTAACAATAGTAACAATAAGAATAATATACAATGCAATAATTAATGATCTATAACCAATCCCATAATTTTCTGTCTTTTCAGATTTTATTTCCAATATTCATTTTCCTCTTTATTTTATTAGAGCATGAAATATTCAATTTAGAAGTAGGTTACTATGAAAAATAAAAATTTTACAACCAACCGTAATTATTTTCAAATGTAGAATTTGTTCAAATGCTTGTAAATGGGTGCAACGGCTGCTTACTAAGAATAGGGCCTAGTTCGGGCATAAGGTTTCAGTCAAAGAGACCCGAGTCTTAAAATGCTGGAAAAGATTATTCCATTTCAAGAGGGACTCACTTAGCAAAGTTTCAAACGTGCGCCTCAAGAGTACATTGGCATGCCCAAATAGAATTTCCCCCAAACCAGGCATTGTAGGCCTCCAAAGTTGCGGGTAATTCTAAATGCACACCACATACTATATAGTAAAGTGATTTACAACATAGGAGAAATGGTGCTCGCTAGTAAAATATGTGCGCATTTAGAATTTTTCCAAAGTTGTCTTGTCATTGCAGCCAAACAGAGAAAGGAGAAAGAGAAGCAGAAGCAGCAGCAGAGCATAAGCAGAAAAAGAAGACGAAGAAGAAGAAGCAGAAAAAGAAGAAGAAGCAAAAGCAGAAAAAGAAGAAAAAGCAGAAGCAGAAAAAGAGAAGAAGAAGCAGAAGCAAAAGAAGAAGCAGAAAAAGAAGAAGAAGCAAAAGCAGAAAAAGAAGAAGAAGAAGCAGAAAAAGAGAAGCAGAAGCAGAAGAAGAAGAAGAAGAGGCAGAAAGAAAAAGAAGAGGCAGAAAGAAAAAGAAGAAGCAGAAGCAGAAGAAGCAGAAGCAGAAAAGAAGAAGATATCAAATAGTTAATCAGGTTGGACCTATTAAAAAAACACGAACGAAAAATAAAAAAGCATCAGCAACAATAAAAAAAAATAGAACTTAAATAGGGATCAACATAGAAAAATTTAATCCAAAGAAAATAGAGAAAGATAACATCTGCTCTATCTTTTTAGATAAATACAATAATTTGATAACAAGAGCTGTGTTCATAACGCATTAGTTTACTTTCTTTGGAAAATATTCAATCTTCACACAATTTAAATTAATTAATGTCCACATATCTGTCGACCCAAACTTTAATGTGAATGTATCCAAGCATAAGTAAAGCATTGAAGTCCTTTTATGCAAAATGACTTTGTTGATAGGGTAACTATAACAGTGCTTCATCACCACTAGGTTGACAAATTAAGATATCAAGAAACTAATCAAAATTCCCCCTTGTCTCATCTAATTATTTTGAGAATCTAGAGAAGTGATGCAAATAATGGCATGACTACAAAGGAGTCAGTTCAAGTTCCAACTGGGCTGGTTACAAGAGCACGAGAAAACAAGTTCAAAGATGCACTTAATGGCTGATTCAAGAGATTTGGGCTCAAGCAAATTCGTGGAGGCCCATTGAGGATGGTTCACGTGTTCAACAAAAATGCATCAACATGATTCAACTACTAGAAGAATCCAGTTAAAGCTGATTGTTTCTTTTTGTTTTATTTCTATAACTTTTCTTGTATTGATCAGCCAAATTAGGGGGCTGATTTTTTCCTTATGTTTTATTTCTATTTCTATAACTTTCCTTTTATTGATCAGCTAAATTAAGGGGCTAATTGTTTCCTTTTGTTTTATTTCTATTTCTTGAACTTTTCTTGTAGGAACTTTCTTTGTATTTTTTTAGTTTATAAATAGGCGTCTAATGGAATAGAAGGGAGATAGTTTACAGATAATTGGTAAGTTTATTCTCTTTGGTTCTTTAAAAAACTATTCAAACTTTCGGAATTCTTCCATGACATTCATCATCGACTTATCAAACAGCTTTCTACTACCGTTTGTAGTGTCTTTCTTATACCAAGGTTCTTGCTTCGCATTAAACAACGGGTTGAGGTCAATTATACCGAGATTCTTGTTTTTGTTGAAGTAACGCGTCAAGGTTGATGCGAACACCATCAAGAATAACGAGACCCGTAGAAGAAAAGGAGAAAATTTAAGAACGTTCTCGATCAGGTTTGGATGGGAGACCTCGACCCATTGCTTCAGCAAAAACAAGAACCTCGATATAATTGATCTCAACTCATTGTTTAATGTGAAGTAAGAACCTTGGCATAAGGAAGACGCTACAAACGGTAATGGAAGGCCATTTGATAAGTCGATGATGAACGCCACGGAAGAATTCCGATAAGTTCGAATAGTCCTTCAAAGAACCAAAGAGAATAAACTCACCAATTATCTGTAAATTGTCTCCCTTCTATTCCATTAGACGCCTTTTTATAGGCTAAAAAAATTATAAGGAAAGTTTCCTACAAGAAAAGTTCAAGAAATATAAACAAAACAAAAGGAAACAATCAGTCCCTTAATTTAGCCGATCAATATAAGAAAAGTTTAAGAAATAGAAACAAAACAAAAGGAAACAATCAGCCCCTTAATTTGCTGATTAATACAAGAAAAGTTCTAGAAATAAAACAAAATGAAACAATCAATTTTGACCAGATTCTTCTACTAGTTGAATCATATTGATGCATCTTTCTTGAACTCGTGAACCATCCTCAATGGGCCTCCACGAATTTGCTTGAGCCAAAACCTCTTGAATCAGCCCATTAAGTGCATCTTTGAACTTTTTTCCTTGTGCTCTTGTAACCGACCCAGTTGGAACTTGAATTGGCTCCTTTGTAGTCAAGCCATTATTTGCATCAGAGGTCTCCCATCCAAACCTGATCAAGGACGTTCTTGAATTTTTCCTCATGTTCTATAGGTCTCGTTATTCTTAACGGGGTTCGCGTTATTTGGTATCAGAGCCAAAGATTTCTTGTCTCAGGTTTGCCTATCCCATTTAAATTTAATTTCCTTTTTCTTATCTGGCCGAATTTGTTGTGGCCGAATTGGTTCTAGCCCTAGGTCCCCATTCTGATCGTAATCTGTTTCGAAATCTTGTTCTGTTATTAACAAAAGAAAGAATCTGATCATCAAAAAAAATATGCGAAAAAAAAGGCCCAAAAAAAAGGGGTCCGAAAAAAAAAGAGTAAAAAGATTCTTTTTTCGTTTGTTTCCAATAAGCCTGAAAATCACCTCACCCAAAGAGCAAAAATTTTCGTAGAAATTTTGCTGAATTATGTTTTGAAAATCTAATCACCCATATCCCTTATTTTCTTACTTTTTGAACCTGAATTCCCTTGGTGGGTTCTTGGTGAATTGCTACTGGAATTTTGAATATTTGTTCGAATAGTTTCAGAAGAACTGAAAGAGGATTATCAAGTGGAAAAAGGCGAGAGTGGCCGAGCAAAATGAGAGAGAAAAGAAAATCAAAATTCAGCCATTGAGAGAAAATCAAAGAGAAAACAAAAGAATTTCTATGCAAAAGTGAGTGAGATTAAACGAGTAATGTTTTCAAATCAGCCGATGATTGTACTTTTGTACAAAGAAGCATTTTTAAACACTAACGAACTTGACCATATTTTGCCCAGTTCTGTTGTTTCTCTTTTGCAGGAATTTGAAGATGTCTTTCCCGAGGAAACAACACATAAATTACCTCCAATTCGAGGGATTGAACATCAAATTGATATTGTTTCCGGTGCGACAATTCCAAACCGACCAGCCTATAGGAGCAATCCCGAGGAGACAAAGGAGCTTCAACGGCAGGTAAGTGAGTTGTTGGAGAATGGGTACATAAGGGAGAGCATGAGTCCGTGCGCCGTTCTGGTTTTACTTGTACCTAAGAAGGATGGGACGTGGAGAATGTGCGTTAATTGCTGAGCCATCAACAACATAACAGTAAAGTATCGTCATTGTATTCCTCACCTAGATGACATGTTAGATGAGTTGCATGGTTCTTGTGTGTTCTCTAAGATTGATTTAAAGAGTAGTTATCATCAGATTAGAATGAAAGAAGGAGATGAATGGAAAACTGCTTTTTAAACAAAATATGGTTTATATGAATGGTTAGTTATGCTTTTTGGGTTGACTAATGCACCAAGCACTTTTATGAGACTTATGAATCATGTTTTACATGCATTTATAGGCTGGTTTGTTGTTGTCTATTTTGATGATATACTCATTTATACCAAAAACTTGGATGATCATGCCGTACATTTGAAATCGGTTTTAGATGTGCTTAGAAAAGAAAAGTTATTTGCTAACCTGAAGAAGTGTACTTTTTGCACCGATAAGCTTGTATTTCTGATATTTGTTGTTAGTGTACAGGGTATACAGGTTGATGAAGAGAAGGTACGTGCAATCCAAGAGTGGTCAAGTCCCACAAGTGTAAGCAATGTTCGTAGTTTTTAAGGACTTGCTAGTTTTCACCAGCAATTTGTGAAGGACTTTAGTAGCATAGCCGCACCACTTACCGAAGTGATCAAGAAGAACGTCGGATTTAGATGGGGAGAAGAACAAGAGAAGGCGTTTCAGCTAATCAAAGAGACGCTAACCAATGCCCCCTTATTGTCTTTACCTAACTTTTCTAAAACGTTTGAGATTGAATGTGATGCTTAAGGTATTGGCATAGGCGTAGTTCTTATGCAAGAGAGACGACCAATTGCTTACTTACGCGAGAAATTAAACGGGACAGCCTTAAACTATCCGACTTATAATAAGGAGTTGTATGCATTGGTTCGAGCTTTGAAGACATGGCAGCATTACCTATGGCCTAAGGAGTTTGTGATTCACACTGATCATGATTCCTTGAAACACTTGAAGGGCCAACACAAGCTAAATAAAAGGCATGCTCGTTGGGTAGAGTTCATTGAGACATTTCCATATGTCATCCGGTATAAGCAAGGTAAGGAGAATGTGGTTGCCGATGCACTTTCTCGCAGGTATGCATTACTCTCTGCACTTGATGCAAAATTGCTTGGTTTTGAGCACATTAAAAGTTTATACATTGATGACCATGAATTTTGTGAAGAGTACCAGGCTTGTGAGAAAAACGTTTGTGGTAATTTCTTTAAACATGATAGATTCTTATTTCGAGAAAATAAGTTATGTGTGCCTAACTGTTGTTTGAGAGATTTGTTAGTGCAGGAATCCCATGGAGGGGGATTAATGGGACATTTTGGGGTTGCTAAGAACTTATCTATTTTGCAGGAACACTTCTATTGGCAAAACATGAAACGAGATGTTGAACGAATTTGTGGCAGATGTGTCACATGTAGGCAAGCTAAATCCAGAGTGCAGCCCAACGGTTTGTATACTCCTTTGCCCATTCCTTGTGAGATTGATATTTCAATAGACTTTGTGTTAGGATTACCTAGGAATAAACGTGGAAGAGATTCGATTTTAGTGGTTGTGGATAGATTTTCTAAGATGACACACTTTATTCTATGTCACAAAATGCATGTTGCTTCGCATGTTGCTGATTTGTTCTTTAGGAAGATTGTGAGATTGCATGGCATGCCTAGAACCATTGTTTCGGATAGAGATGCTAAGTTCTTGAGCTACTTTTGGAAGACTTTGTGGTGTAAGCTACGTACCAAGTTTTTATTTTCTACTACTTGTCACCCACAAACTGATGGTCAAACTGAAGTAGTAAATAGGACTTTCTCTACTTTATTGAGGGCAATAATTAAAAAGAGCATCAAAACATGGGAAGAGTGTTTACCACGTGTTGAGTTTGCTTATAATATGTCTATTCATTCTGCTACTAAATTCTCACCGTTTGAAATTGTTTACGGGTTTAATCCTTTGATTCCATTGGATTTATCTCCATTACCTGTTTCTGAGCGTATTAATTTGGATGGAAAGAAAAAGGCTGATTTTGTTAAGAAAATACATGAGAAGGCAAGACTCAATATTGAGAGAAGAACGGAGCAGTATGCAAAATAAGCCAACAAGGTGCGCCACAAGCTTATTTTTGAACCCGGAGATTGGGTGTGGTTGCATATGAGAACAAAGAGATTTCTGGTGCAAAGACTTTCCAAACTGCTTCCAAAAGGGGATGGTCCTTTCTAAGTTCTAAAGTGCATCAATGACAATGCGTACAATGTTAGTGCTACTTTCAATGTTACTAATTTGAGTCCTTTTGATGTAAATGATGATTTGAGGCAAATCCTTTTCAAGAGGACGGGATGATGCAAATAATGGCATGACTACAAAGAAGCCAGTTCAAGTTCCAACTGGTCCGGTTACAAGAGCACGAGAAAAGAAGTTCAAAGATACACTTAATGGGCTGATTCAAGAGACTTGGGCTCAAGTAAATTCGTGGAGACCCATTGAGAATGTTTCACGTGTTCAACAAAGATGCATCAAAATGATTCAACTATTAGAAGAATCTGGTCAAAACTGATTGTTTACTTTTGTTTTATTTCTAGAACTTTCCTTGTATTGATCAGCCAAATTAAGAGGTTGATTGTTTCCTTTTGTTTTGTTTATATTTCTAGAACTTTCCTTATATTGATCAGCCAAATTAATGGCTGATTGTTTCCTTTTGTTTTGTTTCTATTTCTTTAACTCTTCTTGTAGGAACTTTCCTTATAATTTTTAGCCTATAAATAGGCGTCTAATGGAATAGAAGGGAGACTGTAGATAATTGGAGAGTTTATTCTTTTTGGTTCTTTGAAGGACTATTCGAATTTATCAGAATTCTTCCGTGGCGTTCATCATCGACTTATCAAATGGCTTTTAACTACCGTTTGTGGTGTCTTCCTTATACCAAAGTTCTTACTTCGCATTAAACAACGGGTTGAGATCAATTATACCGAGATTCTTGTTTTTGTTGAAGCAATGGGTCAAAATCTCCCATCAAACCTGATCGAGAACGTTCTTGGATTTTCCCTCTTGTTCTATGGGTCTCGTTATTCTTGACGGGTTTCGCATCAAGAAGTATGTTTGAAGCGAAATCAAGTTCAAAATATAATGCAAGTCATGCCCACTTATAAATTGATTGACTTCCTCTATAAAGTTAGAGGACTTTTATTAGACATTAATAAACGATCACGTTGTTAAGTCAAATGAGATGGCACTTTGTAATTCAACAAATAGAATCATGGAGGAACACGAGCAAAAACAAGAAGCAGGATGTTCAAGGGTTAGAAATTGTTGAAATATAAAATGTTATCCACCAACCGTCACCCCAACTTTAAATTTTGGTGCATCAGAATTGATTTCTTTCCTCCTTTTTCTTTCCTTGCTTCCTCTCTCCCTCCTTCCTGTACGTTCTGAAGTTCTCTCCATTCCAGAAGAGATGAAAGGACTTTATCTTATTCTTATTTAAATTTTAGGAGGTTTGAAGGTTGAGATATAATCTTGTTAGTTGAAGATTTAAATAACAAATTCTTGGATACGAGTAATATATGAATTTATTTTAATCTCAATCACTTCTAGATCCTCATCATAATAGAAAAACAAACCCCCTTTTTTATTTATTTTTTTCCAGATTTTATTTTATTTTATTTTCTTTTATTATTTTTTTAGAAGCGAATTAAATGCAATAAAAGAAAAGTGGTTGTTACATTCTACCCCCCTTAAGAAAAATTTCGCACTCGAAATTTCTTTAAAATCAAATGATGTAGAGGAGTTATACCTTTACTCAAATAAATGTGAAAACGCTCTCGAATGTCTTCCTCTCACTCCCAGGTTGCCTCCCGGTTAGAATATCGATTCCAAGAAACCAACAAAAGTGGAATTACTTTGTTCTTCAAAGTCTTTCTATACGGTCAAGTATGGCGACTGGTTCTTCTAGATATGAGAGGTCTGGTCCGATCTCCAGTCCTGAATAGTCCACGATATGCCTCTCATCATGTACATATCGTTTTTATTGTGAGACATGGAAAACGTTATGTACTTGTTCCAGTGTAGGCAGTAATGCTAGGCGATAGGAGACCTTGCCTATTCGTTCCAAGATTTCGAAGGGTCCGATGAATCTCGGGCTTAACTTCCCCCGGTTGCCAAAACGAATGACTCCATGCGTGGGCGACACTTTCAAGAAAATTGAGTCTCCTAATTAAAATTCTAGAAACCGCCGTCGGTGGTCTGCCCAGCTCTTCTGTCGATCTTGGGCTGCTCTCAGATGTTACCGTATTAAGTTAATTTTGTCCACTGCTTGGGTAATCATTTCTAGCCCAAGTAGTTTTCTTTCTCCAATGTCATCCCAATATAACGGTGATCTACATTTTCTTCCATACAGAGTCTCGAATGGTATCATCTTGACACTTTCTTGGTAGCTATTATTATTGTAGGCGAATAACACCAGATGTAGGAAATCCTCCCATGATCCTCCGAAGTCAAGCATACAAGCCCTCAACATTATCCTCCAATGTCTGAATAGTTCTTTCTGACTGGCCATCTGTTTCTGGGTTATATGTTGTACTGAACTCTAATTTTGATCGCAGACTATCTTGCAGTTTCTTTCAAAACTGAGAGGTGAAACGGGCATCTCGATCTGATACAATACTAACCGGCACACCATGTAATTTTACCACTTAATGCATATACTTCTCTGCCAAAATTTCGGTAGACTGTCCTACACGAAATGGTATGAAATGCACTACTTTAGTGAGGCAGTTCACAATTACCCAAATTGCATTACTATCCTTGAAAAAATTGATGGCAGATTATGTCATCAATTTGCAATACCATCCTGGTAGGATCAATGTGGTACCTAATTCCTTGAGCAGAAGCCTATGGTAATGGTTCTAACTCAGCAAAAGAAGCTACTTGAAGAAATCATACAATTAGAATTAGAAATTATCTTACTCGGTGCCGAGGCGCGAATGCTAGCTTTACAACTCAAATTTCCATTGGTAGAAAAGATTAAAGAAGCTCAGAAAGATGATCCTAAGTTGCAAAAATTTCAAAGACAAGTAGAAGAAGGACAGAGGACAAATTTATGTATCCACGCAGATGGGTCTCTTCGATTTAGCAATAGGTTGTGCGTGCATAAAGGAGAAATTCGGTAGGAAGTATTATCAGAGGCTCATACTTCAGTTTATTCTATCCCTCCTGGAGGAACAAAGATTTATCAAGATTTGAAGTAACATTTTTAGTTGCATGGAATGAAGCGTGAAATTGTCATGTTTGTATCAAGTGCTTAACTTGTCAGCAAGTTAAAGCAGAGCATCAAAGAATGCCGGGACTTCTTCAACCTTTACCCATACTCGAGTGGAAATGGGAAAAGTGACGCGAACCCCGTCAAGAATAACGAGACCCGTAGAACAAGAGGGAAAATCCTAGAACGTCCTCGATCAGGTTTGGATGGGAGATCTCGACCCGTTGCTTCAACAAAACCAAGAATCTCGGTATAATTGACCTTAACCCATTGTTTTAATGCGAAGCAAGAACCTTAGTATAAGGAAGTCGCCACAAATGGTAGTGGAAAGCAGTTTGATAAGTCGATGGTGAACACCACGAAAGAATTCTGATAAGTTCGAATAGTCCTCAAAAAAATCAAAGAGAATAAACTCACCAATTATCTGTAAATTGTATACTTTCTATTCCATTAGACGCTTATTTATAGGCTAAAAAAATATAAGAAAAGTTCCTATAAGGAAAGTTCAAGAAATACAAACAAAACAAAAGGAAACAATCAGCCTCTTAATTTGGCTGATCAATACAAGGAAAATTCTAGAAATAGAAACTAAATAAAAGGAAATAATCAGCCTCTTAATTTGGCTGATCAATATAAAGAAAGTTCTAGAAATAATACAAAAGGAAACAATCAGTTTTGACCGGATTCTAATAGTTGAATCATATTGATGCATTTTTGTTGAACACGTGAACCATTCTCAATGGACCCCCACGAATTTGCTTGAGCCCAAACCTCTTGAATCAGTCCATTAAGTGCATCTTTGAACTTCTTTTCACGTGCTTTTATAATCAGCTCAGTTGGAACTTGAATTAGCTTCTTTGTAGTCATGTCATTATTTGCATCATTCCCCTCCTCTTGAAAAGAATTTACCCTCAAATCATCACCTACATCAAAAAGACTCAAATCAGTAATATTGAGAGTAGCACTAACATTGTACTCACCGGGCAAATCTAGCTTGTAAGCATTGTCATTGATGCGCTCTTGAACTTGGAAAGAACCATCCCCTCTTGGAAGCAGCCGGAAATCTCTCTGTTCTCATATGCAAGCACACCCAATCTCCGGGTTCAAAAATAAGCTTGTGACGCCTCTTGTTGGTTTGTTTTGCATACTGCTCCGTTCTTCTCTCAATGTTGAGCCTTACCTTCTCATGTATCTACTTAACAAAATCAGCCTTTTTCTTTCCATCCAAATTAACACGATCAGAAATAGGTAATGAAGATAAATCCAATGGAGTCAAAGGATTAAACCTATAAACAATTTCAAACGGTGAGAATTTAGTAGCAGAATGAATAGATCTATTATAAGCAAACTCAACATGTGTTAAACACTCTTCCCAGATTTTGATATTCTTTTTTATTATCGCCCTCAATAAAATAGACAAAGTCCTATTTACTACTTCGGTTTGACCATCAGTTTGTTGGTGACAAGTAGTAGAAAACAAAAGCTTGGTACTTAGCTTACACCACAAAGTCTTCCAAAAGTAGCTCAAGAATTTAGCATTTCTATCCGAAACAATGGTTCTAAGTATGCCATGCAATCTCACAATCCCCCTAAAGAACAAAACAGCAATATGCGAAGCATCATCTATTTTGTGACATGGAATAAAGTGTGCCATCTTAGAAAATCTATCCACAACCACAAAAATCGAATCTCTTCCACGTTTAGTCCTAGGTAATTCTAACACAAAGTCCATTGAAATATCAATCCAAGGCTCACAACAAGCCGTTGGGCTGCACTCGGGATTTAACTTGCCTACATGTGACACATATGCTACAAATTCGCTCAACATCTCGTTTCATGTTTTGCCAATAGAAGTGTTCCTGCAAAATAGGTAAGGTCTTAGCAACCCCAAAATGTTCCACTAATCCCCCTCCATGGGATTCCTGCACTAACAAATCACTCAAAGAATAGTTAGGCACACATAACTTATTTTCTCGAAATAAAAAACTATCATGTCTAAAGAACTTACCATAAGCGTTTTTCTCACAAGTCTGGTACTCTTCACAAAATTCATGGTCATCAATGTATATTAATGTGTTCAAAACTAAGCAATTTTGCATCAAGTGTAGAGAGTAATGCATACCTGCGAGAAAGTGCATCGGCGACCACATTCTCCTTACCTTGCTTATACTGGATGACATATGGAAATGTCTCAATGAACTCTACCCAAGGAGCATGCCTTTTATTTAGCTTGTGTTGGCCCTTCAAGTGGTTCAATGGACCTCCACGAATTTGCTTGAGCCCAAACCCTTGAATCAGCCCATTAAGTGCATCTTTGAACTTTTTTTCTCGTGCTCTTGTAACCGGCCTAGTTGAAACTTGAACTGGCTCCTTTGTAGTTATGCCATTATTTGCATCATTCTGCACCAATTCTAACCTAATCACATGCCTCATCGCACTCATCATGGCCTCCATGAGCAATTTTCGGTCAGCCATCCCTGTAACACTTTCAGTGATGCTCTTTTCACTGTTGTGAATGATGCAAATAATGACATGACTACAAAGGAGCCAGTTCAAGTTTCAACTGAGTCGGTTACAAGAGCACGAGAAAAGAGGTTCAAAGATGCACTTAATGGGCTCAAGAGGTTTGGGCTTAAACAAATTCGTGAAGGCCCATTGAGGATGGTTAAAAAGGATGTATCAACATGATTCAACTACTAGAAGAATCCGGTATTGTTTCCTTTTGTTTTATTTCTAGAACTTTCTTTATATTGATCAGCCAAATTAAGGGGCTGATTGTTTCCTTTTGTTTAGTTTCTATTTCTAGAACTTTCCTTGTATTAATCTGCCAAAATAAGGAGCTGATTGTTTCCATTTGTTTTTTTTTCTATTTCTTGAACTTTCCTTGTAGGAACTTTCCTTGTATTATTTTTAGCCTATAAATAGGCGTCTAATGGAATAGAAGGGATACAGTTTACAGATAATTGGTGAGTTTATTCTTTTTGGTTCTTTGAAGGACTATTCGAATTTATCGGAATTCTTCCGTGGCGTTCACCATCGTCTTATCAAACGGCTTTCCACTACCGTTTGTGGCGTCTTCCTTATACCAAGGTTCTTACTTCACATTAAAACAACAGGTTGAGGTCAATTATACCGAGATTCTTGTTTTTGTTGAAGCAACGGGTCGAGGTCTCCCATCCAAACTTGATCGAGAACGTTCTTGGATTTCCCCTCTTGTTCTATGGGTCTTGTTATTCTTGACGGGGTTCGCGTCATTTCCCATTTCCACTCGGGTATGGGTAAAGGTTGAAGAAGTCCCAGCATTCTTTGATGCTCTGCTTTAACTTGCTGACAAGTTAAGCACTGGATACAAACTTGGCAATTTCACTCTTCATTCCATGCAACTAAAAATGTTGCATCAAATCTTGATACATCTTTGTTCCTCCAGGAGGTATAGAATAAACTGAAGTATGAGCCTCTGTTAATACTTCCTACTGAATTTCTCCTTTGGGCATACACAACCTATTGCCAAATCGAAGAGACCCATCTGCGTGGATACATAAATTTGTCCTCTGTCCTTCTTCTACTTGTCTTTGAAATTTTTGCAACTTAGGATCATTTTTCTGAGCTTCTTTAATCTTTTCTACCAATGGAAATTGGAGTTGTAAAGCCAGCATTTGCACCTCGGCACTGAGTAAGATAATTTCTAATTCTAATTGTATGATTTCTTCAAGTAGCTTCTTCTGCTGAGTTAGAACCATTACCATAGGCTTCTGCTCAAGGCATCATATACCACATTGATCTTACCAGGATGGTATTGCAAATTGATGTCATAATTTGCCATCAATTTGAGCCACCTTTTCTGTCTCATATTTAGTTCTTTCTATGTGAAGATATACTTAAGACTCTTATGGTCTGTATAAACCTCTACTTTTCTACCCAACAAATAATGCCTCCAAATTTTTAATGCAAAAACCACAGCTGCAAGCTCCAAATCATGTGTGGGATAGTTTTTCTCATGCGGTCTCAATTGTCTAGAAGCATAAGCTATTACTCGTCCTCGTTGCATCAATACACAACCTAGCCCTCTGCCGGACGCATCACTGTATACCACCATTCCTTCGATTCCTTCCGGTATGGCTAACATTGGTGCTGTTATGAGCCTCCTTTTTAACTCATTGAAAACTACATCACATTCAACTGTCCAGTCGTACCTCTCTCATTTCCTCAGGAGTTTGGTTAGAGATCCTGCAATCTTAGAAAAGTTTTGGACAAACTTCCGATAATAACCTGCTAATGCCAAAAAGCTCCTCACCTCTGAAACATTTTTCGAGATCGACCAATCCTTCACTGTTGAGACCTTACCAAGATCGACTGAGATTCCATCTTGAGAAACAATATGTCCCAAGAATGAAACACTCATCAACCAAAATTCGCATTTGCTCAGCTTCCCATATAGTTTCTCCTTCCTTAGTGTCTCCAAAACTATCCTTAAATGCTTAGTGTGATCCTCTTCGGTCCTTGAATATACCAATATTCATCTATGAACACCACAATGAATTTATCCAAATATGGAAGAAAAATTAGATTCATTAAGTTCATAAAAATTGCAGGTGCATTCGTCACTCCGAATGGCATCACTAAGAATTCAAAATGCCCATATCGAGTTCGGAACGCTGTTTTAGGAATATCTGACTCCTTCACTTTTACTTGGTAATACCCAGACCTAATGCTCTAATACCCGGAACTTCAGGAATCCTGGGTATCAGAGCCTGGGGGGACGTTCCTTTTTTGGGCGGTAGGGGTCTGCAGTCCGTAACACAGAGTCTCCGGTGTGATGGCAACTGTTCTGGTATGTTCTGTATGTTTCTGAATTTCTATTAAGTAATCTGTATTTGTTAGATAAGTCTCTATGTTTGTTCTATATTGTAGAAAATTCTGAAAAAAAAAATCAGAAAAATTAGGAAAAATTTGGAGAAGGATCTGTAGCATCTATAGCATTTACATGGTATCAAATTGACTATAACTCTGACCTATATTTTCTCACAACCTGTATCAATACTGTCCTACTTATACTCTAAGTGTCCTTTACTAGAATTGAGTATCCTAAAAGCCCAGATTCCTGAAGTAATCCTTTTGTTGCCGCGGGTAGGCATTTGTAGGGTGATCCTTAGGAGACGGTTTTAGGCACCATAGGCTACTCAGAGCTAGTTATCCACTGATATCTTAGATGGCTACCGACATGTTGTGCAATTGCGAGATATGTAGAGCAAAGTGTAGTAAATATGACGCCATGTATAATAATATATATGATATGATGAACACCCCAAAATATTCTAAAAAAAATTGATGAGGTAGTTCTTCGTATAGAAAGATTAAAAGAACAGGATAAAAGTCCCAACTTAACTCCAGAAGACAAAGAAGATCTGACCCAACAACTCAAAGAAATTTATAAAAAATTTAAGGGTCTATTAAGTCATTTTGGATATAAGCCTAATCAAGAGAAGGTTGAACCCAACATCACTAAAGAGGACGAAAAAGAAAATAGTGAAGATATCCCAGTGAGAAAGGAAGAAGGTAGTAGAGAAGAAACAACAGAAGTAGAAAAAAATACAACTAAGAATAAAGAAAGAGTAAAGGGAGATCTCTTGCAAATAGAGAATAGTTACCAAAGTAATGATGTAGAAAGAACAGTTGAAGATGTTATCTTAAATTCCGAGGAACCCCTTAACAGAGAAGAGGAATACACGATAAGATTCGATGAGATAATCTTTGCTCCAAAACAAGAGAGAAGGTTTAATTATGTTAAAGGAACATTTAGATTTAAGGGTTATAAACAGTATTCGTTACATGCACTACTAGATACAGGAGCTACAGTCTCTTCTTGTCGGGAGAATGCCATACCACTAGAAAAATGGGAACCTATGAAATATCCAATTAAAATAACAGGGATCAGTGCACATAAAACAACTATTCAAAGCAAAGCCAAGAACGTGGAAATTTGGCTTAATGAGAAAAAATTCATTATACCAAAACTTTTATGCTTTCCACATATGAATGGGGATATGGTTTTAGGAAATAATTTTATTAGAGAATATTTACCTATGATTGTAGAAAAGCAAATAGTGTATTTACACCAACAAGAGGGTAACCAATCCCTAAGAGTCGATATGCCACTCTTAGAGGGGCCTAGGTATAAGTGCACAGATGATTTTTTTCCCACCAAAAAGCACCCCAGACAACGAAAACCCATCAAAGAGATGTGAGGCAATTCACGAGCTAGATCATACCCACTAGTTTTATAAAACACTCAGTGAAAATTTTAGTGAAAACCCATTAAAGCTATAGGATCGAAGCCCAAGATTTTGTAAAATCCAGTTAAGAGACGACAATATAATCATTAGAGTAAAACCCATGCTCTATACTTGGCAAGACTTAGACGAATTCGATAATCAGATAGATGAACTTTTAAGTACAGGCCTAATAGAGAAAACCACTAGCCCTCACTCTAGTCCAGCATTCATGGTTAGAAATCTTAATGAAATAAAAAGGAAAAAGCCACGAATGGTAATTAATTACAAAAGACTAAACCAAAATCTAAAATTCGATGGTTATTTTATCCCAAGAAAAGAAGTCCTAATAAACTTAACAAAAGGGTCTAGAGTATTCAGTAAGTTCGACTGTAAGTTTGGTTTCTGGCAACTAAAAATGACAGAAGAATCGAAACCACTAACAGTATTTAGCACGCCACGATGACACTTTCACTGAAACGTCATGTCATTTGGGTTAAACACTGCACCACAGATATTTCAAAGATGGATGGACTCAATTTTTAATAATTTAAAGGATTTCTGTATTGTATACATTAATGACATTTTAGTTTTTTTCAAAAACAAAGGAAGATCACAAGAGACATCTAAAAATCATTAGTGCATCTTTAAAAAGCACGGGATAATACTCTCCCTAAAGAAGATCGAAATCGACAATGAGTCAATAGAATTTCTTGGAATTATCCTAGACAAAGATGGCATTCAACTACAGAAACATATCATTTCAAAAATCAAGGAATTTCCTGAAGAAATAAAAGATAAAAGACAACTACAGAGTTTACTAGGTCTATTGAATTATGGGTGAAATTTCCTACGAGAACTTACGAAAGAAGAAATACCCTTACTAAAAAAGCTAAATAAAAACCAAGATTTTATCTGGACAGACAAGGATAAAAACGTCCTAAAACAAATTAAGCAGCTCGCAGAAAAGGCACCAGAAGTCTACCTACCAAAAATAGGAGATAAACTGATTTTAGATATAGATGCATCGGATGAATATTGGGGATGTGCACTAAAAGCAATTCCAAAAGAAAACTGGGACGAATAGGAACCACCCCTATCTCAGAATAGAATCAGACTCAGAAAAAGAAACATACAACAAAAAATATTAAAGTATGAAAGGCTTTGTGGGTACAACTCTGGGAAATTCAAACCGAACGAACTAAAGTGGATAATATTCGAAAAGGAACTATACGCTATAAAACTAGCCCTGCAAAAATTTCAAATATTTCTTGCACCCGAATATTTTATTATTAGAACAGATAACAAGGCCGTCAGGGATTTCCTAGTAAATACAAGAAAAACCTCAGGAAAATGCATGTTATGGTATAATGAGATAGCCTAGTACTCCTTCGAAATCGAGCATGTTAAAGGGAAGGATAATTTTATCGCAGATTACCTAAGCCGACCTAACAAGTAAAGAAAAAATAATTACTAAGTAATATATCAATAATTTATTAATTCATTTTGCAGAAAAACGACAGAGAGAAGGCTATAGAAAATAGTGTTCCTGCTCCAGCAACGTTTGTCGTATTCGTGGGATACCAGCCAGGTATCTACACAAACTGGGAGAAATGCTACGACCAGGTATTCGATTTCAACGGATCATGTTGCAGACATTACTACTCAAAAGAGGACGCCATCCTAGCCTGGGAGATATCACGACAGAACCCGTACTTAGCAGAAGAGGTTCGTGATCTCGCCTATCACATGCTCGAGCCAAAAATAGGGAGCTTTCCCAAGTTAGAGATTCCACCTGCATTTTACTCCGAAATAAATGGAGCCTGGCGAGCTCACTAGAAGGCAAATCTGGGGATCGGAACTCGTAGTGCTTTCCGCAGGCACATGGGGAATTTAGCAAATCTTGTAATAAAACAAGAATCAGAATTGAAGACCTTGAAAAAGGTTTGCTCAGATTACATAGCAACCCTCAGTGAGGGAATTATTCGGGGAGCAATCCCTAAACAAGTTGATCTCTTAGGAGACATGGGTAAACTTTTAGGAAAAGAGTTACCCAGCCCCACTACATCAAACAAACCAGAGGAGGTATCACAGTTCGGGAATATAGCACCAGAAGGATCACAAACTTGCAACGACTCTACACAGCAGGCAGAAGAAGAGATGGACACAGAGGTTGAGGTCGAGGTGGAAGTCGACATAGCCGAAGAAGCCGTCAGCAAGGGAGTCTCTGTACAGAGGCTGCTAAAACAACTATATGAAGAAGGCAACCCGGCGGTTGGATTACTTGGAGAAGAATCCAAAAAATTCGAATACTACGTTCTATATGGGAAACCAAAAATGAAAAAATTAATCCCAAGGTCACAGTTGAACCAACAAATAACGCCAGAACCGGCAATCGTGCCTACGGGATGGGACGACCCTGACCCATCTACAAATGGATGGATGGATCTTGCATCTCCAAAACTTCAGTCTCCGATAATTTTATCAGTTTCCTATAAATATAAATATTAAAAAAAAAAAGGGAGAGGAAGGTATACATATATATAATACTAAAAGGATTAAGTTTGGCATATAGCCCAAATGAAATCCTTGACAAACTCATCATGCCGAGGGGAATGGCATGGCTAGCCCAACTCAAACGGTAGTTGGTAAAGGCAGGTCAAATCCGTTGATAGCTGGAGGTTTGCTAAAAATCTCATATCATAATCTCTGCAACAACATTTGACAAAAGAAGCCTGACAAAACAGAAATTCTCTCTAAGCATCAGATTCCCTTCCAAGAAAAACCAAGTGAATGCCTGATAAAGATAGGAGTAGCCTAATACAATCAAATATGTGGGCTCCCATGTTTTCATCAAAATGAGAACCTGATATATCCAAAAAAGGTACAGGCTACATCAATTTTTCATCAAGATAAGGACCCAGCTCAAAGTGAGGATTCCTGACAGAGACAAGACGTCAACAGTAAGGATTCCTGACAGAGACAAGACGTCAACAGTAAAGATTCCTAACAGAGACAACAGTATTCCTGACAGAGACAAAACGTCAACAGTAAAGATTCCTGACAGAGACAAGACGTCAACAGTGAAGGCTCGTGACGAGGCTTCCACAGAAAAATTCTTCAATTAGCTTCTCGTGCAAGGAAGACATCTATAAAAGGAGCCTCCGAGGGAAGTGAAAGAAAGAGAGCAAGCAAGCAAAAGAAGGAGAAATTATTTCATCCTAAGCAATCTAACAAAAAACTACAGAAGCTCCTCAACAGATCCCTCTCCTCATCACCATCCTCTCTCACCCTCTCATCCTCTTCCACCCGTCTTGCTTGGTTTATGCCTTCCGATCAACCCACCATCCACTTATAGTTATCAACCACCCATATGTATAATTAAGTGTGCCTAAGTGTATTTCTCCTTATATTTTCTTTTTTTTCTGTTTCAGCTGTGTGACAGTAGTAGTAGTGTAGTAGTGTATTTTCCTAGTATCAGAGCCCGGGGACGTTCCTTTTTGGGCGGTAGGGGTCTGTAGTCTGTAACACAGAGTCTCCGGTATGATGGCTACTGTTCCAGTATGTTCAGTTTCCTGTAAATATAAATATTAAAAAAAAAAAAGGAAGAGGAAGATATACATATATATAATACTAAAAGGATTAAGTTTGGCATATAGCCCAAATGAAATCCTTGACAAACTCATCATGCCGAGGGGAATGACAGGGCTAGCCCAACTCGAACGGTAGTTGGTAAAGGCAGGTCAAATCCGTTGATAGCTGGAGGTTTGCTAAAAATCTTATATCATAATCTCTGCAACAACATTTGACAAAAGAAGCCTGACAAAACAGAAATTCTCTCTAAGCATCAGATTCCCTTCTAAGAAAAACCAACTGAATGCCTGATAAAGATAGGAGTAGCCTAATACAATCAAATATGTGGGCTCCCATGTTTTCATCAAAATGAGAACCTGATATATCCAAAAAAGGTACAGGCTACATCAATTTTTCATCAAGATAAGGACCCAGCTCAAACTGAGGATTCCTGACAGAGACAAGACGTCAACAGTAAGGATTCCTGACAGAGACAAGACGTCAACAGTAAAGATTCCTGACAGAGACAACAGTATTCCTGACAGAGACAAGACGTCAACAGTAAAGATTCCTGACAGAGACAAGACGTCAACAGTGAAGGCTCGTGACGAGGCTTCCACAGAAAAATTCTTCAATTAGCTTCTCGTGCAAGGAAGACATCTATAAAAGGAGCCTCCGAGGGAAGTGAAAGAAAGAGAGCAAGCAAGCAAAAGAAGGAGAAATTATTTCATCCTAAGCAATCCAACAAAAAACTACAGAAACTCCTCAACAGATCCCTCTCCTCATCACCATCCTCTCTCACCCTCTCATCCTCTTCCACCCGTCTTGCTAGGTTTATGCCTTCCGATCAACCCACCATCCACTTATAATTATCCACCACCCATATGTATAATTAAGTGTGCCTAAGTGTATTTCTCTTTGTATTTTTTTCTTTTTCTGCTTCAGCTGTGTGACAGTAGTAGTAGTGCAGTAGTGTATTTTCCTCGTATCAGAGCCTGGGGACGTTCCTTTTTGGGCGGTAGGGGTCTGCAGTCTGTAACACAGAGTCTCCGGTGTGATGGCTACTGTTCCGGTATGTACTGCATGTTTCTAAATTTCTATTAAGTAATCTGTATTTGTTTATGTATGTTTAGATAAGTCTCTATGTTTGTTCTATATTGTAGAAAATTCTGAAAAAATCAAAAAAGTTACTGTAGCAAAAATCCTCCGAAAATTAGAAAATGTCACTGAAGCAAAATCAGAAAAAATAATTAAAAAATCAGAAAAATTAGGAAAAATTTGGGGAAGGATTTGTAGCATCTATAGCACTTGCATGGTATCAAATTAACTATAACTCTGACCTATATTGTCTCACAACCTGTATCAATACTGTCCTAATTACACTCTAAGTGTCCCTTACTTGAGTATCCTAAAAGCCCAGATTCCTGAAGTAATCCCTTTGTTGTCGCCGGTAGGCGTTTATAGGGTGATCTTTAGGAGACGGTTTTAGGCACCATAGACTACTCAGAGCTAGTTATCCACCGATATCTTAGATGGCTACCGACATGTTGTGCAATTGCGAGATATGTAGAGCAAAGTGTAGTAAATACGACATCATGTATAATGATATATATGATATGATGAACACCCCGAGATATTCCAAAAAGAAATTTGATGATGTAGTTCTCCGAATAGAAAGATTAAAAGAACAGGATAAAAGTCCCGACCTAACTCTAGAAGACAAAGAAGATCTGACCCAACAACTCAAAGAAATTTATAAAAAATTTAAGGGTCTATTAAGTCATTTTGGATATAAGCCTAATCAAGAAAATGTTGAACCCAATATCACTAAAGAGGACGAAAAAGAAAAAGTGAAGGAAGATCTTTTGCGATCTAAACCAGAAGTGAATATTTACTAAAATGATATTAATGATGTAGAAAGAACAGTTGAAGAGATTATCTTAAACTACGAATAACCCCCTAACAAAGATGAGAAAAATGAATGTAATAATCTATCACAAAGTCAAATAGAAAATAGTTACCAAGAAAGTAGATATAAGGTAGAGAGAACAAATGAAGAACTTATCTTGAGTTCTGATAGAATAGAAGAGTGTATGATAGGATATGATGAAGTACTTTCTGTAGGAAAATTAGATCACATTGACAGATTAGGAACTAGTTCAAAACAAGATAAACCAGGTCAACCAATAGATATGATGCAAGCCGAGAAAATATACTCCACAGAAGAATACAACTCAATACTTGAGATAATTAATTGCTGGAAAGAATTGTATATGGATCAAAATAGCACTATTCAGGAGAAAAACTATCTAGTAAATAGGATACAAGAGACGTATCTCCAACATAAAGATCTGTTACACTATTTTAAGTTTGATCCTGGAATATACAACTTAAATAAAGACCTAGAAAATGAGAGCATCACGAATCCAGAGAATGAAGACTGTGGAATGGTTACAGATGATGAGTACAGGACAGGATCTAAAGAAATCAAATCTGACGATAATCATATTAATCCAATAGAAAGTGACCTAAGGATTAGTGATCTAGATTTGTCCAAAATACATCTCAAGGATATAAACGACTGGGCACAATCCCTAACCATCGTAATCACAAATCATAAAGAGTCATGGGACATCACGAGAATATTACAAGAAGATGATTTGCTAAGGATATGACAATGGATAAATTCGCAAAAAGAGTGGGATAAAAATAGTGAATCAATTGGATCTGAGGATATTCCCATTAGAAAAAACTTGTGCAAGTTAATAGAAAATAAGGCTTATGCAATATCTAAATTTGAACTATGCGAATTCAAAGAATACTGCAAAATGTTCTCAGAATACTTAGAATGCAGTAGGACACAAAACTGGATTGATCCGTTCCTTCGCATATTTCCAAGCCCATGGGAGACAAAAGCACAAAACAGATATCTAGAATATCTAAAACAAATAGAGTTATGTTGGAGGTACATCTCTTGTATCCTATTTACTAGATAGTTTTTCTCCTGAATAGTGCTATTTTGATCCATATACAATTCTTTCCAGCAATTGATTATCTCAAGTATCGAGTCGTATTCCTGTCTGGAGTATGTTATATTAACTTGTCCTGGTATCAGAGCCCGGGGGGACGTTCCTTTTGGGCGGTAGGGGTCTGCAGTCTGTACAAAGAGTCTCTGGTGTGATGGCTACTGTTCCGGTATGTACCATTTGTTTCTGAAGTTATCTGTTTTTATTAATAATTCTCTATGTTTGTAGAAAAAATCATAAAAAATTCAGAAAATTAGAAAATATTACTTTAGCAAAATCAAGTAAGAAGTAGAAAACCAAGGAAAATTGGGGAAGGATTTATAGCACATATCGCACTTATACGGCATCAAATAGACTATAATTTTGACCTATACTTTCACAATCCGTATCATTACTGCCCTAGTTGCACTCTAAGTGTCCCTTACTAGAATTGAGTAATCTTAAAACCCAGATTCCTAAAGTAAACCCTTTATTGCCACGAGTAGGCGTTTGTAGGGTGACCCTTAGGAGACGGTTTTAGGCACTATAGGCTACTCAGAGCTAGTTTTCAACCGATATATTAGATGGCTACCGGCATATTGTGCAATTGCGAAATATGTAGGACAAGTTGTAGTAAATATGACACCATGTATAATGATATATATGGTATAATGAACATCCCCAGTTATTCAAAAAAAAAATTTGATGAGGTAGTTCTCCGAATAAAAAGATTAAAAGATAAGGATAAAAATCCCGACTTAACTCTAGAAGCCAAAGAAGATCGGACCCAACAACTCAAAGAAATCCATAAAAAACTTAAGGGTCTATTAAGTCATTATGGATATAATCCCAATCAAGAAAAGGCTGAACCCAGTATCATAGACAGAACTAGAGAGGACGAAAAGGAAGATAATAATGATAATCCAGAAAAAAAGGAAGGTAGTGAAGAGGAAACAACAAAAAACAGCTCAATTAAGGAAGGCAGCATTAATAATATTTTGCAAATTAAACTAGTAGAGAATAACTGCCAAAATGATGATGTAGAAAGATCAGTTGAAAAAATTACCTTAGAACCCTCCAACGGGAAAGAGACGAGTACGATAGGAAACAACGAAGTAGTTCGAAAGACAAAAGAAGCAGTAGGAAGGATAGATCATATCGGCAGACTAGAAACTGGTCCAAAACAACCAATTGACATAATGCAAACTAAAGAAATATACTCCAGATAAGAATACAACCCAAATCTTGGGATAATTAATTGCTGGAAAGAATTGTATAAATATCAAAATAGCACTACTCAAAAAAACTATCTGGCTAAGAGAATACAAGACACATACCTCCAGCATAAAAGCTTGTTACGCTATTTTAGGTTTGACCCTGGGATATACAACCTAATTAAAAATCAAAACAAAAGTAGAATGACCCCAGATGATGAGTACAGAACATAATCAAAAGATAATGACAGATCTAACAAAAGGATGATAAGTGTTAAAGAAGGGTTTAGAGCATTAAGTAATAGTTTACAAATAAAGAAGAATATAAGGAATAATAAAATTATACCACGGAATAAAGACTATTTAAAACTACCTAACAAATGCCTTAGAGTTAGGCAAAAGGTCATAATATATGATGAGAAAGAATTTACAAGTCACGTAACAAGAACCCTTCAAGGAAATATGCTTTTTCACCATAAACAAAATTTATACACAGAAAAACATAATGAATACCTTTTTCATAGAAAATTAAGAAGACCAATAATAGGATCAAACATAAATAGTACAGAATTCTTAGGTCATAAAATAGAACCTCCCGTCAAAGAAAGAGTAAAGACAAAAGAAACGACTAGGTATGCAAACAAAGAATTCGATCGAGAAATTTCAGAGATAACCGATACGTATCAACTATACAGAATGGCTATTAATCAACTAACGAAAAAGAAATTATGTGAATGGACAAACTTCATAGATCCTAGATACGGACCAAAACTTGAGCATGTAATTTCAAAAATATTATTCAGACTAATTCTTTGGTGTTTAAATTTGCAGATGAATTCGAGAGAGTTCATGAGATTTGGAGATATATATCTCAAGCAGGATGCCACTGAGAGTAAAGAGTCATTCAGAATCACTGAATTTCAGGTAGATTTAGTACAACAATGTCTATTAGATAATTTGTGGAATCTAAGATTAGATCAGCCAAAAGAGAAGGTTAAAGTAATCAAAGCACTAGCCTATTATTTTAAAGGTATTATCCAGACACCCCAATCACGGAGTTTTATATGCTACGTCATACTTAGAGGACATCAAATAGGAATTTACAAAAATTGGAACACAGTTAGAAGGTTAGTCTCAAACTATGATAACCCAGTGTTTAAAGGGTTTTATAACGTTAAAGAAGCTATAGAGTATGCAAAAATTAATATTTCAACCTACTGGCATTTCGACGAAAGCCTTAGAGAATTCATGCCTTAAGAAAATCAACAGAGTACAAGTGAGCCAGAACTATCAACAGAATGTAAAGATTGTCAAGTTATTATGAAGCACTTTAAAAATCTAAAAATACAAAAGGAGAGGTTGGTTGAAGAGCTCTGTCAACAAAAACAGTTAACCGAGAGCTTGCAGAAAGAAAAAGAAAAAGAAAAAGAAAAAAAGGAGCGCCTCACAAACAAGAGTGAAACAGAATCAAGTACAATAGAAAGAAGACAGAGTCTCCAAAATATGAGAGATACGGAAGCCATGCAAGCCAGACTATTTTTTAAAGCAAATGATGAATTATCTTTTCTTCCAGAAGAAATTAGGCAGAAAATTCACCAGAAAGTTCAGGACAACTTCTATCGAAAAGCCAGAGATATGCATTAGATACTCAAAGAAATCCAAAAAGAAGAGAGAAGATGCAGAGGAGTAACTGTAGACCAGGTGATACATTATGCCAACACCAATAAATGCATCAATAACAATATCTGCGATATCATGAACCTCTCACAACCAAAATGCCAATGTGAATTAGCCTATAGCATCTACAGACTGAAAATACAATTAGGACAAATAAAAACGGAAAAGCTCCATGGAACAGATTATAGTTGGAAAGACTTCTTAGATATGGGATTTGTTTCACAAATAATCATTAGCCATCCAGGTCATACAGAGTTACTCCCAGATTCCTTAGCATTCCCAGTTTCAGAAGCTTTCATAGGAAAAAGGCCACAGCTCAAGATAGAATTCGATTCCATAATAGCAGAATACATAAATAGAGTATGGTATCCTACAAAACACAGTGCATGGATTACACACAAACTAGCCCATCCCTTACATCCAGATAGAGAAGAAAGAGGAGTAATTTGTGACAGAGAGATCCCTAGACAAATCAGGCACTGGAGAGCAAAAACCATAGCATATGAATTCAACTGGCAAAAATATAGCGGAAATAGATTCAGATTAGCCACAGAAACTGAAATTTACAGAGTCTATATAGACAAAGAAATAAATTGTAAAGTCCCAAAATTTATCAGGTCAGCCCATGAGGAATTAATTCAATATTATAGACAAAATAAAATGGTAGAAGACAGAATACTTCAGCAAGACATGGCAGATTGGGCAGAGAAATACACGCCATCGGATCTGCTAAGACAAATGGGAGATGAAGGCATACAAAATCTCGACAACATGGGCGACTAGTCAGATTTTAAAAAAAAAAAAAAAAAAAAAAAAGGGGGGGGGGCTCCCTCAGAATCCTAAACATTGGATCCCCCAAGGCTTCACAAAGAAAAAGGCGGACAACGGCAAAAGAAAAATAAGCATCAAAGATTTCTGGCATCAACAGTACAAGATTCGCGACAAGACTCCCACAGTGCGATTCCAATACGGATCCTGACATCAACAGCAGAGATTCCTGACAGCAACAGTACAGATTCCTGACAAGACGACAATAGTACAGATTCCTGACAACAACAATATAGACAAGACGTCAACAGTGAAGAGATTCCTGACAGCAACAGTACAGATTCCTGACAAGACGACAACAGTACAGATTCCTGATAACAACAGTACAGACAAGACGTCAACAGTGAAGATCCCCGACAGAGACAAGACGTCAACAGTGAAGACTCGTGACAAGACTTCCACAGCAAGATTCTCAAGAGGCTTCTTGTGCAAGGATAGAACGTCTATAAAAGGAGACCTCCGACGGATGAGGAAGACATCGGCAATTCGGTAAAAACATCAGTAAGCTTCTCCAACACCTTTTAAGTTCCTCAACGCCTTCTTCTTCATCACCATCCTCTCTCACCCTCTCATCCTCCTCCATCCGTCTTGCCTAGTTTATGCCTGCTGATCAGACCATCAACAGCTTGTAGTTCTCCACCACCTATATGTATAATTAAGTGTGCTTGAGTGTATTTCACTTTGTATTTTCTTTTTCTTCTGCTTCAGCTGTACTGCAGCAGTAGTAGTGTGTGTGTAACTGTCCTGGTATCAGAGCCCGGGGGGACGTTCTTTTTGGGCGGTAGGGGTCTGCAGTCTATACAAAGAGTCTCCGGTGTGATGGCTACTGTTCCGGTATGTACCGTCTGTATTTTCTGAAGTATTCAAGTTATCTGTTTTTTTTAATTGACTATAATACTATCTCTCAACTTGCGTGATTATTATCCTAGTTTCAGTCTAAGTATCCCCTGTTAGACTTGAGTAACCTTGAAGCCCAGATTCCTAAAGTAATCCCTTTGTTGCCACGAGTAGGCGTTTATAGGGTGACCCTCAGGAGACGGTTTTAGGCATCATAGGCTACTCAGAGCTAGCTACCAAGCGATATCTTAGATGGCTAGTGATATACCATGCATATATGAGAACTGTAGAAGGGATTATAGTCACTTAGAACATTTCTCGGTAGCAACAGATAAGAATCTAACAAATATTACAAGTTTTCTCAACACCCTATTTGATTATGAAGTCTGTAGGTTTGGCAGGATAGAGAAAAAAATAGATAAGATAATAGAACAAAATGAAATATATATTTCTAAGTTCTGTAAAACTGTTCGAGATAATCCTTCAGAACAATTCGACAAAGAAATAACAAAATTCGACAAAGAAGTAAGAGAAATATTAGGAAGATTAGATCGAATTGATGGTCTAGGAACAAGCTTAAGACAAAAGAAACAAAGCGAACAGATAAACATGATGCAAGTAAATAAGAAATACTCTAGAAAAGAGCATGACTCGATTGTGGAGCTAATTAACTGTTGGAGAGAGCTATATCAGGATCCATGTAATACTGCTCAAGAAAGAGACCATTTAGTAAATAGAATGTAGGAAACCTACCAACAAAATAAGGAGCTGCTACACCATTTTAATTTTGATCCCGAAGTATATAACATAGAAAGTGAAGAAGAGCCAGAAGCACCACAGATTCAGATAATGAGGACTATGGGATGACTATACACGATGAATACGGGTCTGAACACGAGATAGAATTTGATTCTGATAGTGAAATAATACATGTGGGGGAAGATAGCAAAACGGCAATAGATTTAAACAAGCCACAAGTAGGAGGGAGTTTGAGAATCGACGATCTAATAAAAAGGAGCGTATCCCAGGGAGGAACCTATCTAGATCTATCCAATATACATTTCAAGGATAAACAAAAGGTTATAGATGATTGGGCGCAATCTCTAGCTGTCGTAATCACAAATCATGAAGGATCATGGGACAATGAAAGATTTGTCGATTACATTACAGGAACTTTACAAGGAGATGTCTTGCAGTGGATGAAACAATGGATAAACTCAGAAGAAGGAAAAAGTAAACGGAATGAGTGGGGAGAAAGCGATAAATTCGCAAGTTTTGAAAAAATTCTCAATGATTTCATAAAGGCCATTAAAGAAAATTTATGTGGGTATATAGATGAGAAGTCTCAAGAAGAAGAAGTTTTATATGCACTATCTAAAATCGAATTATGCGAGATATGTGAATTCGAAGAATACTGCAAAATATTTTCAAAATACTTCTACAAATTAGATTACGATAAGGCACAGAATTGGCTTGATCTTTTCTTACACAAACTTCCTAGTCCATGGGATACCAAAACAAGAAATGGATACCCAGACTATTTAAAGCGAATTGAGAAAAAGGATAATTTAGGACACCGAATACACTATGCGCTTAAGATTATACAAGACGACTGTCTTAATATAAAATCCTACAAAAAAATGAAAAACACAATAAGTAACTCCTCTAAAGGAAGAAGGTGCTGTGAAAAAATAATTGGCGAAAAATGGAAAATAGGGAGTGAGAAAACGACAAAAACAACATTTAGAAAAAGGTTTCGATGGAAACCATGGACACGGAGTAGAGGGTTTGACAGAAATAATAAATATATTAGAAAGAAAGATGAGTCGTCCATACATAGAGAACCCCCGGCACAAAAGGACAAAAAGAATTGCAGGTGCTTTGTATGCGATGAAGAAGGACATTTTGCTAGGGATTGTCCTAGAAGAGGAAAGAACGCTCAAAAAATGATAAAATATATGGAAGAACAGGAACTTGAAATCTGTTTGGGTGAAGAAATCGTGCCAACAGATGTAATACTTTATGAACTAGAGGTTGAAAATGATTCAGATGACGAACTAGTTTTCATGATAAATGAAGATTTAGGTCCAATAACACCCCCAGTATCAGAATTAGACAATATAACATTAGGAGATGTAGTTGGAAAAGATACAGTTTTTAGTCCAGAAGATATCGATAGAATGAAGAAACATCAACTAATAAAGAAAACAGAAATTTACAAAATTTCACGGTTCAATTTCTTCTCTAGAAGAATAATCGAAAACTTTAACGGAAACACAACAGCAAATCTATCAGCCGGAGGAAGAGTAGATATCCCCATCTTTAGTCGTGAAAAAGTACAAAGATGGAAAAAGAAGTACCCAGAAATTCGCTATATCCACGTTGGCCTAATTCAAATTAAAATTTATGCGCTATTTAGAGCTGGCATAGATATACCGATAATAACACTCGTAATGGACAATCGATTCACCAATTGCCATCAGGCTCTAATAGGAGGATTTCAATCCAATCTAGTTAACCAAACCGTATAGTTCAATATTCGACCCAACTATTTCATCTCTATATCTGACCCAAACATAATAGATACTGTACGACTGAAAATCAAGACCCAAGGAATGAACATGAAAACCAACTCACACAATCTGGCCATAGAATATACAACGATTCATGAATTAACCCAGACCACAGAGGCAAGAACAGTTTCAAACCAACGAGAAATAATCGAAATATTCGAACCAAAACCCTTCGAGGAAGAAATTAAGCCCCGACTAATGAATATAAAAGATCTCACGGTACCTAGACAATTGTTCCTTGAAGATTTAATCCAGACCGAAGAACCAAAACACTTTGGAGGGATAGAAATACAAAGTTCCGGAAATAGCCTATATATTAAAAATAATTCAAAACAACCTTTACTTACAAGAAGCAATAGTGAAAGACAAACCAGAGAGGTGGCTAGGAGATCAATTACCAGGGAAGGAATGAGAGAACCAGTACTGCCACAATTATTAGGAGGAAATCAAAATTTAAGCCCGAAAGAAATAACTCAAAAGCTCGGTATACCTCTCATGCCAGGATCGACATCTCGGCAAGAGGCTATCGAAGGAGCTGTCGAGTTCAGTTATTAAGAGTAATTTTTCGTAAGTAGATAATTATGTACTAACTATCTTACAGGAAAAATCAAAGAAAGGAAAAGAAGTGATTATGTCAGAAAAGACAAAAAGAAGACATACTCTCGAGGAAGCTAGACAAGCACTCCCTGAAGATATTTTCCTGAGTATCAAAACAATGACGCTCGATCACAAAGAAAATATAAGAGGAATCTTATCAAGAAATAGAACAGATATTGTCCTAGCCTGGAATAACTATCCGAAGCTTTTCAAATTCATGAAAGAAGGAATGTGGGACATCCAAGGGGTCGAATGGGGTCTTGTAAGCCAACTGTGCTACAGACTACGAGGAGAGCATGAATGGTGCAAATTACCAGCAATACTAAGGTTCTTCAGCCACAAACTAGCCACCAGCATTAATTATCATCATTTATTCACCTTCCAACTATTTAGCATGGTTGGATGGAGGGAAGAGACTAAATTTTTCCAGCCATATCAAAAATGGATATTCGGCTACCCTGAGCAATGGCAGAAATTTGACCCAAAATACAACATTGAAGGAGTCAATTACAATTATTTATGGTACAGTAGTTTTATTGAGCTAGTTGACAGAGCGAGAAAGCTCATCAAAAATATCAGCAACTACTCAGTCATGACAGATGGAAGAAGAATAATCGCCACGAAAGACTATAACGCAAAATTTAGTTTTCCAAAGGGGCAAAAGCACGAGGCGATAAAGTTGTTACAAGATATAGCTTTCAACCAGAAGAATTTAGATATCCCAACAGAGTTCATGTGGATATGCAATAATAATATATGAAAAAAAAAAAAAAAGGGGGGGGGGCTCCCTCAGAATCCTAAACATTGGATCCCCCAAGGCTTCACAAAGAAGAAGGTGGACAACGGCAAAAGAAAAATAAGCATCAAAGATTTCTGGCATCAACAGTACAAGATTCGCGACAAGACTCCCACAGTGAGATTCCAATACGGATCCTGACATCAACAGTGGAGATTCTTGACAGCAACAGTACAGATTCCTGACAAGACGACAACAGTACAGATTCCTGACAACAACAGTACAGACAAGACGTCAACAGTGAAGATCCCCGACAGAGACAAGACGTCAACAGTGAAGACTCGTGACGAGGCTTCCACAGCAAGATTCTCAAGAGGCTTCTCGTGCAAGGATAGGACGTCTATAAAAGGAGACTTCCGACGGATGTGGAAGACATCGGCAATTCGGCAAAAACATCAGCAAGCTTCTCCAACACCTTTTAAGTTCCTCAACGCCTTCTTCTTCATCACCATCCTCTCTTGCCCTCTCATCCTCCTCCATCTGTCTTACCTGGTTTATGCCTGCTGATCAGACCACCAACAGCTTGTAGTTCTCCACCACCTATATATATAATTAAGTGTGCCTGAGTGTATTTCCCTTTGTATTTTCTTTTTCTTCTGCTTCAGCTGTACTGCAGCAGTAGTAGTGTGTGTGTAACTGTCCTGGTATCAGAGCCCGGGGGGACGTTCCTTTTGGGTGGTAGGGGTCTGCAGTCTGTACAAAGAGTCTCCGGTGTGATGGCTACTGTTCCGGTATGTACCGCTTGTTTCTGAAGTTATCTGTTTTTATTAATAATTCTCTATGTTTGTAGAAAAAATCATAAAAAATTCAGAAAATGTTACTTTAGCAAAATCAAGTAAGAAGTAGAAAACCAAGGAAAATTGGGGAAGGATTTATAGCACATATCGCACTTATACGGTATGAAATAGACTATAATTTTGACCTATACTTTCACAATCCGTATCATTACTGCTCTAGTTGCACTCTAAGTGTCCCTTACTAGAATTGAGTAATCTTAAAGCCCAAATTCCTAAAATAAACCCTTTATTGCCACGAGTAGGCATTTGTAGGGTGACCCTTAGAAGACGGTTTTAGGCACCATAGGCTACTCAGAGCTAGTTTTCAACCGATATCTTAGATGGCTACCGGCATATTGTGCAATTGCGAAATATGTAGGACAAGTTGTTGTAAATATGACACCATGTATAATGATATATATGGTATAATGAACATCCCCAGTTATTCCAAAAAAAAATTTGATGAGGTAGTTCTCCGAATAAAAAGATTAAAAGATAAGGATAAAAATCCTGACTTAACTCTAGAAGCCAAAGAAGATCGGACCCAACAACTCAAAGAAATCCATAAAAAATTTAAGGGTCTATTAAGTCATTATGGATATAATCCCAATCAAGAAAAGGCTGAACCCAGTATCATAGACAGAACTAGAGAGGACGAAAAGAAAGATAATGATGATAATCCAAAAAAAAGGAAGGTAGTGAAGAGGAAACAATAAAAAACAGCTCAATTAAGGAAGGCAGCATTAATAATATTTTGCAAATTAAACTAGTAGAGAATAACTGCCAAAATGATGATGTAGAAAGATCAGTTGAAAAAATTACCTTAGAACCCTCCAACGGGAAAGAGACGAGTACGATAGGAAACAACGAAGTAGTTCGAAAGACAAAAGAAGCAGTAGGAAGGATAGATCATATCGGCAGACTAGAAACTGGTCCAAAACAACCAATTGACATAATGCAAACTAAAGAAATATACTCCAGACAAGAATACAACCCAAATCTTGGGATAATTAATTGCTGGAAAGAATTGTATAAATATCAAAATAGCACTACTAAAAAAAACTATCTGTCTAAGAGAATACAAGACACATACCTCCAGCATAAAAGTTCGTTACGTTATTTTAGGTTTGACCCTGGGATATACAACCTAATTAAAAATCAAAACAAAAGTAGAATGACCCCAGATGATGAGTACAGGACAGAATCAAAAGATAATGACAGATCTAACAAAAGGATGATAAGTGTTAAAGAAGGGTTTAGAGCATCAAGTAATAGTTTACAAATAAAGAAAAATATAAGGAATAATAAAATTATACCACGGAATAAAGACTATTTAAAACTACCTAACAAATACCTTAGAGTTAAGCAAAAGGTCATAATATATTATGAGAAAGAATTTACAAGTCACGTAACAAGAACCCTTCAAGGAAATATGCTTTTTCACCATAAACAAAATTTATACACAGAAAAACATAATGAATACCTTTTTCATAGAAAATTAAGAAGACCAATAATAGGATCAAATATAAATAGTACAGAATTCTTAGGTCATAAAATAGAACCTCCCGTCAAAGAAAGAGTAAAGACAAAAGGAACGACTAGGTATGCAAACAAAGAATTCGATCAAGAAATTCCAGAGATAATCGATACGTATCAACTATACAGAATGGCTATTAATCAACTAACGAAAAAGAAATTATGTGAATGGACAAAGTTCATAGATCCTAGATACGGACCAAAACTTGAGCATGTAATTTCAAAAAGATTATCGAGACTAATTCTTTAGTGTTTAAATTTGCAGATGAATTCCAGAGAGTTCATGAGATTTGGAGATATATATCTCAAGCAGTATGCCACTCAGAGTAAAGAGTCATTCAGAATCACTGAATTTCAAGTAGATTTAGTACAACAATGTCTATTAGATAATTTGTGGAATCTAAGATTAGATCAGCCAAAAGATAAGGTTAAAGTAATCAAAGCACTAGCCTATTATTTTAAAGGTAGTATCAGACACCCCAATCACGGAGTTTTATATGCTACGTCATACTTAGAGGACATCAAATAGGAATTTACAAAAATTGGAACACAGTTAGAAGGTTAGTCTCAAACTATGATAACCCAGTGTTTAAAGGGTTTTATAACGTTAAAGAAGCTATAGAGTATGCAAAAAATAATATTTCAACCTACTGGCATTTCGACGAAAGCCTTAGAGAATTCATGCCTCAAGAAAATCAACAGAGTACAAGTGAGCCAGAACTATCAACAGAATGTAAAGATTGTCAAGTTATTATGAAGCACTTTAAAAATCTAAAAATACAAAAGGAGAGGTTGGTTGAAGAGCTCTGTCAACAAAAACAGTTAACCGAGAGCTTGCAGAAAGAAAAAGAAAAAGAAAAAAAGGAGCGCCTCACAAACAAGAGTGAAACAGAATCAAGTACAATAGAAAGAAGACAGAGTCTCCAAAATATGAGAGATACGGAAGCCATGCAAGCCAGACTATTTTTTAAAACAAATGATGAATTATCTTTTCTTCCAGAAGAAATCAGGCAGAAGATTCACTAGAAAGTTCAGGACAACTTCTATCGAAAAGCCAGAGATATGCAAAAGATACTCAAAGAAATCCAAAAAGAAGAGAGAAGATGCAGAGGAGTAACTGTAGACCAGGTGATACATTATGCCAACACCAATAAATGCATCAATAAAAATATCTGCAACATCATGGACCTCTCACAACCAAAATACCAATGTGAGTTAGCCTATAGCATCTACAGACTGAAAATACAATTAGGACAAATAAAAACGGAAAAGCTCCATGGAACAGATTATAGTTGGAAAGACTTCTTAGATATGGGATTTATTTCACAAATAATCATTAGCCATCCAGGTCATACAGAGTTACTCCCTGATTCCTTAGCATTCCCAGTTTCAGAAGCTTTCATAGGAAAAACGCCACAGCTCAAGATAGAATTCGATTCCATAATAGCAGAATACATAAATGGAGTCTGGTATCCTACAAAATACAGTGCATGGATTACACACAAACTAGCCCATCCCTTACATCCAGATAGAGAAGAAAGAGGAGTAATTTGTGACAGAGAGATCCCCAGACAAATCAGGCACTGGAGAGTAAAAACCATAACATATGAATTCAACTGGCAAAAATATAGCGGAAATAGATTCAGAGTAGCCACAGAAACTGAAATTTACAGAGTCTATATAGACAAAGAAATAAATTGTAAAGTCCCAAAATTTATCAGGTCAGCCCATGAGGAATTAATTCAATATTATAGACAAAAGAAAATGGTAGAAGATAGAATACTTCAGCAAGACATGGCAGATTGGACAGAGGAATACACGCCATCGGATCTGCTAAGACAAATGGGAGATGAAGGCATACAAAATCTCGACAACCTGGGCGACTAGTCAGATTTAAAAAAAAAAAAAAAAAAAAAAGGGGGGGGGGCTCCCTCAGAATTCTAAACATTGGATCCCCCAAGGCTTCACAAAGAAGAAGGCGGACAACGGCAAAAGAAAAATAAGCATCAAAGATTTCTGGCATCAACAGTATAAGATTCGCGACAAGACTCCCACAATGAGATTCCAATACGGATCCTGACATCAACAGTGGAGATTCCTGACAGCAACAGTACAGATTCCTGACAAGACGACAACAGTACAGATTCCTGACAACAACAGTACAGACAAGACGTCAACAGTGAAGAGATTCCTGACAGCAATAGTACAGATTCCTGACAAGACGACAACAGTACAGATTCCTGACAACAACAGTACAGAACAGTACAGACAAGACGTCAACAGTGAAGATCCCCGACAGAGACAAGACGTCAACAGTGAAGACTCGTGACGAGGCTTCCACAGCAAGATTCTCAAGAGGCTTCTCGTGCAAGAATAGAACGTCTATAAAAGGAGACCTCCGATGGATGATGAAGACATCGGCAATTCGGCAAAAACATCAGCAAGCTTCTCCAACACCTTTTAAGTTCCTCAACGCCTTCTTCTTCATCACCATCCTCTCTCACCCTCTCATCCTCCTCTATCCGTCTTGCCGGGTTTATGCCTGCCGATCAGACCACCAACAGGTTGTAGTTCTCCACCACCTATATGTATAATTAAGTGTGCCTGAGTGTATTTTCCTTTGTGTTTTCTTTTTCTTCTGCTTCAGCTGTACTGCAGCAGTAGTAGTGTGTGTGTATCTGTCGTGGTATCAGAGCCCGGGGGGACGTTCCTTTTGGACGGTAAGGGTCTGCAATTTGTACAAAGAGTCTCCGGTGTGATGGCTACTGTTCCGGTATGTACCGTTTGTTTCTGAAGTTATCTGTTTTTATTAATAATTCTCTATGTTTGTAGAAAAAATCATAAAAAATTCAGAAAATTAGAAAATGTTACTTTAGCAAAATCAAGTAAGAAGCAGAAAAACCAAGGAAAATTAGGGAAGGATTTATAGCACATATAGCACTTATAAGGTATCAAATAGACTATAATTTTGACCTATACTTTCACAATCCGTATCACTACTGCCCTAGTTGCACTCTAAGTGTCTCTTACTAGAATTGAGTAATCTTAAAGCCCAGATTCCTAAAGTAAACCCTTTGTTGCCACGGATAGGCGTTTGTAGGGTGACCCTTAGGAGACGGTTTTAGGCACCATAGGCTACTCGGAGCTAGTCCTCCACCGATATCTTAGATGGCTACCAGCATATTGTGCGATTGCGAGATATGTAGGACAAGTTGTACTAAATATGACACCATGTATAATGATATATATGGTATAATGAACACCCCCAGTTATTCCAAAAATTTTTTTGATGAGGTAGTCCTCCGAATAGAAAGGTTAAAAGAAAAGGATAGAAGTCCCGACCTAGAAGCCAAAGAGGATCTGACCCAACAACTCAAAGAAATCCACAAAAAAATTAAGGGTCTACTAATCCATTATGGATATAAACCCAATCAAGAAAAAACTGGACCCAGTATCGTAGACAGAACTAGAGAGGACGAAAAGGAAGATAATGATGATAATCCAGGAAAAAATGAAGGTAGTGAAGAGGAAACAACAAAAAACAACTCAATTAAGGATAAAGAAAATATTAGTCAAAATAATGATGTAGGAAGAACAGTTGAGGAAATCATCCTAAATTCCGAAGAGCCCCTTAACAAAGAGGAAGAATACACGATAAGATTTGATGAGATAATCTTCGCACCAAAATAAGGAAGAAGGTTTAATTATGTTAAAGGAATATTTAGGTTCAAGGGCTATAAACAATACTCGTTACATGCACTACTAGATATAGGGCCCACAGTCTCCTCTTGCCGAGAAAATGCCATACCACTAGAAAAATGGGAACCAATGAAATATCCAATTAAAATAACAGGGATCAGTGCACATAAAACAACTATCCAAAGCAAAGCCAAGAACGTGGAAATTTGGCTTAATGAGAAAAAATTCATTATACCAAAACTCTTATGCTTTCCACATATGAATGGGGACATGGTTTTGGGAAACAATTTTATCGGAGAATACCTACCCATGATTGTAGAAAAACAAATGGTATCTTTACATCAACAAGAAGGAAATCAAACCCAAAGGGTTGACATGCCACTTTTGGAAGGACTTAGATATAAATGTACAGAAGATTTTTCTCCCCCAAAAGGTACCCCAGACAGTGAAAACTCACTGAAAAGATGCGAAACAATTCAAGAGTTAGAACAGACCCACTGGCTTTACAAAACACTTAGTGAAAACTTTAGTGAGAACCCATTAAAGTTATGGGATCGAAGCCCAAGGTTTTGTAAAATCCAATTAAGAGACGACAACGTAATCATTAGAGTAAAACCCATGCTCTATACTAGGCAAGATATAGACGAGTTCGACAACCAGATAAATGAACTAATAAACACAGGTCTAATAGAGAAAACCACCAGCCCCCACTCTAGTCCAGCATTTATGGTCAGAAATCTTAACGAAGTAAAAAGAAAAAAGCCACGAATGGTAATCAATTACAAGAGACTAAATCAAAATCTAAAATTCGATGGTTATTTTATCCCTAGGAAGGAAGTCCTGATAAACTTAACAAAAGGATCTAGAGTATTCAGCAAATTCGACTGTAAATCCGGTTTCTGGCAACTAAAAATGACGGAAGAATCGAAACCACTAACAGCTTTTAGTACGCCACGAGGACACTTTCACTGGACTGTCATGCCATTTGGGTTAAACACTGCACCCCAGATATTCCAAAGATGGATGGACTCAATCTTTAATAGTTTAAAAGATTTCTGTGTCGTATATATTGATGACATTCTGGTCTTTTCAAAAACAAAAGAAGAACACAAGAGACATTTAAAAATCATTAGTGACATCTTTAGAAAACACGGGATAATACTCTCTCCAAAAAAGATCGAAATCGAAAAGGAATCAATAGAATTTCTTGGAATTATTCTAGATAAAGATGGAATTCAGCTACAGAAGCACATCATTTCAAAAATTAAAGAGTTTTCCGAATAAATAAAAGATAAAAAACAACTACAAAGCCTGCTAGGGCTATTGAATTACGGGAGAAACTTTCTACGAGAACTCACGAAAGAAGAAATACCTTTACTAAAGAAACTAAATAAAAATCAAGATTTCATCTGGACAGATAAAGATAAGAACGTCCTGAGGCAAATTAAGCAACTCCCCGAGAAGGCACCAGAAGTCTACCTACCAAAACTTGGAGATAAACTAATTTTGGACACAGATGCGTCAGAAGAATATTGGGGATGTGCACTAAAAGCAATTCCGAAAGAAAACTGGGATGAAGAAGATCCACCTCTGCCCCAGAACGGAATCAGACTCAGGAAAAGAAGCATACCACAAAAGATATTAAAATATGAGAGACTTTGCGGGTATAATTCTGGAAAATTCAAACCAAATGAACTAAAGTGGATAATATTTGAAAAGCAACTATACACTATAAAATTAGCTCTACAGAAATTTCAAATATTTCTTGCACCAGAATATTTTATAATTAGAACAGATAATAAAGCCGTTAGGGATTTTCTAGTAAATACAAGAAAAACCTCTGGGAAACGCATGCAATGGTATAACGAGATAGCCCAATACTCCTTCGAAATCGAGCATGTTAAAGGAAAGGATAATTTTATTGCGGATTACCTAAGCCGACCTAATAATTACTAAGTAGAGTAACTTATAAATCTATTTTTTGCAGAGAGGGGATAAAGGGAAAGCTATAGCAAATAGTGTTCCTGTTCCAGCAGCGTTTGTTGTATTCGTGGGATACCAGCCAGGCATCTACACAAACTGGGAAAAATGCTATGAGCAGATATTCGATTTTAACGGATCCTATTGCAGACATTACTACTCCAAAGAAGATGCCATCCTAGCCTGGGAAATGTCACGACAGAACCCATACTTAGGAGAAGAAATTCGAGATCTCACCCATTACATACTCGAGCCAAAAGTAGCGAACTTTCCCAAATTAGAAATCCCACCCCCATTTTACTCCGAAATAAATGGAGCATGGCGAGCCCACTAGAGAGCAAATCTGGGAATTGGAACTCGACGCGCTTTCCGCAAGCACATGGGAAACTTAGCAAATCTTGTAATGAAACAAGAATCAGAACTCAAGGCCTTGAAAAAGGTCTGCTCAGATTATATAAACACCCTTAATGAGGGAACTATTAGGGGAGCAACCCCTAGACAGGCTGAAGCTCTAAAAAACATGGGAAAACTTTTAGAACAAGAGTTACCCAGCCCCGCTACAACAAACAAATCAGAGAAAGCGCCGCAGTTCGAGAATACAACACCAGAAGGATCACAATCATGCAACAACACACAACAAGAGGAGATAGATGCGAATGTCGAGGCCGAAGTGGAAATCGACGTAACCGAAGAAGCCTTCAGCAGGGGAGTCTCAGTACAAGGACTTCTAAAACAACAATTCGAAGAAGGCAACCCAGCAGTTGGGTTACTTGGAGAAGGATCTAGAAAGTTTGAATACTATGTTCTATACAGAAAATTAAGAATGAAAAAATTAGTCCCAAGATCATATATGAACCAACAAGGAATATTAGAGGCAACAATTACACCAACAGGATGGGACGACGCTGACATATCCACAAATGGATGGATAAATCTTACATCCCCAGAAGCTTCAGTATCCGACAATTTTATTAAATTTTTGTAAAAAAAAAAAAAAAAAAAAAAGGAGGCTCCCTCAAATCCTAAACATTAGATCAAAGGCTTCAGCAACAAAGAAAACAAAACAGCAGGCTTCTACAGCAAAGATTCCTGGCGCCAACAATACAAGATTCGCGACAAGACTCCCATAGTAAGATTCCAATACGGATCCTGACATCAGCAGTACAGACAAAGACGTCAACAGTAGAGATTCCTGACAGCAACAGTACAGATTCCTGATAAGACATCAACAGTGAAGATTCCTGACAACAACAGTACAGACAAGACGTCAACAGTGAAGGTCCCCGACAGAGACAAGACGTCAACAGTGAAGACTCGTGACGAGGCTTACACAACAAGATTCTTAAGAGGCTTCTCGTGCAAGGATAGGACGTCTATAAAAGGAGACCTCCGACGGATGAGGAAGACATCGGCAATTCGGCAAAAACATCAGCAAGCTTCTCCAACACCTTTTAAGTTCCTCAACGCCTTCTTCTTCATCACCATCCTCTCTCACCCTCTCATCCTCCTCCATCCGTCTTCCCGGGTTTATGCCTGCCGATCAGACCACCAACAGCTTGTAGTTCTCCACCACCTATATGTATAATTAAGTGTGCCTGAGTGTATTTCCCTTTGTATTTTCTTTTTCTTCTGCTTCAGCTGTACTGCAGCAGTAGTAGTGTGTGTGTATCTGTCCTGGTATCAGAGCCCGGGGGGACGTTCCTTTTGGGCGGTAGGGGTCTTCAGTCTGTACAAAGAGTCTCCGGTGTGATGGCTACTGTTCCGGTATGTACCGTTTGTATTTTCTGAAGCTATTCAAGTTATCTGTTTTTTTTTAATTGACTATAATACCATCTCTCAACTTGTGTGATTATTATCCTAGTTTCAGTCTAAGTATCCCCTGTTAGACTTGAGTAACCTTGAAGCCCAGATTCCTAAAGTAATCCCTTTGTTGCCACGAGTAGGCGTTTATAGGGTGACCCTCAGGAGATGGTTTTAGGCACCATAGGCTACTCAGAGCTAGCTACCAAGCGATATCTTAGATGGCTAGTGATATACCATGCATATATGAGAATTGTAGAAGGGATTATAGTCACTTAGAACATTTCTCGGTAGCAACAGATAAAAATCTAACAAATATTACAAGTTTTCTCAACACCCTATTTGATTATGAAGTCTGTAGGTTTGGCAGGATAGAGAAAAAAATAGATAAGGTAATAGAACAAAATGAAATATATATTTCAAAGTTCTGTAAAACTGTTCGAGATAATCCTTCAGAACAATTCGACAAAGAAATAACAAAATTCGACAAAGAAGTAAGAGAAATATTAGGAAGATTAGATCGAATTGATGGTCTAGGAACAAGCTTAAGACAAAAGAAACAAAGCGAACAGATAAACATGATGCAAGTAAATAAGAAATACTCCAGTAAAGAGCATGACTCGATTGTGGAGCTAATTAACTGTTGGAGAGAGCTATATCAGGATCCATGTAATACTGCTCAAGAAAGAGACCATTTAGTAAATAGAATGCAGGAAATCTACCAACAAAATAAGGAGCTGCTACACCATTTTAATTTTGATCCCGAAGTATATAACATAGAAAGTAAAGAAGAGCCAGAAAGCACCACAGATTCAGATAACGAGGACTATGGGATGACTATACACGATGAATAGGGGTCTGAACACGAGATAGAATTTGATTCTGATAGTGAAATAATACATGTGGGGGAAGATAGCAAAACGGCAATAGATTTAAACAAGCCACAAGTAGGAGGGAGTTTGAGAATCGACGATCTAATAAAAAGGAGCGTATCCCAGGGAGGAACCTATCTAGATCTATCCAATATACATTTCAAGGATAAACAAAAGGTTATAGATGATTGGGCGCAATCTCTAGCTGTTGTAATTACAAATCATGAAGGATCATGGGACAATGAAAGATTTGTCGATTACATTACAGGAACTTTACAAGGAGATGTCTTGCAGTGGATGAAACAATGGATAAACTCAGAAGAAGGAAAAAGTAAACGGAATGAGCGGGGAGAAAGCAATAAATTCGCAAGTTTTGAAAAAATTCTCAATGATTTCATAAAGATCATTAAAGAAAATTTATGTGGGTATATAGATGAGAAGTCTCAAGAAGAAAAAGTTTTATATGCACTATCTAAAATCGAATTATGCGAGATATGTGAATTCGAAGAATACTGCAAAATATTTTCAAAATACTTCTACAAATTAGATTACAATAAGGCACAGAATTGGCTTGATCCTTTCTTCCACAAACTTCCTAGTCCATGGGATACCAAAACAAGAAACGGATACCCAGACTATTTAAAGCGAATTGAGAAAAAGGATAATTTAGGACACCGAATATACTATGCGCTTAAGATTATACAAGACGACTGTCTTAATATAAAATCCTACAAAGAAATGAAAAACACAATAAGTAACTCCTCTAAAGGAAGAAGGTGCTGTGAAAAAATAATTGGCGAAAAATAGAAAATAGGGAGTGAGAAAACGACAAAAACAACATTTAGAAAAAGGTTTCTATGGAAACCATGGACAAGGAGTAGAGGGTTTGACAGAAATAATAAATATATTAGAAAGAAAGATGAGTCGTCCACACATAGAGAACCCCCAGCACAAAAGGACAAAAAGAATTGCAGGTGCTTTGTATGCGATGAAGAAGGACATTTTGTTAGGGATTGTCCTAGAAGAGGAAAGAACGCTCAAAAAATGATAAAATATATAGAAGAACAGGAACTTGAAATCTGTTTGGGTGAAGAAATCGTGCCAACAGATGTAATACTTTATGAACTGGAGGTTGAAAATGATTCAGATGACGAACTAGTTTTCATGATAAATGAAGATTTAGGTCCAATAACACCTCCAGTATCAGAATTAGACAATATAACATTAGGAGATGTAGTTGGAAAAGAAACAGTTTTTAGTCCAGAAGATATCGATAGAATGAAGAAACATCAACTAATAAAGAAAACAGGAATTTACAAAATTTCACGGTTCAATTTCTTCTCTAGAAGAATAATCGAAAACTTTAACGGAAACACAACAGCAAATCTATCAGCCGGAAGAAGAGTAGATATCCCCATCTTTAGTCGTGAAAAGGTACGAAGATGGAAAAAGAAGTACCCAGAAATTCGCTATATCCACGTTGGCCTGATTCAAATTAAAATTAATGCGCTATTTAGAGCTGGCATAGATATACCGATAATAACACTCGTAATGGACAATCGATTCACCAATTGTCATCAGGCTCTAACAGGAGGATTTCAATCCAATCTAGTTAACCAAACCGTATGGTTCAATATTCGACCCAACTATTTCATCTCTATATCTGACCCAAACATAATAGATACTGTACGACTGAAAATCAAGACCCAAGGAATGAACATGAAAACCAACTCACACGATCTGGCCATAGAATATACAACGATTCATGAATTAACCCAGACCACAGAGGCAAGAACAGTTTCAAACCAACGAGAAATAATCGAAATATTCGAACCAAAACCCTTCGAGGAAGAAATTAAGCCCTGACTAATGAATATAAAAGATCTCACGGTACCTAGACAATGGTTCCTTGAAGATTTAATCCAGACCGAAGAACCAAAACACTTTGGAGGGATAGAAATACAAAGTTCCGGAAATAGCCTATATATTAAAAATAATTCAAAACAACCTTTACTTACAAGAAGCAATAGTGAAAGACAAACCAGAGAGGTGGCTAGGAGATCAATTACCAGGGAAGGAATGAGAGAACCAGTACTGCCACAATTATTAGGAGGAAATCAAAATTTAAGCCCGAAAGAAATAACTCAAAAGCTCAGTATACCTCTCATGCCAGGATCGACATCTCGGCAAGAGGCTATCGAAGGAGCTGTCGAGTTCTGTTATTAAGAGTAATTTTTCATAAGTAGATAATTATGTACTAACTATCTTACAGGAAAAATCGAAGAAAGGAAAAGAAGTGATTATGTCAGAAAAGACAAAAAGAAGACATACTCTCGAGGAAGCTAGACAAGCATTCCCTGAAGATATTTTCCTGAGTATCAAAACAATGACGCTCGATCACAAAGAAAATATAAGAGGAATCTTATCAAGAAATAGAACAGATATTGTCCTAGCCCGGAATAACTATCCGAAGCTTTTCAAATTCATGAAAGAAGGAATGTGGGACATCCAAGGGGTCGAATGGGGGCTTGTAAGCCAGCTGTGCTACAGACTACGAGGAGAGCATGAATGGTGCAAATTACCAGCAATACTAAGGTTCTTCAGCCACAAACTAGCCACCAGCATTAATTATCATCATTTGTTCACCTTCCAAATATTTAGCATGGTTGGATGGAGGGAAGAGACTAAATTTTTCCAGCCATATCAAATATGGATATTCGGCTACCCTGAGCAATGGCAGAAATTTGACCCAAATTACAACATTGAAGGAGTCAATTACAATTATTTATGGTACAGTAGTTTTATTGAGCTAGTTGACAGAGCGAGAAAGCTCATCAAAAATATCAGCAACTACTCAGTCATGACAGATGGAAGAAGAATAATCGCCACGAAAGACTATAATGCAAAATTTAGTTTTCCAAAGGGGCAAAAGCACGAGGCGATAAAGTTGTTACAAGATATAGCTTTCAACCAGAAGAATTTAGATATCCCAACAGAGTTCATGTGGATATGCAATAATAATATATGAAAAAAAAAAAAAAGGGGGGGGGCTCCCTCAGAATCCTAAACATTGGATCCCCCAAGGCTTCACAAAGAAGAAGGCGGACAACGGCAAAAGAAAAATAAGCATCAAAGATTTCTGGCATCAACAGTACAAGATTCGCGACAAGACTCCCACAGTGAGATTCCAATACGGATCCTGACATCAACAGTGGAGATTCCTGACAGCAACAGTACAGATTCCTGACAAGACGACAACAGTACAGATTCCTGACAACAACAGTACTATTTATGTTTGATCCTATTATTGGTCTTCTTAATTTTCTATGAGAAAGGTATTCCTTATGTTTTTCTGTGTATAAATTTTGTTTATGGTGAAAAAGCATATTTCCTTGATGGGTTCTTGTTACGTAACTTGTAAATTCTTTCTCATCATATATTATGACCTTTTGCCTAACTCTAAGGTATTTGTTAGGTAGTTTTAAATAGTCTTTATTCCGTGGTATAATTTTATTATTCCTTATATTCTTATTTATTTGTAAACTATTACTTGATGCTCTAAACCCTTCTTTAACACTTATCATCCTTTTGTTAGATCTGTCATTATCTTTTGATTCTGTCCTGTACTCATCATCTGGGGTCATTCTATCTAATTTGTAGAAGTATTTTGAAAATGTTTTGCAGTATTCTTCGAATTCGCATATCTCGCATAATTCGATTTTAGATAGTGCATATAAAACTTCTTCTTCTTGAGACTTCTCATCTATATACTGCAAAACCCTTTTAACAACTTTATTGCCTAAAAAAGGATAATTTAGGACAAGGTGTTGGAGAAACTTGCTGATGTTTTTGCCGAATTGCCGATGTCTTCCTCATCCGTCGGAGGTCTCCTTTTATAGACGTCCTATCCTTGCACGAGAAGCCTTTTGAGAATCTTGTTGTGGAAGGCTCGTCACGAGTCTTCACTGTTGACGTCTTGTCTCTGTCGGGGACCTTCACTGTTGACGTCTTGTCTGTACTGTTGTTGTCAGGAATCTTCACTGTTGATGTCTTGTCAGGATCTGTACTGTTGCTGTCAGGAATCTCTAGTGTTGACGTCTTTGTCTGTACTGCTGATGTCAGGATCCGTATTTTTGTTTTGAATTAGTTCCTAATCTATTAATGTGATCTAATTTTCCTACGGAAAGTACTTTATCATATCCTATCATACATTCTTCTACTCTATCAGATCTCAAGATGAATTCTTCATTTGTTTTCTCTATCTTATATCTCCTTTCTATTTGACTTTGTGATAGGTTATTATATTCATTTTCCTTATCTTTGTTAGGGGGTTCTCCGCAATTTAAGATAATCTCTTCAACTGTTCTTTCTACATTACTAATATCATTTTGGTAACTATTATCTTTAGATTGCAAAAGATCTTCCTTCGCCTTAGTTGTACTGTTTACTGTTTCTGTTGTTTCTTCTTTACTACCTTCTTCCTTTCTTACCGGGATATCTTCACTATTTTCCTTTTCGTCCTTTTTAGTGTTATTTATGATATTGGGTTCATCCTTTTCTTGACTAGGCTTGTATCCAAAATGACTTAATAGACCCTTGAATTTTTTATAAATTTCTTTGAGTTGTTGGGTCAGATCTTTTTTGTCTTCTGGAGTTAGGTCGGGACTTTTATCCTGTTCTTTTAATCTTTCTATTCGGAGAATTACATCATCAAATTTCTTTTTGGAATATCTCGGGGTGTTCATCGTATCATATATATCATTATACATGGCGTCATATTTACTACACTTTGCTCTACATATCTCGCAATTGCACAACATGTCGGTAGCCATCTAAGATGTCAGTGGATATCTAGCTCTGAGTAGCCTATGGTGCCTAAAACCGTCTCCTAAGGATCACCCTACAAACTCCTACCCGCGGCAATAAAGGGATTACTTCAGGAATCTGGGCTTTTAGGATACTCAATTCTAGTAAGGGACACTTAGAGTGTAATTAGGACAGTATTGATACAAGTTGTGAGAAAATATAGGTCAGAGTTATAGTCAATTTGATACCATGTATGTACTATAGATGCTACAAATCCTTCCCCAAATTTTTCCTAATTTTTTGATTTTTTTCAGAATTTTCTACAATATAGAACAAACATAGAGACTTATCTAAACATACATAAATAAATACAGATCACTTAATAGAAATTCAGAAACATACAGAACATACCGGAACAGAAGCCATCACACCGGAGACTCTGTGTTACGGACTGCAAACCCCTACCGCCCAAAAAAGGAACGTCCCCCCGGGCTCTGATACCAGAGCTGGGCTCTATGGAAGCCTCTTCGGGCTCTGATACCAAATCTAAATGTCCCTGGTATCAGAACATACCGGAACAGTAGCCATCCCCCGGTTCTGATACCAGGAAAATGCAAACACACTACTACTACTGTCACACAGCTGAAGCAGAAAAAGAAGAAAATACAAAGAGAAATATACTCAGGCACACTTAATTATACATATGGGTGGTGGATAACTATAAGTGGATGGTGGGTTGATCGGAAGGCATAAACAAAGCAAAACTGGTTGAAGAGGATGAGAGGGTGAGAGAGGATGGTGATGAAGAGAGGGATCTGTTGAGGAGCTTCTGTAGTTTTTGTTGGATTGCTTAGGATGAAATAATTTCTCCTTCTTTTGCTTGCTTGCTCCTTGTCTTTCACTTCCCTCGGAGGCCCATTTTATAGATGTCTTCCTGCCATTTGAAGAATCTTTCTGTGGAAGCCTCGTCATGAGCCTTCACTTTTTGACGTCTTGTCTCTGTCAGGCATCTTCACTGCTGATGTCTTGTCTCGAATCTGCACTGTTGATGTCAGGAATCTTTACTGTAGAAGTCTTTGTCACGAATCTATACTGTTGCTGTCAGGGACTGTACTGTTGTTGCCAGGAATCTTCTCTGTGGATATCTCATGAGATGACTTGTAATGGTTTCTTCTTGATGAAGCATGCCTCGTTTTCTTTTGGTTTTCGTCTGTATCAGGCATTCTTCTGTCTCTATCAGGCTTCCTTTTTAATATTGTTGTAGAGATTCCATGATGAAATTGTCATGTTAGGCTTCTTTTGTCATATTAGGCTATTTTTGTCATATTAGGCTTTGTTTGTTTATTTTCCTTTGTAGATAATTTCATCGCTAGAGACTTCATCAGGAGTTGTCAAATGATATGGAATTTTTAGCAAACCCCCAACTATCAACGGATTTGATTTGCCTTTACCAACTACCGTTTGAGTTGGGCTAGCCATGCTATTCCCCTCAGCATGATAAGTTGTCAAATGATATGGAATTTTTAGCAAACCCCCAGCTATCAACGGATTTGATTTGCCTTTACCAACTACCGTTTGAGTTGGGCTAGCCATGCTATTCCTCTCAGCATGATGAGTTGTCAAATTGTATGGAATTTTTAGCAAACCCCCAGCTATCAACTGATTTGATTTGCCTTTACCAACTACCGTTTGAGTTGGGTTAGCCATACTATTCTCCTCAGCATGATGAGTTGTTAAGGACTTCATTTGGACTTATGTGCCAAACTAATCCTTTCAGCAGTCTTTTGGTTTTTATAGATGGAGCAAGCTTTTTTTTTTATTTTTTGAATAGGCTATATTTTTATACGAGTATACTTACAGATATTTATATAAATTACCAGAGGCTGAGATTTTTGCCATACCTGGGAATGCAAGGTCGTCTTACTTTGTTGACATAGCTGGTGGATCCCAAGCTCAGATCTAGACACAGACCATTCTTGGCACTAGAATCTTCTTGATTTTCTCTAGCTCTATGTGTCCTCATGTGCCCTCCAAGTGCATTCCAGTTCATAAACTCGATTCCACAGATGGAACACTTGTGCATTTTAGGTTTCCTTTTTTTTTCATGTAGCTTTTTTGGCCTTGACCTTCTGTGGCTTGCCCGGTGGCCTCCAAGTGCTTGGAACGAAGTGAACTGTTTGCTGCATGTTTTACATTTGAATACTTGTTTATATTGTTGTTGAATAGTATTCTTACCGATACGGAGATCGATAGTTTTGTCGACTTCTACTTCTTTGATCACCCTATCTCTGGGAGTGTTGCGCACCTGCAAATATCTGAATTGCAATTTTGATTTAGTGAGGACGACTAGCTTCCTTGTCATCCTTGCCTTATATACTGCTTGATGATTTTTAGCAGCATGATTTATTCTTTGGTATAATTTCCAGGCTTCTTTTAGCTCTGGGAATCTTTGTCTTATCACTTTTGTTTTTTTTTTGTCTGAAGTGATATATTCTTACAGGGCTAATGATATCTATTGAATACCTGTTTATAACATTTATCCCGTATTGTGTATATATCTGGTCGGTATTCTACGTATACAATAAATGTTGCTGAAATACTATTTGTTATAGCTCTCACCATGTTTCTCTTCTTCAAAATCTTGATTGATATATCATTATTGTTTTCTGTTATTAAGAATTTATTATTATTTATTACTTGTCTTTTGATGTATTCTGGACTAGAGGCGTTTTTCTTTCATCTGTATCTCTTAACGTTAAGTTACTTAATCTTGACGTTAGGAGTATGATTATATCTGACTCGTTATTTATTATAGGAATTATCTCAAACTCTGAATTGTTCTTATGTCTGTAGAGCACTATATCAGAAATGATGATTTCCTTTTCAGTGTAGACCTCTAGATTATGCTTTATCATCTTTTGAGTATCTTCTCCTTTTTTAGGACAGCGCCCCTTTTCGATATATGTAAAATATTTGTATTCTCTCTTACCCATTTGTGTAGAAGATTTATCACACTTCTGGATATACTTGTTACTCTTGATAAATCCTTTTTTGTCTTTCAATGGTTTTCTAGATACTAGTCTAGGTGGGTAATCCTTTTGGGTATTTTTAGCTTGCTGTTTTAAAATTCTTTTGTATTCATCCGTCCAGATAAATCCTCGATTTTTATTTATCTTTTTTAACAGTTTCTTTTGAAAATTTTGTAGTTCTAGTAGGTTCTGTTGTTGCTCTTTATCTTTTTCCTCTTTTGGTCCTTTCTTTCTTCCCTTTTTCCATTTCTCGTTATTACAGTATTTCCTCTTTTTAGGAGAGTTATTGATTGCATTTTTCACTTCCGTATAAGATTCAGTATTTTGAATATAGTATATTAGTTTATTCTCTTTCTCTATTTGTTTTAGATATTCTAGATATCTGTTTGTGCTTTTGTCTCCCATGGGCTTGGAAATGTGCGAAGGAACGGATAAATCCAGTTTTGTGTCCTACTGCATTCTAAGTATTCTGAGAACATTTTGCAGTATTCTTTGAATTCGCATAGTTCAATTTTAGATATTGCATAAGCCTTGTTTTCTATTAACTTGCACAAGTTTTTTCTAATGGGAATATCCTCAGATCCAATTGATTCACTATTTTTATCCCACTCTTTTTGCGAATTTATCCATTATCCTATCCTTAGCAAATCATCTTCTTGTAATATTCTCGTGATGTCCCATGACTCTTTATGATTTGTTATTACGATTGTTAGGGATTGTGCCCAGTCGTTTATATCCTTGAGATGTATTTTGGACAAATCTAGATCACTAATCCTTAGGTCACTTTCTATTGGATTAATCAGCTTATCGTCAGATTTGATTTCTTTAGATCCTGTCCTGTACTCATCATCTGTAACCATTCCACAGTCTTCATTCTTTGGGCGTTCCTGGTATCAGAGCCCGGGGGGGACGTTCATTTTTTGGGCGGTAGGGGTCTGCAGTCTGTACACAGAGTCTCCGGTGTAATGGCTACTGTTCCGGTATGTTCTGTATGTTTCTGAATTTGTATTAAGTGATATGTATTTGTTTCTTTGTGTTAGATAAGTCTCTAAGTTTTTCGTAGACAAAATCACAAAAAATTAAGAAAAAATAAAAAAAGTACTGCAGCTAAATTACTGTAGCAAAAATCCTCCGAAAATTAGAAAAATATCACTGTAGCAAAATCCGAAAAAATAATAAAAATCAAATAAAAATTAGGAAAAATTTAGGGAAGTAACATCTCTAGCACTTACACGGTAGCAAATTGACTATAATATCAATCTATATTATCTCACAACTTGCGTTATTATTGTCCTAGTTTCATTCTAAGTATCCCCTGCTAGATTTGAGTAACCTTAAAGCCCAGATTCCTAAAGTGATCCCTTTGTTGCCACGGATAGGCGTTTGTAGGGTGATCCTCAGGAGACGGTTTTAGGCACCATAGGCTACTCAGAGCTAACTACCAAACGATATCCTAGATGGCTAGTGATATACCATGCATATTTGAGAGCTGTAGAAGGGACTATAGTCACTTAGAATATTTTTCAGTAGCGACAGATAAAAACTTAACAAATATTACAAGTTTTCTCAACACCCTTTTTAATTATGTAGTTTGTAGGTTTAGTAGGATGGAAAAACGACTAGATAAGGTAATAGAACAGAATGAAATATATATTACTAAGCTTTGTAAAACCGTTCGAGTAATCCCACAGAACAATTCGACAAAGAAATAACAAAATTCGACAAAGAAGTAAGAGAAATATTAAGAAGATTAGATAGAATTGACGGTTTAGGAACAAACTTAAGACAAAAGAAACCAAGTGAACAGATAAACATGATGCAAGTAGATAGGAAATACTCCAGAAAAGAGTATGACTCGATTGTGGAGCTAATTAACTGTTGGAAAGAGTTATATAAAGACCCATGCAATACTGTTCAGGAAAGAGACCATCTAGTAAGTAGAATGCAAGAGACCTACCTACAAAATAAAGAGTTACTACATCATTTTAATTTTGATCCAGAAGTATATAACCTGGAAAGAGAAGAAGAACCAGAAAGTATCGTAGATTCAGATAACGAAGACTACAGGATGACTATACACGATGAATATGAGGAAGGAGCTGAATCTGACAATGAGGTGATACATGTTGGAGAAGATAGCAAAATTGCAATAGATTTAAACAACCCACAGATAGAAAGGAGTATGAGGATCGACGATTTAATAAAAAGAAGTGTATCCCAAGGAGGAACCTATTTAGATCTATCCAACGTATATTTCAAGGATAAACAAAAAGTTATAGACGACTGGACGCAATCTCTAGCCATCGTAATCACAAATCATGAAGGATCATGGGACAATGAAAGATTTGTCGATTACATTACGAGAACTTTACAAGGAGATATTTTACAATGGATGAAACAATGGATAAACTCAGAAGAAGGAAAAAATAAACGGAAAGAGTGGGGAGAAAGCAGTAGGTTCACAAGTTTTGAAAAAATCCTCAATGATTTCATAAAAATCATCAAAGAGAATTTATGGGAGTATATATATGAGAAATCTCAAGAAGAAGAAGTCTTATATGCGCTATCCAAAATTGAATTATACGAGATATGTGAATTCGAAGAATACTGCAAAACATTCTCAAAATACTTTTACAAATTAGAATACGATAAGGTACAGAATTGGCTTGATCCTTTCTTCCATAAACTTCCTAGTCCATGGGACACCAAAACAAGAAACGGATACCCAGACTACTTAAAGCGAATTGAAAAGAAGGATAATTTGGGGCACCGTATGCACTATGCACTTAAAATTATACAGAATGACTGTCTCAATATAAAATCTTACAAAAAAATGAAGAACACAATAATAACTCTGCTAAAGGAAGAAAGTGTTGCGAAAAAATAATTGGCAAAAAATGGAAAATAGGAAGTAAGAAAAAACCAAAATCAACATTTAGAAAAAGATTTCAATGGAAACCATGGACAAGGAGTAGGGGATTTATCAGGAACAATAAATACGTTAGAAAGAAAGACGAGTCGTCTACACGAAAAGAATCCCCTGCACAAAAGGACAAAAAAAGTTGCAGATGCTTTGTATGCGATGAAGAGGGACATTTTGCTAGAGACTATCCTAAAAGAGGAAAAAGTGCTCAAAAAATGATAAAATATATGGAAGAACAAGAACTCGAAGTATGTTTGGGTGAAGAAATCTCGCCAACAGATATAATACTCTATGAGCTTGAGGTCGAGGATGACTCAGACGCCGAAATAGTTTTCATGATGAACGAAGAATTAGATCCAATTACACCCCCGGCATCAGAACTAGACAACATAAAATTAGGAGACGTAGTCGGAAGAGAAACAATTTTTAGCCCAGAAGACATTGATAGAATGAAAAAGCATCAACTGATAAAGAAAACAGAAATTTACAAAATTTCACGGTTCAATTTCTTTTCCAGAAGAATAATCGAAAATTTTAACGGAAACACAACAATAAATCTGTCAGCCGGAGGAAGAGTAGACATTCCCATCTTTAATCGAGAAAAAATACGAAGATGGAAAAAGAAATACCCAGAAATTCGCTATATACACGTTGGCGTAATTCAAATTAAAATTAACGCGCTATTCAGAGCTGGCATAGATATCCCTATAATAAAACTCGTAATGGACAATCGATTCACCAATTGTCACCAGGCACTAATAGGGGGCTTCCAATCTAATCTAGTAAATCAAACCGTATGGTTCAACATCCGCCCCAACTATTTTATCTCTATATCTGACCCAAACATAATAGATACTGTACGCCTAAAAATTAAAACCCAAGGAATGAACATGAAAACCAACTCATACGATTTAGCCATAGAATATACAACGATTCATGAATTGACTCAGACCACAGATGTAAGAACAGTTTCAAATCAACGGGAAATAATCAAAATATTTGAACCAAAACCTTTTGAGGAAGAAATCAAATCTCGACTAATGAATATAAAGGATCTCACGGTACCAAGACAATGGTTCCTTGAAGATTTAATTCAAACCGAAGAACCAAAACACTTTGGAGGGGTAGAAATACAAAGTTCTGGGAACAGTCTATATATTAAAAACAATTCAAAACAACCGTTATTAACAAGAAGTAATAGTGAAAGAAAGACTAGAGAAGTGGCTAGGAGATCTATTACTAGGGAAGAAATAAGAGAGCCAGTGCTGACACGATTATTAGGAGAAGATCAAAAACTAAGCCCAAATATTAAGGAAATAAGCCAAAAGCTCAGTATACCACTTATGCCAGGGTCAACGTCTCGGCAAGAGGCCGTCGTAGGAGTTGTTGAGTTTAGTTATTAGTTTTTATAAGAAAATAATCATGTACTAACCATCATACAGGAAAAATCAAAAAAAGGAAAAGAAGTGATCGTGTCAGAAAAGACAAAAAGAATACAAATTCTGGAGGAAGCTAGACAGGCACTTCCCAAAGAGATCTTTTCGAGTATCAAAATAATGAAGCTAAAATATAAAAAGAATTTTGATAAAAAAAATAGAACAGATATTATCCTGGCCAGAAACAACTGCCCAAAGCTATTTAAATTCATGAAAGAAGAAATGTGGGATATCCAAGGAGTAGAGTGGGGGCTTGTCAGACAGCTGTGCTTCAGACTACGGGGGGGAAAAGAATGGCGCAAGCTACCAGCAATATTAAGAATTTTTAGCCGCAAGCTAGCTACAAGCATTAGTTATAATCATCTGTTCACCTTCCAAATATTCAACATGCTTGGATGGAGGGAAGAGACAAAATTTTTCCAGACATATCAGATATGGGTATTCGGCTACCCTGAGCAATGGCATAAATTCGACCCTGAACATAACATCGAAGGAATCAATTATAATTATTTCTGGTACAACAGCTTTATCGAACTGGTCGACAAGGCAAGAAAGCTTATTAAAAATATAAGCAGCTACTCAATTATGACAGATGGAAGAAGAATAGTCGTCACGAAAGACTACCATGCAAAATTTAGCACTCCAAAAGGACAGAATCACATAGCACTGAGGCTGTTACAAGACATAGCTTTCAACCAGAAGAATTTAGACATCCCAAGAGAGTTCAAATGGATATGTAAAAATAGTATAAAAAAAAAAAAGAGAGAGGGAATATACATATATAATACTAATGGGATTTAGTTTGGCCTATAGCACAAACGAAATCCTTGACAAACTCATCATGCCGAGGGGAATGGCATGGCTAGCCCAACTCAAACGGTAGTTGGTAAAGGCAAGTCAAATCCGTTGATAGCTGGAGGTTTGCTAAAAATCTCATATCATAATTGACAAAAGAAGCCTGACAAAACAGAAATTCTCTCTAAAGCATCAGTTTCACAAAGATTCCTTCCAAGAAAAACCAAGTGAATGCCTGATAAAGACAGGAGTAGCCTAATACAATCAAATATGTGGGCTCCCATTTTTCATCAAAGTTTCACACGAAAGACAATGAGAGCCTGATATATCCAAAAAAAAAAAGGTACAGGCTACATCAATTTTTCATAAAGATCCGGCTCAAAGTGAGGATTCCTGACAGAGACAAGACGTCAACAGTAAAGATTCCTGATAGAGACAAGACGTCAACAGTATTCCTGACAGAGACAAGACGTCAACAGTAAAGATTCCTGACAGAGACAAGACGTCAACAGTAAAGGCTCGTGACGATGCTTCCACAGAAAGATTCTTCAAATGGCTTCTCGTGCAAGAAAGAGATCTATAAAAGGAGCCTCCGAGGGAAGTGAAAAAAGAGAGCAAGCAAGCAAAAGAAGGAGAAAACCACTATCATCCCTCTCCTCATTACCATCCTCTCTCACCCTCTCATCCTCTTCCACCCGTCTTGCTTGGTTTATGCCTTCCGATCAACCCACCATCCACTTATAGTTATCCACCACCCATATGTATAATTAAGTGTGCCTGAGTGTATTCTCTTTGTATTTTCTTCTTTTTCTGCTTCAGCTGTGTGACAGTAGTAGTAGTGTAGTAGTCTATCTTTCCTGGTATCAGAGCCCGGGGGGGACGTTCCTTTTTTGGGCGGTAGAGGTCTGCAGTCCGTAACACAGAGTCTCCGGTGTGATGACAACTGTTCCGGTATGTTCTGTATGTTTCTGAATTTCTATTAAGTAATATGTATTTGTTAGATAAGTCTCTATGTTTGTTCTATATTGTTGAAAATTTTGGAAAAAAAAACAGAAAAATTAGGAAAAATTTGGGGAAGGATCTGTAGCATCTATAGCATTTACATGGTATCAAATTGACTATAACTCTGACCTATATTTTCTCACAACCTGTATCAATACTGTCCTAGTTACACTCTAAGTGTTCTTTACTAGATTTGAGTATCCTAAAAGCCTAGAATCCTGAAGTAATCCTTTTGTTGCCGCGGGTAGGCGTTTGTAGGGTGATCCTTAGGAGACGGTTTTAGGCACCATAGGCTACTCAGAGCTAGTTATCTACTGATATCTTAGATGGCTACCGACATATTGTGCAATTGCGAGATATGTAGAGCAAAGTGTAGTAAATATGACGCCATGTATAATGATATATATGATATGATGAACACCCCAAAATATTCCAAAAAAAATTTGATGAGGTAGTTTTTCGTATAGAAAGATAAAAAGAACATGATAAAAGTCCCAACTTAACTCCAGAAGACAAAGAAGATCTGACCTAACAACTCAAAGAAATTTATAAAAATTTAAGGGTCTATTAAGTCATTTAGGATATAAGCCTAATCAAGAGAATGTTGAACCCAACATCACTAAAGAGGACGAAAAAGAAAATAGTGAAGATATCCCGGTGAGAAAGGAAGAAGGTAGTAGTGAAGAAACAACAAAAGTAGAAAAAAATACAACTAAGAATAAAGAAAGAGTAATGGGAGATCTCTTGCAAATAGAGAATAGTTACCAAAGTAATGATGTAGAAAGAACAGTTGAAGATGTTATCTTAAATTCCGAGGAACCCCTTAACAGAGAAGAGGAATACACGATAAGATTCGATGAGATAATCTTTGCTCCAAAACAAGGGAGAAGGTTTAATTATGTTAAAGGAACATTTAGATTTAAGGGTTATAAACAGTATTCGTTACACGCACTACTAGATACAGGAGCTACAGTCTCTTCTTGTCGGGAGAATGCCATACCACTAGAAAAATGGGAACCTATGAAATATCCAATTAAAATAACAGGGATCAGTGCACATAAAACAACTATTCAAAGCAAAGCCAAGAACGTAGAAATTTGGCTTAATGAGAAAAAATTCATTAAGCCAAAACTTCTATGCTTTCCACATATGAATGGGGACATGGTTTTAGGAAACAATTTTATTAGAGAATATTTACCTATGATTGTAGAAAAGCAAATAGTGTCTTTACACCAACAAGAGGGTAACCAATCCCTAAGAGTCGATATGCCACTCTTAGAGGGGCCTAGGTATAAGTGCACAGAAGATTTTTTTTCCCACCAAAAAGCACCCCAGACAACGAAAACCCGTCAAAGAGATGTGAGGCAATTCACGAGCTAGATCATACCCACTGGCTTTATAAAACACTCAGTGAAAATTTTAGTGAAAACCCATTAAAGCTATGGGATCGAAGCCCAACATTTTGTAAAATCCAGTTAAGAGATGACAATATATTCATTAGAGTAAAACCCATGCTCTATACTAGGCAAGACTTAGACGAATTCGATAATCAGATAGATGAACTTTTAAGTACAGGCCTAATAGAGAAAACCACTAGCCCTTTCTTTAGCCCAGCATTCATGGTTAGAAATCTTAACGAAATAAAAAGGAAAAAAGCCACGAATGGTAATTAATTACAAAATACTAAACCAAAATCTAAAATTCGATGGTTATTTTATCCCAAGAAAAGAAGTCCTAATAAACTTAACAAAAGGGTCTAGAGTATTCAGTAAGTTCGATTGTAAGTCTGGTTTCTGGCAACTAAAAATGACAGAACAATCGAAACCACTAACAACATTTAGCACGCCACGAGGACACTTTCACTCAAACGTCATGCCATTTGGGTTAAACACTGCACCACAGATATTTCAAAGATGGATGGACTCAATTTTTAATAATTTAAAGGATTTCTGTGTTGTATACATTGATGACATTTTAGTTTTTTCAAAAACAAAGGAAGATCACAAGAGACATCTAAAAATCATTAGTGACATCTTTAAAAAGCACGGGATAATACTGTCCCCAAAAAAGATCGAAATCAAAAAAGAGTCAATAGAATTTCTTGGAATTATCCTAGACAAAGATGGCATTCAACTACAGAAACATATCATTTCAAAAATCAAGGAATTTCCTGAAGAAATAAAAGATAAAAGACAACTACAGAGTTTACTAGGCCTATTGAATTATGGGAGAAATTTCCTACGAGAACTTACGAAAGAAGAAATACCCTTACTGAAAAAGCTAAATAAAAACCAAGATTTTATCTGGACAGACAAGGATAAAAACGTCCTAAAATAAATTAAGCAGCTCGCAGAAAAGGCACCAGAAGTCTACCTACCAAAAATATGAGATAAACTGATTTTAGATATAGATGCATCGGATGAATATTGGGGATGTGCACTAAAAGCAATTCCAAAAGAAAACTGGGATGAAGAGGATCCACCCCTATCTCAGAATGGAATCAGACTCAGAAAAGGAAACATACCACAAAAAATATTAATGTATGAAAAGCTTTGTGGGTACAACTCTGGGAAATTCAATCCGAACGAACTAAAGTGGATAATATTAAAAAAGGAACTATACGCTATAAAACTAGCCCTGCAAAAATTTCAAATATTTCTTGCACCCGAATATCTTATTATTAGAACAGATAACAAGGCCGTCAGGGATTTCCTAGTAAATACAAGAAAAACCTCAGGAAAACGCATGTTATGGTATAATGAGATAGCCCAGTACTCCTTCGAAATCGAGCATGTTAAAGGGAAGTATAATTTTATCGCAGATTACCTAAGCCGACCTAACAAGTAAAGAAAAAATAATTACTAAGTAATATATCAGTAATTTATTAATTCATTTTGCAGAAAAACGAAAGAGGGAAGGCTATGGCAAATAGTGTTCCTGCTCCAGCAGCGTTTGTCGTATTCGTGGGATACCAGCCAGGTATCTACACAAACTGGGAGAAATGCTACAACCAGATATTCGATTTCAACGGATCCTGTTGCAGACATTACTACTCAAAAGAGGACGCCATCCTAGCCTGGGAGATATCACGACAGAACCCGTACTTAGCAGAAGAGGTTCGTGATCTCGCCTATCACATGCTCGAGCCAAAAATAGGGAGCTTTCCCAAGTTAGAGATTCTACCTGCATTTTACTCCGAAATAAATGGAGCCTGGCGAGCTCACCAGAAGGCAAATCTGGGGATCGGAACTCGTCGTGCTTTCCGCAGGCACATGGGGAATTTAGCAAATCTTGTAATAAAACAAGAATCAGAATTGAAAACCTTGAAAAAGGTTTGCTCATATTACATAGCAACCCTCAGTGAGGGAATTATTCGGGGAGCAACCCCTAAACAAGTTGATCTCTTAGGAGACATGGATAAACTTTTAGGAAAAGAGTTACCCAGCCCCACTACATCAAACAAACCAGAGGAGGTATCACAGTTCGGGAATATAGCACCAGCCAACTGCAGGAGCGCGACTGCTTCAGCTCAAAGCTTCGAAATATTCACAAATTTATTCACAAGGGAAGTCTCACAAGGAAAGATTACAAGAAGAATAAAAAAAGAAGTTCGGGAAAGCTCTCTGCCTTCTCCCATTTCATTTCATTTCTTATATAGAGTTACAAAGTGATTCCTTCAGGATAAGAAGGAATCCTGCTACAGGAAAAGGTGTACAGTAAAAGTCTGCATTATTGCTACAGTACAACTTTTCGTACAATAATTACAAACTTTATCGTACAATTATTTAAGATGCTGTCGGCTGAAGGATAAGAAAGAATCCTCTTTTGAGGTGGCTCTGAGTCGGAAGATAAGGAGGGATCTGGAAGTGGGTCCACCATGCTTCAATCCTGCATTATGTTTTGTATAGCACCCTCGTCCATTGCGTCCTCGAGATTTGCATCTTGATCTCCATTGTTGCCGCCGAGGTCTTCGTCCTCCAGATGTTCTAATTCCTCATAGAACTCTTCCTTCGCCTTGGAGCCAAACTTTCCAAGCTGAAGAGAAGTTAGGAATGATAGAGCTTTGGGAATTCTCTGTTCAGAGGCCTCATAGGCACCAATATAGTCATAAAGGAGGATGTTATCATCAACTTTAATGGAATGAGCTCCAGAAAGGGCCATGGCATAAGCTTCTTCAAAAAATTCTCGAGCTGCCTTCTTTGTCTCTTCCTCCATGCCTAGGACAGGGAGATTCTCACAGGCAGGGGAAGGAATATAATTGAAATTGTGAAGCTCCCATAATTGTACAAATGGAAATACCTTAAGATATTTCCGTTCTTCCCATGTACTCCAGATACGAAAGAAGAATGTAGTCTGGTATCTGGTCGTATAAGCCTTGATACTCTTGAGACAAATAGCAGGCAGAAAGTCGGAAAATTTCCTCTGGATGTGAGGCATTTACGAACAATTCAGGTACAAGGCCTAGCTGGATGGCCTTATGACATTTAGGAATTTCCTGAAATCCAGAAATAATTAGGGGAGAATTATTCTTATTCAGGACCAATTCATGTTGTTGAAGAAGAGCCAGGATATCTGTGGCTTCTAGTGTCTTGAAGAAAAGCTTCAGGTCAGCATCAGGGATCATATTTTGCTGATTTAACTAAATCATTTTGTATATTGTCATCTCAGCTTCAAGATGCCGAGATTTCTCCTCTGAATCCTGCAAAGTTCCAATAATTTGTAGAATTCTGGAAGTGGATGATATACCTGGTCGGCAATTTCCATATCCATAATTGTGTTTCTTAGAAATTCTTGCTCTGGTGAAGAGCCTTGGAACCATGTTGCTTTTCTTTGTTCCAGTTCTGAACTCTAGGTGGCCAGAGTATAGTTGCTGAGATCGGTAACCGTTTTCCTAATGGCTTGTCTTTCTGATTTTTCCTGATTGTAATGAGAGAGCATGGAAAGTACTAGTTGCTCTATCTGAGAGAGCAAGTACTTAGATGCATGAAAATCATTTGATTGAATAGCGCGGTAGCATCCATTCAATTTTTCATAAATAGAAGGATTAGCATTCTTGAGATCTGTGTTGTACCAGTCACGTACAACTGCTGCTGCTGTTGGTCTTTGGGAAACTTGAACTCTTCTTTGGGCTGCTGCAATATTACTGTAGGTTGGTATAGTTGACTGAATTGGAAGAACCGTCATTCCCGGTGGTGAGAATGGTCTTGCTTCTGTAGAAGCTGTTGTGGTAGTAGTAGTATTGTTGCCTTCGGTTGTTGTCTGGGTAGTGGTGTGTCCTCCAGTTGCCTGAACGGATTTTGTTCCTTCGGACGCCTGGGTAGAGCTTTCTCCCTTTTCAGGAGCTTTCTTTTGATTGTTTCCTCCCGAGTGCGGGGTCTTCTTGTTGCTGATGGTGGTCCACTTAGCTTCATTAGCCATGGACCGAAGCCTTTTAAGCCTTTCTTCGTCCATTTTAAGGACGAGTCAATAAATCTGCAAGAATATTAGTATAACCAGGTATATATTTAACATCATATTGGTATATTTCAAGGTATAAAGCAATTCTTACTCTCCTAATATTTTCTTCAGGATTATTTATAGTTCTTTTTTTCAAAAATTGTGCTACAGCTTTGTTATCCGTTTCAATCATAAAATTTCGATTTAATAAGTAAATTTTTAAGCTTTTAATAGCTAATTTAATGGCTAATAGTTCTTTATCATAAGCAGAATAGCTATGTTGTGGTTTTGTAAATTTGCCAGAAGTATAAGCTACTATTTCTTTTTATTTTGCTATTAATACTCCTGCCCAAAATAGCTCAGAAGCATCCGTTTGAAGAGTTACTAATTCTTCATTTTTTGGAAAATATAAAATTAGCTGATTTGTGATTAGCTGTTTAATTTGCTCAATTTCCTTTTCTTCGATGGGAGATAATTGAATACTTATTTTGTCTGTATTCCATTTTCTAGATTGTTCACCATTTTCTACTTTATACTTTGATTGTTCTACTGTTAGTTTGTCTTGTAGGTTTTGGACTACCTGAGACAAGTGAGGAATGAATTTCCTTCCATAATTTAGTAATCCTAAAAAACTCTGTAATTGTTTTAGAGTTTTAAAGGTTTTAGGAAATTCTTTTATCTTTGTATATATATGCTGTTGTAATTCTATCTGTCCTTCTTTTATATATTTTCCAAGAAACTCTACTTCTATTTTAAATAGAGATATCTTTTTTGAACTTAGAATGATTCCATTGTCAAGTAGTAGTTTTGAGACTTGTAGTAAGTGTTGTTTATGCTCTTCTAAAATAAGCGAAAAGATTAGTATATCATCTACATAGACAACTACAAAGGGTAGATGTCCAAATATAGAATTCATCCATTTTTAAAATATTTGTAGAGCATTTTTTAAGCCAAAAGGCATTACTAACCATTCGTAATGTCCTTGAGGGCAACTGAATGCTGTTAATTCTATGGATTCTGTATTGGCTAGTTTTATCTGCCAGAAACCAGATTTAGCATCAAATTTACTATAGTATTTTGATCTTTGTATTTGTTTTATTAATTGTTCAGCATAAGGTATAAAATAACCATCAAATTTTGTACAGCTATTTAATTTTCTATAGTTTATGACCATTCTTGCTTTCCATCTTTTTTGGTCTGCATGGTTTCTTACCATAAATGCTGGAGAAGAATGTGGACTAGTGCTTGATCGTATTAATTTGAGATCTAATAATTCTTTGATTTGTTCAGAGAATTCTTTTTTGTCTAAAGGAGATACCATTATACTATTTACTCTAATTTTAGTATCTCTATATTGATCTAGGACAGTTAGAGTACAATACCTTGGTGCTTTATCAATGTATAACAAAGGATTATTAGAGTATAAGGGTTTTAAAAGACTATGTAGAATAGTTTCGGTTTCAGATATTGTTGAAATGGGATACGTGAAAAAAGTATCTTTTGGTGCATCGTTTGGAGCTACCTCACCACGCTGGGCTGTGTGGGCTAAAGGTATAGGGAAATGTATGCGCGGAATAGGATGATTGTCAAAAGTAAAGTAATGTGTATTGAAAGGAGCATAGTGGCGAAGATTATTCATTCCCACTAGGCAATCGATGTTAAAATCAATAGGTAATAGGGCGAATTCAAAATTGTATTGATGAAATTGGTTGTGAATATCAGGAAAAGATACTGATAGTTTCGCTTTATGGGTGACTAAAACAGGTCGACCCATGAAATCATGGAGTTTAGCATGTTTTGCTAACGGTATCCAGAATTATTGGGGGATGAATGCCTTTTGAATAAGGCTAGTTTCTGCACCTGAATCTGAAAGAGTGTGAAGAGTAAACTTTTGATATTCATCTGAAAGTGTTATAGTCATAGGAAGATAAATGTGTAATTGAGCGTTAGTTTCAAGGTCCAACATTTGAAAGTCCGAAAGAACTAGTTGGTAATCTTATAATATGTTGTTCTTGAACGTTTTTTTGTTGTTCTAAAATTTTTTGAGTTCTTCCTTCTAAAGGAGTATGTTCTAGATTATCATTTATAGAAGAAGTACTTGGTCTACTGGGCTCGAGATGTAGAGTAGTATTCTGAAAGTTAGTCGAACTTAAACTTCTTGGAATAGTTGGCTGTATAAATATTGTAGAAATAGTATTTTCCGGAGCAATAAAAGTTTCTATGGGAAACTAGGGTTTTGGTTTTAATGTTTTCAAAAAACTTGCATTTCATTGTCATATTTTAGATGTTTGATATTGACTAATTTTGGGTGGATAATTTTTCCATTCCTAACTTTATATCGTCTAATAAACTGAGAAGGTGTAACTGATCGAAAGGTAGAAGTTTCATTTAGAGCTAGACAATGTTCCCATTGAATTCTCAAAACTTTTGATCCAGGAAGCATTTCTATTCCCTTTAAATTTATAGATAGAGTACATGCATTTTCTATATTGATATCGTTTAAGCTGATACAAAAATCTGGATGTATATTTACACCAAATATTCTATTGGCTAAATTTGATTATGCTCCCCTAATATGCTATTTAGAGGATTGTTAATAATTCTTTCATCACAACATATTATCATTACTGGTGTATCTATTCCAGATCTGAATAAAAAAGTTATCTTTATTTGTATTAATCCAATATGTAAATATTTCTTTCGAGGATATTTGAGTTTTAATTTTTCCATTTGAGCAAGATTTAGTATTTTTATAGAAGTAAAATCTTCATCTCCTTTTAATTCAATATTTCCTTGCATACGTTTAAATATATATGTACTTTTGGTAGACCATATAGATTTAAATCTAGATTGAGGATTATATACTTCATTTGGTTTTGCCTGAGGTATTGAAAGTTTTAATCTTTCAATATCTTCCTCTGTGATTTCATATTGCTCACCTTGGCTATTTTCTATACTTGTATTATGAGTTTCAAGAGGTTCTAATTCTAATAGTGTATTCATGTATACTCTGTATTCATGCATGGGTTCTTTAGAAGTTTGACCAGGAAATATTTCCTGGCTTAATGGAGGAGAAGTTGAAAATAAAGGATCTTGTTCAACTTTAACCATTGGTAAATCTTCATACCTATGTATGATTAAAATTCCAATAGGAGTTCCTAACGGAATTAGATATGGATGATTTTCTAAACTTGTGCTTTTCATTGTTATACATGTATTCTGATCTGTCATAGATTCTATTAATCCATAGGTTATAAAGATATTTCTTATAGTATGATATTTTAAATTTTGGATTTCCCCGTAATATCCGCAGGGTATTCTTATGATTAAGTCTAAGTAGATTTCAGTTGTTTGATATCTCTGTAGACTATAATTTTTGTTTGCATAAAGTATATGACCTGGAAATTTTAAAATTTCTCTTTTAGGGAATGGTATGTTTTATTTATCGTCATCATATTTATGTTTAAGTCTTCGGTTTCAGAAGAAGAGGGAGAGTTTTCGTCATATACGGACTGTACTTCATATATAGTAGAAGTTTCACTATGTATTTCTTCAATTGTTCCTAAATGTATATCATAAGATTCTAAATCTTGTAGCCATACTGTCTTTATATTGACAGTGCATTCGTAAGAATAATGTCCTTCCTTTCCGCATTTAAAACATTTACAATTCTTTTTAGGATTGTATTTGTTGCTTTTAATAAACTTTCGTTTTTTATATCTTTTAGACTTTCTATATTTTTCTTTGTGTTTTGGTTTCCATTTTTTCTTAGAAACCTTATATCTCTTTCTTTTATATTTGGGTTTATAATTTGTAAAATCTCTTTTATACTTGTGTTTCTTTGAATATTTCTTATGCTTTTTCTTATAAGGAAAGAAAGGTTTATTGTATCCATAAGTTGGGGGACAACCAAATTGATAGTTAATATCTGGATCATATTTAGGACAATATGAAGTCGTTATATCCAATTTATGTATGTATTTAGTAAGATGATTATTTGTCTTTTGTAACTGGCAAGTCTTTTTTACTGTTTCCATACAAGCCTTTTTAAGGCCCCTGTGTTATGTGGAATACCACCTGCTCTAAGATTATTATATTTTTTTCTCAATCATAGAGTCCCAAGGCATTGGTAGTTTAGAAAAGAAAGCCGTTATCCAAAATTCTTTCTTTTCTAAAGAATTTAATTTGAATATATAGCTTATATATTGATTTGCAAATTCCTCAAGATAGCATATATTGCATAGTTTCATTTTTAATAATATATTTTCATCAATTCCTTCGGCTGTAATATCTTCGCCAGTTAAGTCGGCATATAACAATTTGCAATACTATGTAAAGCTCCTTTTCGAGAAGCATGACTATTTAAAACTAATATTTCATTAGGACATAATTTTACATATTGTGTTAACCACCTTAATGCTATGCCTTGCCAATAACCACAAGCAAGTAATACAAAATCTTTATGTGGTACACTGTCTGGTATTAATGAATTTGTTCCTACCATTAATTGTTCCCAATTTACTATATAATCTCTTATTTCATTTGATGGTATATGATCTATATTAAATATTAAATTTTCTGTAGTTCTATGATGTTTGTTACTCTGTCTATATATATAAGATTCTACATAACTTTCCGCAGTATCTCTATGATACATATTATCATCTGTACCTTCCGGTTGATGAGGAGGTGGTTGTGGATGTCTAGGATGATGTATTATAGAAGATTCTCCTTATTCCATATGAACATATGAATTTTCCTCGGTAGAGGACTCCTCGTTAGAGGGTATATATGGTGTATCAGATTCCTCGTTATAGGATATATATGTATATGTTTCCTCTTTAGAGGATATAGACAACGTATCATCAAAAGAACTTTCAACAGAAACAAAGCTGTCATCATAAAAAGATTTTTCAAAAGATTTTTCATTAGAAAAGTAATTTATAGAATCCGAATATTTTTCATAAAATTGAAAAAGTTCTTTAGAGTCTATTTTTCCATTTAATTCTTTTGTTTGCAAAAGCTTGTACTGCAAATATTTTTGATAATCAATTTCTTTCGGATCAATAGTTTTCAAAGATTTAGAAGAAGTTTTTATCATACGAACAGATCCAAATCTTTCTTTAGAAGTAAAAGTTGGAAAACTTAAAAATGTTTGTAGAGTAGAAAGTTTTTGAGAAACGAGATATAATTGTTCACTTAAATAATTTAACATACTGTTTTGTTGTTCAGTAGTACCATTGCAAGGAAAATGTATACTATGCTCATGAGAATTCAAATTAAAAGGACATTCATATCTTTCAGGTAAAACTAAAGATTTAGACATGCCTGAATTTTATAAACTAGACACGTTATTTTCTTTATTTCTTTGGTTAGCTAGATATTAGTATCGTTTTGACCCTCTTCTCTCCGGCCTTGTAACCTCTAAGAGTGGCTTTCATCTTAGTGTTAGGCTGCGCCGACTTTATTGTCCGCAGACATAGTCCACCACGGGCTGATTACTTAGCTTCAGAGAGGGAGAGCACAGCCATGATTCGTTTCCTACCTCATGGCGTAAGATACTAACATCTAGTTTTACTAAAGAAATTAAGAAAATAACATGTCTAACTAGTTTAGCCAGACATGGCTAAAGAAAAAGTACTTACAAAAAAAGAAGAAGATCGCTGCACAAGGCTCTGATATCAACTTTGTCAAGGATAAAATTCTTTTCTATATGGGAACCAAAATCTCGGCATCTTTAGCTATGTTCTGGCGTTATTTGTTGGTTCAGCTGTGACCTTGGAATTAATTTTTTCATTTTTGGTTTTCCATATAGAACGTAGTAATCGAATTTTCCGGATTCTTCTCCAAGTAATCCAACTGCAGGGTTGCCTTCTTCATATAGTTGTTTTAGCAGCCTCTGTACAGACTCCCTTGCTGACGGCTTCTTCGGCTATGTCGACTTCCACCTCGACCTCGACCTCTGTGTCCATCTCTTCTTCAGCCTGCTGTGTAGAGTCGTTGCAAGCTTGTGATCCTTCTGGTGCTATATTCCCGAACTGTGATACCTCCTCTGGTTTGTTTGATGTAGTGGGGCTGGGTAACTCTTTTCCTAAAAGTTTACCCATGTCTCCTAAGAGATCAACTTGTTTAGGTGTTGCTCCCCGAATAATTCCCTCACTGAGGGTTGCTATGTAATCTGAGCAAACCTGTTTCAAGGTCTTCAATTCTGATTCTTATTTTATTACAAGATTTGCTAAATTCCCCATGAGCCTGCGGAAAGCACGACGAGTTCCGATCCCCAGATTTGCCTTCTGGTGAGCTCACCAGGCTCCATTTATTTCGGAGTAAAATGCAGGTGGAATCTCTAACTTGGGAAAGTTCCCTATTTTTGGCTCGAGCATGTGATAGGAGAGATCACGAATCTCTTCTGCTAAGTACGGGTTCTGTCGTGATATCTCCCAGGCTAGGATGGCGTCCTCTTTTGAGTAGTAATGTCTACAACAGGATCCATTGAAATCGAATATCTGGTTATAGCATTTCTCCCAGTTTGTGTAGATACCTGGCTGGTATCCTACGAATACGACAAACGCTGCTGGAGCAGGAACACTATTTGCTATAGCCTTCCCTCTGTCGTTTTTCTGCAAAATGAATTAATAAATTACTGATATATTACTTAGTAATTATTTTTTCTTTACTTGTTAGGTCGGCTTAGGTAATCTGCGATAAAATTATCCTTCCCTTTAACATGCTCGATTTCGAAGGAGTATTGGGCTATCTGATTATACCATAACATGCGTTTTCCTGAGGTTTTTCTTGTATTTACTAGGAAATCCCTGACGGCCTTGTTATCTGTTCTAATAATAAAATATTCGGGTGCAAGAAATATTTGAAATTTTTGCAGGGCTAGTTTTATAGCATATAGTTCCTTTTCGAATATTATCCACTTTAGTTCGTTCGATTTGAATTTCCCAGAGTTGTACCCACAAAACCTTTCATACTTTAATATTTTTTGTGGTATGTTTCTTTTTCTGAGTCTGATTCCATTCTGAAATAGGGGTGGATCCTCTTCGTCCCAGTTTTCTTTTGGAATTGCTTTTAGTGCACATCCCCAATATTCATCCGATGCATCTGTATCTAAAATCTGTTTATCTCCTGTTTTTGGTAGGTAGATTCTGGTGCCTTTTATGCGAGCTGCTTAATTTGTTTTAGGATGTTTTTATCCTTGTCTGTCCAGATAAAATCTTAGTTTTTATTTAGCTTTTTTTAGTAAGGGTATTTCTTCTTTCGTAAGTTCTCGTAGGAAATTTCTCCCATAATTCAATAGGCCTAGTAAACTCTGTAGTTGTCTTTTATCTTTTATTTCTTCGGGAAATTCCTTGATTTTTGAAATGATATGTTTCTGTAGTTGAATGCCATCTTTGTCTAGGATAATTCCAAGAAATTCTATTGACTCTTTTTTGATTTCGATCTTCTTTGGGGAGAGTATTATCCCGTGCTTTTTAAAGATGTCACTAATGATTTTTAGATGTCTCTTGTGATCTTCCTTTGTTTTTGAAAATACTAAAATGTCATCAATGTATACAACACAGAAATCCTTTAAATTATTAAAAATTGAGTCCATCCATCTTTGAAATATCTGTGGTGCAGTGTTTAACCCAAATGGCATGACGTTCCAGTGAAAGTGTCCTTGTGGCGTGCTAAATGTTGTTAGTGGTTTCGATTCTTCTGTCATTTTTAGTTGCCAGAAACCAGACTTACAGTCGAACTTACTGAATACTCTAGACCCTTTTGTTAAGTTTATTAGGACTTCTTTTCTTGGGATAAAATAACCATCGAATTTTATATTTTGGTTTAGTCTTTGTATTTAATTACCATTCGTGGCTTTTTTCCTTTTTATTTCGTTAAGATTTCTAACCATGAATGTTGGGCTAAAGTGAGGGCTAGTGGTTTTCTCTATTAGGCCTGTGCTTAAAAGTTCATCTATCTGATTATCGAATTCGTCTAAGTCTTGCCTAGTATAGAGCATGGGTTTTACTCTAATGAATATATTGTCGTCTCTTAACTGGATTTTACAAAATCTTGGGTTTCGATCCCATAGCTTTAATGGGTTTTCACTAAAATTTTCACTGAGTGTTTTATAAAGCCAGTGGGTATGATCTAGCTCGTGAATTGCCTCACATCTCTTTGATGGGTTTTCGTTGTTTGGGGTGCTTTTTGGTGGGAAAAAATCTTCTGTGCACTTATACCTAGGCCCCTCTAAGAGTGGCATATCGACTCTTAGGGATTGGTTACCCCCTTGTTGGTGTAAAGACACTATTTGCTTTTCTACAATCATAGGTAAATATTCTCTAATAAAATTGTTTCCTAAAACCATGTCCCCATTCATATGTGGAAAGCATAAAAGTTTTGGCTTAATGAATTTTTTCTCTAATAATATTTTCTATACTTGTATTATGAGTTTCAAGAGGTTCTATTTCAGATAGTGTATTCATGTATACTCTGTATTCATGCATGGGTTCTTTAGAAGTTTGACCAGAAAATATTTCCGGGCTTAATTGAGGTGAAGTTGAAAATAAAGGACTTGTTAAACTTTAACCATTGGTAAATCTTCATAGCTATGTATGATTAAAATTCCAATAGGAGTTCCTAACGGAATTAGATATGGATGATTTTCTAAGCTTGTGCTTTTCATTGTTATACAGGTATTCTGATCTGTCATGGATTCTATTAATCCATAGGTTGTAAAGATATTTCTTATAGTATGATATTTTAAATTTTGGATTTCCCCGTAATATCTGTAGGGTATTCTTATGATTAAGTCTAAGTAGATTTCAGTTGTTTGATATCTCTGTAGACTATAATATTTGTTTGCATAAAGTATATGACCTGGAAATTTTAAAATTTCTCTTTTAGGTAATATCACTGTTTTAGATAACGGTATAATTTGTACAGAATGATATGTTTTATTTATCGTCATCATATTTATGTTTAAGTCTTCGGTTTCAGAAGAAGAGGGAGAGTTTTCGTCATATACTGACTCTACTTCATATATTGTAGAAGTTTCACTATGTATTTCTTCAATTGTTCCTAAATGTATATCATAAGATTCTAAATCTTTTAGCCATACTGTCTTTATATTGACAGTGCATTCGTAGGAATAATGTCCTTCCTTTCCGCATTTAAAACATTTACAATTCTTTTTAGGATTGTATTTGTTGCTTTTAATAAACTTTCGTTTTTTATATCTTTTAGACTTTCTATATTTTTCTTTGTGTTCTGGGATATATATGTAAATTCTTGCTCTCAGAGAGGGAGAGCACAGCCATGATTCGTTTCCTACCTCATGGCGTAAGATACTAACATCTAGTTTTACTAAAGAAATTAAGAAAATAACATGTCTAACTAGTTTAGCCAGACATGGCTAAAGAAAAAGTACTTACAAAAAAAGAAGATCGTTGCACAAGGCTCTGATACTAACTGCAGGAATTTCTAAGAAACACAATTATGGATATGGAAATTGCCGACCAGGTATATCATCCACTTTCAGAATTTTACAAATTATTGGAACTTTGCAGGATTCAGAGTGAGAAATCTCGGCATCTTGAAGCTGAGATGACAATATACAAAATGATCGGGTTAAATCAGCAAAATATGACCCTGATTGTGTTTCCATATCCATAATTGTTTTTCTTAGAAATTCTTGCTCTGGTGAAGAGCCTTGGAACCATGTTGCTTTTCTTTGTTCCAGTTCTGAACTCTGGGTGGCCAGAGTATAGTTGCTGAGATCGGTAACCGTCTTCACAATGGCTTGTCTTTCTGATTTTTCCTGATTGTAATGAGAGAGCATGGAAAGTACTAGTTGCTCTATCTGAGAGAGCCAGTACTTAGATGCATGAAAATCATTTGATTGAATGGCGCGGTAGCATCCATTCAATTTTTCATAAATAGAAGGATTAGCATTCTTGAGATCTGTGTTGTACCAGTCACGTACAACTGCTGCTGCTGTTGGTCTTTGGGAAACTTGAACTCTTCTTTGGGCTGCTGCAATATTACTATAGGTTGGTGTAGTGGACTGAATTGGAAGAACCGTCATTCCCGGTGGTGGGAATGGTCTTGCTTCTGTAGAAGCTGTTGTGGTAGTAATAGTATTGTTGCCTCCAGTTGTTGTCTAGGTAGTGGTGTGTCCTCCAGTAGCCTAAACGGATTTTGTTCCTTCGGACGCCGGGGTAGAGCTTTCTCCTTTTTCAGGAGCTTTCTTTTGATTGTTTCCTCCCGAGTGCGGGGTCTTCTTTTTGCTGATGGTGGTCCACTTAGCTTCATTAGCCATGGACCGAAGCCTTTTAAGCCTTTCTTCGTCCATTTTATGGACGAGTCAATAAATCTGCAAGAACATTAGTATAACCAGGTATATATTTAACATCATATTGGTATATTTCAAGGTATAAAGCAATTCTTACTCTCCTAATATTTTCTTCAGGATTATTTATAGTTCTTTTTTTCAAAAATTGTGCTACAGCTTTGTTATCCATTTCAATCATAAAATTTCGATTTAATAAGTAAATTTTCAAGCTTTTTATAGCTAATTTAATGGCTAATAGTTCTTTATCATAAGCAGAATAGCTATGTTGTGGTTTTGTAAATTTGCCAGAAGTTTAAGCTACTATTTCTTTTTGTTTTGCAATTAATACTCCTGCCCAAAATAGCTCAGAAGCATCCGTTTGAAGAGTTACTAATTCTTCATTTTTTGGAAAATATAAAATTAGCTGATTTGTGATTAGCTGTTTAATTTGCTCAATTTCCTTTTCTTCATTGGGAGATAATTGAATACTTATTTTCTCTGTATTCCATTTTCTAGGTTGTTCACCAGTTTCTACTTTATACTTCAATTGTTCTATTATTAGTTTGTCTTGTAGGTTTTGGACTAGCTGAGACAAGTGAGGAATGAATTTCCTTCCATAATTTAGTAATCCTAAAAAACTCTGTAATTGTTTTAGAGTTTTAAAGGTTTTAGGAAATTCTTTTATCTTTGTATATATATGCTGTTGTAATTCTATCTGTCCTTCTTTTATATATTTTCCAAGAAACTTTACTTCTGTTTTAAATAGAGATATCTTTTTTGGACTTAGAATGATTCCATTGTCAAGTAGTAATTTTGAGACTTATAGTAAGTGTTGTTCATGCTCTTCTAAAGTAAGCGAAAAGATTAGTATATCATCTACATAGACAACTACAAAGGGTAGATGTCCAAATATAGAATTCATCCATTTTTGAAATATTTGTGGAGCATTTTTTAAGCCAAAAGGCATTACTAACCATTCATAATGTCCTTGAGGGCAACTGAATGCTGTTAATTCTATGGATTCTGTATTGGCTAGTTTTATCTGCCAGAAACCAGATTTAGCATCAAATTTACTATAGTATTTTGATCCTTGTATTTGTTTTATTAATTGTTCAGCAGAAGGTATAAAATAACCATCAAATTTTGTACAGCTATTTAATTTTCTATAATTTATGACCATTCTTGCTTTCCCTCTTTTTTGTTCTGCATGGTTTCTTACCAAAAATGCTGGAGAAGAATGTGGACTAGGGATTGATCGTATTAATTTGAGATCTAATAATTCTTTGATTTGTTCAGAGAATTCTTTTTTGTCTAAAGGAGATACCATTATACTATTTACTCTAATTTTAGTATCTCTGTATTGATCTAGGACAGTTAGAGTACAATACCTTGGTGCTTTATCAAAGTATAACAAATGATTATTAGAGTATAAGGATTTTAAAAGACTATGTAGAATAGTTTCGGTTTCAGATATTGTTGAAATGGGATACGTGAAAAAAGTATCTTTTGGTGCATCGTTTGGAGCTACCTCACCACGCTGGGCTGTGTGGGCTAAAGGTATAGGGAAATGTATGCGCGGAATATGATGATTGTCAAAAGTAAAGTAATGTGTATTGAAAGGAGCATAGTGGCGAAGATTATTCATTCCCACTAGGCAATCGATGTTAAAATCAATAGGTAATAGGGCGAATTCAAAATTGTATTGATAAAATTGGTTGTGAATATCAGGAAAAGATACTGATAGTTTCGCTTTAAGGGTGACTAAAACAGCTCGACCCATGAAATCATGGAGTTTAGCATGTTTTGCTAACGGTATCCAGAATTATTGGGGGATGAATGCCGTTTGAATAAGGCTAGTTTCTATACCTGAATCTGAAAGAGTGTGAAGAGTAAACTTTTGATGTTCATCCGAAAGTGTTATAGTCATAGGAAGATAAATGTGTAATTGAGCGTTAGTTTCAAGGTCCAACATTTGAAAGTCCGAAAGAACTAGTTGGTAATCTTATAATATGTTATTCTTGAACGTTTTTTTGTTGTTCTAAAATTTTTTGAGTTCTTCCTTCTAAAGGAGTATGTTCTAGATTATTATTTATAGAAGAAGTACTCGGTCTACTAGGCTCGAGATGTAGAGTAGTATTCCGAAAGTTAGTAGAACTTAAACTTCTTGGAATAGTTGGCTGTATAAATGTTGTAGAAATAGTATTTCCTTAAGCAATAAAAGTTTCTATGGGAAGCTGGGGTTTTGGTTTTAATGTTTTTAAAAAAACTTGTATTTCATTTTCATATTTTAGATGTTTGATATTGACTAATTTTGGGTGGATAATTTTTCCATTCCCAACTTCATATAGTGTAATAAACTGAGAAGGTGTAACTGATCGAAAGGTAGAAGTTTCATTTAGAGCTAGACAATGTTCCCATTGAATTCCCAAAACTTTTGATCCAGGAAGCATTTCTATTCCCTTTAAATTTATAGATAGAGTACATGCCTTTTCTATATTGATGTCGTTTAAGCTGATACAAAAATCTGGATGTATATTTACACCAAATATTCTATTGGCTAAATTTGATTTTGCTTCTCCTAATATACTATTTAGAGGATTGTTAATAATTCTTTCATCACAACATATTATCATTACTGGTGTATCTATTCCAGATCTGAATAAAAAAGTTATCTTTATTTGTATTAATCCAATATGTAAATATTTCTTTCGAGGATATTTGAGTTTTAATTTTTCTATTTGAGCAAGATTTAGTATTTTTATAGAAGTACAATCTTCATCTCCTTTTAATTCAATATTTCCTTGCATACGTTCAAATATATATGTATTTTTGGTAGACCATATAGATTTAAATCTAGATTGAGGATTATATACTTCATTTGGTTTTGCCTGAGGTATTGAAAGTTTTAATCTTTCAATATCTTCCTCTGTGATTTCATATTGCTCACCTTGGCTATTTTCTATACTTGTATTATGAGTTTCAAGAGGTTCTATTTCTGATAGTGTATTCATGTATACTCTGTATTCATGCATGGGTTCTTTAGAAGTTTGACCAGGAAATATTTCCGGGTTTAATGGAGGAGAAGTTGAAAATAAAGGATCTTGTTCAACTTTAACCATTGGTAAATCTTCATACCTATGTATGATTAAAATTCCAATAGGAGTTCCTAACGGAATTAGATATGGATGATTTTCTAAGCTTGTGCTTTTCATTGTTATACAGGTATTCTGATCTGTCATGGATTCTATTAATCCATAAGTTATAAAGATATTTCTTATAGTATGATATTTTAAATTTTGGATTTCCCTGTAATATCCGTAGGGCATTCTTATGATTAAGTCTAAGTAGATTTCAGTTGTTTGATATCTCTGTAGACTATAATTTTTGTTTGCATAAAGTATATGACCTGGAAATTTTAAAATTTCTCTTTTAGGTAATATCACTGTTTTAGATAACGGTATAATTTGTATAGAATGATATGTTTTATTTATCATCATCATATTTATGTTTAGGTCTTCGGTTTCAGAAGAAGAGGGAGAGTTTTTGTCATATACTGACTCTACTTCATATATAGTAGAAGTTTCATTATGTATTTCTTCAATTGTTCCTAAATGTATATCATAAGATTCTAAATCTTGTAGTCATACTGTCTTTATATTGACAGTGCATTCGTAGGAATAATGTCCTTCATTTCCGCATTTAAAACATTTACAATTCTTTTTAGGATTGTATTTGTTGCTTTTAATAAACTTTCGTTTTTTATATCTTTTAGACTTTCTATATTTTTCTTTGTGTTCTGGTTTCCATTTTTTCTTAGAAACCTTATATCTCTTTCTTTTATATTTGGGTTTATAATTTGTATAATCTCTTTTATACTTGTGTTTCTTAGAATATTTCTTATGCTTTTTCTTATAAGGAAAGAAAGGTTTATTGTATCCATAAGTTGAGGGACAACCAAATTGATAGTTAATATCTGGATCATATTTAGGACAACATGAAGTCGTTATATCTGATTTATGTATGTATTTAGTAAGATGATTATTTGCCTTTTGTATCTGGCAAGTCTTTTTTACTGTTTCCATTCAAGCCTTTTTTAAGGCCCCTGTGTTATGTGGAATACCACCTGCTCTAAGATTATTATATTATTTCTCAACCATAGAGTCTCAAGGCATTGGTAGTTTAGAAAAGAAAGCCGTTATCCAAAATTCTTTCTTTTCTAAAGAATTTAATTTGAATATATAGCTTATATATTGATTTGCAAATTCCTCAAGATAGCATATATTGCATAGTTTTATTTTTAATAATATATTTTCATCAATTCCTTCGGCTGTAATATCTTCGCCAGTTAAGTCGGGATATAACAATTTGCAAATACTATGTAAAGCTCCTTTTCGAGAAGCATGACCATTTAAAGCTAATATTTCATTAGGACATAATTTTTTATATTGTGTTAACCACCTTAATGCTATGCCTTGACAATAACCACAAGCAAGTAATACAAAATCTTTATGTGGTACACTGTCTGGTATTAATGAATTTGTTCCTACCATTAATTGTTCCCAATTTACTATATAATCTCTTAATTAGTTTGATGGTATATGATCTATATTAAATATTAAATTTTTTGTAGTTCTATGATGTCTGTTACTCTGTCTATATATATAAGATTCTACATAACTTTCCGCAGTATCTCTATGATGCATATTGATATATAACTGTACCTTCCGGTTGATGAGGAGGTGTTTGTGGATGTCTAGGATGATGTATTATAGAAGATTCTCCTTGTTCCATATGAACATATAAATTTTCCTCGGTAGAGGACTCCTCGTTAGAGGGTATATATGGTGTATCAGATTCCTCGTTAAAGGATATATATGTATATGTTTCCTCTTTAGAGGATATAGACAACGTATCATCAAAAGAACTTTTAACAGAAACAAAGCTGTCATCAGAAAATGATTTTTCAGAAGATTTTTCATTAGAAAAGTAATTTATAGAATCCGAATATTTTTCATAAAATTCAAAAAGTTCTTTAGAGTCTATTTTTCCATTTAATTCTTTTGTTTGCAAAAGCTTGTACTGCAAATATTTTTGATAATCAATTTCTTTCGGATCAATAGTTTTCAAAGATTTAGAAGAAGTTTTTATCATACGAACAGATCCAAATCTTTCTTTAGAATTAAAAGTTGGAAAACTTAAAAATGTTTGTAGAGTAGAAAGTTTTTGAGAAACGAGATATAATTGATCACTTAAATAATTTAACATACTGTTTTGTTGTTCAGTAGTACCATTGCAAGGAAGATGTATACTATGCTCATGAGAATTCAAATTAAAAGGACATTCATATCTTTCAGGTAAAACTAAAGATCTAGACATGCTTGAATTTTATAAACTAGACACGTTATTTTCTTTCTTTCTTTGGTTAGCTAGATATTAGTATCGTTTTGACCCTCTTCTCTCCGGCCTTGTAACCTCTAAGAGTGGATTTCATCTTAGAGTTAGGCTGCGCCGACTTTATTGTCCGCAGACATAGTCCACCACGGACCGATTACTTAGCTTTAGAGAGTGAGAGCACATCCATGATTCGTTTCCTACCTCATGGCGTAAGATACTAACATCTAGTTTTACTAAAGAAATTAAGAAAATAATATGTCTAACTAGTTTAGCCAGACATGGCTAAAGAAAAAGTACTTACAAAAAAAGAAGAAGATCGCTGCACAAGGCTCTGATACCAACTGCAGGAGAGCGACTGCTTCAGCTCAAAGCTTCGAAATATTCACAAATTTATTAACAAGGGAAGTCTCACAAGGAAAGATTACAAGAAGAATAAAAAAAGAAGTTCGCGAAAGCTCTCTACCTTCTCCCATTTCATTTCATTTCTTATATAGAGTTACAAAGTGATTCCTTCAGGATAAGAAGGAATCCTGCTATAGGAAAAGGTGTACAGTAAAAGTCTGCATTATTGCTACAGTACAGCTTTTCGTACAATAATTACAAATTTTATCGTACAATTATTTAAGATGCTGTCGGCTGAAGGATAAGAAAGAATCCTCTTTTGAGGTGGCTCTGAGTCGGAAGATAAGGAGGGATCTGGAAGTGGGTCCACCATGCTTCAATCCTGCATTATGTTTTATATAGCACCCTCGTCCATTGCGTCCTCGAGATTTGCATCTTGATCTCCATTGTTGCCGCCGAGGTCTTCGTCCTCCAGATGTTCTAATTCCTCATAGAACTCTTCCTTCGCCTTGGAGCCAAACTTCCCAAGCTGAAGAGAAGTTAGGAATGATAGAGCTTTGGGAATTCTCTGTTCAGAGGCCTCATAGGCACCAATATAGTCATAAAGGAGGATGTTATCCTCAACTTTAATAGAATGAGCTCCCGAAATGGCCTTGGCATAAGCTTTTTCAAAAAATTCTCAAGCTGCCTTCTTTGTCTCTTCCTCCATGTCTAGGACAGGGAGATTCTCATTGGCAGGGGAAGGAATATAATTGAAATTGTGAAGCTCTTTCTAAACACCCTTTTTGATTATGTAGTTTGTAGGTTTAGTAGGATGGAAAAACGACTAGATAAGGTAATAGAACAGAATGAAATATATATTACTAAGCTTTGTAAAACTGTTCGCGTAATCCCACAGAACAATTCGACAAAGAAATAATAAAATTCGACAAAGAAGTAAGAGAAATATTAGGAAGATTAGATAGAATTGACGGTTTAGGAACAAGCTTAAGACAAAAGAAACCAAGTGAACAGATAAACATGATGCAAGTAGATAGGAAATACTCCAGAAAAGAGTATGACTCGATTGTGGAGCTAATTAACTGTTGGAAAGAGCTATATAAAAACCCATGCAATACTGTTAAGGAAAGAGACCATCTAGTAAGTAGAATGCAAGAGACCTACCTACAAAATAAAGAGTTATTACATCATTTTAATTTTGATCCCGAAGTATATAACCTGGAAAGTGAAGAAGAACCAGAAAGTATCGTAGATTCAGATAACGAAGACTACGGGATGACTATACACGATGAATATGAGGAAGGAACTGAATCTGACAATGAGGTGATACATGTTGGAGAAGATAGCAAAACTGCAATAGATTTAAACAACCCACAGATAGGAGGGAGTATGAGGATCGACGATTTAATAAAAAGAAGTGTATCCCAAGGAAGAACCTATTTAGATCTATCCAACGTACATTTCAAGGATAAACAAAAAGTTATAGACGACTGGGCGCAATCTCTAGCCGTCGTAATCACAAATCATGAAGGATCATGGGACAATGAAAGATTTGTCGATTACATTACGGGAACTTTACAAGGAGATATTTTACAATGGATGAAACAATGGATAAACTCAGAAGAAGGAAAAAATAAACGGAAAGAGTGGGGAGAAAGCAGTAGGTTCACAAGTTTTGAAAAAATCCTCAATGATTTCATAAAAATCATCAAAGAGAATTTATGGGGGTATATAGATGAGAAATCTCAAGAAGAAGAAGTCTTGTATGCGCTATCCAAAATTGAATTATGCGAGATATGTGAATTCGAAGAATACTGCAAAACATTCTCAAAATACTTTTACAAATTAGAATACGATAAGGCACAGAATTGGCTTGATATTTTCTTCCATAAACTTCCTAGTCCATGGGACACCAAAACAAGAAACGGATACCCAGACTACTTAAAGCGAATTGAAAAGAAGGATAATTTGGGGCACCGTATGCACTATGCACTTAAAACTATACAGAACGACTGTCTCAATATAAAATCTTACAAAAAAATGAAGAATACAATAAATAACTCTGCTAAAGGAAGAAAGTGTTGCGAAAAAATAATTGGCGAAAAATGGAAAATAGGAAGTGAGAAAAAAACCAAAATCAACATTTAGAAAAAGATTTCAATGGAAACCATGGACAAGGAGTAGGGGATTTATCAGGAACAATAAATACGTTAGAAAGAAAGATGAGTCGTCTACACGAACTGAATCCCCTACACAAAAGGACAAAAAAAGTTGCAGATGCTTTGTATGCGATGAAGAGGGACATTTTGCTAGAGACTGTCCTAAAAGAGGAAAAAGTGCTCAAAAAATGATAAAATATATGGAAGAACAAGAACTCGAAGTATGTTTGGGTGAAGAAATCTCGCCAACAGATATAATACTCTATGAGCTTGAGGTCGAGGATGATTCAGACGCCGAAATAGTTTTCATGATGAACGAAGAATTAGATCCAATTACACCCCCGGCATCAGAACTAGACAACATAACATTAGGAGACGTAGTCGGAAGAGAAACAATTTTTAGCCCAGAAGACATTGATAGAATGAAAAAGCATCAAGTGATAAAGAAAACAGAAATTTACAAAATTTCACGGTTCAATTTCTTTTCCAGAAGAATAATCAAAAATTTTAACGGAAACACAACAGCAAATCTATCAGCCGGAGGAAGAGTAGACATTCCCATCTTTAATCGAGAAAAAATACGAAGATGGAAAAAGAAATACCCAAAAATTCGCTATATACACATTGGCCTAATTCAAATTAAAATTAATGCGCTATTTAAAGCTGGCATAGATATCCCTATAATAACATTCGTAATGGACAATCGATTCACCAATTATCACCAGACACTAATAGGGGGCTTCCAATCCAATCTAGTAAATCAAACCATATGGTTCAATATCCGCCCCAACTATTTTATCTCTATATCTGACCCAAACATAATAGATACTATACGCCTAAAAATTAAGACTCAAGGAATGAACATGAAAACCAACTCACACGATTTAACCATAGAATATACGACGATTCATGAATTGACTCAGACCACAGAAGTAAGAACAGTTTCAAATCAACGGGAAATAATCGAAATATTTGAACCAAAACCTTTTGAGGAAGAAATCAAATCTCGACTGATGAATATAAAGGATCTCACGGTACCAAGACAATGGTTCCTTGAAGATTTAATTCAAACCGAAGAACCAAAACACTTTGGAGGGGTAGAAATACAAAGTTCTGGGAACAGTCTATATATTAAAAACAATTCAAAACAACCGTTATTAACAAGAAGTAATAGTGAAAGAAAGACTAGAGAAGTGGCTAGGAGATCTATTACTAGGGAAGAAATAAGAGAACCAGTGCTGACACGATTATTAGGAGAAGATCAAAAGCTAAGCCCAAATATTAAAGAAATAAGCCAAAAGCTCAGTATACCACTTATGCCAGGGTCAACGTCTCGGCAAGAGGCCGTCGAGGGAGTTGTTGAGTTCAGTTATTAGTTTTTATAAGAAAATAATCATGTACTAACCATCTTACAGGAAAAATCAAAGAAAGGAAAAGAAGTGATCGTGTCAGAAAAGACAAAAAGAATACAAATTCTGGAGGAAGCCAGACAGGCACTTCCCGAAGAGATCTTTTCGAGTATCAAAATAATGACGCTCGATCACAGAGAAAATATAAAAAGAATTTTGATAAAAAAATAGAACAGATATTATCCTGGCCAGAAACAACAGCCCAATCATATTGTATATTGTCATGTTCTGTTATCCTGGCCGGAGAGAAGAGGGTCAGTACAAGCTTTTGCAAACAAAAGAATTAAATGGAAAAATAGACTCTAAAGAACTTTTTCAATTTTATGAAAAATATTCGGATTCTATAAATTACTTTTCTAATGAAAAATCTTCTGAAAAATCTTTTTCTGATGACAGCTTTGTTTCTGTTGAAAATTCTTTTGATGATACGTTATCTATATCCTCTAAAGAGGAAACATATACATATATATCCTCTAACAAGGAATCTGATACACCATATATACCCTCTAACGAGGAGTCCTCTACTGAGGAAAATTTATATGTTCATGTGGAACAAGGAGAATCTTCTATAATACATCATCCTAGACATCCACAACCACCTCCTCATCAACCGGAAGGTACAGATGATAATATGTATCATAGAGATACTGCGGAAAGTTATGTAGAATCTTATATATATAGACAGAGTAACAGACATCATAGAACTACAGAAAATTTAATATTTAATATAGATCATATACCATCAAACGAATTAAGAGATTATATAGTAAATTGGGAACAATTAATGGTAGGAACAAATTCATTAATACTAGACAGTGTACCACATAAAGATTTTGTATTACTTGCTTGTGGTTATTGGCAAGGCATAGCATTAAGGTGGTTGACACAATATGAAAAATTATGTCCTATTGAAATATTAGCTTTAAATAGTCATGCTTCTCGAAAAGGAGCTTTACATAGTATTTGCAAATTGTTATATGCCGACTTAACTGGCGAAGATATTACAGCCGAAGGAATTGATGAAAATATATTATTAAAAATAAAACTATGCAATATATGCTATCTTGAGGAATTTGCAAATCAATATATAAGCTATATATTCAAATTAAATTCTTTAGAAAAGAAAGAATTTTGGATAACGGCTTTCTTTTCTAAACTACCAATGCCTTGGGACTCTATGATTGAGAAAAAATATAATAATCTTAGAGCAGGTGGTATTCCACATAACACAGGGGCCTTAAAAAAGGCTTGTATGGAAACAGTAAAAAAGACTTGCCAGTTACAAAAGGCAAATAATCATCTTACTAAATACATACATAAATAGGATATAACGACTTCATGTTGTCCTAAATATGATCCAGATATTAACTATCAATTTGGTTGTCCCCCAACTTATGGATACAATAAACCTTTCTTTCCTTATAAGAAAAAGCATAAGAAATATTCTAAGAAACACAAGTATAAAAGAGATTATATAAATTATAAACCCAAATATAAAAGAAAGAGATATAAGGTTTCTAAGAAAAAATGGAAACCAGAACACAAAGAAAAATATAGAAAGTCTAAAAGATATAAAAAACGAAAGTTTATTAAAAGCAACAAATACAATCCTAAAAAGAATTGTAAATGTTTTAAATGCAGAAAGGAAGGACATTATTCCTACGAATGCACTGTCAATATAAAGACAGTATGGCTACAAGATTTAGAATCTTATGATATACATTTAGGAACAATTGAAGAAATACATAGTGAAACTTCTACTATATATGAAGTTGAGTCAGTATATGACTAAAACTCTCCCTCTTCTTCTGAAACCGAAGACTTAAACATAAATATGATGACGATAAATAAAACATATCATTCTGTACAAATTATACCGTTATCTAAAACAGTGATATTACCTAAAAGAGAAAATTTTAAAATTTCCAGGTCATAAAGGAGATACCATTATACGTATACAATAAATGCTACTGAAATACTATTTGTTATAGCTCTCACCATGTTTCTCTTCTTCAAAATCTTGATTGATATATCATTATTGTTTTCTGTTATTAAGAATTTATTATTATTTATTACTTGTCTTTTGATGTATTCTGGACTAGAGGCGTTTTTCTTTCGTCTGTATCTCTTAACGTTAAGTTACTTAATCTTGACGTTAGGAATGTGATTATATCTGACTTGTTATTTATTATAGGGATTATCTCAAACTCTGAATTGTTCTTATGTCTGTAGAGCACTATATTAGAAACGATGATTTCCTTTTCAGTGTAGACCTCTAGATTATGCTTTATCATCTTTTGAGTATCTTCTCCTTTTTTAGGACAGCGCCCCTTTTCGATATATGTAAAATACTTGTATTCTCTCTTACCCATCTGTATAGAAGATTTATCACACTTCTGGATATACTTGTTACTCTTGATATATCCTTTTTTTGTCTTTCCATGGTTTTCTAGATACTAGTCTAGGAGGGCAATCCTTTTGGGTATTTTTAGTTTGTTGTTTTAAAATTCTTTTGTCTTCATCCGTCCAGATAAAACCTCGATTTTTATTTATCTTTTTTAACAGTTTCTTTTGAAAATTTTGTAGTTCTAGTAGGTTCTGTTGTTGCTCTTTATCCTTTTCCTCTTTTGGTCTTTTCTTTCTTCCCTTTTTCCATTTCTCGTTATTCCAGTATTTCCTCTTTTTAGGAGAGTTATTGATTGCATTTTTCACTTCCGTATAAGATTCAGTATTTTGAATATAGTATATTAGTTTGTTCTCTTTCTCTATTTGTTTTAGATATTCTAGATATCTGTTTTGTGCTTTTGTCTCCCATGGGCTTGGAAATGTGCAAAGGAACGGATCAATCCAGTTTTGTGTCCTACTGCATTCTAAGTATTCTGAGAACATTTTGCAGTATTCTTTGAACTCGCATAGTTCAATTTTAGATATTGCATAAGCCTTGTTTTCTATTAACTTGCACAAGTTTTCTCTAATGGGAATATCCTCAGATCCAATTGATTCACTATTTTTATCCCACTCTTTTTGCGAATTTATCCATCCTATCCTTAGCAAATCATCTTCTTGTAATATTCTCGTGATGTCCCATGACTCTTTATGATTTGTGATTACGATGGTTAGGGATTGTGCCTAGTCGTTTATATCCTTGAGATGTATTTTGGACAAATCTAGATCACTAATCCTTAGGTCACTTTCTATTGGATTAATCAGCTTATCGTCAGATTTGATTTCTTTAGATTATGTCCTGTACTCATCATCTGTAACCATTCCACAGTTTTCATTCTCTGGATTCGTGATGCTCTCATTTTCTAGGTCTTCATTTAAGTTGTATATTCCAAGATCAAACTTAAAATAGTGTAACAGATCTTTATGTTGGAGATACGTCTTTTGTATCCTATTTACTAGATAGTTTTTCTCCTGAATAGTGCTATTTTGATCCATATACAATTCTTTCCAGCAATTAATTATCTCAAGTATTGAGTTGTATTCTTCTGTGGAGTATATTTTCTCGGCTTGCATCATATCTATTGGTTGACCTGGTTTATCTTGTTTTGAACTAGTTCATAATGTGTCAATGTGGTCTAATTTTCCTACAGAAAGTACTTCATCATATCCTATCGTACACTCTTCTATTCTATCAGAACTCAAGGTAAGTTCTTCATTTGTTCTCTCTATCTTATATCTACTTTCTTGGTAACTATTTTCTATTTGACTTTGTGATAGGTTATTACATTCATTTTTCTCATCTTTGTTAGGGGGTTCTTCGTATTTTAAGATAATCTCTTCAACTGTTCTTTCTACATCATTAATATCATTTTGGTAACTATTCACTTCTGGTTTAGATCGCAAAAGATCTTCCTTCACTTTTTCTTTTTCGTCCTCTTTAGTGATATTGGGTTCAACCTTTTCTTGATTAGGCTTATAGCCAAAATGACTTAATAGACCCTTAAATTTTTTATAAATTTCTTTGAGTTGTTGGGTCAGATCTTCTTTGTCTTCTCGAGTTATGTCGGAACTTTTATCCTGTTCTTTTAATCTTTCTATTCGGAGAACTACATCATCAAATTTCTTTTTGGAATATCTCGGGGTGTTCATCATATCATATATATAATTATACATGATGTCGTATTTACTATACTTTGCTCTACATATCTCGCAATTGCACAAATGTCGGTAGCCATCTAAGATGTCGGTGGATAACTAGCTCTGAGTACCCTATGGTGCCTAAAACCGTCTCCTAAGGATCACCCTACAAACGCCTACCCACGGCAACAAAGGGATTACTTCAGGAATCTAGATTTTTAGGATACTCAATTCTAGTAAGGGACACTTAGAGTGTAATTAGGATAGTAGTGATACAGGTTGTGAGAAAATATAGGTCAGAGTTATAGTCAATTTGATACCATGTAAGTGCTATAGATGCTACAAATCCTTCCCCAATTTTTTCCTAAATTTTCTGATTTTTTTATTATTTTTTCTGATTTTTCTACAGTGACATTTTCTAATTTTCGGAGATTTTTGCTACAGTAACTTTTTTGATTTTTTCAGAATTTTCTACAATTTAGAACAAACATAGAGACTTATCTAAACATACATAAACAAATACAGATTACTTAATAGAAATTCAGAAACATACAGTACATACCGGAACAGTAGCCATCACACCGGAGACTCTGTGTTACAGACTGCAGATCTCTACCGCCCAAAAAGGAACGTCCCCGGGCTCTGATACCAGGGAAATACAAACACACTACTACTACTGTCACACAGCTGAAGCAGAAAAAGAAGAAAATACCAAGAGAAATACATTCAGGCACACTTAATTATACATATGGGTGGTGGATAACTATAAGTGGATGGTGGGTTGATCGGAAGGCATAAACCAAGCAAGACGGGTGGAAGAGGATGAGAAGGTGAGAGAGGATGGTGATGAAGAGAGGGATCTGTTGAGGAGCGTCTGTAGTTTTTGTTGGATTGCTTAGAATGAAATAATTTCTCCTTCTTTTGCTTGCTTGCTCCCTGTCTTTCACTTCCCTCGGAGGCCCCTTTTATAGATGTCTTCCTTGCACGAGAAGCCATTTGAAGAATTTTTCTGGGGAAGCCTCGTCACGAGCCTTCACTTTTTGACTTCTTGTCTTTGTCAGGCATCTTCACTGCTGATGTCTTGTCTCGAATCTGCACTGTTGATGTCAGGAATCTTTACTGTAGAAGTTTTTGTCACGAATCTGTACTGTTGCTCTCAGGGACCATACTGTTGTTGCCAGGAATCTTCTCTGTGGATATCTCATCCGATGACTTGTAATGGTTTCTTCTTAATGAAGCATGTCTCTTTTTCTTTTGGTTTTCGTCTGTATCAGGCATTCTTCTGTCTCTATCAGGCTTCCTTTTCAATATTGTTGTAGAGATTCCTTAATGAGCTTGTCATGTTAGACTTCTTTTGTCATATTAGGCTATTTTTATCATATTAGGCTTTGTTTGTCTATTTTCCTTTGTAGATAATTTCATCGCTTGAGACTTCATCAGGAGTTGTCAAATGATATGAAATTTTTAGCAAACCCCCAGCTATCAACGGATTTGATTTGCCTTTACCAACTACCGTTTGAGTTGGGCTAGCCATGCTATTTCCCTCAGCATGATGAGTTGTCAAATGATATGGAATTTTTAGCAAACCCCCAGCTATCAATGGATTTGATTTGCCTTTACCAACTACCGTTTGAGTTGGGCTAGCCATGCTATTCCCCTCAGCATGATGAGTTGTCAAATTATATGGAATTTTTAGCCAACCCCCAGCTATCAACGGATTTGATTTGCCTTTACCAACTACCGTTTGAGTTGGGCTAGCCATGCTATTCTCCTCAGCATGATGAGTTGTTAAGGACTTCATTTGGACTTATGTGCCAAACTAATCCTTTCAGCAGTCTTCTGGTTTTTATAGATGGAGCAAGCTTTTTTTTTTTTTTTGAATAGGCTATATTTTTATACGAGTATACTTACAGATATTTATATAAATTACCAGAGGCTGAGATTTTTGCCATACCTGAAAATGCAGAGTCGTCTTACTTTGTTGACATAGTTGGTGGATCCCAAGCTCAGATCTAGACACAGACCATTCTTGGCACTAGAATCTTCTTGATTTTCTCTAGCTCAATGTGTCCTCATGTGCCCTCCAAGTGCATTCCCGTTCATAAACTCGATTCCACAGATGGAACACTTGTGCATTTCAGGTTTCCTTTCTTTTTCATGAAGCTTTTTTGGCCTTGACCTTCTGTGGCTTGCCCGGTGGCCTCCAAGAGCTTGGAACGAAGTGAACTGTTTGATGCATGTTTTACATTTGAATACTTGTTTATATTGTTGTTGAATAGTATTCTTATCGATACGGAGATCGATACTTCTGTCGACTTCTCCTTCTTTGATCACCCTATCTCTGGGAGTGTTGCGCACCTGCAAATATCTGAATTGCAATCTTTATTTAGTGAGGATGACTAGCTTCCTTGTGATCCTTGCCTTATATACTACTTGATGATTTTTAGCAGCATGATTTATTCTTTGGTGTAATTTCCAGGCTTCTTTTAGCTCTGGGAATCTTTGTCTTATCACTTTTGTTTTTTGTTTTTTTTTTTTTTTGTCTGAAGTGATATATTCTTACAGGGGTAATGATATCTATTGAATACCTGTTTATAACATTTATCCCGTATTGTGTATATATCTGGTCGGTATTCTACGTATACAATAAATGCTGCTGAAATACTATTTGTTATATCTCTCACCATGTTTCTCTTCTTCAAAATCTTGATTGATATATCATTATTGTTTTCTGTTATTAAGAATTTATTATTATTTATTACTTGTCTTTTGATGTATTCTGGACTAGAGGTGTTTTTCTTTCGTCTGTATCTCTTAACGTTAAGTTACTTAATCTTGACGTTAGGAGTGTGATTATATCTGACTCGTTATTTATTATAGGGATTATCTCAAACTCTAAGTTGTTCTTATGTCTGTAGAGCACTATATCAGAAAGGATGATTTCCTTTTCAGTGTAGACCTCTAGATTATGCTTTATCATCTTTTGAGTATCTTCTCCTTTTTTAGGACAGCGCCCCTTTTCGATATATGTAAAATACTTGTATTCTCTCTTACCCATCTGTGTAGAAGATTTATCACACTTCTGGATATACTTGTTACTCTTGATAAATCCTTTTTTGTCTTTCCATGGTTTTCTAGATACTAGTCTAGGTGGGTAATCATTTTGGGTATTTTTAGCTTGCTGTTTTAAAATTCTTTTGTCTTCATCCGTCCAGATAAAACCTCGATTTTTATTTATCTTTTTTAACAGTTTCTTTTGAAAATTTTGTAGTTCTAGTAGGTTCTGTTGTTGCTCTTTATCCTTTTCCTCTTTTGGTCTTTTCTTTCTTCCCTTTTTTCATTTCTCGTTATTCCAGTATTTTCTCTTTTTAGGAGAGTTATTGATTGCATTTTTCACTTCCGTATAAGATTCAGTATTTTGAATATAGTATATTAGTTTGTTCTCTTTCTCTATTTGTTTTAGATATTCTAGATATCTGTTTTGTGCTTTTGTCTCCCATGGGCTTGGAAATGTGAGAAGGAACGGATCAATCCAGTTTTGTGTCCTACTGCGTTCTAAGTATTCTGAGAACATTTTGCAGTATTCTTTGAATTCGCATAGTTCAATTTTAGATATTGCATAAGCCTTGTTTTCTATTAACTTGCACAAGTTTTCTCTAATGGGAATATTCTCAGATCCAATTGATTCACTATTTTTATCCCACTCTTTTTGCGAATTTATCCATCCTATCCTTAGCAAATCATCTTCTTATAATATTCTCGTGATGTCCCATGACTCTTTATGATTTGTGATTACAATGGTTAGGGATTGTGTCCAGTCGTTTATATCCTTGAGATGTATTTTGGACAAATCTAGATCACTAATCCTTAGGTCACTTTCTATTGGATTAATCAGCTTATCGTCATATTTGATTTCTTTAGATCATGTCCTGTACTCATCATCTGTAACAATTCCACAGTCTTCATTCTCTAGATTCGTGATGCTCTCATTTTCTAGGTCTTTATTTAAGTTGTATATTCCAGGATCAAACTTAAAATAGTGTAACAGATCTTTATTTGGAGATACGTCTCTTGTATCCTATTTACTAGATAGTTTTTCTCCTAAATAGTGATATTTTGATCCATATACAATTCTTTCCAGCAATTAATTATCTCAAGTATTGAGTTATATTCTTCTGTGGAGTATATTTTCTCGGTTTGCATCATATCTATTGGTTGACCTGGTTTATCTTGTTTTGAACTAGTTCCTAATCTATCAATGTGGTCTAATTTTCTGACAGAAAGTACTTCATCATATTCTATCATACACTCTGCTATTCTATCAGAACTCAAGATAAGTTCTTCATTTGTTCTCTCTACCTTATATCTACTTTCTTGGTAACTATTTTCTATTTGACTTTGTGATAGGTTATTACATTCATTTTTCTCATCTTTATTAGGGGGTTCTTCGTACTTTAAGATAATTTCTTCAACTGTTCTTTCTACATCATTAAATATTATTTGGGAAACTATTCACTTCTGGTTTAGATCGCAAAAGATCTTCCTTCACTTTTTCTTTTTCGTCCTCTTTAGTGATATTGGTTCAACCTTTTCTTGATTAGGTTTATATCCAAAATGACTTAATAGACCCTTAAATTTTTTATAAATTTCTTTGAGTTGTTGGGTCAGATCTTCTTTGTCTTCTAGAGTTAGGTCGGGACTTTTATCCTGTTCTTTTAATCTTTCTATTCGGAGAACTACATCATCAAATTTCTTTTTGGAATATCTCGAGGTATTCATCATATCATATATATCATTATACATGATGTCGTATTTACTACACTTTGCTCTACATATCTCACAATTGCACAACATGTCGGTAGCCATCTAAGATGTCGGTGGATAACTAGCTCTGAGTAGCCTATGGTGCCTAAAACCGTCTCCTAAGGATCACCCTACAAACGCCTACCTGCGGCAACAAAGGGATTACTTCAGGAATCTGGGCTTTTAGGATACTCAATTCTAGTAAGGAGAGTTTTGAAGCTGGAACATTAACTAGCCCTAAATGAAACTTCTACATTTAGATCAGTTACTCCATCTCAGTTTATTAGACTATATGAAGTTGGTAATGGAAAAATTATCCACCCAAAATTAGTCAATATTTAACATTTAAAATACGACAATGAAATGCAAGTGTTTCTGAAAACATTAAAACCAAAACCGCAACTTCCTATAGAAACTTTTATTGCTTCAGGAAATACTATTTCTACAACATTTATACAACCAACTATTCCAAGAAGTTTAAGTTCTACGAACTTCAGAAATACTACTCTACATCTAGAGCCTAGCAGACCAAGTACCTCTATAATTGATAACTTAGAACATACTCCTTTAGAAGGAAGAATACAAAAAATTTTAGATCAACAAAAACAAGTTTCAGAGCAAACTATTATAAGGTTACCAACTAGTTCCTTTGGACTTTCAAATGTTGGACCTTGAAACCACACCACAATTACACATTTATCTCCCTATGACTATAACACTTTCAGAAGAACATCCAAAGTTTACTATTCATACTCTTCTAGATTCAGGAGCTGAAACTAGGCTTATTCAAAAAACATTCATCTCACAACAATTCTGGATACCCTTAGCAAAAAATGCTAAACTACACGATTTCATGGGTCGACCTGTTCTAGTCACCCATAAAACAAAACTATCTGTATCCTTCTCTGATATTCATAACCAATTTCATCATTACCACTTTGAATTCGCCTTATTACCTATTGATTTTAACATCGATTGCTTAGTTGGTATGAATAATCTTCGATACTATGCTCCATTTAATACACATTACTTTACCTTTGATAATCATCCTATTCCTCGGGTCCATTTCCCGATACCTTTAGCCCACACAGCCCAGCGTGGTGAAGCGGCACAAAATCCAAATCCAAATCCTAATCATAATGATCCTAATACTTTTTACACGTATCCCATTTCAACAATATCGGATACTGAAACTATTATACATAGTCTTCTAAAACCCTTATATTCTAATGATCCTTTGTCACACTTTGACAAAGCACCACGATAATGTACTCTAACTATACTAGATCAATATAGAGATATTAAAATCAGAGTAAACAGCATAATGGTATCTCTTTTAGACAGAAAAGAATTTTCTGAACAAATCAAAGAATTATTAGACCTCAAATTAATACGACCGAGTACTAGTCCGCATTCTTCTCGTGCATTTATGGTACGAAACCATGCAGAACAAAAAAGAGCAAAAGCAAGAATGGTCATAAACTATAGAAAATTAAATAGTTATACAAAATTTGATGGTTATTTTATACGCTCTGCTGAACAACTAATAAAACAAATACAATGATCAAAATACTATAGTAAGTTTGATGCTAAATCTGGTTTCTAGCAGATAAAACTAGCCAATACAGAATCTATAGAATTAATAGCATTTAGTTGCTCTCAAAGACATTACGAGTGGTTAGTAATGCCTTTTGGTCTAAAAAATGCTCTACAAATATTTCAAAAATAGATGAACTCCATATTTGGACATCTACCCTTTGTAGTTGTCTATGTAGATGATATACTAATCTTTTCGCTTACTTTAGAAGAGCATAAACAATATTTACTACAAGTCTCAAAATTACTACTTGACAATGGAATCATTTTAAGTCCAAAAAAAATATCTCTATTTAAAACAGAAGTAGAGTTTCTTGGAAAGTATATAAAAGAAGGACAGATAGAATTACAACAGCATATATATTCAAAGATAAAAGAATTTTCTAAAACATTTAAAACTCTAAAGCAATTACAGAGTTTTTTAGGATTACTAAATTATGGAAGGAAATTTATTCCCCACTTATCTCAGCTAGTCCAAAACCTTCAAGACAACTAACAGTAGAACAATCAAAATATAAAATAGAAAATGGTGAACAACCTAGAAAATGGAATACAGACAAAATAAGTATTCAATTATCTACTACTGAAGAAAAGGAAATAGAGCAAATTAAACAACTAATCACAAATCAGCTTATATTATATTTTCCAAAAGATGAAGAATTAGTAACTCTTCAAACAGATTCTTCTGAGCAATTTTGGGCAGGCGTCTTAATAGCAAAACAAAAGGAAATCGTAGCCTACACTTCTGGCAAATTTACAAAACCACAACAAAATTATTCTGCTTACGATAAAGAAGTATTAGCCATCAAACTAGCTATAAAAAGCTTAAAAATTTATTTATTAAATCGTAGTTTTATGATTGAAACTGATAACAAAGCTGTAGCACAATTTTTGAAAAAAAGAACCATAAACAATCCTGAAGAAAATATCAGGATGATAAGAATTGCTTTATACCTTGAATATATCAATATGATGTTAAATATATTCCTGGTTATACTAATATTCTTGCAGATTTATTGACGCGTCCTAACAATGGACGAAAATCGCCTGAAAAGACTCAAGTCCATGGCTGAACAAGCCAAATGGACTACTATCAACACAACTAAGAAGACCCCGCCACAAACGGGAGGAAGCAACCAAAAGAAGACTCCTGAAAAAGGAGAAAGCAGCAAAACTACCCAGGAAACTGGAGACTCTACATCAGCTCAAGAAGCTGGCAACAACACTACAACAACCTCTACCGAGGCAAAACAATTCCCACCTCCGGGAATGATTGTTCTTCCAGTCCAAAATACTACTCCATCCTATAGCAACATCACTGCCACTCAAAGAAGAGTTCAGTCAGCATAAACTACAAGACCTACTGCAGCAGCAGTTGTCAGAGATTGGTACAATACTGATCTCAAAACATCTAATCCAAATATATATGAGCGATTGAATGGGTGCTACCGCGCTATTCAATCAAATGACTTCCATTCTTCCAAGTATTGGTTATCTCAGATTGAGCAGATGGTGCTCTCGATGTATAACCATTACGTGCAGGAAAAGACAGAGAAGCAGAACATCACAAGGACAGACTCTGATCTCTGCAATTATACACTCACTGCTCAAAGTTCAGACCTAGAGCAGAGAAAAGGAACCTGGTTTCAAGGTTCGTCCCAAGACCAACAATATTTGAGGGACATAGTTCAAGACATGGAGATCTCTGATCAGGTATACCATCCATTACATGAGTTCTATAAACTTTTAGATCTCTGCAAAATACAGATAGAAAGATACAGGCAGTTAGTGGCCGAAATTACTGTTCACAAAATGATCGGCCTAAACCAACAGAATATGATCCCTGATACTCAGCTAAGGGAATTCTTCAGAAAACTGGAAGCCACAGATATCATCGCTGTTCTTCAACAGCATGAACTTATTTTCAACAAAAATAATTCTCGAAGGATTATTTCAGGCTTTCAAGAAATTTCAAAATGCAGCAAGGCCATTCAATTCGCTTTTTGTAAATGCCTCTCATCCGGAAGAATTCCAAGATTTTTTACCACCTATCTGTCTGAAGGGAATCAAAGCTTACACCACAAGATATCAAACTACTTTCTTTTTTCGCATTTGGAGCACTTGGGAGGAGAGGAAGTATCTCAAGTTCTTCCCATCTGTCCAACTCTGGGAGCTACATAATTTTAACTATGTTCCTTCCCCATCATGCGAAAATCTGCCTGTCCTTGATCTCGAAGAAGAAACAAAAAAGGCAGCTAAAGAATTCTTTGATGAAGCATATACAAAGGCCATTTCTGGTTAAAATAGAAAATAACATTCTATTTTATGATTTTATCGGAGCATATGAACCAGCAGAAGGCAAAATTCCTAAAGTCTTGTCCTTTCTATCTTCCATCCAGTTGGGCAAGATCAGTTCCAGATCAAAAGAAGAATTCTATGAAGATCTGGAAAGAATTGAAGACGAAGACTTGGGAGGAGACAACCATCTTCAAGAAGACTTACATGAAGATGTAGAAAATGCAATGGACGAGGAAGCCCTGCACAACATCATGCAAGACTAAGCGTGGTGGGACCATCCTTATCACCATCCTTATCCTCTGCCGACAAATAGCTCAGTGCTATCCAGCTCACTCCTCACCAAAAGATGCTCCTTTATCCTCTCAAAAGCAGCCCACCGACAGCATCTTTAATAATTGTACAAAAAACTTTGTTCTTTAGCAATTATTCCAGCTTTTTCCTGTAGCACTTTTTCTGTTTAAAGACTCTATCTTAACAAATAGAAACTGTGCTTAAAAGTTTGGCTATAAATAAAGACTTCAGATGAAGGGAGGGGGCAGAGAGCTTTCCCAAACTTCTTTTTTTATCTATTATCTTCTGAATCCTTCTTGTGAATAAATCTCTAAATAGTTGTAAATTTTGAGCTTTGAAGCTGAAGCAGACGCTCTCCTGCAATTGGTATCAGAGCCAGATAGATTTTAGATCAGTTACTCCAATTGAAAGTTAGAAGACAAAGAAGCTGCTAAAACAACTATCTCTCCAAAGGAGACATATTACAGCATGGTTACATCCGGAGAGAGACTCCATGATTACAGCAGCCATCTCTCCAAAGGAGACGGCATCAAATCTCGACAATGAGTTGATTCTTGTCTGACCTGATCTAAAATCAGGATTGTCCTGATACCTTTGATTCTAGTCCGACCTGGAATTTTAATAATACATAGATACGCAGATTTACCAATGGTTAAAGTTGAACAAGATCCTTTATTCTCAACTTCTCAACCATTAAGCCCAGAAATAACCCCTGGACAAACTTCTAAAGAACCTATGTATGAATACAGAGTATATATGAATACACTATCATAAATAGAACCTCTTGAAACTCATAATACAAGTATAGAAAATAGTCAAGGTGAGCAATATGAAATTACAGATGAAAATATTGAAAGATTAAAACTTTCAATACCCCATGCAAAACCAAATGAAGTATATAATCCTCAATCTAGACTTAAATCTATCTGGACTAACAAAAATACATATATATTTGAACGTATGCAAGGAAATATCGAATTAAAAGGAGATGAAGATTTCACTTCTATAAAGATATTAAATCTTGCGCAAATTGAAAAATTAAAACTCAAATATCCTCGAAAGAAATATTTACGTATTGGATTAATACAAATAAAGATAACCGGTTTATTTAGATCTGGAATAGATACACCAGTAATGATAATATGTTGTGATGAAAGAATTATCAATAATCCTCTAAATAGTATATTAGGAGAAGCAAAATCAAATTTAGCTAATAGAATATTTGGTGTAAATATACATCCAGATTTTTGTATCAGCTTAAATGACATCAATATAGAAAAGGCATGTACTCTATCTATAAATCTAAAAGGAATAGAAATGTTTCCTGGATCCAAAGTTTTAGGAATCCAATGGGAAGATTGTCTAGCCTAAATGAAACTTCTACATTTAGATCAGTTACTCCATCTCAGTTTATTAGACTATATGAAGTTGGGAATGGAAAAATTATCCATCCAAAATTAGTCAATATTAAACATTTAAAATACGACAATGAAATGCAAGTGTTTCTGAAAACATTAAAACCAAAACCGCAACTTCCTATAGAAACTTTTATTGCTTCAGGAAATACTATTTCTACAACATTTATACAACCAACTATTCCAAGAAGTTTAAGTTCTACGAACTTCAAAAATACTACTCTACATCTCGAGCCTAGCAGACCAAGTACCTCTATAATTGATAACTTAGAACATACTCCTTTAGAAGGAAGAACACAAAAAATCTTAGATCAACAAAAATAAGTTTCAGAGCAAAATATTATAAGGTTACCAACTAGTTCATTTGGACTTTCAAATGTTGGACCTTGAAACCACACCACAATTACACATTTATCTCCCTATGACTATAACACTTTCAGAAGAACATCCAAAGTTTACTATTCATACTCTTCTAGATTCAGGAGCTGAAACTAGGCTTATTCAAAAAACATTCATCTCACAACAATTCTGGATACCCTTAGCAAAACATGCTAAACTACACGATTTCATGGGTCGACCTGTTCTAGTCACCCATAAAACAAAACTATCTGTATCCTTCTCTGATATTCATAACCAATTTCATCATTACCACTTTGAATTCGCCTTATTACCTATTGATTTTAACATCGATTGCTTAGTTGGTATGAATAATCTTCGACACTATGCTCCATTTAATACACATTACTTTACCTTTGATAATCATCCTATTCCTCAGGTCCATTTCCCGATACCTTTAGCCCACACAGCCCAGCGTGGTGAAGCGACACAAAATCCAAATCCAAATCCTAATCATAATGATCCTAATACTTTTTACACGTATCCCATTTCAACAATATCGGATACTGAAACTATTATACATAGTCTTCTAAAACCCTTATATTCTAATGATCCTTTGTCACACTTTGACAAAGCACCACGATAATGTACTCTAACTATACTAGATCAATATAGAGATATTAAAATCAGAGTAAACAGTATAATGGTATCTCTTTTAGACAGAAAAGAATTTTCTGAACAAATCAAAGAATTATTAGACCTCAAATTAATACAACCGAGTACTAGTCCGCATTCTTCTCATGCATTTATGGTACGAAACCATGCAGAACAAAAAAGAGCAAAAGCGAGAATGGTCATAAACTATAGAAAATTAAATAGTTATACAAAATTTGATGGTTATTTTATACCCTCTGCTGAACAACTAATAAAACAAATACAAGGATCAAAATACTATAGTAAGTTTGATGCTAAATCTGGTTTCTAGCAGATAAAACTAGCTAATACAGAATCTATAGAATTAACAGCATTTAGTTTCCCTCAAGGACATTACGAGTGGTTAGTAATGACTTTTGGTCTAAAAAATGCTCCACAAATATTTCAAAAATGGATTAACTCCATATTTGGACATCTACCCTTTGTAGTTGTCTATGTAGATGATATACCAATCTTTTCGCTTACTTTAGAAGAGCATAAACAATATTTACTACAAGTCTTAAAATTACTACTTGACAATGGAATCATTTTAAGTCCAAAAAAGATATCTCTATTTAAAACAGAAGTAGAGTTTCTTGGAAAATATATAAAAGAAGGATAGATAGAATTACAACAGCATATATATTCAAAGATAAAAGAATTTCCTAAAACATTTAAAACTCTAAAGCAATTACAGAGTTTTTTAGGATTACTAAATTATGGAAGGAAATGCTCCCTGTCTTTCACTTCCCTCGGAGGCCCCTTTTATAGATGTCTTCCTTGCACGAGAAGCCATTTAAAGAATCTTTATGTGGAAGTCTCGTCACGAGCCTTCACTTTTTGACTTCTTGTCTCTGTCAGGCATCTTCACTGCTGATGTCTTGTCTCGAATCTGCACTGTTGATGTCAGGAATCTTTACTGTAGAAGTCTTTGTCACGAATCTGTACTGTTGCTGTTAGGGACCGTACTGTTGTTGCCAGGAATCTCCTCTGTGGATATCTCATCAGATGACTTGTAATGGTTTCTTCTTGATGAAGCATGCCTCTTTTTCTTTTGGTTTTCATCTGTATCAGGCATTCTTCTGTCTCTATCAGGCTTCCTTTTCAATATTGTTGTAAAGATTCCATGATGAAATTGTCATGTTAGACTTCTTTTGTCATATTAGGCTATTTTTGTCTTATTAGGCTTTGTTTGTCTATTTTCCTTTGTAGATAATTTCATCGCTAGAGACTTCATCAGGAGTTGTCAAATGATATGGAATTTTTAGCAAACCCCCAACTATCAACGGATTTGATTTGCCTTTACCAACTACCGTTTGAGTTGGGCTAGCCATGCTATTCCCCTCAGCATGATGAGTTGCCAAATGATATGGAATGTTTAGCAAACCCCCAGCTATCAACGGATTTGATTTGCCTTTACCAACTACCGTTTGAGTTGGGCTAGCCATGCTATTCCCCTCAGCATGATGAGTTGTCAAATTGTATGGAATTTTCAGCAAACCCTCAACTATCAACAGATTTGATTTGCCTTTACCAACTACCGTTTGAGTTGGGCTAGCCATGCTATTCTCCTCAGCATGATGAGTTGTTAAGGACTTCATTTGGATTTATGTGCCAAACTAATCCTTTCAGCAGTCTTTTGGTTTTATAGATGGAGCAAGCTTTTTTTTTTTTTTTTTTTGAATAGGCTATATTTTTATACGAGTATACTTACAGATATTTATATAAATTACCAGAGGCTGAGATTTTTGCCATACCTGGAAATGCAAGGTCGTCTTACTTTGTTTACATAGCTGGTGGATCCCAAGCTCAGATCTAGACACAGACCATTCTTGACACTAGAATCTTCTTGATTTTCTCTAGCTCTATGTGTCCTCATGTGCCCTCCAAGTGCATTCCCGTTCATAAACTCGATTCCACAGATGGAACACTTGTGCATTTTAGGTTTCCTTTCTTTTTCATGTAGCTTTTTTGGCCTAGACCTTATGTGGCTTGCCCGGTGACCTCCAAGTGCTTGGAACGAAGTGAACTGTTTGCTGCATGTTTTACATTTGAATACTTGTTTATATTGTTGTTGAATAGTATTTTACCGATACGGAGATTGATACTTCTGTCGACTTCTACTTCTTTGATCACCCTATCTCTTGGAGTGTTGCGCACCTGCAAATATCTGAATTGCAATCTTGATTTAGTGAGGATGACTAGCTTCCTTGTGATCCTTGCCTTATATACTGCTTGATGATTTTTAGCAGCATGATTTATTCTTTGGTGTAATTTCCAGGCTTCTTTTAGCTCTGGGAATCTTTGTCTTATCACTTTTGTTTTTTTTTTTTGTTTTTGTCTGAAGTGATATATTCTTACAGGGGTAATGATATCTATTGAATACCTGTTTATAACATTTATCCCGTATTATGTATATATCTGGTCGGTATTCTACGTATACAATAAATGCTGCTGAAATACTATTTGTTATAGCTCTCACCATGTTTCTCTTCTTCAAAATCTTGATTGATGTATTATTATTGTTTTCTGTTATTAAGAATTTATTATTATTTATTACTTGTCTTTTGATATATTCTGGACTAGAGGCGTTTTTCTTTCGTCTGTATCTCTTAACGTTAAGTTACTTAATCTTGACGTTAGGAGTGTGATTATATCTGACTCGTTATTTATTATAGGGATTATCTCAAACTCTAAATTGTTCTTATGTCTGTAGAGTACTATATCAGAAAGGATGATTTTCTTTTCAGTGTAGACCTCTAGATTATGCTTTATCATCTTTTGAGTATCTTCTCCTTTTTTAGGACAACGCCCCTTTTCGATATATGTAAAATACTTGTATTCTCTCTTACCCATTTGTGTAGAAGATTTATCACACTTCTGGATATACTTGTTACTCTTGATAAATCCTTTTTTGTCTTTCCATGGTTTTCTAGATACTAGTCTAGGTGGGTAATCCTTTTGGGTATTTTTAGCTTGCTGTTTTAAAATTCTTTTGTCTTCATCCGTCCAGATAAAACCTCGATTTTTATTTATCTTTTTTAACAGTTTCTTTTGAAAATTTTGTAGTTCTAGTAGGTTCTGTTGTTGCTCTTTATCCTTTTCCTCTTTTGGTCTTTTCTTTCTTCCCTTTTTCCATTTCTCGTTATTACAGTATTTCCTCTTTTTAGGAGAGTTATTGATTGCATTTTTCACTTCCGTATAAGATTCAGTATTTTGAATATAGTATATTAGTTTGTTCTCTTTCTCTATTTGTTTTAGATATTCTAGATATCTGTTTTGTGCTTTTGTCTCCCATGGGCTTGGAAATGTGCGAAGGAACGGATCAATCCAGTTTTGTGTCCTACTGCGTTCTAAGTATTCTGAGAACATTTTGCAGTATTCTTTGAATTCGCATAGTTCAATTTTAGATATTGCATAAGCCTTGTTTTCTATTAACTTGCACAAGTTTTCTCTAATCGGAATATCCTCATATCCAATTGATTCACTATTTTTATCCCACTCTTTTAGCTAATTTATCCATCCTATCCTTAGCAAATCATTTTCTTGTAATATTCTCGTGATGTCCCATGACTCTTTATGATTTTTGATTACGATGGTTAGGGATAGTGCCCAGTCGTTTATATCCTTGAGATGTATTTTGGACAAATCTAGATCACTAATCCTTACGTCACTTTCTATTGGATTAATCAGCTTATTGTCAGATTTGATTTCTTTAGATCCTGTCCTGTACTTATCATCTGTAACCATTCCACAGTCTTCATTCTCTGGATTCGTGATGCTCTCATTTTCTAGGTCTTTATTTAAGTTGTATATTCCAGGATCAAACTTAAAATAGTGTAACAGATCTTTATGTTGGAGATACGTCTCTTGTATCCTATTTACTTGATAGTTTTTCTCCTGAAAAGTGCTATTTTGATCCATATACAATTCTTTCCAGCAATTAATTATCTCAAGTATTGAGTTGTATTCTTCTGTGGAGTATATTTTTTCGGCTTGCATCATATCTATTGGTTGACCTGGTTTATCTTGTTTTGAACTAGTTCCTAATCTGTCAATGTGGTCTAATTTTCCTACAGAAAGTACTTCATCATATCCTATCATACACTCTTCTATTCTATCAGAACTCAAGATAAGTTCTTTATTTGTTCTCTCTACCTTATATCTACTTTCTTGGTAACTATTTTCTATTTGACTTTGTGATAGGTTATTACATTCATTTTTCTCATCTTTATTAGGGGGTTCTTCGTACTTTAAGATAATCTCTTCAACTGTTCTTTCTGCATCATTAATATCATTTTGGTAACTATTCACTTCTGGTTTAGATCGCAAAAGATCTTCCTTCACTTTTTCTTTTTCGTCCTCTTTAGTGATATTGGGTTCAACCTTTTCTTGATTAGGCTTATATCCAAAATGACTTAATAGACCTTTAAATTTTTTATAAATTTCTTTGAGTTGTTGGGTCAGATCTTCTTTGTCTTCTAGAGTTTGGTTGGGACTTTTATCCTGTTCTTTTAATCTTTCTATTCGGAGAACTACATCAGTTGATTTAGCAGCTTCTTTGTCTTCTATCTCTACAACAACTATCTCAACAAAGAAATTGGTTACATCCGGATGTAACCATGATTTTAGATCAGGATTGTCCTAAATCCTGATGCCAAAGAAAATGGTTACCCCGATAATGGCGTAAGATACTAACATCTAGTTTTACTAAAGAAATTCAGGATTGTCCTAAATCCCGAGGCGTCTAGAGGGAGGAAAGTCAATTGCCTCCGCATTATGACTACTAAATCTAGGAGCCAAAAAGTTACCGATGCGCTCACTGCTTTGAAGTTACATATGACAAAAGACATCACATAGATCTCCAATAGCTTTTGACAGTAGACGATTCTCTATTGTCAAATCAAAGAGACGATTTGCCGCATATCACTACTTCTTCTTCCTCAGCATATTCATAGGAAGAGAAAGATCTGTTTGTTATGTCGTTTCACTTTCATAGGAAGTTTCTCAACAAAAACAAGCCTGAGTTTAATTGCCATTACCTGTCTTTGGTGCGAGGGGGATTGACCTTCTTTTGCCTTCTCCTGCTCGTCACTATACGTCAAATCTCGAAGAGGCTTTCCGCAATAAGAAGAATAGGCTGCATCCGATTCCTCTTCTACCTTTTTGATTTGAGAGATCCGTCGAATTGCTTTCGGCAAGGAACTTTGTCATATTAAATGACGTATTCCAGGCCAGGCACTTTCCTCATTAAAAAGTGCAATCACAACTGTCGAAGCGAATTCTCTACCATCTCCGAGAATCTCGTCTTAGGACAAAATTCCCAGGTTTTCATAAACTGTCACGCTTTCAATTGGACTCTGGCACGACTCTGTCCTAACTCTTTCGAGTAAGCAAGCGCTACACTCCTCGTCAAACTGGATCAAATAGGAGATTCCCTGAACCCCCAAAAACTATGGTTTTCCTACCCACAGATCTGCCCTAGCCCTTTTAGGTTATTTTGTGGGATAGACGAAGACTCGTCGGGTGGGATAACCATTCGTCAGGATAATCAAACCTTCCAGTCGTCAGTGCTACAGAATTCCCTGCTCGTGGAAGGTTTGAATGAAGAATGCACAGTTGACGAGGGTAACTATCCTCTCAGATTCGAAGAGAGGGCCGAAGCGAAGCACTCAACCGACGAGGACACGCACATAACAATTCCACATGAATTTCGTTGATTTGAAAATGTAGATTTGTTGATTGTTGCATTCGATTAGAAAGTCTTGCGTCAGGGCGAACATACAACTAAACTATAGGAATGTCATACATAAAAAAAGGGTTTGCTTCATTACACATGTAGTGAGAGGAAAGGCTGTCCCAGGCCAGTCCAATCTATGTTTTGCCTTTCTGACGGTAGTACGTCACTACTCCCATTTGGGATTTTCATCCCCCCGTCGCCCCTACCTATGCGAGTCCAAAATAACCCGATGTTGTAACAACTGAATATGTCAAAGACACAGGTTCAGGTATGTCTTTCTCCCAGATCCTGATCCCCTTTCTATCAGCCGTTAGAGTAGTGTCAAATAGAACATTCCTCCATTGTTTGGGCATATGTCAGAAAAGGCGTCAGATCGAAGAAGGGATGCCCATCGTCAATTGCTTTGGAAGGATGGGCTGGGACATGTGAGTGATTAAAGAAAAGCTATTGTCAGAGTTCCGAGCCTGATTCATCAACATAGGAAGAGTGGACTAATGAACCTTCAGTATAGGAAAGATTCGCTTTCGATGAAAAGTTATCGATGAGCAAAACCTGATCATGGAATGTACTAAATCGATAGGTGTATCGGAGTTGCGGTCCTAGAACATGCAGATAAGGAAGATGAGTATGGGTCCCATGCCATCAAATTGGAAAGGGGATGGTGCTTTAGCCGAAGAAGTGGGTGTGACCTGAACCGATGAATGATGTGTCTTTGGACAGCCCTTCGACGAGTGGGGAGGGGATATCTTGCCCTAGTCGGACGTCGCTTCGTCAGTAAGAGGTTCTTTACTTTGCAATACTCGAGAAGGAAAAACGACAAGAACAAGAAAAGCAAGCTCTGAGGCAAGCTCGGATTCTGAAACTGAAGCCTGATCTTCTTCCGACGGTGAAAGAACAAAGATTGAAGTCGACTCTAGATCTTCGTCGATATGAGAGTTTGCCGCTCTGGTTATTTCAGCTCTGATACCAAACTTTTATAAACTAGACACGTTATTTTCTTTCTTTCTTTCTTTAGTTAGCTAGATATTAGTATCGCTTTGACCATTTTCTCTCCAGCACTTGTAACCTCTAAGAGTGGCTTTCATCTTAGAGTTAGGCTGCACTGACCTTTTAGTCTTTTACAGACATAGTCCACCATGGGCCTATTACTCGGCTTCAGAGAGAGAGAGCACAACCATGATTCGTTTCCTACTTCATGGCGTAAGATACTAACATCTAGTTTCACGAAACAAATTAAGAAAATAACATGTCTAGCTAGTTTAGCCTGACATGGCTAAGAAAGAAAGTACTTACAAAAAAGAAGAGGAACTATGCACAAGGCTCTGATACCAATTGCAGGAGAGCGTCTGCTTCAGCTTCAAAGCTCAAAATTTACAACTATTTAGAGATTTATTCACAAGAAGGATTCAGAAGATAATAGATAAAAAAAGAAGTTCGGGAAAGCTCTCTGCCCCCTCCCTTCATCTGAAGTCTTTATTTATAACCAAACTTTTAAGTACAGTAAGATTCTATTTGATAAGATAGAATCTTTAAACAAAAAAAGTGCTACAGGAAAAAGCTAGAATAATTGCTAAAGAACAAAGTTTTTTGTACAATTATGAAAGATGCTATCGGTGGGCTGCTTTTGAGAGGATAAAGGAGCATCTTTTGGTGAGGAGTGAGCTGGATAGCACTAGCTATTTGTCGGCAGAGGATAAGGATGGTGATAAGGATGGTCCCACCACGCTTAGTCTTGCATGATGTTGTGCAGGGCTTCCTCGTCCATTGCATTTTCTACATCTTCATGTAAGTCTTCTTGGAGATGGTTGTCTCCTCCCAAGTCTTTGTCTTTAATTCTTTCCAGATCTTCATAAAATTCTTCTTTTGATCTGGAACTGATCTTGCCCAACTGGATGGAAGATAGAAAGGACAAGACTTTAGGAATTTTGCCTTCTGCTGGTTCATATGCTCCGATAAAATCATAAAATAGAATGTTATTTTCTATTTTAATGGAGTGGACTCCAGAAATGGCCTTTGTATATGCTTTATCAAAGAATTCTTTAGCTGCCTTTTTTGTTTCTTCTTCGAGATCAAGGACAGGCAGATTTTCGCATGATGGGGAAAGAACATAGTTAAAATTATGTAGCTCCCAGAGTTGGACAGATGGGAAGATCTTGAGATACTTCCTCTCCTCCCAAGTGCTCCAAATGCAAAAAAAGAAATTAGTTTGATATCTTGTGGTGTAAGCTTTGATTCCCTTCAGACAGATAGGTGGTAAAAAATCTTGGAATTCTTCCGGATGAGAGGCATTTACAAAAAGCTCATGAACAAGGCCGAGCTGAATGGCCTTGCTGCATTTTGAAATTTCTTGAAAGCCTGAAATAATTCTTGGAGAATTATTTTTGTTGAAAATAAGTTCATGCTGTTGAAGAACAGCGATGATATCTGTGGCTTCCAGTTTTCTGAAGAATTCCCTTAGCTGAGTATCAGGGATCATATTCTATTGGTTTAGGCCGATCATTTTGTGAACAGTAATTTCGGCCTCTAACTGCCTGGATCTTTCTGTCTGTATTTTGCAGAGATATAAAAGTTTATAGAACTCAGGTAACAGATTGTATACCTGATCAGAGATCTCCATGTCTTGAACTATGTCCCTCAAATATTGTTGGTCTTGGGACGAACCTTGAAACCAGGTTCCTTTTCTCTGCTCTAGGTCTGAACTTTGAGTAGTGAGTGTATAATTGCATAGATCAAAGACTGTCCTTGTGATGTTCTGCTTCTCTGTCTTTTCCTGCACGTAATGGTTAAACATCGAGAGCACCATCTGCTCAATCTGAGATAACCAATACTTGGAAGAATGGAAGTCATTTGATTGAATAGCGTGGTAGCACCCATTCAATCGCTCATATATATTTGGATTAGATGTTTTGAGATCAGTATTGTACCAATCTCTGACAACTGCTGTTGCAGTAGGTCTTGTAGTTTGTGCTGACTGAACTCTTCTTTGAGTGGCAGTGATGTTGCTGTAGGATGGAATAGTATTTTGGACTGGAAGAACAGTCATTCCCGGAGGTGGGAATGGTTTTGCCTCTGTAGAGGTTGTTGTAGTGTTGTTGCCAGCTTCTTGAGCTGATGTAGAGTCTCCAGTTTCCTGGATAGTTTTGCTGCTTTCTCCTTTTTCAGGAGTCTTCTTTTGGTTGCTTCCTCCCGTTTGTGGCGGGGTCTTCTTAGTTGTGTTGATAGTAGTCCATTTGTCTTGTTCAGCCATGGACTTGAGTCTTTTCAGGCGATCTTCGTCCACTGTTAGGACGCGTCAATAAATCTGCAAGAATATTAGTATAACCAGGAATATATTTAACATCATATTGATATATTTCAAGGTATAAAGTAATTCTTATACTCCTGATATTTTCTTCAGGATTGTTTATGGTTCTTTTTTTCAAAAATTGTGCTACAGCTTTGTTATCAGTTTCAATCATAAAACTACGATTTAATAAATAAATTTTTAAGCTTTTTATAGCTAGTTTGATGGCTAATAATTCTTTATCATAAGCAGAATAATTTTGTTGTGGTTTTGTAAATTTGCCAGAAGTGTAGGCTACTATTTCCTTTTGTTTTGCTATTAAGACGCCTGCCCAAAATTTCTCAGAAGCATCTGTTTGAAGAGTTACTAATTCTTCATCTTTTGAAAAATATAATATAAGCTGATTTGTGATTAGTTGTTTAATTTGCTCTATTTCCTTTTCTTCAGTAGTAGATAATTGATACTTATTTTGTCTGTATTCCATTTTCTAGGTTGTTCACCATTTTCTATTTTATATTTTGATTGTTCTACTATTAGTTTGTCTTGAAGGTTTTGGACTAGTTGAGTAAGTGAGGAATAAATTTCCTTCCATAATTTAGTAATCCTAAAAAACTCTGTAATTGCTTTAGAGTTTTAAATGTTTTAGGAAATTCTTTTATCTTTGAATATATATGCTGTTGTAATTCAATCTGTTTTTCTTTTATATATTTTCCAAGAAACTCTACTTCTGTTTTAAATAGAGATATATTTTTTGGACTTAAAATGATTCCATTGTCAAGTAGTAATTTTAAGACTTGTAGTAAATGTTGTTTATGCTCTTCTAAAGTAAGCGAAAAGATTAGTATATCATCTACATAGACAACTACAAAGGGTAGATGTCCAAATATGGAGTTCATCCATTTTTAAAATATTTGTGGAGCATTTTTTAGACCAAAAGGCATTACTAACCACTCGTAATGTCCTTGAGGGCAACTAAATGCTGTTAATTCTACAGATTCTGTATTGGCTAGTTTTATCTGCCAGAAACCAGATTTAGCATCAAACTTACTATAGTATTTTGATCCTTGTATTTGTTTTATTAGTTGTTCAGCAGAGGGTATAAAATAACCATCAAATTTTGTATAACTATTTAATTTTCTATAGTTTATGACCATTCTCGCTTTTCCTCTTTTTTGTTCTGCATGGTTTCGTACCATAAATGCAGGAGAAGAATGCAGACTAGTACTCGGTCGTATTAATTTGAGGTTTAATAATTCTTTGATTTGTTCAGAGAATTCTTTTCTGTCTAAAGGAGATACCATTATACTGTTTACTCTGATTTTAATATCTCTATATTGATCTAGTATAGTTAGAGTACAATATCGTGGTGCTTTGTCAAAGTGTGACAAAGGATCATTAGAATATAAGGGTTTTAGAAAACTATGTATAATAGTTTCAGTATCCGATATTGTTGAAATGGGATACATGTAAAAAGTATTAGGATCATTATGATTAGGATTTGGATTTGGATTTTGTGCCGCTTCACCACGCTGGGCTGTGTGGGCTAAAGGTATTGGGAAATGGACCCGAGGAATAGGATGATTATCAAAGGTAAAGTAATGTGTATTAAATGGAGCATAGTGTCAAAGATTATTCATACCAACTAAGCAATCGATGTTAAAATCAATAGGTAATAAGGCGAATTCAAAGTGGTAATGATGAAATTGGTTATGAATATCAGGGAAGGATACAGATAGTTTTGCTTTATGGGTGACTAGAACAGGTCGACCCATGAAATCGTGTAGTTTAGCATTTTTTGTTAAGGGTATCCAGAATTGTTATGGGATGAATGTTTTTTGAATAAGGTTAGTTTCAGCTCCTGAATCTAGAAGAGTATGTATAGTAAACTTTGGATGTTCTTCTGAAAGTGTTATAGTCATAGGGAGATAAATGTGTAATTGTGGTGTGGTTTCAAGGTCCAACATTTGAAAGTCCAAAGGAACTAGTTGGTAACCTTATAATATTTTGCTCTGAAACTTGTTTTTATTGATCTAAGATTTTTTGTGTTCTTCCTTCTAAATGAGTATGTTCTAAGTTATCAATTATAGAGGTTCTTTGTCTGCTAGGCTCTAGATGTAGAGTAGTATTTCTGAAGTTCGTAGAACTTAAACTTCTTGGAATAGTTAGTTGTATAAATGTTGTAGAAATAGTATTTCCTGAAGCAATAAAAGTTTCTATAGGAAGTTGCGGTTTAGGTTTTAATGTTTTCAGAAACACTTGCATTTCATTGTCGTATTTTAAATGTTTAATATTGAGTAATTTTGGGTGGATAATTTTTCCATTCCCAACTTCATATAGTCTAATAAACTGAGATAGAGTAACTGATCTAAATGTAGAAGTTTCATTTAGGGCTTGACAATGTTCCCATTGGATTTCTAAAACTTTAGATCCAGGAAGCATTTCTATCCTTTTAGATTTATAGATAGAGTACATGCCTTTTCTATATTGATGTCATTTAAGCTGATACAAAAATCTGGATGTATATTTACACCAAATATTCTGTTAGCTAAATTTGATTTTGCTCCTCCTAATATACTATTTAGAGGATTATTGATAATTCTTTCGTCACAACATATAATCATTACTGGTGTATCTATTCCAGATCTAAATAAACCGGTTATCTTTATTTGTATTAATCCAATATGTAAATATTTCTTTCGAGGATATTTGAGTTTTAATTTTTCAATTTGCGCAAGATTTAATATCTTTATAGAAGTGAAATCTTCATCTCCTTTTAATTCGATATTTCGTTGCATACGTTCAAATATATATGTATTTTCGTTAGTCCAGATAGATTTAAGTCTAGATTGAGGATTATATACTTCATTTGGTTTTGCATGGGGTATTAAAAGTTTTAATCTTTCAATATCTTCATCTGTAATTTGATATTGCTCATCTTGACTATTTTCTATACTTGTATTATGAGTTTCAAGAGGTTCTATTTCTGATAGTGTATTCATATATACTCTGTATTCATACATAGGTTCTTTAGAAGTTTGTCCAGGGGTTATTTCTGGGCTTAATGGTGGAGAAGTTGAGAATAAAGGATCTTGTTCAACTTTAACCATTGGTAAATATTTGTATCTATGTATTATTAAAATTCCAATAGGAGTTCCTAACGGAATTAGATATGGGTGCTTTTCTAAGCTTGTGCTTTTTGTTGTTGTACAAGTATTTTGGTCTGTCATGGATTCTATTAATCCATAAGTTATAAAGATATTTCTTATAGTATGGTATTTTTAATTTTGGATTTCTCCGTAATATCCATAAGGTATTCTTATGATTAAGTCTAGGTAGATTTCAGTTGTTTGATATCTCTGTAGACTATAAGTTTTGTTTGCATAGAGTATATAACTTGGAAATTTTAAAATTTCCCGTTTAGGCAATATTACGGTTTTAGATAAAGGTATAATTTGTATAGAATGATATGTTTTGTTTATTGTCATCATATTTATGTTTAAATCTTCTGTTTCAGAAGAAGAGGGAGAGCTTTCGTCATATACCGACTCTACTTCATATATAGTAGATGTTTCACTATGTATTTCTTCAATTGTTCCTAAATGTATATCATAGGATTCTAAATCTTGTAGCCATACTGTCTTTATATTGACAATACATTCGTAGGAATAATGTCCTTCTTTTCCACATTTAAAACATTTACAATTCTTTTTAGGATTGTATTTGTTACTTTTAATAAACTTTCGTTTTTTATTTCTTTTAGATTTTCTATATTTTTCTTTATATTCCGGTTTCCATTTTTTCTTAGAAACCTTGTATCTCTTTTTCTTATATTTTGGTTTATAATTTGTATAGTCTCTTTATACCTGGGTTTCTTAGAATATTTCTTATGCCTTTTCTTATAAGGAAAGAAAGGTTTATTGTATCCATAAGTTGGGGGACAACCAAATTGATAGTTAATATCTGGGTCATATTTAGGACAACACGAAGTTGTTATATCTGATTTATGTATGTATTTAGTAAGATGATTATTTGGCTTTTGTAATTGGCAAGTCTTTTTAACTATTTCCATACAAGCCCTTTTTAAGGTATCTGTACTGTGTAGAACACCTGCTTTAAGATTATTATATTTTTTCTCTATCATTGAATCCCATGGCATAGGTAGTTTTGAAAAGAAAGCAATTATCCAAAACTCTTTCTTCTCTAGAGAATTTAGTTTAAATATATAACTTATATATTGGTTTACAAATTCTTCAAGATAACATATATTACAGAGCTTCATTTTTAATAACATACTTTCATTTATTCCTTCAGCTGTAATATCCTCGCCAGTTAAGTCGGCATATAATAATTTGCAAATACTATGTAAAGCTCCTTTTCGAGAAGCATGACTATTTAAAGTTAATATTTTATTAGGACATAACTTTTCATATTGTGTTAACCATCTTAATGCTATGCCTTGCCAATAACCACAAGCAAGTAATACAAAATCTTTATGTGGTACACTGTCTGGTATTAATGAATTTGTTCCTACCATTAATTGTTCCCAATTTACTATATAATCTCTTAATTCGTTTGATGGTATATGATCTATATTAAATATCAAATTTTCTGTAGTTCTATGATGTCTGTTACTCTGTCTATATATATAAGATTCCACATAACTTTCTGCAGTATCTCTATGATACATATTATCATATGTACCTTCCGGTTGATGAGGAGGTGGTTGTGGATGTCTGGGATGATGTATTATGGAAGATTCTCCTTGTTCCATATGAACATATAAATTTTCCTCGGTAGAAGACTCCTCGTTAGAGGGTATATATAGTGTATCAGATTCCTCGTTAGAGGATATATATGTATATGTTTCCTCTTTAGAGGATATAGACAACTCATCATCAAAAGAACTTTCAACAGAAACAAAGCTATCATCAGAAAAGGTTTTTTCCGAAGTTTTTTCATTAGAAAAGTATTTGATAGAAGCATAATTTTTTTCATAAAAATCAAAAAGTTTTTTAGAGTCTATTTTTCCGTTTAATTCTTTTGTTTGCAAAAGTTTGTACTGCAAATATTTTTGGTAATCAATTTCATTTGGATCAATGTTTTTTAAAGATTTTGAAGAAGTTTTTAGCATACGGACAGATCCAAATCTTTCTTTAGAAGTAAAAGTTGGAAAACTTAAAAACATTTGCAAAGTAGAAAGTTTTTGAGGAACAAGGTATAATTGATCGCTTAAATAATTTAGCATATTGTTTTGTTATTCAGTAGTACCATTACAAGGAAGATGTATACTATGTTCATGAGAATTTAAATTGAAAGGACATTCATAACTTTCAGGTACGATCTGACAGTTCTCAATAGAATAAATTGATATTTTTATAAGGAGGGTAAAAGCAAATGTCTGACTATGTATCAAACTGACGACAGAACAATATTCTCTCGTGCTCAGAACTAATTGCCACTTTTAATGACCTGGGGAGACGTCACATCCTTAGAATTTGACGAATGGCGGGTCTTGTGATTAGACGGGCATAGACTGGACAAGATGACGGGAGTAACGTCCCGCGTACTGACGGTGCTTTAAGGAAAAACCCTCCCAATTTCTATGCCTCGAGTTGGTGGATCCCCATCAGTCGGATTTCATTAAAGGCAGGAAGATCAGTGAAAACATTCGTCATGGCTCATGAGCTGGTCCGTTACTTTCATAGAGCAAGAAAGGAAATCCTGACTTTTTGCGCCAATTTAGATATTCGCAAGGCATACGACTCAGTTCCGTCGGGATGTTATCCTCAATACTCGTCGAATACGTTGAAGTTTCCTGAAATGTCAGCTAAGATTATTAGATACCTTTACAGTTATGATTAACGTATCCCCATTGGGATTCTTCACAGGGGCTATGGTTTGAGACAAGTGTCTCATAAGAGCCGGTATTTTCACCCTAGTCATGGAAATATTTAGCTGGAAGTTGGAAAGGGAAGTAAACAACAACAACCTGATCACCCATTCGACGAAGATTTAAGAAGCATAGAGTTTATGGAGAAATATATGCTGATAATTTTATCAGAGATTCACAGATAGCTCTGTGCGTAATGCATTGGCCATCAACTGACGCCGTCAGCTTCAGCTTCTTTGTTTTAGCTGTACAGAGGCTGCTAAAACAACTATATGAAGAAGGCAACCCTGCGGTTGGATTACTTGGAGAAGAATCCGGAAAATTCGAATACTACGTTCTATATGGGAAACCAAAAATGAAAAAATTAATCCCAAGGTCACAGCTGAACCAACAAATAATGCCAGAATCGGCATTCGTGCCTACGGGATGGGACGACCCTGACCCATCTACAAATGGATGGATGGATCTTGCATCTCCAGAAACTTCAGTATCCGATAATTTTATCAGTTTCTTGTAAATATAAATATTAAAAAAAAAAAAAAGGGGAGGAAGGTATACATATATATAATACTAAAAGGATTAAGTTTGGCATATAGCCCAAATGAAATCCTTGACAAACTCATCATGCCGAGGGGAATGGCATGGCTAGCCCAACTCAAACGGTAGTTGGTAAAGGCAAGTCAAATCCGTTGATAGCTGGAGGTTTGCTAAAAATCTCATATCATAATCTCTGCAACAACATTTGACAAAAGAAGCCTGACAAAACAGAAATTCTCTCTAAGCATCAGATTCTCTTTCAAGAAAAACCAAGTGAATGCCTGATAAAGACAGAAGTAGCCTAATACAATCAAATATGTGGGCTCCCATGTTTTCATCAAAATGAGAGCCTGATATATCCAAAAAAGGTACAGGCTACATCAATTTTTCATCAAGATAAGGACCCAGCTCAAAGTGAGGATTCCTGACAGAGACAAGACGTCAACAGTAAGGATTCCTGACAGAGACAAGACGTCAACAATAAAGATTCCTGACAGAGACAACAGTATTCCTGACAGAGACAAAACGTCAACAGTAAAGATTCCTGACATACAAGACGTCAACAGTGAAGGCTCGTGAAGAGGCTTCCACAGAAAAATTCTTCAATTAGCTTCTCGTGCAAGGAAGACATCTATAAAAGGAGCCTCCGAGGGACGTGAAAGGGAGGAAGCAAGCAAAAGAAGGAGAAATTATTTCATCCTAAGCAATCCAACAAAAACTACAGAAGCTCCTCAACAGATCCCTCTCCTCATCACCATCCTCTCTCACCCTCTCATCCTCTTCCACCCGTCTTGCTTGGTTTATGCCTTTCGATCAACCCACCATCCACTTATAGTTATCCACCACCCATATGTATAATTAAGTGTGCCTGAGTGTATTTCTCTTTGTATTTTCTTCTTTTTCTGCTTCAGCTGTGTGACAGTAGTAGTAGTGTAGTAGTGTATTTCCCTGGTATCAGAGCCCGGGGACGTTCCTTTTTGGGCGGTAGGGGTCTGCAGTGTGTAACACAGAGTCACAGAAAAAAGAGATCGTAAGTGCTTTGGCTACTAGAGATGGAACCGAATCGCTCTTTCATCCATGACTCGAGAGTCCCTCCAATATATCAGCCAGCTTTCTTTGGCAGGTTCACAGTCGAAAGTGAATCAGGCAGATCGACGCTTCGACGACTTCAAAACATAGATAACTTCTTGAAAGAGAGAGAGAGATTGGGCGAAGCCCTAAAAGGTACAGTCATCCGACGCGACAGTCATTTGAATTCTTGCAGTTGGTTGAAAGGTTTTTGGAATTCAACGACTTCAGTAAGCCTGCTGGCCTTGCTTTCAGCAATTCTCGACAAATAGCTCCTGTTCTTTCCTATGTTCCACTATGTTCATCGATGTGGGTATCCAAGCATGAAGCAGAGTTAATCATCTCATCTCTTCGAATTGTCACATCTGCGAGGTCCTTCTTCTTTTGCTCTAGTTCCCGACGTCGCTTCCTCTCGTCGGACAATCAGCTACAGTATCTTCTCTTTGATGATTCGAAATAAAAGTCGGGAGCCGATCCAGGCTCGTAGTGCTTCACGTCCAGATGCCACCTCTTCGGCCTTACAATTCTGAGGCAAGTAGCAAAATGAGGCACTCCATTGGTTTTCTGAATCGCGTACCTGCGTCCTGATCTCGAAGCAAAGTAGTGATGATCATCCAAAGATTCTCTATAGGTGTGATCAGAGTCCTGAGCCTCCGGTATTTCGTCGAGGAGGCGGCTGACTATTGGAAGCCCCCAGAGTGAAGAAGGAGGCACCAAATTACAGCTGAAATGTCTCGAAGAGACTTGGGGGGAGGCTATCTCTCCGTGTATCGGGGTAGTTCTCGATTATAGGCTAGAACACCATTTTTGAGTATCGAAATAAAATGACAAACTGGCAATGCAATATCTTGAGGAAGCGAGAAAAGTCCGAGATGATGAGTTGCAGTGACCATGACCGCACAGTGGCTTTGTATCCCAAACTGAGGGTTCGGTTCTCGATACGGGATTGACATGAGGAAAGGTTTGCCAGGTCTCGCATTGGCATAGTGTTATCTCACCTATTCAAGGCAGGAAAAGGCCACCCCATCGTGCGAGTACATACCAAACTGTTCAAATCATGCAAAAAATACTGATATGAGCTGGAACCCAGCTTCCACTATATGGTTGGCAAGCTAGGCTTTTTATTTGTCCGGGGGAGGGGTTTTGGAGAGTAAAAAAGAAAAGGCTAGTGAGTCTGATCTTCGCGGTGACGGTTTTCCTATTCTTCTCATATTGTGTGTTTTAATAGGCGCATATCATATCAATGGGCCTTTCGTACCAATAGGTGTATAGGTTTCCATCTCAACGCTACACCACTTTTGAGTAAATTCCTTCCCTCTTTCATCCAGTTTCTCGAGAATAACCAGAATCTTTTGACGTCGAATGCTGAAACCCGTCGAAAGTAAGGAAGAAGTTATAAGGGAGCTTTTCACTCATGAAAGAAGTAACCACTCGGGCAAGATCAAGGCTACCTCTCAGGTCAGAAGAAGGGTCTTCCCCATAAGGAGATATCCATACTAGAAGGTGAAGATGAAAGAAGGGCTGAAACAAAGAGAAAACCCTCTATTGGGGTAGACGAAATATGAGCAATCCACAGTAATAGCAAATGGGGAACCTATCTCTGAAAAAGAAGAGGATATCTCGATCCACGAGTTGAGACGAATAAATTCTTACTAATCAAGTAGGAGTTTACCCATGAGAGTCAGAGGCAGTATCAACACTGAAGAAAGCAGGTTCTGGTGCAGTCGCATTCGATCGAGAGCTGGATACACCATTCAGTCAGAAAGACGGAGTGCTTAGAATAGACTTATCGAGACAAGGGACAATTGAGCGAAAAGCCAGCCTATATAGTAGTAGGTAAGCGTTGCAAATCTCCAGAGCTTGCAATTTTCCAGAGAGAGTAAAGCTTCCCTGAAATAAGGAACTTCTTCCCGATCTACTATTGAGGCCCGCTTTCCCCTATGCGTCGGTTCTTTGTCCTCTATTCTGGGCTCGACGCTTCGTCCAAAAATTAATATCTATATATGTCTTTCTTCTCAGGCACAATCCATAAACTAGGCATGGTGGAACAGGCAATGTTCTCAGGCACAGTGGATTCGACAAATAGATATCTATCTTTAATAGCCGATCAACGAACTCCGTGTCTCAGAGCTAGGTCCCTTTCTTTGGCTTGGTCCTCGAGGTGGGGATCATGTTCTCGTTCAAGCTCAACGCAGCTTAGGGAAAGCGTATCGGATCACAGAGTCAAAGCCTTCCGCCCCTAGAAACGTCGAACAAAGTTCCGGTACTCACTAACGGAACAATGAATGATTATGTGATCCGCCTGCGTCGAATGGTAAATGCCAAAGTATATATTATACAACGAGACGCTTACTGGACACTTGCTGACTGAAAGCCGTGAACGAGTGCTTACCTAGACGAGTGCGGGAGAAAAAGAAAAAAGCTTACTTTCTTTAAGAACCGTCAACTTCCTACTTACGAACTGTACGCTTATTTGCACTTCTTGTGCTTAGATGTAAAACGGAAAGACAAAATGAGAAGAGAAGGATATAGGTTGGGGTGAAGGACGTCTCATGGAACGGTCGACTTTGAGACTTCAGTAGTTTAGTAGCGACTAAACAGAATAAAAAAAGAGGGCTATAAGTTGGCCATTTGGTTTGCTATTGCTATAAGAACTGCTCGCATTTTAAATTGACGGCGTCAGCTTTGTTAACGCTCCTATAGCCATCAAAAAGAGTCTTCCTACCATACCAAAATGCCTATGTTATAGTTGTGAGAAAGGGATTACTTCAGGAATCTGGGCTCTGATAGAAGTGATAGAATCCTACAATTGGTATAAAGCTGAATTAGATCGGGTAGGCAACAAAGGGATTACTTCAGGAATCTGGGCTTTTAGAATACTCAATTCTAGTAAGGGACACTTAGAGTGTAATTAGGACAGTATTAATACAGGTTGTGAGAAAATATAGGTCAGAGTTATAGTCAATTTGATACCATGTAAGTGCTATAGATGCTACAAATCCTTCCCCAAATTTTTCCTAATTTTTCTGATTTTTTTATTATATTTTCTGATTTTGCTACAGTGACATTTTCTAATTTTTGGAGGATTTTTGCTACAGTAACTTTTTGATTTTTTCAGAATTTTCTACAATATAGAACAAACATAGAGACTTATCTAAACATACATAAACAAATACAGATTACTTAATAGAAATTCAGAAACATACAGTACATACCGGAACAGTAGCCATCACACCGGAGACTCTGTGTTACAGACTGCAGATCTCTACCACCCAAAAAGGAACGTCCCCGGGCTCTGATACCAGGGAAATATTTCAGTAGTAGTAGTGTGATGGCTAGGGGTATAGTAGGGGATGTGTGACGTTCCTTTTCTGGTAGTGGGTAGTAGTGTACTACTAACGTAGAAAAAGAAGAGTGGTATCAGAGCTCTGATACCAGGAAAATACAAATACTACACACTACTACTACTGTCACACAGCTGAAGCAGAAAAAGAAGAAAATACAAAGAGAAATACACTTAGGCACACTTAATTATACATATGGATGGTGGATAACTATAAGTGGATGGTGGGTTGATCGGAAGGCATAAACCAAGCAAGACGGGTGGAAGAGGATGAGAGGGTGAGAGAGGATGGTGTTGAGGAGAGGGATCTGTTGAGGAGCTTCTGTAGTTTTTGTTGGATTGCTTAGAATGAAATAATTTCTCCTTCTTTTGCTTGCTTGCTCTCTTTTTTTACTTCCCTCGGAGGCTCCTTTTATAGATATCTTCCTTGCACGAGAAGCCATTTGAAGAATCTTTCTGTGGAAGCCTCGTCACGAGCCTTTACTGTTGACGTCTTGTCTCTGTCAGGAATCTTTATGTTGACGTCTTGTCTCTGTCAGGAATCTTTATGTTGACGTCTTGTCTCTGTCAGGAATCTTCACTTTGAGCCGGGTCTTTATGAAAAATTGATGTAGCCTGTACCTTTTTTTTTTGGATATATCAGGCTCTCATTGTCTTTTGTGTGAAGCTTTGATGAAAAATGGGAGCCCACTTATTTGATTGTATTAGGCTACTCCTGTCTTTATCAGGCATTCACTTGGTTTTTCTTGGAAGGAATCTTTGTGAAACTGATGCTTTAGAGAGAATTTATGTTTTGTCAGGCTTCTTTTATCAATTATGATATGAGATTTTTAGCAAACCTCCAGCTATCAACGGATTTGACTTGGCTTTACCAAATACCATTTGAATTGGGCTAGCCATGCCATTCCCTCGGCATGATGAGTTTGTCAAGGATTTCGTTTGTGCTATATGCCAAACTAAATCCTTTTAGTATTATATATGTATATTCCCTCTCTCTCTTTTTTTTTTTATATACTTTTTTTACATATCCATTTGAACTCTCTTGGGATGTCTAAATTCTTCTGGTTGAAAGCTATGTCTTGTAACAGCCTAAGTGCTCTGTGATTCTGTCCTTTTGGAATGCTAAATTTTGCATGGTAGTCTTTCGTGGCGACTATTCTTCTTCCATTTGTCATAATTGAGTAGCTGCTAATATTTTTAATAAGCTTTCTTGCCTTGTCGACCAGCTCGATAAACCTGTTGTACCAGAAATAATTATAATTGACTCCTTCGATGTTGTGTTCGGGGTCGAATTTCTGCCATTGCTCAGGGTAGCCGAATACCCATATCTGATATGGCTGGAAAAATTTTGTCTCTTCCCTCCATCCAAGCATGCTGAATAGTTGGAAGGTGAACAGATGATTATAACTAATGCTTGTAGCTAGCTTGCGGCTAAAAAATCTTAATATTGCTGGTAGCTTGCGCCATTCTTGTCCCCCCATAGTCTGAAACACAGCTGTCTGACAAGCCCCCACTCTACTCCTTAGATATCCCACATTTCTTCTTTCATGAATTTAAATAGCTTTGGGCAATTGTTTCTAGCCAGGATAATATCTGTTCTATTTTTTATCAAAATTCTTTTTATATTTTCTCTTGTATCGAGCGTCTTTATTTTGATACTCGAAAAGATCTCTTCAGGAAGTGCCTATCTAGCTTCCTCCAGAATTTGTATTCTTTTTGTCTTTTCTGACACGATCACTTCTTTTCCTTTCTTTGATTTCTCCTGTAAGATAGTTAGTACATGATTATTTTCTTATAAAAACTAATAACTGAACTCAACAACTCTCTCGATGGCCTCTTGCCGAGACGTTGACCCTGGCATAAGTGGTATACTGAGTTTTTGGCTTATTTCTTTAATATTTGGGCTTAGTTTTTGATCTTCTCTTAATAATCGTGTTAGCACTGGCTCTCTTATTTTTTCCCTAGTAATAGATCTCCTAGCCACTTCTCTAGTCTTTCTTTCACTATTACTTCTTGTTAATAACGGTTGTTTTGAATTGTTTTTAATATATAGACTGTTCCCAGAACTTTGTATTTCTACCCCTCCAAAGTGTTTTGGTTCTTCGGTTTGAATTAAATCTTCAAGGAACCATTGTCTTGGTACCGTGAGATCCTTTATATTTATTAGTCGAGGTTTGATTTCTTCCTCAAAAGGTTTTGGTTCAAATATTTCGATTATTTCCCGTTGATTTGAAACTGTTCTTACTTCTGTGGTCCTAGCCAATTCATGAATCGTCGTATATTCTATGGCTAAATCGTGTGAGTTGGTTTTCATGTTCATTTGTTGGGTCTTAATTTTTAGGCGTACAGTATCTATTATGTTTGGGTCAGATATAGAGATAAAATAGTTGGGGCGGATGTTGAACCATACGGTTTGATTTACTAGATTGGATTGGAAGCCCCCTATTAGTGCCTGGTACAAATTGGTGAATCGATTGTCCATTACGAGTGTTATTATAGGGATATCTATGCCAGCTCTGAATTAGGCCAACGTGTATATAGCGAATTTCTGGGTATTTCTTTTTCCATCTTCATACTTTTTCTCTATTAAAGATGGGAATGTCTACTCTTCCTCCGGCTGATAGATTTGCTGTTGTGTTTCCATTAAAATTTTCGATTATTCTTCTGGAAAAGAAATTGAACCGTAAAATTTTGTAAATTTCTGTTTTCTTTATCAGTTGATGCTTTTCATTCTATCAATGTCTTCTGGGCTAAAAATTGTTTCTCTTCCGACTACGTCTCCTAATGTTATGTTGTCTAGTTCTGATGCCGGGGGTGTAATTGGATCTAATTCTTCGTTCATCATGAAAACTATTTCGGCGTCTGAATCATCCTCGACCTCAAGCTCATAGAGTATTATATCTGTTGGCGAGATTTCTTCACCCAAACATACTTCGAGTTCTTGTTCTTCCATATATTTTATCATTTTTTTAGCACTTTTTCCTCTTTTAGGACAGTCTCTAGCAAAATGTCCCTCTTCATCGCATACAGAGCATCTGCAACTTTTTTTGTCCTTTTGTACAGGGGATTCTCTTCGTGTAGACGACTCGTCTTTCTTTCTAACGTATTTATTGTTCCTGATAAATCCCCTACTCCTTGTCCATGGTTTCCATTGAAATCTTTTTCTAAATGTTGATTTTGGTTTTTTCTCACTTCCTATTTTTTATTTTTCGCCAATTATTTTTTCGCAACACTTTCTACCTTTAGCAGAGTTATTTATTGTGTTCTTCATTTTTTGTAAGATTTTATATTGAGATAGTCGTCCTGTATAATTTTAAGTGCATAATGCATACGGTGCCCCAAATTATCCTTCTTTTCAATTCGCTTTAAGTAGTCTGGGTATCCGTTTCTTGTTTTGGTGTCCCATGGACTAGGAAGTTTATGGAAGAAAGGATCATGCCAATTCTATGCCTTACGTATTCTAAATTGTAAAAGTATTTTGAGAATGCTTTGCAGTATTCTTCGAATTCACATATCTCGCATAATTCAATTTTGGATAGTGCATACAAGACTTCTTCTTCTTGAGATTTCTCATCTATATACCCACATAAATTCTCTTTGATAATTTTTATGAAATCATTGAGGATTTTTTCAAAACTTGTGAACCTACTGCTTTCTCCCCACTCTTTCCGTTTATTTTTTCCTTCTTCTGAGTTTATCCATTGTTTCATCCATTGTAAAACATCTCCTTGTAAAGTTCCCGTAATGTAATCGAAAAATCTTTCATTGTCCCATGATCCTTCGTGATTTGTGATTACGACGGCTAGAGATTGCGCCCAGTCGTCTATAACTTTTTGTTTATCCTTGAAATGTACGTTGGATAGATCTAAATAGGTTTCTCCTTGGGATACACTTCTTTTTATTAAATCGTCGATCTTCATACTCCCTCCTATCTGTGTGTTGTTTAAATCTATTGCAGTTTTGCTATCTTCTCCAACATGTATCACCTCATTGTCAGATTCAGTTCCTTCCTCATATTCATCGTGTATAGTCATCCCGTAGTCTTCGTTATCTGAATCTACGATACTTTATGGTTCTTCTTCACTTTCCAGGTTATATACTTCGGGATCAAAATTAAAATGATGTAGTAACTCTTTATTTTGTAGGTAGGTCTCTTGCATTCTACTTACTAGATGGTCTCTTTCCTGAACAGTATTGCATGGGTCTTTATATAACTCTTTCCAACAGTTAATTAGCTCCACAATCGAGTCATACTCTTTTCTGGAGTATTTCCTGCCTACTTGCATCATGTTTATCTGTTCACTTGGTTTCTTTTGTCTTAAACTTGTTCCTAAACCGTCAATTCTACTAATCTTCCTAATATTTCCCTTACTTCTTTGTCGAATTTTATTATTTCTTTGTCGAATTGTTCTGTGGGATTATCTCGAACGGTTTTACAAAGCTTAGTAATATATATTTCATTCTGTTCTATTACTTTAACTAGTCGTTTTTCCATCCTACTAAACCTACAAACTACATAATCAAAAAGGGTGTTGAGAAAACTTGTAATATTTGTTAAGTTTTTATCTGTCGCTACTGAAAAATATTCTAAGTGACTATAGTCCCTTCTACATCTCTCAAATATACATGGTATATCACTAGCCATCTAGAATATCGTTTGGTAGCTAGCTCTGAGTAGCCTATGGTGCCTAAAACCGTCTCCTGAGGATCATCCTACAAACGCCTATCCATGGCAACAAAGGGATCACTTTAGGAATCTGGGCCTTAAGGTTACTCAAATATAGCAGGGGATACTTAGAATGAAACTAGGACAATAATCACGCAAGTTGTGAGATAAAATAGATTGATATTATAGTCAATTTGCTACCGTGTAAGTGCTAGAGATGTTACTTCCCTAAATTTTTCCTAATTTTTATTTGATTTTTATTATTTTTTTGGATTTTGCTATAGTGACATTTTCTAATTTTCGGAGGATTTTTGCTACAGTAATTTGCTACAGTAACTTTTTTGATTTTTTCTTATTTTTTTGTGATTTTGTCTACGAAAAACTTAGAGACTTATCTAACACACAGAAACAAATACATATCACTTAATAAAAATTCAGAAACATACAGAACATACAGGAACAATAGCCATCACACCGGAGACTCTGTGTACAGACTGCAGACCCCTACCGCCCAAAAAAGGATTGTCCCCCCCGGGCTCTGATACCAGGGAAATTACACTACTACACAACTACTACTGTCACACAGCTGAAGTAGAAAAAGAAGAAAATACAAAGAGAAATACACTCAGACATACTTAATTATACATATGGGTGGTGGATAACTATAAGTGGATGGTGGGTTGATCGGAAGGCATAAACAAAGCAAGACGGGTGGAAGAGAATGAGAGGGTGAGAGAAGATGGTGATGAGGAGAGGGATCTATTGAGGAGCTTCTGTAGTTTTTGTTGGATTGCTTAGGATGAAATAATTTTTCCTTCTTTTGCTTGCTTCCTCTCCCTCTTTCACTTCCTCAGAGGCTCCCTTTATAGATGTCTTCCTTACACGAGAAGCCATTTGAAGAATCTTTCTGTGGAAGCCTCGTCACGAGCCTTTACTGTTGACGTCTTGTCTTTGTCAGGAATCTTTACTGTTGACGTCTTGTCTCTATCAGGAATACTGTTGACATCTTGTCTCTGTCAGGAATCTTTACTGTTGACGTCTTGTCTCTGTCAGGAATCCTCACTTTGAGCCGGGTCTTTATGAAAAATTGATGTAGCCTGTACCTTTTTTTTTTTCGGATATATCAGGCTCTCATTGTCTTTCGTGTGATGAAAAATGGGAGCCCACATATTTGATTGTATTACGCTACTCCTGTCTTTATCAGGCATTCACTTGGTTTTTTCTTGAAGGAATCTTTGTGAAACTGATGCTTTAGAGAGAATTTCTGTTTTGTCAGGCTTCTTTTGTCAATGTTGTTGTAGAGATTATGATATGAGATTTTTAGCAAACCTCCACCTATCAACGGATTTGACTTGCCTTTATCAACTACTGTTTGAGTTGGGCTAGCCATGTCATTCCCCTCGGCATGATGAGTTTGTCAAGGATTTCATTTGTGCTATATGCCAAACTAATCCTTTTAGTATTATATATACGTATATAACCTTTTTTTTTTTTGACTAGTCGCTCATGTTGTCAAAATTTTGTATGCCTTCATCTCCCATGTTTCTGAGTAGATCCGATGGTATATATTCTTCTGCCCATTCTGCCATGTCTTGCTTAAGTAATCTGTCTTCTCCCCTTTTCTTTTGTTTATAGTACTGAATTAATTCCTCATGAGCTGACCTGAAAACTTTGGGACCCTACAAACAATTTCTTTGTCTACATAGACTCTGTAGATTTCAGTTCCTGTGGCTAGTCTGAATCTATTTCCACTGTATTTTTGCCAGTTGAATTCATATGTTATGGTTTTTGCTCTCCAGTGCCTGATTTGCCTTGGGATCTCTCTGTCACAAACTACTTCTCTTTCTTCTCTATCTGGATGTAGGGGATGGGCTAGTCTGTGTGTAATCCATGCACTGTGCTTTGTGGAATACCACACTCCTTTTATGTATTCTGCTATTATGGAATCAAATTCTATCTTGAGCTATGGTTCTTTTCCTATAAAAGCTTCTGAAACTGGAATTGCTAGTGAATCAGGGAGTAACTCTACATGATCTGGACGACTAATGATTATTTGTGAAACAAATCCCATATCTAAGAAGTCTTTCCAGCTATAATTGGTTCCATGGAGTTTTTCTGTTTTCATTTGGCCTAATTGAATATTTAGTCTGTAGATGCCATAAGCTAACTCACATTGGCATTTTGGTTGTGAGGGGTCCATGATGCTGCAGTTTGTATTGTTGTTGACGCACCTATCGATGTTGGCATAATATATCACTTGCTCTACAGTTACTCCTCTGCATCTCCTTTCTCTTTTTTGGATTTCTCTGAGTATCTGTTGCATGTCTTCGGCTTTCTTATAGAAATTGTCTTTAACTTTCTGGTGAATGTTTTGCCTGATATCTTCTGGAAGAAAAGATAGCTCATCGTTTGTTTTAAAGAATAGTCTGGCTTGCATGGGTTCTGTATCTCTCGTATTTTGGGGGCTCTCTCTTCTTTCCTTTTCTCTCATATTTTTTAGGCCCTCATTTTCTTTCTGCAAGCTCACTGTTAACTGTGTTTGTTCACAGAGCTCTTCAACTAATCTCTCCTTCTGTATTTTTAGATTTTCAAAGTGTTTCATAATGACTTGACAATCTCTACACTCTGTTGACAATTCTATATTACTTATACTCTGTTGACTCTCTTGTGGCATAAATTCTTTAAGGCTTTCATCAAAATGCCAGGGAGTTGGAATATTATTTTTTGCACATTCTATGGCTTCTTTAACAGTATAAAAACCTCTAAACACTGGGTTATTAAAATTTGAAACTAATCTCTTAACTGTATTCCAATTTTTGTAAATTCTTACTTGATGCCCTCTAAGTATGACGTAGCAAATAAAACTTCGTGACTGAAGTGTCTGGATAATTCCTTTGAAATAATAAGCTAATGCTTTTATTACTTTAACCTTCTCTTTTGGCTGATCTAGTCTTAGATTCCATAAATTATCTAATAGACATTGTTGTACTAAATCTACCTGAAATTCAGTGATTCTGAATGACTCTTTATTCTGAGTGGCATACTGCTTGAGATATATATCTCCAAATCTCATGAACTCTCTGGAAATCATCTGCAAATTTAAACACCAAAGAATTAGTCTTGATAATTTCTTTGTAATTTTTTGCTCAAATTTTGATCTGTATTTATGTCCTATAAATTTTATCCGTCTACATAATTTCCTTTTTTCTAACTTGAATATTGATTTAATAATTGCTCCATAGGTTATTTCTGGAATTTTACGATCGAATCTTTCACTTGCACATCTACTTATTCTTTTTACTCTTCCTTTGTTGGAAGGCTTTATCTTATGACCTAAGGATTCCGTACCGCTTTTGTTTGATATTATTATTCTTTCATCGATTAGTCTCCTTAGTTTTGATGGAAAAAATGTTTATTATCTGCTTTTGTGTATAAATTTCCTTTTACGATTCTTCTAAGATAAAAAATATCTTTTGTCCTTTGTAATAGATTTCCTTGAAGAATTCCTCTCATGTGATTTACAAATCTTTTTTCATCCAGTGTCTTTTTGTATTTTAAGTATTTTGAGAACGCTTTGAATTCGCATATATCACATAGTTCAATTTTAGATATTGCATAAAGGATTATTTTGTCACAAGCCTTGTCATCTATTAACCTGCATAAATTTTCTTTTATAAGGTCAATGGAGATATCCTCATGTCCAATTGGCTTATTGTTTTCATTCCACTCTTTCTGTGAATTTATCCATTGTTTTATCAGAACATCTCCTTGTAATATTCTCGTAATGTCCCAAGATTCTTTATGATTTGTGATTACGATGATTAGGGATTGTGCCCAGTCATTTATATCCTTGAAATGTATTTCGGGCAAATCTAGATTACTATTCCTTTGGTCATTTTCCATTAAATTAATCAGCTTAATGTCAGATTCGATATTTTCTTTAGATTCTGTCATGTACTCATCATCTGTAATTATTCCACAGTCTTCATTCTCTGGATTCGTGATGTTCTCATTTCCAGGTCTTTATTTAGGTTGTATATTCCAGGGTCAAACTTAAAATAGTGTAACAAATCTTTATGTTGGAGGTACGTCTCTTGTATCCTATTTACTAGATTGTTTTTCTCCTGAATAGTGCTATTTTGATCCATATACAATTCTTTCCAGCAATTGATTATCTCAAGTATCGAGTCGTATTCCTGTCTGGAGTATGTTATATTAACTTGTTGACTTGGACTCTTTTGTTTTGACTTAGTTCCTAATCTGTTAATGTGATCTAATTTTCCTACGGAAAGTACTTTATCATATCCTATCATACATTCTTCTACTCTATCAGATCTCAAGATGAATTCTTCATTTGTTTTCTCTATCTTATATCTACTTTCTATTTGACTTTGTGATAGGTTATTATATTCATTTTCCTTATCTTCGTTAGGGGGTTCTCTGCAATTTAAGATAATCTCTTCAACTGTTCTTTCTACATTACTAATATCATTTTGGTAACTATTATCTTTAGATTGCAAAAGATCTTCCTTCGCCTTAGTTGTACTTTTACTGTTTCTGTTGTTTCTTCTTTACTACCTTCTTCCTTTCTTACCGGGATATCTTCACTATTTTTCTTTTCGTCGTTTTTAGTGTTATTTATGATATTGGGTTCATCCTTTTCTTGACTAGGCTTGTATCCAAAATGACTTAATAGACCCTTGAATTTTTTATAAATTTCTTTGAGTTGTTGGGTCAGATCTTTTTTGTCTTCTGGAGTTAGGTCGGGACTTTTATCCTATTATTTTAATCTTTCTATTCGGAGAATTACATCATCAAATTTCTTTTTGGAATATCTCGGGGTGTTCATCGTATCATATATATCATTATACATGGCGTCATACATATCTCGCAATTGTACAACATGTCGGTAGCCATCTAAGATGTCAGTGGATAACCAGCTCTGAGTAGCCTATGGTGCCTAAAACCGTCTCCTAAGGATCACCCTACAAACGCCTACCCGCGGCAACAAAGGGATTACTTCAGGAATCTGGGCTTTTACGATACTCAATTCTAGTAAGGGACACTTAGAGTGTAATTAGGACAGTATTGATACAGGTTGTGAGAAAATATGGTCAGAGTTATAGTCAATTTGATACCATGTAAGTGCTATGCTACAAATCCTTCCCCAAATTTTTCCTATTTTTTTTTATTTTTTCAGAATTTTCTACAATATAGAACAAACATAGAGACTTATCTAAACATACATAAACAAATACAGATCACTTAATAGAAATTCAGAAACATACAGAATATACCGGAACAGTAGCCATCACACCGGAGACTCTGTGTTACGGACTGTAGACCCCTACCGCCCAAAAAAGGAACGTCCCCCCCGGGCTCTGATACCAGGGAAATACTATAGGGATACCTATGCCAAGAAAACTACACCACTATACTACCACTACTGTCAGAGCATGCTTAGACAAGAGGGCTATAAACCATCGGAAAAGTGATTCAGGGTTCTCACAGAGTGATCTGTGGCGAAACTTTGGCTCTTGCCTGAACACGTCCTTCCTGGCTAGCCACCGGGAAGGTTGGCACTAGTCGCAAGGGCCATGCGTAAAAGATGCTTCTGAGGTTACCGTTATAGCCACCTGGGTGTATGGGCATTCGGAATGATATAACTGGTATCAGGGAAATACACTGATACCTTTTTGGGCGGTAGGGGTCTGCAGTCTGTAACACAGAGTCGCCGGTGTGATGGCTATTATTCCGGTATGTACTGTATATTTCTGAATTTCTATTAAGTAATCTGTATTTGTTTATCTATGTTTAGATAAGTCTCTATGTTTGTTCTATATTGTAGAAAATTCTGAAAAAATCAAAAAAGTTATTATAGCAAAAATCCTCCAAAAATTATAAAATGTCACTGTAGCAAAATCAGAAAAACTAATGAAAAAATCAGAAAATTTTGGAAAATTTTGGGAAAGGATTTGTAGCATCTATAGCACTTACATGGTATCAAATTGACTATAACTCTGACCTATATTTTCTCACAACCAGTATCAATACTGTCTTAGTTACACTCTAAGTGTCCCTTGCTAGAATTGAGTTCCTAAAAGCCCAGATTCCTGAAATAATCCCTTTGTTGCCGCGGATAGGCATTTGTAGGGTGATCCTTAGGAGACGGTTTTAGGCACCATAGGCTACTTAGAGCTAGTTAACCACCGACATCTTAGATGGCTACCGACATGTTGTGCAATTGAAAGATATGTAGAGCAAAGTGTAGTAAATACGACATCATGTATAATGATATATATGATATGATGAACACCCCGAGATATTCCAAAAAGAAATTTGATGATGTAGTTCTCCGAATAGAAAGATTAAAAGAACAGGATAAAAGTCCCGACCTAACTCTAGAAGACAAAGAAGATCTGACCCAACAACTCAAAGAAATTTATAAAAAAATTTAAGGGTCTATTAAGTCATTTTAGATATAAGCCTAATCAAGAAAAGCTTGAACCCAATATCACTAAAGATGACGAAAAAGAAAAAGTGAAGGAAGATCTTTTGCGATCTAAACCAGAAGTGAATAGTTCCCAAAATGATATTAATGATGTAGAAAGAACAGTTGAAGAGATTATCTTAAAGTACGAAGAACCCCCTAACAAAGATGAGAAAAATGAATGTAATAACCTATCACAAAGTCAAATAGAAAATAGTTACCAAGAAAGTAGATATAAGGTAGAGAGAACAAATGAAGAACTTATCTTGAGTTCTGATAGAATAGAAGAGTGTATGATAGGATATGATGAAGTACTTTCTGTAGGAAAATTAGACCACATTGACAGATTAGAAACTAGTTCAAAACAAGATAAACCAGGTCAACCAATAGATATGATGCAAGCCGAGAAAATATACTCCACAGAAGAATACAACTCAATACTTGAGATAATTAATTGCTGGAAAGAATTGTATATGGATCAGAATAGCACTATTCAGGAGAAAAACTATCTAGTAAATAGGATACAAGAGACGTATCTCCAACATAAAGATCTGTTACACTATTTTAAGTTTGATCCTGGAATATACAACTTAAATAAAGACCTAGAAAATGAGAGCATCACGAATCCAGAGAATGAAGACTGTGGAATGGTTACAGATGATGAGTACAGGACAGGATCTAAAGAAATCAAATCTGACGATAAGCTGATTAATCCAATAGAAAGTGACCTAAGGATTAGTGATCTAGATTTGTCCAAAATACATCTCAAGGATATAAACGACTGGGCACAATCCCTAACCATCGTAATCACAAATCATAAAGAGTCATGGGACATCACGAGAATATTACAAGAAGATGATTTGGTAAGGATAGGACAATGGATAAAATCGCAAAAAGAGTGGGATAAAAATAGTGAATCAATTGGATCTGAGGATATTCCCATTAGAGAAAACTTGTGCAAGTTAATAGAAAACAAGGCTTATGCAATATCTAAAATTGAACTATGCGAATTCAAAGAATACTGCAAAATGTTCTCAGAATGCAGTAGGACACAAAACTGGATTGATCCGTTCCTTCGCACATTTCCAAGCCCATGGGAGACAAAAGCACAAAACAGATATCAAGAATATCTAAAACAAATAGAGAAAGAGAACAAATTAATATACTATATTCAAAATGCTGAATCTTTTACGGAAGTGAAAAATGCAATCAATAACTCTCCTAAAAAGAGGAAATACTGTAATAACGAGAAATGGAAAAGGGAAGAAAGAAAAGACCAAAAGAGGAAACGGATAAAGAGCAACAACAGAACCTACTAGAACTACAAAATTTTCAAAAGAAACTATTAAAAAAGATAAATAAAAATCGATGTTTTATCTGGACGGATGAAGACAAAAGAATTTTAAACAGCAAGCTAAAAATACCCAAAAGGATTACCCACCTAGACTAGTATCTAGAAAACCATAGAAAGACAAAAAAGGATTTATCAAGAGTAACAAGTATATCCAGAAGTGTAATAAATCTTCTACACAAATGGGTAAGAGAGAATACAAGTATTTTACATATATTTAAAAGGGGCGCTGTCCTAAAAAAGGAGAAGATACTCAAAAAATGATAAAGCATAATCTAGAGGTCTACACTGAAAAGGAAATCATCCTTTCGATATAGTGCTCTACAGACAAAAGAACAATTCAGAGTTTGAGATAATCCCTATAATAAATAACGAGTCAGATATAATCACACTCCTAATGTCAAGATTAAGTAACTTAACGTTAAGAGATACAGACGAAAGAAAAATGCCTCTAGTCCAGAATACATCAAAATACAAGTAATAAATAATAATAAATTCTTAATAACAGAAAGCATTAATGATATATCAATCAAAATTTTGAAGAAGAGAAACATGGTGAGAGCTATAACAAATAGTATTTCAGTAGCATTTATTGTATACGTAGAATACCAACCAGATATATACACAATACGGGATAAATGTTATAAACATGTATTCAATAGATATCATTACCCCTGTAAGAATATATCACTTCAGACAAAAAAAAAAAAAAAAAAAAACAAAACTGATAAGACAAAGATTCCCAGAGCTAAAAGAAGCCTGGGAATTACACCAAAGAATAAATCATGCTGCTAAAAATCATCAAGCAGTATATAAGGCAAGGATTACAAGGAAGCTAGTCATCCTCACTAAATCAAGATTGCAATTCAGATATTTGCAGGTGCGCAACACTCCCAGAGATAGGGTGATCAAAGAAGTAGAAGTCGACAGAAGTATCGATCTCCGTATCGGTAAGAATATTATTCAACAATAATATAAATAAGTATTCAAATGTAAAATATGCAGCAAACAGTTCACTTCGTTCCAAGTACGTGGAGGCCACCGGGCAAGCCACAGAAGGTCAAGGCCAAAAAAGCTACATGAAAAAGAAAGGAAACCTAAAATGCACAAGTGTTCCATCTGTGGAATCGAGTTTATGAAAGGGAATGCACTTGGAGGGCACATGAGGACACATAGAGCTAGAGAAAATCAAGAAGATTCTAGTGCCAAGAATGGTCTGTGTCTAGATCTGAGCTTGGGATCCACCAGCTATATCAACAAAGTAAGATGACCTTGCATTTCCAGGTATGGCAAAAATCTCAGCCGCTGGTAATTTATATAAATATCTATAAGTATACTCGTATAAAAATATAGCCTATTCAAAAAAAAAAAAAAAAAGCTTGCTCCATCTATAAAAACCAAAAGACTTCTAAAAGGATTAGTTTGGCACATAAGTCCAAATGAAGTTCTTAACAACTCATCATGCTGAGGAGAATAGCATGGCTAGCCCAACTCAAACAGTAGTTGGTAAAGGCAAATCAAATCCGTTGATAGCTGGGGGTTTGCTAAAAATTCCATATCATTTGATAACTCATCATGCTGAGGGGAATAGCACGGCTAGCCCAACTCAAACGGTAGTTGGTAAAGGCAAATCAAATCCGTTGATAGCTGGGGGTTTGCTAAAAAATCCATATCATTTGACAACTCCTGATGAAGTCTCTAGCGATGAAATTATCTACAAAGTAAAATAGACAAACAAAGCCTAATATGACAAAAATAGCCTAATATGACAAAAGAAGTCTAACATGACAATTTCATCATGGAATCTCCACAACAATATTGAAAAGGAAGCCTGATAGAGACAGAAGAATGCCTGATACAGACGAAAACCAAAAGAAAAAGAGGCATGCTTCATCAAGAAGAAACCATTACAAGTCATCTGATGAGATATCCACAGAGAAGATTCCTGGCAACAACAGTACGGTCCCTAATAGCAACAGTACAGATTCGTGACAAAGACTTCTACAGTAAAGATTCCTGACATCAACAGTGCAGATTCGAGACAAGACATCAGCAGTGAAGATGCCTGACAGAGACAAGACGTCAAAAAGTGAAGGCTCGTGACGAGGCTTCCACAGAAAGATTCTTCAAATGGCTTCTCGTGCAAGGAAGACATCTATAAAAGGGGCCTCCGAGGGAAGTGAAAGACAGAGAGCAAGCAAGCAAAAGAAGGAGAAATTATTTCATCCTAAGCAATCCAACAAAAACTACAGATGCTCCTCAATAGATCCCTCTCCTCATCACCATCCTCTCTCACCCTCTCATCGTCTTCCACCCGTCTTGCTTGGTTTATACCTTCCGATCAACCCACCATCAACTTATAGTTATCCACCACCCATAAGTATAATTTAGTGTGTCTGAGTGTATTTCTCTTTGTATTTTCTTCTTTTTCTGCTTCAGCTGTGTGACAGTAGTAGTAATGTGTAGTATTTGTATTTTCCTGGTATCAGAGCCCGGGAGCAAGCAATATCCATTTGATTTGCCTTTACCAACTACCGTTTGAGTTGGGCTAGCCATGCTATTCCCCTCAGCATGATGAGTTGTCAAATGATATGGAATTTTTAGCAAACCCCCAGCTATCAACGGATTTGATTTGCTTTTACCAACTACCGTTTGAGTTGGGCTAGCCATGCTATTCCCCTCAGCATGATGAGTTGTCAAATTGTATGGAATTTTAAGCAAATCCCCAGCTATTCACTTGTGATAGTTAATAGAAAACAAACTTGTGCTCAGCATGATGAGCAGCAGGCCTTTACCAACTAAGGATAGGATGGATAAATTCTCAAAAAGAGTGGGATAAAAATAGTGAATCAATTTGCCTTTACCAACTACCAAAAACGTCTCCGCCAAGGTTGTCGTCTCCGCATCAAGATCAGAGTAGACGAAGCGTCTGGAGAAGACCGACGCTGGAGAGGACCTTCCAGAAAACAGTCATGATCCTGATGCGATCAGAGAAAGAGAACAAACTAATATACTATATTCAAAATACTGAATTTTATGCAGAAGTGAAAAATGCAATCAATAACTTCCTAAAAAGAGGAAATACTGTAATAACGAGAAATGGAAAAAGGGAAGAAAGAAAAGACCAAAAGAAGAAAAGGATAAAGGGCAACAACAGAACCTACTAGAACTACAAAATTTTCAAAATAAACTGTTAAAAAAGATAAATAAAAATCGAGGTTTTATCTGGACGGATGAAAACAAAAGAATTTTAAAACAGCAAGCTAAAAATACCCAAAAGGATTACCCACCTAGACTAGTATCTAGAAAACCATGGAAAGACAAAAAAGGATTTATCAAGAGTAACAAGTATATCCAGAAGTGTGATAAATCTTCTACACAAATGGGTAAGAGAGAATACAAGTATTTTACATATATCGAAAAGGGGCGCTGTCCTAAAAAAGGAGAAGATACTCAAAATATGATAAAGCATAATCTAGAGGTCTACACTGAAAAGGAAATCATCCTTTCTGATATAGTGCTCTACAGACATAAGAACAATTCAGAGTTTAAGATAATCCCTATAATAAATAACGAGTCAGATATAATCACACTACTAACGTCAAGATTAAGTAACTTAACGTTAAGAGATACAGACGAAAGAAAAACGCCTCTAGTCCAGAAATACATCAAATGACAAGTAATAAATAATAATAAATTCTTAATAACAGAAAACAATAATGATATATCAATCAAGATTTTGAAGAAGAGAAACATGGTGAGAGCTATAACAAATAGTATTTCAGCAGCATTTATTGTATACGTAGAATACTGACCAGATATATACACAATACGGGATAAATGTTATAAACAGGTATTCAATATATATCATTACCCCTGTAAGAATATATCACTTCAGACAAAAAAAAAAAACAAAAGTGATAAGACAAAAATTCCCAGAGCTAAAAGAAGCCTGGAAATTACAACAAAGAATAAATCATGCTGCTAAAAATCATCAAGTAGTATACAAGGTAAGGATCACAAGGAAGCTAGTCATCCTCACTAACCCAAGATTGCAATTCAGATATTTGCAGGTGCGCAACACTCCCAGAGATAGGGTGATCAAAGAAGTAGAAGTCGACAGAAGTATCGATCTCCGTATCGGTAAGAATACTATTCAACAACAATATAAACAAGTATTCAAATGTAAAACATGCAGCAAACAGTTCACTTCGTTCCAAGCACTTAGAGGCCACCGGGCAAGCCACAGAAGGTCAAGGCCAAAAAAGCTACATGAAAAAGAAAGGAAACCTAAACTGAACAAGTGTTCCATCTGTGGAATCGAGTTTATGAACATGTATGCACTTGGAGGGCACATGAGGACACATAGAGCTAGAGAAAATCAGGAAGATTCTAGTGCCAAGAATGGTCAGTGTTTAGATCTGAGCTTGGGATCCACTAGCTATGTCAACAAAGTAAGACGACCTTGCATTTCCAGGTATGGCAAAAATCTCAGCCTCTGGTAATTTATATAAATATCTGTAAGTATAAAATCCTTACCTTATAGCAGCATGATTTTAGCTTCCTTGATTTTAGCAGCATGATTTATTCTTTGGTGTAATTTCCAGGCTTCTTTTAGCTCTGGGAATTTTTGTCTTATCACTTTTGTTTTTTTTTTTTGTCTGAAGTGATATATTCTTACAGGGGTAATGATATCTATTGAATACCTGTTTATAACATTTATCCCGTATTGTGTATATATCTGGTCGGTATTCTACGTATACAATAAATGCTGCTGAAATACTATTTGTTATAGCTCTCACCATGTTTCTCTTCTTCAAAATCTTGATTGATATATCATTATTGTTTTCTGTTATTAAGAATTTATTATTAATTATTACTTGTCTTTTGATGTATTCTGGACTAGAGGCGTTTTTCTTTCGTCTGTATCTCTTAACGTTAAGTTACTTAATCTTGACGTTAGGAGTGTGATTATATCTGACTCGTTATTTATTATAGGGATTATCTCAAACTCTGAATTATTCTTATGTCTGTAGAGCACTATATCAGAAAGGATGATTTCCTTTTCAGTGTAGACCTCTAGATTATGCTTTATCATCTTTTGAGTATCTTCTCCTTTTTTAGGACAGCGCCCCTTTTCGATATATGTAAAATACTTGTATTCTCTCTTACCCACTTGTATAGAAGATTTATCACACTTCTGGATATACTTGTTACTCTTGATAAATCCTTTTTTGTCTTTCCATGGTTTTCTAGATACTAGTCTAGGTGGGTAATCCTTTTGGGTATTTTTAGCTTGCTGTTTTAAAATTCTTTTGTCTTCATCCGTCCAGATAAAACCTCGATTTTTATTTATCTTTTTTAACAGTTTCTTTGGAAAATTTTGTAGTTCTAGTAGGTTCTGTTGTTGCTCTTTATCCTTTTCCTCTTTTGGTCTTTTCTTTCTTCCCTTTTTCCATTTCTCGTTATTCCAGTATTTCCTCTTTTTAGGAGAGTTATTGATTGCATTTTTCACTTCCGTATAAGATTCAGTATTTTGAATATAGTATATTAGTTTGTTCTCTTTCTCTATTTGTTTTAGATATTCTAGATATCTGTTTTGTGCTTTTGTCTCCCATGGGCTTGGAAATGTGCGAAGGAACGGATCAATCCAGTTTTGTGTCCTACTGCATTCTAAGTATTCTGAGAACATTTTGCAGTATTCTTTGAATTCGCATAGTTCAATTTTAGATATTGCATAAGCCTTGTTTTCTATTAACTTGCACAAGTTTTCTCTAATGGGAATATCCTCAGATCCAATTGATTCACTATTTTTATCCCACTCTTTTTGCGAATTTATCCATCCTATCCTTAGCAAATCATCTTCTTGTAATATTCTCGTGATGTCCCATGACTCTTTATGATTTGTAATTATGATGGTTAGGGATTGTGCCCAGTCGTTTATATCCTTGAGATGTATTTTGGACAAATCTAGATCACTAATCCTTAGGTCACTTTCTATTGGATTAATCAGCTTATCGTCAGATTTGATTTCTTTAGATCCTGTCCTGTACTCATCATCTGTAACCATTCCACAGTCTTCATTCTCTGGATTCGTGATGCTCTCATTTTCTAGGTCTTTATTTAAGTTGTATATTCCAGGATCAAACTTAAAATAGTGTAACAGATCTTTATGTTGGAGATACGTCTTTTATATCCTATTTACTAGATAGTTTTTCTCCTGAATAGTGCTATTTTGATCCATATACAATTCTTTCCAGCAATTAATTATCTCAAGTATTGAGTTGTATTCTTCTGTGGAGTATATTTTCTCGGCTTGCATCATATCTATTGGTTGACCTGGTTTATCTTGTCTTGAATAGTTCCTAATCAGTCAATGTGGTCTAATTTTCCTACAGAAAGTACTTCATCATATCCTATCATACACTCTTCTATTCTATCAGAACTCAAAGTAAGTTCTTCATTTGTTCTCTCTACCTTATATCTACTTTCTTGGTAACTATTTTCTATTTGACTTTGTGATAGGTTATTACATTCATTTTTCTCATCTTTGTTAGGGGGTTCTTCGTACTTTAAGATAATCTCTTCAACTGTTCTTTTTACATCATTAATATCATTTTGGTAACTATTCACTTCTGGTTTAGATCGCAAAAGATCTTCCTTCACTTTTTCTTTTTCGTCCTCTTTAGTGCTATTGGGTTCAACCTTTTCTTGATTAGGCTTATATCCAAAATGACTTAATAGACCCTTAAATTTTTTATAAATTTCTTTGAGTTGTTGGGTCAGATCTTCTTTGTCTTCTCGAGTTAGGTCGGGACTTTTATGCTGTTCTTTTAATCTTTCTATTCGGAGAACTACATCATCAAATTTCTTTTTGGAATATCTCAGGGTGTTCATCATATCATATATATCATTATACATGATGTCGTATTTACTACACTTTGCTCTACATATCTCGCAATTGCACAACATGTCGGTAGCCATCTAAGATGTCGGTGGATAACTAGCTCTGAGTAGCCTATGGTGCCTAAAACCGTCTCCTAAGGATCACCCTACAAACGCCTACCCGCGGCAACAAAGGGATTACTTCAGGAATCTGGGTTTTTAGGATACTCAATTCTAGTAAGGGACACTTAGAGTGTAATTAGGACAGTATTGATACAGGTTGTGAGAAATATAGGTCAGAGTTATAATCAATTTGATACCATGTAAGTGCTATAGATGCTACAAATCCATCCCCAAATTTTTCCTAAATTTCCTGATTTTTTTATTATTTTTTCTGATTTTTCTACAGTGACATTTTCTAATTTTCGGAGGATTTTTGCTACAGTAACTTTTTAATTTTTTCAGAATTTTCTACAGTATAGAACAAATATAGAGACTTATCTAAACATACATAAACAAATACAGATTACTTAATAGAAATTCAGAAACATACAGTACATACCGGAACAGTAGCCATCACACCTGTGTTACAGACTGCAGATCTCTACCGCCCAAAAAGGAACGTCCCCGGGCTCTGATACCAGGGAAATACAAACACACCACTACTACTGTCACACAGCTGAAGCAGAAAACGAAGAAAATACCGAGCGAAATACATTCAGGCACACTTAATTATACATATGGGTGGTGGATAACTATAAGTTGATGGTGGGTAGATCGGAAGGCATAAACCAAGCAAGACGGGTGGAAGAGGATGAGAGGGTGAGAGAGGATGGTGATGAAGAGAGGGATCTGTTGAGGAGCTTCTGTAGTTTTTGTTGGATTGCTTAGGATGAAATAATTTCTCCTTCTTTTACTTGCTTCCTCCCTGTCTTTTACTTCCCTCGGAGGCCCCTTTTATAGATGTCTTCCTTGCACGAGAAGCCATTTGAAGAATTTTTCTGTGGAAGCCTCGTCACGAGCCTTCACTTTTTGACTTCTTGTCTCTGTCAGGCATCTTCACTGCTGATGTCTTGTCTCGAATCTGCACTGTTGATGTCAGGAATCTTTACTGTAGAAGTTTTTGTCACGAATCTGTACTGTTGCTGTCAGGGACCGTACTGTTGTTGCCAGGAATCTTCTCTGTGGATATCTCATTAGATGACTTGTAATGGTTTCTTCTTGATGAAGCATGCCTCGTTTTCTTTTGGTTTTCGTCTGTATCAGGCATTCTTCTGTCTCTATCAGGCTTCCTTTTAAATATTGTTGTAGAGATTCCATGATGAAATTGTCATGTTAGACTTCTTTTGTCATATTAGGCTATTTTTGTCATATTAGGCTTTGTTTGTCTATTTTCCTTTGTAGATAATTTCATCGCTTGAGACTTCATCAGGAGTTGTCAAATGATATGGAATTTTTAGCAAACCCCTAGCTATCAACGGATTTGATTTGCCTTTACCAACTACCGTTTGAGTTGGGCTAGCCATGCTATTCCCCTCAGCATGATGAGTTGTCAAATGATATGAAATTTTTAGCAAACCCCCAGCTATCAATGGATTTGATTTGCCTTTACCAACTACCGTTTGAGTTGGGCTAGCCATGCTATGACAAAAGAAGTCTAACATGACAATTTCATCATGGAATCTCTACAACAATATTGAAAAGGAAGCCTGATAGAGACAGAAGAATGCTTGATACAGACGAAAACAAAAGAAAAAGAGGCATGCTTCATCAAGAAGAAACCATTACAAGTCATCTGATGAGATATCCACAAAGAAGATTCCTGACAACAACAGTACGGTCCCTGATAGCAACAGTACAGATTCGTGACAAAGACTTCTACAGTAAAGATTCCTGACATCAACAGTGCAGATTCGAGACAAGACATCAGCAGTGAAGATGCCTGACAGAGACAAGACGTCAAAAAGTGAAGGCTCGTGACTAGGCTTCCACAGAAAGATTCTTCAAATTGCTTCTCATGCAAGGAAGACATCTATAAAAAGGGCCTCCGAGGGAAGTGAAAGACAGAGAGCAAGCAAGCAAAAGAAGGAGAAATTATTTCATCCTAAGCAATCCAACAAAAACTACAGAAGCTCCTCAACAGTACCCTCTTCTCATCACCATCCTCTCTCACCCTCTCATCCTTTTCCACCCGTCTTGCTTGGTTTATGCCTTCCGATCAACCCACCATCCACTTGTAGTTATCCACCACCCATATGTATAATTAAGTGTGCCTGAGTGTATTTCTTTTTGTATTTTCTTCTTTTTCTGCTACAGTTGTGTGACAGTAGTAGTAGCGTAGTAGTGTATTTTCCTGGGAGAATAGCACTATTTCCCTGGTATCAGAGCCACCCTGGGCTCTGATACCATAGGGAAATACAAAGACACTACTACTACTGTCACACAGCTGAAGCAGAAAAAGAAGAAAATACCAAGAGAAATACACTAACGCACACTTAATTATACATATGGTTGGTGGATAACTATAAGTGGATGGTGGGTTGATCGGAAGGCATAAACCAAGCAAGATGGGTGGAAGAAGATGAGAAGGTGAGAGAGGATGGTGATGAAGAGAGAGATCTGTTGAGGAGCTTCTGTGGTTTTTGTTGGATTGCTTAGGATGAAATAATTTCTCCTTCTTTTGCTTGCTTGCTCTCTTTTTTTCACTTCCCTCGGAGGCTCCTTTTATAGATCTCTTCCTTGCACGAGAAGCCATTTGAAGAACTTTTCTGTGGAAGCCTCGTCACGAGCCTTTACTGTTGACGTCTTGTCTCTGTCAGGAATCTTTACTGTTGATGTCTTGTCTCTGTCAGGAATCTTTACTGTTGACGTCTTGTCTCTGTCAGGAATCCTCACTTTGAGCCGGGTCTTTATGAAAAAATGATGTAGCCTGTACCTTTTTTTTTTTTTTGGATATATCAGGCTCTCATTGTCTTTCGTGTGAAGCTTTGATGAAAAATGGGAGCCCACATATTTGATTGTATTAGGCTACTCCTGTCTTTATAGGGCATTCACTTGGTTTTTCTTGGAAGGAATCTTTGTGAAACTGATGCTTTAGAGAGAATTTCTGTTTTGTCAGGCTTCTTTTGTCAATTATGATATGAGATTTTTAGCAAAACTCCAGCTATCAACGGATTTGACTTGGCTTTACCAACTACCGTTTGAGTTGGGCTAGCCATGCCATTCTCCTCGGCATGATGAGTTTGTCAAGGATTTCGTTTGTGCTATATGCCAAACTAAATCCTTTTAGTATTATATATGTATATTCCCTCTCTCTCTCTCTTTTTGTTTTATATACTATTTTTACATATCCATTTGAACTCTCTTGGGATGTCTAAATTCTTCTGGTTGAAAGCTATGTGATTCTGTCCTTTTGGAATGCTAAATTTTGCATGGTAGTCTTTCGTGGCGACTATTCTTCTTCCATCTGTCATAATTGAGTAGCTGCTAATATTTTTAATAAGCTTTCTTGCCTTATCGACCAGCTCGATAAAGCTGCTGTACCAGAAATAATTAGAATTGATTCCTTCGATGTTGTGTTCGGGGTCGAATTTCTCCCATTGCTCAGGGTAGCCCAATACTCATATCTGATATGGCTGAAAATTTTTTGTCTCTTCCCTCCATCCAAACATGCTGAATGTTTGGAAGGTGAACAGATGATTATAACTAATGCTTGTAGCTAGCTTGCGGCTAAAAAATCTTAATATTGCTGGTAGCTTGCGCCATTCTTGTCCCCCCCGTAGTCTGAAGCACAGCTGTCTGACAAGCCCCCACTCTACTCCTTAGATATCCCACATTTCTTCTTTCATGAATTTAAATAGTTTTGGGCAGTTGTTTCTGGTCAGGATAATATCTGTTCTATTTTTTATCAAAATTCTTTTTATATTTTCTCTGTGATCGAGCGTCATTATTTTGATACTCGAAAAGATCTCTTCGAGAAGTGCCTGTCTAGCTTCCTCCAGAATTTGTATTCTTTTTGTCTTTTTCGACACGATCACTTCTTTTCCTTTCTTTGATTTTTCCTGTAAGATGGTTAGTACATGATTATTTTCTTATAAAAACTAATAACTGAACTCAACAACTCCCTCGACGGCCTCTTGCCGAGACGTTGACCCTAGCATAAGTGGTATACTGAGCTTTTGGCTTATTTCTTTAATATTTGGGCTTAGTTTTTGATCTTCTCCTAATAATCGTGTCAGCACTGGCTCTCTTATTTCTTCCCTAGTAATAGATCTCCTAGCCACTTCTCTAGTCTTTCTTTCACTATTACTTCTTGTTAATAACGGTTGTTTTGAATTGTTTTTAATATATAGACTGTTCCCAGAACTTTGTATTTCTACCCCTCCAAAGTGTTTTGGTTCTTCGGATTGAATTAAATCTTCAAGGAACCATTGTCTTGGTACCGTGAGATCCTTTATATTCATTAGTCGAGGTTTGATTTCTTCCTCAAAAGGTTTTGGTTCAAATATTTCGATTATTTTCCGTTGATTTAAAACTGTTCTTACTTCTGTGGTCTGAGTCAATTCATGAATCGTCATATATTCTATGGCTAAATCGTGTGAGTTGGTTTTAATGTTCATTCCTTGGGTCTTAATTTTTAGGCGTACAGTATCTATTATATTTGGGTCAGATATAGAGATAAAATAGTTGGGGCGGATATTGAACCATACGGTTTGATTTACTAGATTCGATTGGAAGCCCCCTATTAGTGCCTGGTGACAATTGGTGAATCGATTGTCCATTACGAATGTTATTATAGGGATATCTATGCCAGCTCTGAATAGCGCGTTAATTTTAATTTGAATTAGGCCAACGTGTATATAGCGAATTTCTGGGTATTTCCTTTTCCATCTTCGTACTTTTTCTCGATTAAAGATGGGAATGTCTACTCTTCCTCCGGCTGATAGATTTGCTATTGTGTTTCCATTAAAATTTTCGATTATTCTTCTGGAAAAGAAATTGAACCGTGAAATTTTGTAAATTTCCGTTTTCTTTATCAGTTGATGCTTTTTCATTCTATCAATGTCTTCTGGGCTAAAAATTGTTTCTCTTCCGACTATGTCTCCTAATGTTATGTTGTCTAGTTCTGATGCCGGGGGAGTAATTGGATCTAATTCTTCGTTCATCATGAAAACTATTTCGGCGTCTGAATCATCCTCGACCTCAAGCTCATAGAGTATTGTAATACTCCAAATTTCGAGCTACCTGTATTACTCTCTTGAGACCAATAGTGCCGAATAAGTCCACCGAAGCCAATTTTGGACACCGAAATAACTTTCGGTTAACATAACTTTAAATCCACACACCCAAATGACATTCGGTCTTCGCGATTATCGCCTGGCCCAGCCCAGAAGAAAAAAAAGAAAAGAAAAAGAAACTAGTGAGCTGGGCCTGGCCCGGTCCAAAGAAAATAACGAAAAAGAAAAAGAAAAAGAAAAAGAGAGATATCATGGGCTTGGGCTGCAGAAAAAAAGAAAAGAAAATAAAATATATAAAACCGGGCTTAATGGATTTGGGCTGAGAAAGAAGAAAAATAAAAATAATAATAACAGTGGGCTCAGCCCAGTCTTGTAAAAGAAAAAAAAATATAAAATAAAAATAAAATAGAAGGAAGAAATGGGTTTGGATCAGGAAAGAAAAAGACATAAAAGTAACAATAACAGTGGGCTTGGGCCTTACAGAAAAGAAGAAAAACAAAAAAAAAAAAAAATTATAAGTGGGAATTTAGTGGGATTGGTCTTTGGCTTAGTTTGAATTAATTGGAAATAATTAATAGGTAGAAATTAGTATTACATACTTCACTTGATTCCCAAATTGGGTTATTAATTGACACTGAGAATGAAAGCAGATTATTGTAATATTTTGATGATATGCATTGTGGTATATTTGTGCACTAACATTAATCATGCTACAAGTCATATGCCTTGATATTACAAATTATGTGTACTAATATATCATGTGTCAATTTATCATGCTACAAGTCATGTGTTTTACATATCACGAGTTTTGATATTACAAGTCATGTGTTTTACATGCCACGTGCTTTGATATTACAAGTCATGTGTTTTAATACTACAGATCATGTGTTATGATACTACATGTCATGTACAGTCATGGAAATGCAAGTATGTTATCATGAATTGAAAAATAATTAAAGAAAGATTATAAAATTTTCATGTGCAAAATTCAATATGAACACGGGGATGGGAGAAACTATATGATGGATAAGAGCCTTGCCGTATAAGGATTGATTGTCTTGTTAGGGCCGGGATTCTTTTACTGCAGCGGCCTGGGTGATTACTGGATCACCAATTGATATCTACCCAGAGTGGTAAGTCCGTACTGTAATACAGTACGGAACGTGATTGAGTGCCTAGCGGCATGTCATGGTTCAGCGCCATGAATATTGGGGCCGGGTCCCGGGTATGCACGGGCACTTATACGACAATGGAGAATAGCGCTATCTTATCCATTAATACAGTTTCAAAAATTTAAATTGGACGATGACTGAGACCAATAGAATATATGATTAAATAGATAGAGAAGTTATTGTCATATTCATTATTTATGCATTTATTTATGCTTGACTTAATGTTATTTATATGTTGCCTTCATGTTACTTTATATGCATACAAACAACACTGACATAAACATGCTCATGCACACTGATATTCCTGTACTATGATAGTACACAATTCCTATTTTAAATGTATTACTTGGCGGGTTTAATCCCCTGGGTTTTGAACCCAGATTTGGAACGTGAAGAAGGGGATCCAGCCCCAATTGAAGACCAGTACTTCGTTGGACAGATCAAGTGACAATAGGAAATCGAAGTACATCTGGAGTTTTTGTATATTTTGTTTATATTTCCTTTTGTCTGGGCACTGCTTTTCTCTTTGACTCTTTTGTGTTCGTATTTAAAGCAGTGTGTCGTTTTATGTAATGAACTCTTTGTATAAATGAAATCATTTCAAGTTTCAGACATGTTATTTATTCATCTGATTGTGGCAGTAGTTACGGTTATTCCAAGATCCTGTGACTGTTGGGTTGTCTAGTGCAAGAAATAAGTAACGTCCTCCGTTTTGGGAAGCAGCTGAAAAACGGGGGCGTTACAAGTATTATATCTGTTGGCGAGATTTCTTCACCCAAACATACTTCGAGTTTTTATTCTTCCATATATTTTATCATTTTTTGAGCACTTTTTCCTCTTTAAAGACAGTCTTTAGCAAAATGTCCCTCTTCATCGTATACAAAGTATCTGCAACTTTTTTTGTCCTTTTGTACAGGGGATTCTCTTCGTGTAGACGACTCGTCTTTCTTTCTAACGTATTTATTGTTCCTGATAAATCCCCTACTCCTTGTCCATGGTTTCCATTGAAATCTTTTTCTAAATGTTGATTTTGGTTTTTTCTCACTTCCTATTTTTCATTTTTCGCCAATTATTTTTCGCAACACTTTCTTCCTTTAGCAGAGTTATTTATTGTGTTCTTCATTTTTTTATAGGATTTTATATTGAGACAGTTGTCCTGTATAATTTTAAGTGCATAGTGCATACGGTGCCCCAAATTATCCTTCTTTTCAATTTGCTTTAAGTAGTCTGGGTATCCGTTTCTTGTTTTGGTATCCCATGGACTAGAAAGTTTATGGAAGAAATGATCAACCCAATTCTGTGCCTTATCATATTCTAATTTGTAAAAGTATTTTGAGAATGTTTTGCAGTATTCTTCGAATTCACATATCTCGCATAATTCAATTTTGGATAGCGCATACAAGACTTCTTCTTCTTGAGATTTCTCATCTATATGCCCGCATAAATTCTCTTTGATGATTTTTATGAAATTATTGAGGATTTTTTCAAAACTTGTGAACCTACTGCTTTCTCCCTACTCTTTCCGTTTATTTTTTCCTTCTTCTGAGTTTATTCATTGTTTCATCCATTGTAAGACATCTCCTTGTAAAGTTCCCGTAATGTAATCGACAAATCTTTCATTGTCCCATGATCCTTCGTGATTTGTGATTACGACGGCTAGAGATTGCGCCCAGTCGTCTATAACTTTTTGTTTATCCTTGAAATTTACGTTGGATAGATCTAAATAGGTTCCTCCTTGGGATACACTTCTTTTTATTAAATCGTCGATCCTCATACTCCCTCCTATCTGTGGGTTGTTTAAATCTATTGCAGTTTTGCTATTTTCTCCAACATGTATCACCACATTGTCAGATTCAGTTCCTTCCTCATATTCATCGTGTATAGTCATCCCGTTGTCTTCGTTATCTGAATCTACGATACTTTCTGGTTCTTCTTCACTTTCCAGGTTATATACTTCGGGATCAAAATTAAAATGATGTAGTAACTCTTTATTTTGTAGATAGGTCTCTTGCATTCTACATACTAGATGGTCTCTTTCCTGAACAGTATTGCATGGGTCTTTATATAGCTCTTTCCAACAGTTAATTAGCTCCACAATCGAGTCGTACTCTTTTCTGGAGTATTTCCTATCTACTTGCATCATGTTTATCTGTTCACTTGGTTTCTTTTGTCTTAAGCTTGTTCCTAAACCGTCAATTCTATCTAATCTTCCTAATATTTCTCTTACTTCTTTGTCGAATTTTGTTATTTCTTTGTCGAATTGTTCTGTGGGATTATCTCGAACGGTTTTACAAAGCTTAGTAATATATATTTCATTATGTTCTATTACCTTATCTAGTCGTTTTTCAATCCTACTAAACCTACAAACTACATCATCAAATTTCTTTTTGGAATATCTCGAGGTGTTCATCATATCATATATATCATTATACATGATGTCATATTTACTACACTTTGCTCTACATATCTCACAATTGCACAACATGTCGGTAGCCATCTAGGATATCGTTTGGTAGCTAGCTCTGAATAGCCTATGGTGCCTAAAACCGTCTCCTGAGGATCACCCTACAAACGCCTATCCGTGGCAACAAAGGGATCACTTTAGGAATCTGGGCTTTAAGGTTACTCAAATCTAGCAGGGGATACTTAGAATGAAACTAGGACAATAATCACGCAAGTTGTGAGATAATATAGATTGATATTATAGTCAATTTGCTACCGTGTAAGTGCTAGAGATGTTACTTCCCTAAATTTTTCCTAATTTTTATTTGATTTTTATTATTTTTTCGGATTTTGCTACACTGACATTTTATAATTTTAGGAGGATTTTTGCTACAGTAATTTAGCTACAGTAACTTTTTTGATTTTTTCTTAATTTTTTGTGATTTTGTCTACGAAAAACTTAGAGATTTATCTAACATACAGAAACAAATACATATCACTTAATAAAAATTCAGAAACATACAGAACATAACGGAACAGTAGCCATCACACCGGAGACTCTGTGTACAGACTGCAGACCCCTACCGCCCAAAAAAGGAACGTCCCCCCGGGCTCTGATACCAGGGAAATTACACTACTACACAAATACTACTGTCACACAGCTGAAGCAGAAAAAGAAGAAAATACAAAGAGAAATACACTCAGGCACACTTAATTATAAATATGGGTGGTGGATAACTATAAGTGGATGGTGGGTTGATCGGAAGGCATAAACAAAGCAAGACGGGTGGAAGAGGATGAGAGGGTGAGAGAGGATGGTGATGAGGAGAGGGATCTGTTGAGGAGCTTCTGTATTTTTTGTTGGATTGCTTAGGATGAAATAATTTCTCCTTCTTTTGCTTGCTTCCTCTCCCTTTTTCACTTCCCTCGGAGGCTCCTTTTATAGATGTCTTCCTTGCACGAGAAGCCATTTGAAGAATCTTTCTGTGGAAGCCTCGTCACGAGCCTTTACTGTTGACGTCTTGTCTCTGTCAGGAATCTTTACTGTTAACGTCTTGTCTCTGTCAGGTATACTGTTGACATCTTGTCTCTGTCAGGAATCTTTACTGTTGACGTCTTGTCTGTGTCAGGAATCCTCACTTTGAGCCGGGTCTTTATGAAAAATTGATGTAGCCTGTACCTTTTTTTTTGGATATATCAGGCTCTCATTGTCTTTCGTGTGATGAAAACTGGGAGCCCACATATTTGATTGTATTAAGGCTACTCCTGTCTTTATTAGGCATTCACTTGGTTTTTTCTTGGAAGGAATCTTTGTGAAACTGATGCTTTAGACAGAATTTCTATTTTGTCAGGCTTCTTTTGTCAATGTTGTGGTAGAGATTATGATATGAAATTTTTAGCAAACCTCCAGCTATCAACGGATTTGACTTGCCTTTACCAACTACCGTTTGAGTTGGGCTAGCCATGCCATTCCCCTCGGCATGATGAGTTTGTCAAGGATTTCATTTGTGCTATATGCCAAACTAATCCTTTTAGTATTATATATACGTATATAACCTTTTTTTTTTTTTTGACTAGTCGCTCATGTTGTCAAAATTTTGTATGCCTTCATCTCCCATGTTTCTGAGTAGATTCGATGGTGTATATTCTTTTGTCCACTCTGCCATGTCTTGCTTAAGTAATCTGTCTTCTCCCCTTTTCTATTGTCTATAGTACTGAATTAATTCCTCATGGGCTGACCTGATAAACTTTGGGACCCTACAAACAATTTCTTTGTCTACATAGACTCTGTAAATTTCAGTTCCTGTGGCTCGTCTGCATCTATTTCTACTGTATTTTTGCCAGTTGAATTCATATGCTATGGTTTTTGCTCTCCAGTGCCTGATTTGCCTTGGGATCTCTCTGTCACAAACTACTTCTCTTTCTTCTCTATCTGGATGTAGGGGATGGGCTAGTCTGTGTGTAATCCATGCACTGTGCTTTGTGGGATACCACACTCCTTTTATGTATTCTGCTATTATGGAATCGAATTCTATCTTGAGCTGTGGTTCTTTTCCTATAAAAGTTTCTGAAACTGGAATTGCTAGTGAATCAGGGAGTAACTCTACATGATCTGGACGACTAATGATTATTTGTGAAACAAATTCCATATCTAAGAAGTCTTTCCAACTATAATTGGTTCCATGGAGTTTTTCTGTTTTTATTTGGCCTAATTGAATATTTAGTCTGTAAATGCCATAAGTTAACTCACATTGGCATTTTGGTTGTGAGGGGTCCATGATACTGCAGTTTGTATTGCTGTTGACGCACCTATCGGTGTTGGCATAATGTATCACTTGCTCTACAGTTACTCCTCTGCATCTCTTTTCTCTTTTTTGGATTTCTCTCAGTATCTGTTGCATGTCTTTGGCTTTCTTATAGAAATTGTCTTGAACTTTCTGGTGAATGTTTTGCCTGATATCTTCTGGAAGAAAAGATAGCTCATCGTTTGTTTTAAAGAATAGTCTGGCTTGCATGGGTTCTGTATCTCTCGTATTTTGGGGGCTCTCTCTTCTTTCCTTTTCTCTCATATTTTTGAGACCCTCATTTTCTTTCTGCAAGCTCACTGTTAACTGTGTTTGTTCACAGAGCTCTTCAACTAATCTCTCCTTCTGTATTTTTAGATTTTCAAAGTGTTTCATAATGACTTGACAATCTCTACACTCTGTTGACAATTCTATATTACTTATACTCTGTTGACTCTCTTGTGGCATAAATTCTTTAAGGCTTTCATCGAAATGCCAGGGAGTTGGAATATTATTTTTTGCACATTCTATGGCTTCTTTAACACTATAAAAACCTCTAAACACTGGGTTATTAAAATTTGAAACTAATCTCTTAACTGTATTTCAATTTTTGTAAATTCCTACTTGATGCCCTCTAAGTATGACGTAGCAAATAAAACTTCGTGACTGATATGTCTGGATAATTCCTTTGAAATAATATGCTAATATTTTTATTATTTTAACCTTCTCTTTTGGCTGATTTAGTCTTAGATTCCATAAATTATCTAATAGACATTGTTGTACTAAATCAACCTGAAATTCAGTGATTCTAAATGACTCTTTACTCTGAGTGGCATACTGCTTGAGATATATATCTCCAAATCTCATGAACTCTCTGGAAATCATCTGCAAATTTAAACACCAAAGAATTAGTCTTGATAATTTCTTTGTAATTTTATGCTCAAATTTTGATCTGTATTTATGTCCTATAAATTTTATCCGTCTACTTAATTTCCTTTTTTCTAACTTGAATATTGATTTAATAATTGCTGCATAGGTTATTTCTGGAATTTTACGATCGAATCTTTCACTTACACATCTACTTATTCTTTTTACTCTTCCTTTGTTGGAAGGCTCTATCTTATGACCTAAGGATTCCGTACCGCTTTTGTTTGATATTATTATTCTTTCATCTATTAGTCTCCTTAGTTTTGATGGAAAAAATGTTTATTATCTGCTTTTGTGTATAAATTTCCTTTTATGATTCTTCTAATGTAAAAAACATCTTTTGTCCTTTGTAATAGATTTCCTTGAAGAATTCCTCTCATGTGATTTACAAATCTTTTTTCATCCTGTGTCTTTTTGTATTTTAAGTATTTTGAGAACGCTTTGAATTCGCATATATCACATAGTTCAATTTTAGATATTGCATAAAGGATTATTTTGTCACAAGCCTAGTCATCTATTAACCTGCATAAATTTTCTTTTATAAGGTCAATGGGGATATCCTCATGTCCAATTGGCTTATTGTTTTCATTCCACTCTTTCTGTGAATTTATCCATTGTTTTATCAGAACATCTCCTTGTAATATTCTCGTAATGTCCCAAGATTCTTTTTGATTTGTGATTACGATGATTAGGGATTGTGCCTAGTCATTTATATCCTTGAAATGTATTTCGGGCAAATCTAGATTACTATTCCTTTGGTCATTTTTCATTAAATTAATCAGCTTAATGTCAGATTCGATATTTTCTTTAGATTCTGTCATGTACTCATCATCTGTAATTATTCCACAGTCTTCATTCACTGGATTCGTGATGTTCTCATTTTCTAGGTCTTTATTTAGGTTGTATATTCCAGGGTCAAATTTAAAATAGTGTAACAAATCTTTATGTTGGAGGTACGTCTCTTGTATCCTATTTACTAGATAGTTTTTCTCCTGAATAGTGCTATTTTGATCCATATACAATTCTTTCCAGCAATTGATTATCTCAAGTATCGAGTCGTATTCCTGTCTGGAGTATGTTATATTAACTTGTTGACTTGGACTCTTTTGTTTTGACTTAGTTCCTAATCTGTTAATGTGATCTAATTTTCCTACGAAAAGTACTTTATCATATCCTATCATACATTCTTCTACTCTATCAGATCTCAAGATGAATTCTTCATTTGTTTTCTCTATCTTATATCTACTTTCTATTTGACTTTGTGATAGGTTGTTATATTCATTTTCCTTATCTTCGTTAGGGGATTCTCCGCAATTTAAGATAATCTCTTCAACTATTCTTTCTACATTACTAATATCATTTTGGTAACTATTATCTTTAGATTGCAAAAGATCTTCCTTTGCCTTAGTTGTACTGTTTACTGTTTCTGTTGTTTCTTCTTTACTACCTTCTTCCTTTCTTACCGGGATATCTTCACTATTTCCTTTTCGTCCTTTTTAGTATTATTTATGATATTGGGTTCATCCTTTTCTTGACTAGGCTTGTATCCAAAATGACTTAATAGACCCTTGAATTTTTTATAAATTTCTTTGAGTTGTTGGGTCAGATCTTTTTTTGTCTTCTGGAGTTAGGTCGGGATTTTTATCCTGTTCTTTTAATCTTTCTATTCGGAGAATTACATCATCAAATTTCTCTTTGGAATATCTCGGGGTGTTCATCGTATCATATATATCATTATACATGGCGTCATATTTACTACACTTTATCTACATATCTCGCAATTGCACAATATGTCGGTAGCCATCTAAGATGTCAGTGGATAACTAGCTCTGAGTAGCCTATGGTGCCTAAAACCGTCTCCTAAGGATCACCCTACAAACGCCTACCCGCGGCAACAAAAGGATTACTTCAGGAATCTGGACTTTTAGGATACTCAATTCTAGTAAGTGACACTTAGAGTGTAATTAGGACAGTATTGATACAGGTTGTGAGAAAATATAGGTCAAAGTTATAGTCAATTTGATACCATGTAAGTGCTATAGATGCTACAAATCCTTCCCCAAATTTTTCCTAATTTTTTTGATTTTTTTCAGAATTTTCTACAATATAGAACAAACATAGAGACTTATCTAAACATACATAAACAAATATAGATCACTTAATAGATATTCAGAAACATACAGAACATACCGGAACAGTAGCCATCACACCGGAGACTCTGTGTTACGGACTGCAGACCCCTACTGCCCAAAAAAGGAACGTCCCCCCGGGCTCTGATACCAGGGAAATACTATAGGGATACCTATGCCAGGAAAATTACACTACTACACTACTACTACTGTCAGAGCATGCTTAGACAAGAGGGCTATAAACCGTCGGAAACATGATTCAGGGTTCTTACAGAGTGATCTGTGGCGAAACTTTGGCTCTTACCTGAACACGTCCTTCCTGGCTAGCCACCGGGAAGGTTGGCACTGGTCGCGAGGGCCGTGCGTAAAAGATGCTTCTTGCGTAAAAGATGCTTCTAAGGTTACCGTTATAGCCACCCGGGTGTATGGGCATTTGGAACGATATAACTGGTATCAGGGAAATACACTGATACCTTTTTGGGCGGTAGGGGTCTGCAGTCTGTAACACAGAATCTCCGGTGTGATAGCTACTGTTCCGGTATATACTGTATGTTTCTGAATTTCTATTAAGTAATCTGTATTTGTTTATGTATGTTTAGATAAGTCTCTATGTTTGTTCTATATTGTAGAAAATTCTGAAAAAATCAAAAAAGTTACTGTAGCAAAAAATACTACGAAAATTAAAAAATGTCACTGTAGTAAAATCAGAAAAAATAATAAAAAAATCAGAAAAATTAGGAAAAATTTGGGGAAGGATTTGTAACATCTATAGCACTTACATGGTATCGAATTGACTATAACTCTGACCTATATTTTCTCACAACCTGTATCAAAACTGTCCTAATTGCACTCTAAGTGTCCCTTACTAGAATTGAGTATCCTAAAAACCCAGATTCCTGAAGTAATCCCTTTGTTACCGCAGGTAGGCATTTGTAGGGTGATCCTTAGGAGACGGTTTTAGGCACCATAGGCTACTTAGAGCTAGTTATTCACCGACATCTTAGATGGCTACCGACATGTTGTGCAATTGCGAGATATGTAGAGCAAAGTGCAGTAAATACGACATCATGTATAATGATATATATGATATGATGAACACCCCGAGATATTCCAAAAAGAAATTTGATGATGTAATTCTCCGAATAGAAAGATTAAAAGAACAGGATAAAAGTCCCGACCTAACTCTAGAAGATAAAGAAGATCTGACCCAACAACTCAAAAAAATTTATAAAAAATTTAAGGGTCTATTAAGTCATTTTTGATATAAGCCTAATCAAGAAAAGGTTGAACCCAATATCACTAAAGAGGACGAAAAAGAAAAAGTGAAGGACGATCTTTTGCGATCTAAACCAGAAGTGAATAGTTACCAAAATGATACTAATGATGCAGAAAGAATAGTTGAAGAGATTATCTTAAAGTACGAAGAACCCCGTAACAAAGATGAGAAAAATGAATGTAATAACCTATCACAAAGTCAAATAGAAAATAGTTACCAAGAAAGTAGATATAAGGTAGAGAGAACAAATGAAGAACTTTTCTTGAGTTCTGATAGAATAGAAGAGTGTATGATAGGAAATGATGAAGTACTTTCTGTAGGAAAATTAAACCACATTGACAGATTAGGAACTAGTTCAAAACAAGATAAACCAGGTCAACTAATAGATATGATGCAAGCCGAGAAAATATACTCCACAGAAGAATACAACTCAATACTTGAGATAATTAATTGCTGGAAAGAATTGTATATGGATCAAAATAGCACTATTTAGGAGAAAAACTTTCTAGTAAATAGGATGGATACAAGAGACGTATCTCCAACATAAAGATCTATTACACTATTTTAAGTTTGATCCTGGAATATACAACTTAAATAAAGACCTAGAAAATGAGAGCATCACGAATCCAGAGAATGATGACTGTGGAATGGTTAGAGATGATGAGTACAGGACAAGATCTAAAGAAATCAAATATGACGATAAGCTGATTAATCCAATAGAAAGTGACCTAAGGATTAGTGATCTAGATTTGTCCAAAATACATCTCAAGGATATAAACGACTGGGTACAATCCCTAACCATCGTAATCACAAATCATAAAGAGTCATGGGACATCACGAGAATATTACAAGAAGAAGATTTGCTAAGGATAGGACAATGGATAAATTCGTAAAAAGAGTGGGATAAAAATAGTGAATCAATTGGATCTGAGGATATTCCCATTAGAGAAAACTTGTGCAAGTTAATAGAAAACAAGGCTTATGCAATATCTAAAATTGAACTATGCGAATTCAAAGAATACTGCAAAATATTCTCAGAATGCAGTAGGACACAAAACTGGATTGATCCATTCCTTCGCACATTTCCAAGCCCATGGGAGACAAAAGCACAAAACAAATATCTAGAATATCTAAAACAAATAGAGAAAGAGAACAAACTAATATACTATATTCAAGATACTGAATCTTATACGGAAGTGAAAAATGCAATCAATAACTCTCCTAAAAAGAGGAAATACTGTAACAACGAGAAATGGAAAAAGGGAAGAAATAAAAGACCAAAAGAGGAAAACGATAAAGAGCAACAACAGAACCTACTAGAACTACAAAATTTTCAAAAGAAACTGTTAAAAAAGACAAATAAAAATCGAGGTTTTATCTGGACGGATGAAGACAGAAGAATTTTAAAACAGCAAGCTAAAAATTCCCAAAAGGATTACCCACCTAGACTAGTATCTAGAAAACCATGGAAAGACAAAAAAGGATTTATCAAGAGTAACAAGTATATCCAGAAGTGTGATAAATCTTCTACACAAATGGGTAAGAGAGAATACAAGTATTTTACATATATCGAAAAGGGGCGCTGTCCTAAAAAAGGAGAAGATACTCAAAAATGATAAAGCATAATCTAGAGGTCTACACTGAAAAGGGAATCATCCTTTCTGATATAGTGCTCTACAGACATAAGAACAATTCAGAGTTTGAGATAATCTCTATAATAAATAACTAGTCAGATATAATCACACTCCTAACGTCAAGATTAAGTAACTTAACGTTAAGAGATACAGACGAAAGAAAAACGCCTCTAGTCTAGAATATATCAAAAGACAAGTAATAAATAATAATAAATTCTTAATAACAGAAAACACTAATGATATATCAATCAAGATTTTGAAGAAGAGAAACATGGTGAGAGCTATAACAAATAGTATTTCAGCAGCATTTATTGTATACGTAGAATACCGACCAGATATATACACAATACGGGATAAATGTTATAAACAGGTATTCAATAGATATCATTACCCCTGTAAGAATATATCACTTCAGACAAAAAAAAAAAACAAAAGTGATAAGACAAAGATTCTCAGAACTAATAAAAGAAGCCTGGAAATTACACCAAAGAATAAATCATGCTGCTAAAAATCATCAAGCAGTATATAAGGCAAGGATCACAAGGAAGCTAGTCATCCTCACTAAATCAAGATTGCAATTCAGATATTTGCAGGTGCGCAACACTCCCAGAGATAGGATGATCAAAGAAGTAGAAGTCGACAGAAGTATCGATCTCCGTATCGATAAGAATACTATTCAACAACAATATAAACAATTATTCAAATGTAAAACATGCAGCAAATAGTTCACTTCGTTCCAAGCACTTGGAGGCCTCCGGGCAAGCCACAGAAGGTCAAGGCCAAAAAAGCTATATAAAAAAGAAAGGAAACCTAAAATGCACAAGTGTTCCATCTGTGGAATCGAGTTTATGAACGGGAATGCACTTGGAGGGCACATGAGGACACATAGAGCTAGAGAGAATCAAGAAGATTCTAGTGCCAAGAATGATCTGTGTCTAGATCTGAGCTTGGGATCCACCAGCTATGTCAACAAAGTAAGACGACCTTGCATTTCCAGGTATGGCAAAAATCTTAGCCTCTGGTAATTTATATAAATATCTGTAAGTATACTCGTATAAAAATATAGCCTATTCAAAAAAAAAAAAAAAAAAAAGCTTGCTCCATCTATAAAAACCAAAGGACTGCTGAACGGATTAGTTTGGTACATAAGTCCAAATGAAGTCCTTAACAACTCATCATGCTGAGGAGAATAGCATGGCTAGCCCAACTCAAACAGTAGTTGGTAAAGGCAAATCAAATCCGTTGATAACTGGAGGTTTGCTAAAAATTCCATACAATTTGACAACTCATCATGCTGAGCGAATAGCATGGCTAGCCCAACTCAAACGGTAGTTGGTAAAGGCAAATCAAATCAGTTGATAGCTGGGAGTTTGCTAAAAATTCCATATCATTTGACAACTCATCATGCTGAGGGGAATAGCATGGCTAGCCCAACTCAAACGGTAGTTGGTAAAGGCAAATCAAATCCGTTGATAACTGGGGGTTTGCTAAAAATTCCATATCATTTGACAACTCCTGATGAAGTCTCTAATGATGAAATTATCTACAAAGGAAAATAGACAAACAAAGCCTAATATGACAAAATAGCCTAATATGACAAAAGAAGTCTAACATGACAATTTCATCATGGAATCTCTACAACAATATTGAAAAGGAAGCCTGATAGAGACAGAAGAATGCTTGATACAGACGAAAACCAAAAGAAAAAGAGGCATGCTTTATCAAGAAGAAACCATTACATGTCATCTGATGAGATATCCACAGAGAAGATTCCTAGCAACAACAGTACGGTCCCTGATAGATTCGTGACAAAGACTTCTACAGTAAAGATTCCTGACATCAACAGTGCAGATTCGAGACAAGACATCAGCAGTGAAGATGCCTGACAGAGACAAGACGTCAAAAAGTGAAGGCTCGTGATGAGGCTTCCACAGAAAGATTCTTCAAATGGCTTCTCGTGCAAGCAAGACATCTATAAAAGGGGCCTCCGAGGGAAGTGAAAGACGGAGAGCAAGCAAGCAAAAGAAGGAGAAATTATTTCATCCTAAGCAATCCAACAAAAACTACAGAAGCTCCTCAACAGTTCCCTCTCCTCATCACCATCCTCTCTCACCTTCTCATCCTCTTCCACCAGTCTTGCTTGGTTTATGCCTTCCGATCAACCCACCATCCACTTATAGTTATCTACCACCCATATGTATAATTAAGTGTGCCTGAGTGCATTTCTCTTTGTATTTTCTTCTTTTTCTGCTTCAACTGTGTGACAGTAGTAGTAGTGTGTTTGTATTTTCCTGGTATCAGAGCCCGGGGGGGACGTACCAGCTCTGATATATGCTTGCAAATATCAGGGAAATACACTGATCCAACAAGTCATCAATTCTCGTTAGTGGGTATCGATTTTTGATAGTGACCCTATTTGACCCCCTGAAATCAATATATAATTTTTTGCTTCTATCTTTCTTCTCAGTCAAAAGTACTGGTGCATCCCAAGGGGAAGTACTTGGTCTAATGAAACTTTTAGCTTCCAACTCGTCTAATTGTATCTTCACTTCTTTTAGCTCTACCGGACCCATTCGATATGGTGCTAGAGAGATTTGCATAGTGCCAGGAAGAAGCTCAATAGCGAACTCCACTGCCCTGTCTGGTGGTAATCCTAAGAAATTCTCGAAGATGTCCATGAACTCCGACACCACTCGGATATTAGTTGGTATGCCCATAATCTTTTCCTACCACTCGGATGGACAATGACAAGTCGTAGTCGACTTCAGGTTACTGTTACAGCTGCTTACCCGAACCGTTGTTTCTCTGACTTCTGCTTTTCCTATAGCTGCCTTTCACCGAACAACTCATTGCTGGCCGACGGAGGCTTTTGACTCCTCAACCAGGGCTCTTTCTTTGCCTACCTTTTCTTTGACATGGAAAGTGACGAGCCTGTGGAAAACCCATTCGAACCTCAGTTCCAAAGCATTGATGATCACCTTGACCGACCTCATTGACCCGTCGATGATGGCACCTGGTGTACTAGGCCTCCGTCATAGGACAACTTCCTCCATGCTATCCCCCCGTCACGTACGGATAGGATAACTGCTCAATGGCTTTTTCTTTCTCTGCGAAAAAGGTTATGAGTGAGTGATGCGATGCACTTCTTCCTTTTTCCTTTGTAGGCACAGAGAGACTCTCAATGGTCGCGGGACCCTGACTCCTTATTCAGCTGAGCAATCCGAGGTGAATCTCACTCTACGCTAACCAAAAGAAGCAAAAGAGGACGAAGATGTCAGGGTTTAACGTTTAAGAATATACCGTATTGACAGGAATCAGTGCTCTTATGCTAAGGGCATTGATAGTAACTATGATGAATATGTTGTTTTCATCAATAGTATGATGTCAAGCTCCTTCTCAAAAAAAGGCGATGGAATCCCCACAGCGCTCTCCTTAATTTCACAAAAAATTGAGTGGTTTTTGCTCCATGCATAAGCGAGTGGCTTCTGCTCCCGCCTGCTGAGTGGCTATCGCTTCTATTCTTTGAAATCTAGATCTTCTCTTTCTGTGTCTATGGAGATTCCTGTCTCGACGCCCCTGTTGTCTCTAGCGCTTGATTCTTTGATAAAGACCAACCTGCTTTCATAAGCACATCGTTGGCAAGTTCGGAAGAAGACTTTGCGGGTCAACGGAAGAGAAAATATGGAGGTGTGATCGACAGCATCCTTGCGTTTTCTGTTTGCGCAGTAGTGTCGATATAGTTCGATAAAAAGAAAGCTTGCATTCGTCTATGAAATAGATGATTTTGTAAGGAAGTCTCATTTCAGAAAGATTCGCGAACGTATGAGTCAGGAAATATCCCTGGTTATCGGAGTCAGCTTTAGTCCCGACCGTCTATTGAAGAGGTTTCATGTCAAGCTACTATACTCTGTGAGAAAATGATTAGTGACAGCGCCGATCGCGAAAAGAAAAAGAAATGAAAGATATTTATATGCGTGGGTATATTCCAACAAGGCTGACGGCACAGTTGCTGCCGCGCTACGGTCCACGTCGGTAGATCCACAAATACATGTCAATATATGATAACAAATCCCCCGAATGCATTCTTCGAATTACTGCTCTGACCGATAAGAGAAATGAAAGGCCAAAGACAACACAATCTTTCTTTCTGGATTTTCACGCGTGGAAATGTTGGCTCCTTTTCCACGTTGGCTTGGAGAGAAGGGCCGATCCGCAAGCACTGTCTGTTTATTAAATAGCTCCCGTGAAATGGGTGGGTACGTATTGTCTTTTATCGAGACATAGACGAAGCTATGGCAAACTCTATTAACTGACCGGTCTAGGCAAGGAAGTGATAGTGACCGATGTGCGTGCCCCTATATATTTAGTAAAGCGTGGAAGTCTTCTTTCTTTAGTGCAGCTCAATCTATCGCGAGATGTTGGCAGGCATCTGTAGTCATCATCAAAGGCAATTCAGTAATGGTCGAGCCAGACTACGTCTTTCCTATCAGAAGAGCAAGAACAACTTTAGCTCTCAAGCTGTTGACAATCTACCAATGGGACTATCAAAATAGGCCCGCCTAGGACTGATTGAAAGAAGACCATCGCCGACCAATGCCTTTGACCTTTTCCTCTCTCCAAAAAAAGTCCCGTATTTCGCAATCTTGCTTTGATTGCTGGGCTTGTGTTTTGACGACTTCCCGAGCGCTGGTTTGAACTCCGTCACGTCAAATAGTTGTAGTGGGCCCAGTATACGACGGTAACCAAAGACAAAAAGTCTCTTTTTTTTACTAGTCTCTTTTTTTACTAGTCTGAAGGAAAGAGAGTTTCTCCAATGACTGGTAGTGAGCAAGCCAGCCAGCTGAGTTTAGGGAGAGATATCCTATTTGAATTGCTATATAGGCTGACGTCGGAGGTAAGCAATCTTGATTTTGAGTGAAGTCAGGCCGACGAAGTCCTTACCCCGTGGGTCATAGGCCTCCATTGGGGTCGTCGACAGATGCATGAGGCGAGCGAACGACGCCGCTGGAATGGGAAAGAAGCCTGGCAAGACAAGAAAAGGCCGTCGTCATAAAAAAAGGAAAAGAAGAGGAGGCTGAAGAGGGCAGGAACTCTAGGCCTGGCTACGAGAAACCGACAATACCTCTTTAGTGAATCCCTTACCGTAGATGGGGGCACTCCGTTGGGAACTATGTCAATAGATAATGAGGAGACTTCATGGGGACCCGTACCGGAGGTCTGAAGGACGGGATATCCCTCCCCGTCTTGTTCGCCGCGACGACGGCGACGAAGGAACCTCAACAAACAAAGGGAAGCCCGAAGGGCCCATCAGCAATAAAAAGAAAGCTTACCCGACGCACCAAAACAGCCCACAATAACCATTTGTCTGGTTCCAAAAGAGAAGAATTGGAAACGATGGAAATGGTGAGTGATGGTCTTCCGTCGAATAGGCGTCCACCGTCAAAGCCTAGGTCTTCGACTCCCGTCTGAGAAAGAGAGATCATCCGACGTCTGAATGATATAGAAATAGGAGAGCCACCGAGTCCTCATCCTGCAGAAAGTGTGTTCTCCTGCCGAAGAAAGAGTCAGATGATTGTCCCATCAAAGGCTGGAAAAAGCCTTCGTGCCGTCAGTACGCAACAGACGGCTTCGACATACGGAGTGTGTTAGGTCTGAATAGGTTCAATCAAAAGAAGCAGAAGCTCGAAAGACGAAGCACGATCGCTCATTCATCCTTTCCTGGATAAGATCCGAAGTATGAAACCTTTTTTTTGTCGATTCCATTACCTCACCAAAAAAGGATTGCCTGACGAATCGGAGGGATAGGCATACTCTTATTGAGAATAAGCATGATTTACGCGACGACATTTGATAGAGCAACAGGAGCTGGATCAACCAATGAGGCTTCAGGCTTCGAAAGAAAAGAAAGAAGGCTTTTGAGCACGACGGTTCGCCAGACGTCACTTCTCGCTGTGCTCGATCAAAGAAAGGGAAAGAGAACATGAGTTACGCTTGACCAAAGGCGGGATCGAACTACTGAAAGATGAAATCAGTAGTGTCAGAAGGTATTTCAACCAAAACAGAGTAGCATGGGTCCCGATTCCAGACAGTGACGCTTTCGAAGCTTGTCTTCTCCTGAATAGGAATAAAATATTTTTAGATGCTGATGGTATGTCGGCAGGTTTTGACGTGGGCAAGCACCATCTATTTATAGATTTATAGATGGTGTTCTCGGTATCGTTTTATTTGACGAAGGTAAGGAATCGGGGGGATACAGTTCCAGGCAAGACCGTTTGGCTCGGAGGGAAGGAAAGGAATGCCCTCAGGGAAGAAAGAGGAAAGTAGCATAGCAGAGAAAATGAGATCAGTTCTCAGTCTGACGTAAGCCCGTCCTAGCAATAGTGGCTGAAGCCGGTCTCGATCAATATAGGAGAGCGAGATAGCTGTGTTTGACTAAACCGTCGATCTTCACCTTCTAAGAGTCATCAGTCCAGCAGTGTCTTTCCAACCAGAGCTCTCCTCCCAAATAGTCCATCGGGAGGGAAGGCGATCGACAGGCCGTTCAGAGTGCATCTAGGGCTTCAGGTTGACGAAACCTCTTTTTTTTGCATACATCAAACTTTCCTTTGAAGGAGACTGACCTTTTTCGCTTATCGACAAATGGTTGATCCAGAGCTCTCGTTGTCTTCCCACTTTGTTGAATGAATTCAATCAAGAGATCGGAAAAGAGTGCTTTCTCTACCAAAAAGCAAAGAGAGCTATAAGTGGTGAAACCCCTGGCAAAAAAGAGAGTCGAAAACTTCTCAAATGAAAAGAGGTAGGAGGAATCCATGGGGAGATTTAGCGGTATGGTAGTCGATTAGATAGCGAGGTAGTGAGAGAGGACTCACTCAACAGAGGTCTCAGTTCCATCAAGGTAAGGCTGAATAAAAAAGGTAACCTCTTAGCGCGATGGTTTGGTATAAAGGAAAGCTCCGGTGAATGTGCTTCTTTCATCGAATTATTCAACCAACTTTCACCGGTTGCGAGATAAAAGACCGTTGAACTACCTCCATCACGAAGTGGTCCTTCATCTCTCTGTAACTAGCCGTATAATTCATTTCAGGTGGACTTAACCTTCCCACTATCAGAAAGGAGCAAAAGAAGACAACTGGTAACCAAACACTGCATCAGGCGTATAGAGCTTCCACCACCTAATCACGAAGCACTCTTTATCCGATTCCGATGCCGCTAATGACAGCATCCCCTGGTGGAATAATTTGTGAAGAATCTTTTTTCTTGATACATCATATCAGATTTGACTGAACCAAGTGGTTTAGCTTACAGTCACAACTTCCCTCTCTACTGCGGGCCCTGACATCGCTTACAGATCACTGCCTGGGTCTGGCAGGAACTAATTGTTTGCCTGCCGGAAAATGCTTTCCATTTGACTGTTCCGACGTCAACTTCATCTGCTCTTGCCTTGTCTTAGCTAAGGCATGCTTCCTCGTCGAAATTCCGGAGGGCATCTCTTCGTCGCTTCGTTTGCTTTCCTTTTCCTTCTCTAGAGCTCAGTCTTGGAAGCAAAATCAATCAGTTGCTTGCTTCCGAGAAATCTTGATTTTTGCTGGGATGTCTTGCTTGTTTACTGGTTCCCTTCTTTTTCGTCATTTTATACTGGTTCCCGTCCTGATATCTCTCCATCACTAGAATTTGAAACCGGGAGAGGAGCGTCGGTTGAGCCCATCTGGTCCTTCTTTTCTTCATTCCGGGTATGCTCGGTAAGTCTATCCCGATTTCTCAAGTTATGGAGTTCCGGATTTGCTCTCGTCGAGTGCAGGACTCTCGCTCAATGGCCTTCAGAATGTCAGTCTAAAGGCATTCTACCAGCTATATCTTCCTGTGATGATCTTCCATTGTCTCCCTCCGGTCGTCGTCGCTTGTTCAACAACTCGATTATATGTAAGTCTTGATTCTCGGTCCAGCTCATCTCTCATCTGAATAAAAGGAAAGACGTCTCCTGCGGCTAGCAGTAGCAGTTGTAGGTAATCCCTTTGATTCTCTTCCTTTAGAAAGAGTAGTTACCTTGCCCCTACACCAGTTACAACAATCCTGTCTATGGCAGAGGAGGAGATATTTTGTATACAGCGTGGTATATAATAATCAACATATATGGCAAGCTATGACGAGACGTTATAAGGAAATGTATAAGCCAATCAATCGACGTAAATAGGCTTGGTTGGCTAGTGAAGGAAATCCGGTACACAAATCTATTGGAAGAATGAAATATTGGGAATTACAGCCGGGCTTTATGCGACGTCATTGTATTCCAGGGAAATTGACTCCTGATTTTCCAACCGGATTCATGAGTGAAGGAAAAAATCAGATGTCTCCGACTATCCCTCGTCAGAGATAGACAACCTAGACAACCGACGCTGCGACCATGAAATTCTAGTTCCGATATTGAACCTGCTGATGAAAGAAAAGTGACACATCTATCTTAGCCAACCGTCCAAAGACATCTCGCATTTTTGTTGTGGTTAGGCTGTGACGATTTTCAAGCAAAACAGATCGACAGCCTATTTTCCTCTCTTGTTTTTGCCCCTGTCTGTAAGACTGCTGACGGGAGCACTCGCATCTCTCTCTTGTGAGGCATGAACCTTTCCTATCTCCATGATTTGTGAAGCGTGCCCTGCTCTATAGATGAGTTAATCTCGAAACATATTTGTTAGTGTGTCTTTTCTTTAGCGGGTTTGTATTCAGGATACCTCCCCGAAGGAGTCACATAGGAAGGATCTTTTTTTACCTCAATGAAAGGGAAATGCGTCAGGTACCGGGTTGAAGGATGGATCTTTTCTTGCCATGATGGAGAAGGCTCCCGGTCAGTCTGTCAGGTAGAGGAATGGGTTGAGAGTCACGAGTTCAGAAGTTGGATATGTGATTGCGGTCTCAGGTCTGTGATCGGCCCCGGCTGTCAATGAAAATCGAAAGATTCGGAACCGCGGTGGTAGAGGGAAGGAAGTCCAGTGCTGAAATAAAAGAGAAGGCGCTTTCTCGTATTGTCTTCCGTAAAGCTCGTCAGATAAATGAGAGAGGAAGGAATGAATACTGTGCGTAAGGTGATCGGTTGGGCTCCGAGAAATTTCCTGTTTCGGTTGCTTCTATTTCAACGTGAGAGATCAGAGTTGCCGTACTTACGGGAGCTGGGAATTCCAATTCGGAATCGTAGGTTCGTGAGTAAAGGAAAAGTTCTAAACTGAAACTGTACGTGGGAAGAACAGGACGAGGGGATAAAAGACAGAGACGGGTCAGGGGCTTTATTATCGGAGAAAAGGAAGGGGCGTGGTTGACGTGTCACGGGTCGGTGGGGAACCCATAGGAAGGGGGACGACCCGTCGAATTCACATCAGAAATCGCCAACATGAACACAAACTAAATCGTCGAATTTCGTATAGAAACGAAACTAACCATTTCTATTCTCGGAGCTAAGGTATATGAAGAATTGCTTTTTTTTTTTTGGTCCCTTTCATCCAGTAGTTAGGACATCGTCTTTTCATGTCAAAGACACGGGTTCGATTCTCGTAAGGGATAGGTACGTCATTCCTGGCCGGGGTATCATTGCTGAGTGATCGCTCGCGGAATGGCTGGAGAAGGTGGTCCGGAAGCTTCCTCTCTTCCAGCAAGTGACGACGAGATGAGATCACCACTTTTCAGTAATGAACTTCCGTCTACTTCTTCCGTCAGCCGTCAGATGTCCTTCTTATCATAGATTCTCTAATCTCCGACAGAAGGCTTCTTAATGCATGCGTTCTTTCTCTCCTCCCCTTAGCCACACATCTCTTTCGTTCGCCTCCCATTTTTTTTCTATGTCACCGTCTCCTCAATGAGCGCAGATTGATTGATGGAGATGGTTTTTGTACCGGACAATCTTTACATCCTATTCTTCTGGCATAGTTTTTTTTGTTGGATAAAAAATCAGCAGGTGATCCGTCCTTTCTCCTCTGTCGTGGTTCATGCATTCTTCCTTCCACGTCACGTCCAATCGACATTCCGACGGCTGCCGACGAGCGAAAGGTTCCTCAGTTAGTTCTTTTTCATTTCGGAGAGATAGAATGTCGCATTTCTTCATTCCGTCATTTCGATTTATGTGGTTGAAGCACCACTACGCCAGGTGGTAGTAGATGAGACGCGTATCGTTCGCAGCCTTCATTCCTGCCTGCTCGCTTCCACACACGCCTTGCATTCTGCACGGTTGCCCTTCGAACTCCCCTTTTTGGAGGGTGGAGGGATTCCATCGCCTGCTCCCACTTATCTCAAATAGGAGCCCTGCCAGAACTCGAATAGGCTGTCGGTGGGACGAAATAGGGCAATGTCGCTTGCATCATACAAGACAGACCGTTGGCTGCTGCAAATCGACGTCGTCATACGCCCTGCCCTATAGATGAGAGGGAGGGAGCACCCTGCTTTTGGTCATCCATAGGAAGGGAGAGAGGGGTCAGCGAGCAGGTGTTCCCCATCTTTACCAAAGGCAAACAGCCCCCATGTTATTCAGCGTGGCGAGCCTCATGACAAGAGCAGGCTGCCGGAATGGTGCATGGGACCAACGCTTTTTTTTCTCGCCATGCCAGCCACTTCATTCAATTAATCATATGTTCTATTCGACTGGATCTAGGGGAATAATATCTCTCGCGGATGAATGGAGGCCTCGTTATCCACACATCCGGTCAGATGAATGGAGGCGCTTTTCGAAAAAATCCTAGATTTGCACGAGCGTTAGCGGGTCCTGGGGTGCTCATCGACGGGCTCCCGCGCATACCCCAGGGTGATCATCACCACCTGCACCTCACATCGTAGGCACAGAGGAACGTGTAACCCGCCTGCTGTCCAAGTCAACCACTTTCTTTTTTTGGGAGACATAGCGCCAAAAAGAACGTAGCAGCGACGGGACAACCCATCCATAAAGACAACCTGTGGGGAGGATAGCACTACTGGCAAAGACCGTCTGGCGAAAACGCCGCAGGCACGAAGCATGGTAGGCCTATGCTAGGGGAACATAGGGAGGAAAGGGAGCCCGGATGGTGGAAGAGCCAAGGGAGACCGAGTTATTTGATGGAAATGGGAGGTCCGAGCGGCTCATTCATTTGTCAAAAAAAGAGGGAGGGAGCGAGCCAATGGATCGCAGGAATATACCGAGTTAATGGTAGACAAACAGCGCACCTACACGCGACTCCACTTCCGAGGTCGAGCAGTCTCAATTTCGACAAAGAATTTGCGAATGAATGCTAGGCTAGCCCACCTTGAATGGCGTGAGCCGCATGCGGGGGACCCACATGTACGGTTTTTAGGGAGATCCGGCCGAAAGACTGACTAGCGCCTAACCGTCAGATGTGTCGATGGTAGATTGATAATTCTAAAGAGGGTGATCAGCAAGATAGCAAGTCTTGTTGGAGTTCCATTGTACATGGCGGCTACAGAAGAAACCCTTGCTTTTGCAAGGTGCTTTTAGTATAGGTGTCTGCGGCGAAACCTCTTCCGAAAACTGTCAATCTAAAGTGGGAAGATTGCTCAGTGGTAGAGCAGCCAGTAAGTAAAGTACTTATTGGTTCCCCAAGTGTGCAATAAATGCTACTCTTTCGGACATAATCGAGGAAGAGTGCACTCCCCAAGAGAACAGGTTACACATGGAGAAAAAAGGAGTGAATAATAGACGTCTTATAAAAAGACTACGGGTAGAGAGTGAGGAATACGGGCACGTCACTCACAATAGAGTAGAGGAGAGACTCTGTTCGGGACACATAGCCTTCGCCTGTAATTTATCTCCATGCTGGACTGTTTGAACAAGCCTTGTTACAACAACGTCGTTACTAAAGAAAGAATGCCATACTCGAAGTGAGATGAAGCAAGCGACGGTAAGAGTTCCGACAAAGCAATTGATCCAATCTAGTTGAGACCGATGTACCGAGTAGGACCAATGCAAAAAGGGGACGTAGAACATATTTCTTTATTTCCCCTAGTGTGAAACAAATGCTACTCTTTCGGACATCATCGAGGAAGAGTGCACAGCCCGAGAGAAGGGGTTACACATGGAGAAAAAAGGAGTGAGTAATAGACGTCTTATAAAAAGACTACGGGCAGAGAGTGAGGAATATGAGCACGTCACTCACAATAGAGTAGAGGAGAGGCTCCGCTCGGGACACATAGCCTTCGCTCGTAATTTATCTCCATGCTGGACTATTTGAACAAGCCTTGTTACCACAACGTCGTTACTAAAGAAAGAATGCCATACTCAAAGCGATGAAGCAAGCGACAGTAAGAGTTCCGACAAAGCAATTGATCCAATCTAGTTGAGACCGATATACCAAGTAGGACCAATGCGGAAAGGGGACGTAGAACATATTTCTTTATATGAATCACTAGACAGAACGAAAATCTCGATGAAAGATGAAGACTTCCCAATCGACAAAGCCAGTTTCCATCAGACATAATATGAATTGTGGTACAACACCCCAGAAAAAGCGTACATGTAGTGTTTGTCAGAATTGTAGTTCAGTTAGACTGTAAATATCTTTCAGGTTTCTCTCACTTGATTAAAAGTGTCATCCCGAGTTTATTCAGCCAGAGAAAGGGAAAGAAGGTGACAGTTGCTAGGATACTCTACTCAGAGATAGAGGAAAATGTATAGAAATGGCAGAATACATTGGTGGGGTATGTACTCGGGTTTGACGACTTTCCACATGCAACGTCAAAGACTGCATGCAGAGACTATGGTGGACTAAATGCTCACTAGAGATAGATTCGACAGGATAATGGATACTTCTTCTCTGACATTCGCGTAAAAGGAAGAGTGTGACAGAGTATTTTAGCTAGGACCGTCGGATCTGTCGATGGTAGATTGATCATTCTAAAGAGGGTGATCAGCAAGACAGCAAGTCTTGTTGGTGTTCTATTGTACATGGCGGCTACAGAAAAAACCCTTGCTTTTGCAAGGTGCTTTTAGTATAGGTATCTGTGGCGAAACCTCTTTCGAAAACTGTCAATCTAAAGCGGGAAGATGGCTCAGTGGTAGAGCAGCTAGTAAGTAAAGTACTTATGGGTTCCCCAAGTGTGCAATAAATGCTACTCTTTCGGACATAATCGAGGAAGAGTGCACTCCCCAAGAGAACAGGTTACACATGGAGAAAAAAGGAGTGAATAATAGACGTCTTATAAAAAGACTACGGGTAGAGAGTGAGGAATACGGGCACATCACTCACAATAGAGTAGAGGAGAGACTCTGCTCAGGACACATAGCCTTCGCCTATAATTTATCTCCATGCTGGACTGTTTGAACAAGCCTTGTTACAACAACGTCATTACTAAAGAAAGAATGCCATACTCGAAGCGAGATGAAGCAAGCGACGGTAAGAGTTCCGACAAAGCAATTGATCCAATCTAGTTGAGACCGATGTACCGAGTAGGACCAATGCGGAAAGGGGACGTAGAACATATTTCTTTATAGGAATCACTAGACAAGGAATTCTATTTCCTTTTTAAATAAATGTATTTTTGTTGGACTTAGGATAATTCCATTGTCTAGTAATAGTTTTACTACTTGTAGTAAATATTGTTTATGGTCTTCCAGAGTAGGAGAGAAGACTAATATATCATCAACATATACTACGACAAAATGTAAGTGTCCAAATATAGAGTTCATCCACTTTTGAAATATTTGTGGGGCATTTTTTAGGCCAAATGGCATTACTAACCACTCATAGTGTCCCTGAGGGCAGCTAAAAGCTGTTAATTCTATAGATTCTGTATTGGCTAATGTTATTTGCCAGAAACCAGATTTAGCATCAAATTTACTATAGTACTTTGATCCTTGTATTTGTTTTATAAGATGTTCTGCAGTAGGTATAAAATAGCCATCAAACTTAGTATAGCTATTTAATTTTCTGTAGTTAATAACCATTCTTGCTTTCCTCTTTTTTGTTCTGCATGGTTTCTTACTAAAAAAACAGGAGAAGAATGTGGACTTTTGCCGAAGCATAACTGCACACTCACACGATGCATTCGGTGGAACCGGTGAACTACACTTGCTTCGTCGATAGATGTGTGGGACAGAGGGCTCGTAGTACCTGCTGCCCACCCATCCTCCGCTTTGATAACCGTGTGAACAGAGAGTGGGCAGAGCAAAAGGTAAGGAGGTCTTCATACGGAGTCGCACACGTCGAGCAGTGTGGGATCCTGTAGAATGGGTCGAGTAAACTCCCGTCGGGGCCGAGAAAATCACAGACGAAGTCTTCTTTTTTTTCATTTCACAGTCTTTCTTTTTTTCGTCAGTGAAAATCTCGGAAAGGAGGGCGTCGTTGGTATTTCCTAAAAAAGGAAAGGCAGAGGTGACGGTAATCGAATGGCGAAGAGAGGTAGCTCGGTAGGGAAGGAATGGTCAATCGTCGACGTCAACGGATGACTTCTTTGTTGGCGAAACGATGGAGAGGGGGAAACCACACCAGTGATTCTCTGAGCCGGTCGTCTATTTCCATTTCCAACGCCTTGGGAAGCTGGTCTCGCTCGATGACAACACCTTTTTCTCCTCTTCCGTCACCGGGAAGGTGCACTTCTCTTCTTCTTCTGGCCTTTACCTCCTGCGCCCAGCCCAAAAATCGAAACCAGCCCCCCTTCTGATCCATTTATTTCTGCAAGCAGGCGGGATCCAGAGCTGACACCCCCTCCTATTCGAGGCCGGATTGCCTCACCCCACAATGCACCCAACCTTCCTTTTGCTCTTCCTTTGGTTTGGCTCCACGAACGCGCCGCCTAGGAGCCCCACTCATACTCAAAAGGCGCCACTTCAATTCAAGCGCGGCGTCCCCCACATCGTGACTATGACAAAGCAAAGTACCGACACTGGTTGTGGGAACGAGACTCTAGTTTAGTTTCCGGGTTTATGGATTCTTCCTCACTTTGCTCTCCTCAATCCTTCCTTTTGAAAAGTGATGCTTTGCGTCTTCGCGAATATACCGTCGAAATTCCTGTCAACCCTATCGATGGGCTGTTTCGAGCGACGCTTTTGATTTTTCTCCCGGCTTTCAACGAGCGACGCTTTCGCTTTAGCTTCCGACGGGAATTGCGACCCTATGACATTTTCCGTCATTGAAGTAGCCTTTCCTCGCCCTACCGTCGGAAAGACGAAAGAAGTGATGAGGAAATTGTCCTACTGAAGTCCGACAGGTGCGCTCCGCCCTTTCACTTTAGAGATGTTTGCTACTGAAGGAAGTAGGGCTCCTATTGAAATGCTATCCCTCCATATCCCGACAGCCCTGCTTTCGATGACGATTATAATAGACATGTTACGCTGCCATTTTTCCAATATCATGGAATAGCATGGCCCGGGGCTAAGGTAACTCCAGTGGGAGAGCCATGTTATGGGTGACCTTATTGCACAGTTCAGAGAGCACGTCGTGTATGTGATGGAAGTGAACGTGTACGAAAAAGCTGTCGTAAAGTTTCGTTATTCGTTCCGTCGTTGACCCTATCTATATTTCTACGATGGCCCAAGAACACGCTTATTCCTCAGCCATAGAGAGACTTTTAAATTGTGAGGTACAATTACGTGAAATTACTCGAATTTCAAATCATTCACTTGCTTCAACTACTCATGCTATGGATGTGGGAGCATCAACACCGTTCCTTTGGGCTTTTGAGGAGAGGGAGAAATTGTTGGAATTCTATGAAAGAGTCCCGGGAGCCATGATGCATGCCAGTTTCATACGACCTGGTGGAGTGGCACAAGATCTGTCTCTTGGCGTATCGACTAATTAGAAGAGATGTCAATCGGCAACTGTATCTGGAAACAATGATTACTGGATATTGGTACTCTCACTTCACAGCAAGCAAAGGATTGGGGATTTAGTGGTGTAATGTTAAGAGGTTGTGTGACATGAAGACAATGATAGCAATATAGGGGAAGTTCCCATTAGGCAATAATGGTTCTGCTTGACCCTACTCAAGCATGCATATGTTGTCAGGGAAAATTTTGTGTGAAGCCTTAGAGACGACATACCCGGGGCTAGGGTGAGCTGACAGGAGACAACGTGACGTGAGCGAATGTGTGTAAGCCCAGTCAAAGATTCCTATTCTAGGTGGGGGGGCCATCCACCTTCGAATGGTGTTGGTCTATAGGACCGTGAACGGATTCGCCTCTGGCCTCTAGGCAAGTCGGAACCGCATGAGTTCACCGGGGTGGAGCACGGTCCGCCAAAATTGGCATAGTTTAGGTGCTATTGATGGAACATGGTAAGCCCATCTTTCTCCATATGGAAGTGCTGCAGGCACATAGAGATGTAGGTAGAGGAAGTCTCAATAAGCGAACGCCAAGCTGTAGGTCACGTGACCTGCACCGAAGACGGTGGCTGACTGAGCTTTCTCCTGGATCAAAGCAGATCAGCTCGCCAAATTCGTCGATCAAATCGGGCGCCCCTGAACGTCGAATGAAAATAGGTGGTCGGGTTCTCTTTCTACAATCCTTGTCTATTGATAGGCTCGGACCCCTCCCCCTATCCCTTCCGTCATTGGAGTGGGATCTGCCCGACGAACGACCTGTAGTGGTACGGAAGGCATGGACACCACAAGCGTCCCTCACCCTCATTCTGACGAAACTCCTCAACCATCACAAGAAAAAAGAAGTATGACGCTCTGTGTCTGACTCTATTGGTCATAGTTCCTTGCTGTTACAGTCGGTGCTTGTTTCCGTACACGTGAACCACCCCAAAAGGGAATTGACGGAAAGGATGCCTCTCGAGGCATCTGAGAATGACTCGAGCCGTATGAAGGGAAACTCTCACGTACAGTTTGTTTTTTTAGGGGGGAAGGAGCCCGACAGGGTCCCCTCACTAACGTCAGGCCCGGGCCTGATGTGAAAGTGAAGTGGTGGGCCTACTCATCCCAACCTAGGGTATGTTGGGATTCACAAAGAGCAGCACCTTATGATGTTCATGACCAATCGGATCCTGACGTACCAGTAGGTACTAGAGGAGATCACCATGATCGTTACTGTATCCGTATCGAAGATATGCGACAAAGTGTTCGGATCATTGTGCAATGTCCTAACCAAATGCCTAGTGGCATGATCAAAGCCGATGATCGTAAGCTATGTCTTCCATCACGATGTCGAATGAAACTATTCATGGAATCGTGCGCTGTGTGAAACTCCGATCATCACCGTTCTTAACTGAGGCTCAGGTTAAGTTCCGTCTCGGAACCGTAATGGGGTTAGGAGTAAAGCATCCAGAGGTTGGCGCATTTCGTTGGGCATGGAGAAGCATTAGGAACCCCCAATCTCTTTCTTCGGAGCAGTTTCTTTTCCCGTCCCCTTGCCCCGGTCGGGAGCGTCAGCTTTCGATTCTTTGGAAGAATCAACTGACTTCTCCCTTGTTCATTGATCTGGGGTAAAAGGAACCGTCTACTAGTTGGCAAGCTAGACATCGACGGTTGTGGCTTGATGAGGATAACTAAGCTGATACGCCGGAGTTGGCTGCTGGCACATCAGGGTGGTGCCTTACTGCATTGCAGGCACACACACGGTAGCATTCGTGGTGGTGCTTCAGAATTCCAATGTACTGCGTCCGATGATCAGAACGAGCTTGCCGACGGACCACTGACGTCCCATTCGTAGAGTGAGCTGGAGGCAGCAATCTTATCCATTGAAAACGCGTCAAGCGGTAGCTTTGGGTCGAAGCGCTAAAAGAAAAAGGACCACGATATGTGGCGGCATAGGAATCACGAGAACCCAGGGGGAAGAAAGACGATGTACGGGATACAGGATCCTCGTAGTAGGCTGGACCAAAATCCAGCTGAGAGAGGGCAGCCTTTAGAAACAACAGGTTGGGAAACCATGAGAACACTTCTCATTTTCTTATCTTCTTCCCGTAGGAGTAGCACAAAAGAGTGCTTTGCATTATTGACCCCATGAGAAACCATGGAGACCTTCCTCGTTGGGGCTCCGCGCACTGGGAAAAGACTTCCGCAACGGGAAACCGGCCACTAGTTACAAAGTGAACATGATGGTATCAAGAAGTCCTTCACAGTCAGGTGCAATCTCTCCGTAAAGTACCCGTCTTCCTATGTCAGGGGGTTGAGGCGAGAAATGGCTTGATGAACCATTCCGTTCGCCATGCACTGGCCCCATTCACTTGCAGCTCGTAGAGGCTGTAAGTACACAGTGCCCCACCTCCCCCCCACCCCATAGGGGAAGTGAGGTTGAAACATGAGAGTGCCTACCTCCGAGTCGAGAGTTCCTGCCCTTTCTGTCAAGTATTCACATTTTTCTGTAACGCAGCTCGGGATATCCGTGATTGTGTATATATATTAATATCTTCGATGCTGTCATTTCGAAATGTCAGCTTCAACTGCTGTTTCACCTCCCAAAGAGCTAAACGAGCGCAGATGAGGAAGCGGGAGAAATAAAACCGACAAATTTCTTTCTTGTCCTTCTACATCGATGGGGCAAAGAGAAGCGCTTTCGCTACTGAGAAAACGAACAATTAGCGCGAGGGTTCGACGATGTCAGCCGAGCTTCCGTGAAGTGGACGAAGCGTCGGTAGCAAAGCTGACAATGCTTCCGTGAAGCGTCATTCTCATAGCAAGGCACTTCAATTCCGCGAAGCGCTGTAGTAGTGCCGAAGCCTATGTGCTATAATGCTAAACTGACAGATGCTCCACCTTATCTACAGAAGTTGTCAACTGAGTTCTGAACGAATGGGATCCGTCGGTTGGTAATGGCTCAATCTATAGATAGAAAGCCCTATGATGGGAAACTACCATGTTAGGTTTGGAGAGAGATGGGACCAGTAATAGTTTAGGGGGAGCAGATGCGACACTTTTTCTTTCCATAACCGGCCAAATGACTACATGATCATCTGTCTACTCTACCTCAATTCACCATTTCGAACCTTATACACAAGGTTTTTCCGTACCAGCTCCTTCTACCTATACCGCAGTTGAAGCACCTAAAGGAGAATTTGGTGTCTTTCTTTCAGTAATGGAAGCAATCATCCTTACCATCGTAAAATAAGAACACCTGGCTTTGCCCATTCACAAGGACTCGATTCTATGTCCAAACATCACATGCCAACAGATGTAGTCAGCATCATAGGTACTCAAGATATTGTGTCTGGAGAGATAGATAGATAGGACTACGTCTTGCTCGATCAGGAGCCTAGCGTCTATTGCGAGCCAAAACACCCTAAAATAATCACTGACGAAAATATCGCATATCAGAAGCTCATTTACTCCGCTATTTAGACAGCCTATTGATTGGAAAGTTGTTTTCGGTTCGATCAACTATCCTTTGTCGAAGCGGATAGTTCACAATGCTCATTCAAAAAAAACTAGAAAAGTGAACTCATCATGATGTTTCCACTCCATTTCATTACGAAGATGTATCACATCAGGATATGTTGCTCAAACCGAATCACGCCAACGTTATGGAAGTTCCTGGATCGTGTGAAATAAGATTAGTACCAAAAGTAGCCTTTGATTTCTGAATCAAATTTGAAAATTGGCTATGGAGATTCCGCGCGGTCAGAGATTCTTTAAGACAAAAAGGGGCCCTTATTTCCAAGCAGGAAAGTCTTTACGATCCAATTCATTCTTGGGGTCCGAAAAAGACACAGGATATGTCAGTGATTTTGCACGACAAAGCGCTCTCCGAGGGCAGGAATGTTAGAGTTTTTGGTCAGAATCTCGACAGTAATGTCTATTTCCGATTCTCCAGTCAAAATACGGGAAAACCTGATGAAATTCTCGATGGAAACGGAGTTTTACGAATTCTCCCTTGAACTGGAAGATCATTTCGAGATCTTCGAGCATATTCGAGGGTTCAATGTGACTATTGTAACTTCGGCTAACACAAAAGATGAGACTTTATCATCGTGGAGCGGCTTTTTGTTAAAAGATGAGGGGGAAACTGACGTAAGATTTTGGAGAATCGAAGTATACGACATCACAAACGTAGATTGCTCGCGGCTAAATATGAATTGAGGCGAAAGCTTTATAAAGCCTTTTGTAAAGATCCTAATCTTCCGTCTGATATGCGGGACAAACATCGTTATAAGTTGTCCAAGTTACAAGGAAATAGTTCCTTTGAACGAGTAAGGAACCAATGTATTTCCACGGGTCGCCCTCGTTCCGTAGTTGAGTTCTTTATCATTTCTCGTATCATTTTTCGTGGATCAGCATCTCGAGGTCCTTTGATGGGCATAAAGAAATCATCTTGGTAGCAAGCAATCACCAAAACCTCCAAACAGAACAAAGTTCCGTTCTGCAACTGGTCTACGAAGCGACTGCAATGGCACGAAACTACCAGAGAGAAGAGGAGTTGTCCCGATAGAAAAGAGAAATGACTATAAGGAACTAATGATTCTCTCTTCTTAAACAACTTATATCCTCCACACTTAACCAACATTTGATAGATTATCCAACCCCGAGCAATCTTAGTTATTGGTGGGGGTTTGGTTCTTCCGCTGGTATTTGTTTAGTCATTCCGATAGTGACCGGCGTTTTTTAGCTATGCATCATATACCTCATGTAGATTTAGCTTTTGAAAGCGTAGAACGCGTTATGAGAGATGTTGAAGGGGGCTGGTTGCTCCGTTATATGCATGCTAATGGGGCAAGTATGTTTCTCATTGTGGTTCACCTTCATATTTTTCGTGGTCTATATCATGCGAGTTATAGCAGTCCTAGGGAATTAGTTTGGTGTTTCGGAGTTGTTATATTCCTATTAATGACTGTGACAGCTTTTATAAGATACGTACCACCTTGGGGTCAGATGAACTTTTGGGGAGCTATAGTAATTACAAGCTTAGCTAGTGCCATACCTGTAGTAGGAGATACCGTAGTGACTTGGCTTTGGGGTGGTTTCTCCGTAGACAATGCCACCTTAAATCATTTTTTTAGTCTCCATCATTCACTCCCCATTATTTTAGTCGGCGCCAGTCTTCATCTGGCCACATTGCATCACTATGGATTAAAAAATCCATTGGGTGTACATTCAGAGATGGAAAAAATTGCTTCTTACCCTTATTTTTATGTAAAGGATCTAGTAGGTCGGGTATCTTTTGCTAGCTTTTTTTCCATTTGGATTTTTTATGCTCCTAATGTTTTGGAGCATCCCGACAATTATATACCTGCTAATCCGATGCCCACCCCGCCTCATATTGTGCCGTAATGGTATTTCCTACCAGTTCATGTCATTCTTCGCATTATACCTGACAAAGCGGGAGGTGTAGCCGCAATAGCACCAGTTTTTCTATCTCTATTGGCTTTACCATTTTTTGAAAGTATGTATGTGCGTAGTTCAAGTTTTCGCCCGATTCACCAAGGAATATTTTGGTTGCTTTTGGCGAATTGCTTACTGCATGGATCGGATGTCAACCTGTGGAGGCACAATTTGTGACTATTGGACAAATTTCTTCTTTCTTTTTCTTCTTGTTCTTTGCCATAACACCTATTCTAGGACGGGTTGGAAATTCTTACATGGATGAGACTGATCACACCTAATCAGTGAAAAGTTTGTCACACCAATCATTTTTTCATTTACGAGTGAGTATTACACCATGAATTTACAAGTAGATGAGTTTGAGGCCATCGTTGATATAGCATCAGATAGGAAAATGACTACACGTCACTATACTCTAGTGTGGTAGGGCTGAACTTTCAAATCCGGAGAGCCGTCCACGGAAACCTACTAGGTAGTTCGAATCCCCCTGTGCTGAAACCCCCACACACAGGGCATCAGGTCATCCATCCATTTGTATTAAAAACCTAGGACGGTGAATATGGCCAACACGTACCTCCATACATCAGCTGACATCACCATAATTGCCTCCACGCAGCCCCTCGACGGCAACATAACTCCTCTCCTGCCTACCGACGCCTCCAAATCTCGTAAAACATCAAGTATGAACCAATTTCACTTCCCGAGTAGCAGAGTGCTGAGTAGGGTGCCGAGCATCGACGTCACCAAATAACCCTTCACAATTCAATGAGTGCGTCATTTTCATCTTTTTCCGCATCGAAAAGAATATTCTCTACGAGACTTCTCACTTTACAGATAAAGCGCCTGGAATGTAAAGGAATCTACGAGTAGTTTCAGTGAGTGTCCCTATAAACCGCCCGACGAGCGGAAAGAAGAGAAGGCTTTGTAAGACCTTATGAACCTACAGCCCTCTCGGAACGAGCCCACTAGTCGGAAGGAAAGCAAACTGAAAGCTCTACGGAAGAGCGTCACGGAATTGACTTGTCCGAAAGTCAAATGATTTCCTGACTCAAAAACCCAAAAAAAAAACTCCATAGACTTTCACAGAACAGGAGTTTTGATTTTCCCATCTTTTTCGTCTGAACGTCATCATCGGAAGCGGAAACAGACATGGAAATTTTTCATTTTCGTGTTTTATCGGTTTTTTTTGTCCTAAACTGTGGAAATCTCAGAAAGAAAGATTCGTCACCACTAGAATTTGATGCTGCTTCAAGGCAACTGATGAAGTTCCCCGTCGACGGGCTGAGGGTGAAAGCATAATTAAATTCATCTGAGAATAGAAATATCTCCATAAAATCTTCCAAAAGTAGCTCAAGAATTTAGCATCTCTATCCGAAATAATAGTTCAAGGCATGCCATGCAATCTCACAATCTCCCTAAAGAACAAATCAGCAATATGCGAAGCATCATCCATTTTGTGACATGAAATAAAGTGTGTCATCTTAGAAAATCTATCCACAACTACTAAAATCGAATCTTTTCCACGTTTAGTCCAAGGTAATCCTAACACAAAGTCCATTGAAATATCAATCCAAGGCTCACTAGGAATGGGCAAAGGAGTATACAAACCATTGGGCGCACTCTGGATTTAGCTTGCCTACATGTGACATATCTACAACAAATTCGCTCAATATCTTGTTTCATGTGTGGCCAGTAGAAGTGTTCCTGCAAAATAGCTAAGGTCTTAGCAACCCCAAAATGTCCCATTAATCCCCCTCCATGGGATTCATGCACTAACAAATCCCTCAAAGAACAGTTAGGCACACATAATTTATTTTCTCGAAATAAAAACCCATCATGTCTAAAGAACTTACCACAAGCGTTTTTCTCACAAGCCCGATACTCTTCACAAAATTCATGGTCATCAATGTATAAACTTTTAATGTGTTCAAAACCAAGCAATTTTGTATCAAGTGTAGAGAGTAATGCATACCTGCGAGAAAGTGCATCGGCGACCACATTCTCCTTGCCTTGCTTATACCTGATGACATATGGAAATGTCTCAATGAACTCTACCCAACGAGCATGCCTTTTATTTAGCTTGTGCTGGCCCTTCAAGTGTTTCAAGGACTCATGATCAGTGTGAATCACGAACTCTTTAGACCATAGGTAGTGCTGTCATGTCTCCAAAACTCGAACCAATGCATACAACTCCTTGTCATAAGTCGGATAATTTAAGATTGCCCCGCTTAATTTCTCGCTGAATTAAGCAATTGGTCGTCCCTCCTGCATAAGAACTGCCCCTATGCCAATACCTGAAGCATCACATTCAATCTCAAACATTTTAGAAAAGTTAGGTGAAGACAATAAGGGGGCGTTGGTTAGCGTCTTTTTGATTAGCTGAAACGCCTTCTCTTGTTCTTCTCCCCATCTAAATCCGACGTTCTTCTTGATCACTTCAGTAAGTGGTGTGGCTATGCTACTAAAGTCCTTCACAAACCGTCGGTAAAAACTAGCAAGTCCATGAAAATTACGAACATTGCTTACACTTGTGGGACTCGGCCACTCTCGGATTGCACGTACCTTCTCCTCATCAACCGTATACCCTGTGCACTAACAACAAATCCCATAAATACAAGCTTATCGGTGCAAAAAGTATACTTTTTCAGGTTAGTAAATAACTTTTCTTTCCTAAGCACATCTAAAACTGATTTCAAATGTACGGCATGATCAGCCAAGTTTTTACTATAAATGAGTATATCATCAAAACAGTCAACAATAAACCTGCCTATAAATGGTCGCAAAACATGATTCATAAGTCTCATAAAAGTTCTTGGTGCATTAGTCAACCCAAAAGGCGTAACTAACCATTCATACAAACCATATTTTGTTTTAAAGGCAGTTTTCCATTCATCTCCTTCTTTCATTCTAATCTGATGATAGCCACTTTTTGAATCAATCTTAGAGAACACACAAGAACCATGCAACTCATCTAACATGTCATCTAAGCGAGAAATAGGATGACGATAATTTACTGTTATGTTGTTGATGGCTCAGCAATCAACGCACATTCTCCACGTCCCATCCTTCTTAGGTATAAGTAAAACCGGAATGGCGTACGGACTCATACTCTCTCTCACATACCCCTTCTCTAACAACCTACTTACCTGCCATTGAAACTCCTTTGTCTCCTCGGGATTGCTCCTATAGGCTGGTCGGTTTGGAATTGTCGCACCGGGAACAAAATCAATTCGATGTTCAATCCCTCGAATTGGTGGTAATCCATGTGGTGTTTCCTCGGGGAAGACATTCTCAAATTCCTACAAAAGAGAAATAATAGAACTAGGCAACGCAGGATCAAGTTCGTTAGTATTTAAAAATGCCTCTTTGTACAAAAGTACAACATCGGCTGATTTGAAAAGATTGCTCGCTTAATCTCACTCACTTTTGCATAGAAATTCTTTTGTTTTCTCTCTTATTTTCTCTTAATGGCTGAATTTTGATTTTCTTTTTCTCTCTCATTTTGCTCGGCCACTCTCTGATTTTCACTCTTTTTCTTTTGCTCACTCTCTTTCTTTTGATCACTCTATTTTTTTATCACTCTCTTTTTGCAACCTCACTTGATCTTTATAAACTTATTTTGGTGGCATTGGCACAAGAGTGATGGATTTTTGGTTGAGCACGAACGAGTATTTGTTGGTGAAGCCATCATGTTTAACTTTCCGATCGAATTGCCACGGTCGGCCTAATAGCAAATGTCCAGCTTGCATCGGAACTACATCACACAAAACTTTCTCTTCATATTTTCGATGAGGAATGAAACCAAAACTTGCTTATTTACCTTTACTCGCCACTATCATTCAGCTATTGTAACTTGTACGGCCTAAGATGTTTCAGTGTGGGCAGTCCTAATTTCTCCACCAAGGTTGTGCTTGCAATATTAGACAACTTCCTCCATCAACAATCATACTACATACCTTGTTTTTGACGTAGCACCTAGTATTAAAGATGTTCTCCCGTTGCACTTCTTCAATTTCTTTTACTTACAAGCTTAGAAGTTTTCTTGACACCAACAATTCACCTTGAACTGCATATTCTTCTTTATCTATGTCCTCCAATGGTGGCATAGAGTCGGTATCGGACTCATCGTTGGTTTCAATCTCTCCATTACCCTTTATTACCATGACTCTTTTGTTCGGGTATTGACTTGCTATGTGACCCTTGCCTTGACATTTAAAACACTTAATGTCACGATTTTGAGAAGTGGAAGGGTCAGATTTACCTTGAGTGCCATGGTTGGTTGTCTCTTGTTTTGGTTCGAATTTAGGTTTTGCAGCTGGTTTCTCCTCTTTCTTCACATGACTCGGTTTCCATGGGGAAAAATCCGAATTATGGGTTGCACGTGTACCACCTCTTCTCTTGCGTTGTTGCTCCATATTGATGGCCATGTGCACCATATCCTCTAATTCCACATAATGCTGCATCTCCACACTGTCATGAATTTTTTGATTCAAGCCATTCAAGAACCTACCTAGACATAGTAGCCTCTCGGTCTTCTTCGATATTAGCCCGGATCATAGCAATTTTTATCTCTTGATGATAATCCTCCACACTCCGGTTACTTTGTCGGAGTGTTTGCAATTTATTGTACAACTCCCGATGGTAATGGCTGGGCACAAACCGCTTCCTCATCACTATTTTCATCTCTTCCCATGTCTCAACCGGTCGTTCCCTATTTCGCCGCCTGTTCAATACTAATTGATCCCACCATATAATAGCATAGTCAGAAAACTCAATGGCAGTAAGTTTTACCTTCTTCATCTCAGAGTAGTTGTGGTAATCGAACACTAACTCCACCTTTTTCTCCCACTCAAGATAAGCCTCGGGGTTGTTTCTTCCTTGAAACGCTGCAATTTTCATCTTAATACTACCCAAGTTGTTATCTTCCTAATTCCTATCTTCTCTAAACTGCTCTCCATATCTCCTATTACCAACAACTGAAACCCGATCTTCTTCTTCATCAAAACCAGCCCCATAATACTTTCCATCTTCATCTCTCACTTCCCGATGTTGAACTCTTTCCCTCTTATGCATCTTATGAGCATTTTGTGGCTGCTCCAAACGTGTATTCTCTATCCGATCAATCCGCTCATGTACCTGCTCTAATTCTAACCTCATCTCACTCATCATGGCTTCCATGAGCAACTTTGGGTCAGCCATCCCTGTAGCACCTTCAGTGATGCTCTTTTCGCTGTTGTGAGACATGATTGCTACAAATCAAAGTTAGAAAATAACAAAAAAAAAAAAAGGAAATTGAGGTTCTTTTAAAATTGAGGCTTCCACTCTTGCCTTTTTCCACTTGATAATCCTCTTTCAGTTCTTTTAAAACTATTCGAACAATATTCAAAATTCCAGTGACAATTCACCAAGAACTCACCAAGGGAATTCAGGTTCAAAAGGTAAGAAAACAAGGGATATGAGTGATTAGATTTTCAAAGCATAATTCAACAAAATTTCCAAAAAAAAATTTTTTTGTCTTTGGGGTGAGGAGATTTTCGGGCTTATTGGAAACAAACGAAAGATAATCTTTTTACTCTCTTTTTTTGTTTTTCGGATCTTTTTTTTTCGGATCTTTTTTTCAGATTCTTTCTTTCGTTAATAACAGAACATGATTTCGAATGGGGTAGAAGAAAGAAATTCGGCTAGATAAGAAAAGGAAACTAAATTTAAATGGGATAGGCAAACCTGAGACGAGAAATCCTTAGCTCTGATACCAAATGATGCGAACCCCGTCAAGAATAACGAGACCCATGAAGAAAAAGGATAAAATCCAAGAACATTCTCGATCAGGTTTGGATGAGAGATCTCGACCCGTTGCTTCAACAAAAACAAGAACCTCGGTATAATTGACCTCAACCCGTTGTTTAATGCGAAGTAAGAACCTTGGTATAAGGAAGATGCCACAAACGGTAGTAGAAAGCCGTTTGATAAGTCGATGATGAAAGCCACAGAAGAATTCCAATAAGTTCAAATAGTCCTTCAAAGAACCAAAGAGAATAAACTCACCAAGTATCTGTAAACTGTCTCCCTTCTATTCCATTAGACGTCTTTTTATAGGCTAAAAAAATATAAGGAAAGTTTCCTACAAGGAAAGTTCAAGAAATAGAAACAAAATAAAAAGAAACAATTAGCCCCTTAATTTGGTTGATCAATATAAGGAAAGTTTAAGAAATAGAAATAAAACAAAAGAAAACAATCAGCCTCTTAATTTGCTGATCAATACAAGGAAATTTCTAGAAATAAAATAAAAGGAAACAATCAATTTTTACCAGATTCTTCTACTAATTGAATCATATTGATGCATCTTTGTTAAACTCGTGAACCATCCTCAATGGGCCTCCACGAATTTGCTTGAGCCCAAACCTCTTGAATCAGCCCATTAAGTGCATATTCTATAACTTCTTTAACATTATAAAAACCTCTAAACACTGGATTATCAAAATTTGTGACTAATCCTCTAACTGTACGCCAATTTTTGTAAATTCCTACTTGATGACCTCTAAGTATGACGTAGCATATAAAACTCCGTGATTGGGGTGTCTGGATAATACCTTTAAAATAATAAGCTAATACTTTGATTACTTTAACCTTCTCATTTGGCTGATCTAGTCTTAGATTCCACAAATTATCTAATGGACATTGTTGCACTAAATCTACCTAAAATTCAGTGATTCTGAATGACTCTTTACTCTGAGTGGCATACTGCTTGAGATATATATCTCCAAATCTCATGAACTCTTTGGAATTCATCTGCAAATTTAAACACCAAAGAATTAGTCTAGATAATTTTTTTGTAATTACATGCACAAATTTTGGTCCGTATTTATGTCTTATAAACTTTGTCCATCTATATAATTTCTTTTTCTTTAATTTGAATACTAATTTATTAATTGCTATACAGTATAGTCGATATGCATTGGTTTCTCTGGAATTTCACGATCGAATTTTTTGCTTGCACATCTAGTTATTCTTTTTGTCTTTCTCCCTTTGTTGAAAAGCTCTATTCTATGACCTGAGGACTCTGTACCATTTTTGTTTGATCCTATTATTCTGTTATCTATTAATCTCCTTAACATTTGATGGAAAAAATATTTCATTATGGAAATAATAAATCCTCTTTTATTATTTGTCTAAGGTAAAAAAATATGTTTAGTCCTTTGTAGCATATTTCCTTGAAGGATTCCTATTATGTGATTTACAAATCTTTTCTCATCCTGTGTTTCATTGTTTTTTGTGAGTACTATGACCTTTTGCCCAATCTTAAAGTATTCGTTAGATAGTTTTAGACGAATTTTATTTTGTGGTATACTCTTTGAATCATTATTCCTCGTATTTCTCTTTATTCGTAAACTACTCGAGTTACTTGGTGTTTTAAACATTTTCTAATATATATCAACTTTTTCTTAGATCTGATATTTTCTTTAGATTCTGTTATGTACTCATCAACTATAGTCATTCTACAATTTTTGACTGATGAATTTGTGACTCTTATATTGTTTTGATTTTCAATTAAGTTGTATATCTCAGGGTCAAACTTAAAATAGCGTAACAAACCTTTATGTTGGAGGTATGTCTCTTATATCCTATTCACCAGATAGTCTTTTAATTAAGTAGTGCTATTTTGATCCCTATACAACTCTTTCCGGCAATTAATTATCTCAAGTATCGAGTTGTATTCTTGTCTGGAGTACATTTTCTCGGCTTGCATCGTGTCAATTGGTTGTCTTGAACTCTTTTGTTTTAAACTAGTTCCTAGTCCGCCAATATGATCTATCTTTCATACTGCTTCCTCTGTCTCTGGAACTACTTCATCAATCCCTATCGTACACTTCTTTTTCCCGTTAGGGAGTCCTTCGGAATTTAAAATAATCTCTTCATTTGTTCTTTCTACCTCATGAATATCTCCTTGGTAACTATTCTCTATTATCTTAGTCTGCAAAAGATTTTTGATGTTGTCTTCCTTTACTGTTTCTTTATCCTTTTTAGTTATACTGTTTATTACATTTGTTGTTTCTTCTTCACTATCTTCTCCCCTTTTTACTGGAATATTATTATTATTTTCTTTTTCGTCCTCTTTAGTTTTGTTTATGATATTGGGTTCAACTTTTTCTTGATTAGGCTTATATCCAAAATGACTTAGTAGCCCCTTAAATTTTTTATAGATTTCTTTGAGTTGTTGGGTCAGGTCTTCTTTAACTTCTAGAGTTAGGTTGGGACTTTTATCCTGTTCTTTTAATCTTTCTATTCGGAGAACTATCTCATCAAATTTTTTTTCGGAATATTTTGGAGTGGTCATCATATCATATATATCATTATACATGGTGTCGTATTTACTGCAATTTGCTCTACATATCTCGCAATTGCATAATATGCCGGTAGACATCTAAAATGTCAGTGGATAACTAGTTCTAAGTAGCCTATGGTGCCTAAAACCGTCTCCTAAGGATCACCCTATAAACACCTATCCACGGCAACAAAGGGATTACTTCAGAAATCTGGGTTTTAAGGTTACTCAATTCTAAGAAGAGACACTTAGAGTGTAATTAGGACACTAATGATACAGGTTGTGAGAAGATATAGGTCAGAATTATAGTCTATTTGATTCCATGTAAATGCTATATATGATATAAATCCTTTCCAAATTTTTTCCTAATTTTTCTGATTTTTACTTGGTTTGTTCGGATTTTGCTACAGTGACATTTTCTTTTTTTTGAGGATTTTTGCTACAGTAACTTTTTTGATTTTTTTGGAATTTTTTTGATTTTTTGGCGATTTTTTCTACGAATTCTCTACAAAATATAAAACAAACATAGAGACTTATTTAACACACAAAAACAAATACAGATTACTGTATAAAAATTCAGAAACATACAGTACATACCGAAATAGTAGCCATCACTCCGGAGACTCTTTGTACAGACTGCAAACCCCTACCGCCCAAAAAGGAACATCCCCCGGGCTTTGATACCAGAATAAATACACACTACTACTACTACTGACACAAAGCTAAAGCAGAAGCAGAAGAAAATATAAAGGGAAATACACTCAGGCACACTTAATTATACGTATAGTTGGTAGAGAACTACAAGTGGTTGGTAGTTTGATCGGCAGGCATAAAACAAGTAAAACGGATGGGAGAGGATGAGATGGTGAGGGAGGATGGTGATGAAGAAAAGGAGGTGTTGAGGAGTTTAAGGTGTTGTAGAAGTTTGCTGATATTTTTGCCGATTCGCCGATGATCTTCTCACTCCTTTTATAGACGACCTTTCTTGCGTGAGAAGTCTCTTGAGAATCTTGCTGTAGAAGCCTCGTTATGAGTCTTCACTGTTGACGTCTTATCTCTATCAGGAATCTTGCTGTAGAAGCCGCATCCCGAGCCTTCACTGTTGACGTCTTGTCGTTATCAGGAATCTTTACTGTTATGATTATTCACTGTTGACGTCTTGTCGTTGTCAGAAATGTCACTATAGCAAAACCGAAAAAATCAAGTAAAATTCGGAAAAATTTGGGGAAGATTTATAGCACATATAGCATTTACATGGTATCAAATAGACGATAACTCTGACCATATATTCTCACAATCTGTATCATTACTGTCCTAGTTATACTCTAAATGTCGCTTACTAGAATTGAGTAATCTTAAAACGCAGATTCCTAAAGTAATCCCTTTGTTGCCACGGATAGGCATTTGTAGGGTGATCCTTAGGAGACGGTTTTAGGCACCATAGGCTACTCAGAGTTAGTTATCCACTGACATCTTAGATGGCTACCGGCATATTATGCAATTGCGAGATATGTAGAGCAAATTGTAGTAAATACGACACCATGTATAATGATATATATGATATGATGAATACTCCAAGATATTCCAAAAAAAATTTGATGAGATAGTTCTCCGAATAGATAGATTAAAAGAACAAAGTAAAAGTCTCAACCTAACTTTAGAATCTAAACAAAATTTAACTGAACAACTTGAAAAGGTCTATAAAAAAATTCAAGAGTCTACTAATTCATTTTGGATATAAATCAAACCAGGAAGAAGTCAAACCTAATAATAAAATAACTGAAGAAGACGAAAAAGTAAATGAAGAAAATAATAGTAATCTTCCTGTAAAAGAGAAAAATGAATGTAATAACCTATCACAAGTCAGTAACCAAAAAGATAATAATAATCAAAGTGGTCCAATAGAAAATGGTTACCAAGAAAATAGATATAAGGTAGAGAGAACAAATGAAGAATTCATCTTGAGTTTTGACAAAAAAGAAGAGTGTGTGATAAGATACGATGAAGTAGAGAAAGCGGTAGGAAAGTTAGATCAAATTGACAAATTAGGAACTAATTCAAAACAAGATAAACCAAGTCAACCAATTGATATGATGCAAGTCGAAAAATCATACTCCAGACAAGAATACAACTCAATACTTGAGATAATTAATTGCCGGAAAGAGTTGTATAGGGATCAAAATAGCACTATTCAAGAGAAAGACTATCTAGTGAATATGATAAAAGAGACGTACCTCCAACATAAAAATCTGTTACACCACTTCAAGTTTGACCCTGTGATATACAATCTAGGTGAAGACCTAGAAAATGAGAGCATCACGAAACGAGAGAATGAAGACTGTGGAATGACTACAGATGATGAGTACAGGACAAAATTTAAAGAAAATATCGAATCTGACAATAAGCTGATTGATTTAATGGAAAGTGACATAACGATTAGTGATCTAGATTTGTCCAAAGTACATTTCAAGGATATAAACGACTGGGTACAATCCCTAACCATCGTAATCAAAAATCATAAAGAATCATGGGACATTACGAGAATATTATAAGGAGATGTTCTGCTAAGAATGAAACAATGGATAAATTTGCAAAAGGAGTGGGATGAAAACAATAAATCAATTGGGTATGAGGATATCCCCATTGACCTTATAAAAGAAAATTTATGTAGGTTAATGGATGACAAGGCTTATGAGAAAATAATCTTTTATGCAATATCTAAAATTGAACTATGTGATATATACGAATTCAAAGAATACTGCAAAACGGTCTCAAAATACTTAGAATACAATAAGACACAAAACTGGATTGATCCGTTCCTTCACACATTTCCAAGTCTATGGGATACAAAAACACAAAACAGATATCTAGAATACCTAAAACAAATAAAGAAAGAGAACAATCTAAGATACTATATTCAAAATACAGAATCTTATAAGGAAGTAAAAAAATGTAACAAGTAACTCTCCTAAAAAGAGGAAATACTGTAATAACGAGAAATGGAAAAAATGAAGAAAGAAAAGACCAAAAAAAAAAAAGGATAAAAAGCAACAACAGAGCCTACTAGAACTGCTGAATTGTGGGAAAAAATTTCAAAAAAAATTGTCCAGGCAAGAAAAACCACTATTAAAAAAGATAAATAAGAATCGAGTTTTTATCTGAACAGATGAAGATAAAAGAATTTTAAAACAGCAAGCTGAAAATACCCAAAAGGTTTACCCATCTAGACTAGTATCTAGAAAACTATGGGGAGAGAAAAAGGGATTTATCAAGAGTAACAAGTATATCCAGAAGTGTGATGAATCCTCTATACAAATGGGTAAGAGAGAATACAAGTATTTTAAATACAACGAAAGAGGGCATTGTCCTAAAAAAAGAGAAGATGCTCAAAAAATGATAAAACAAAATTTAGAAGCCTACACTGAAAAAAATCTCCCTTTCCGATATAGTGTTGTGCGGACATAAGAGCAATTCAGAATTCGAGATAATCCCTATAATGAACAACGAGTCAGATATAATCAACACTATGATTAAGTAACTTAACGTTAAGAGATGCAGTCGAAAGAAAAACGATCTTAGTCTAGTAAACATTAAAAAACAAAAAAAATAATAATAATAAATTCTTAATAAAGGAAAACAATAATGATATATCAATCAAGATTTTGAAGATGAGAAACATGGTGAGAGCTATAACAAATAGTATTTCAGCGGCATTTATTGTATACGTAGAATATCAACTAGGACGGAATAAATATTATAAACAGGTATTCAGTAGACATTATTACTGTAATGATGCTATATCACTTCAGATAGAAGAAACAAAAGTGAGTAGACAAAAATTCCCAGAACTAAAAGAAGCCTGGAAATTACAACAAAGAATAAATCGTACGGCTGAAAACCATCAAGCAGTATATAAGGCAAGGATCATAAAAAAGCTGTTCATCCTCACTGAATCCAGATTGCAGTTCAGGATCTTGGCGAAAGAAGATTTGCAGGTGCGCAACATTCCCAAAGATAGGATAGTCAAAGAAGTAGAAGTCGACAGAAGTATCGATCTCCGTAACGGTAAGAACACTATTCAACAACAATATAAACAAGTATTCAAATGTAAAACATGCAACAAACAATTCACTTCATTCCAAGCACTCGGAGGCCACCAGGCAAGCCACAGAAGGTCGAGGCCAGAAAAGCTACATGAAATAGAAAGAAAACCTAAAATGCACAAGTATTCCAACTATGGAATCGAGTTTATGAACGGGAATGCACTTGGAGGGCACATGAGGACACATAGAGGTAGAGAAAATCAAGAAGATCCTAGTGCCAAGAATGATCTGTATTTAGATCTGAGTTTGGGATTTTCTAGCTATATCAACAAGATAAGACAACCTTGCATTTCTATATACAGAAAAATTTGGGAAAGGATTTATAGCATATATAGCATTTATATGGAATCAAATAGACTATAATTTTGACATATATTTTCTCACAACCTGTATCATTACTGTCATACTTACACTCTAAGTGTCCCTTATTAGAATTGAGTAATCTTAAAACCCAGATTCCTGAAGTAATCCCTTTGTTGCCACGGATAGGCGTTTGTAGGGTGATCCAAAGGAGATAGTTTTAGGCACCATAGGCTACCCAGAACTAGTTATCTACTGACATCTTATATGGATACCGGCATATTATGCAATTGCGAGATATGTAGAGCAAATTGTAGTAAATACGGCACCATGTATAATGATACATATGATATGATGAACACCCCAATATATTCCAAAAAAAAATTTGATGAGGTAGTTCTCCGAATAGAAAAATTAAAAGAACAGGATAAAAGTACCAGCCTTACTCTAGAAGTAAAAGAAGATCTGATCCAACAACTCAAAAAAATCTATAAAAAATTTAAGGGTCTATTAAGTCATTTTGGATATAAGCCTAATCAAGAAAAGGTTGAACCCAATATCATAAACAAAACTAAAGAGGACGAAAAAGAAAATAATAATAATATTCCAGTAAGAAAGGAAGAAGGTAGTGAAGAAGAAACAACAAAATCAGTAAACAGTATAACTAAGGATAAAGAAAAATGAAGGAAGATTTTTTGCAAACTAAACCAATAGCGAATAGTTACCAAAGTGATATTGATGATATAGAAAGAACAGTTGAAGAGGTCATCTTTAATTCCAAAGAACCCCTTAACAGAGAAGAGGATAGTCACCAAAATGATATTGATGATGTAGAAAGAACAGTTGAAGAGATTATCTTAAATTCCGAAGAACCCCTTAACAAAGAAGAGGAATATACGATAAGATTTGATGAGATAATATTTGCTCCAAAACAAGGAAGAAGGTTTAATTTTATTAAAGGAACATTCGGATTTAAGGGCTATAAACAATATTCATTACGCGCACTATTAGATACAGGGGCCACAGTCTCTTCTTGTCGAGAAAATGCCATACCACTAGAAAAATGGGAACCAATGAAATATCCAATTAAAATAACAGGGATCAGTGTGCATAAAACAACTATCCAAAGCAAAGCTAAGAACGTGGAAATTTGGCTTAGTTAGAAAAAATTCATTATACCAAAACTCTTATGCTTTCCACATATGAATAGGGATATGGTTTTAGGAAATAATTTTATTGGAGAGTAATTACCTATGATTGTAGAAAAATAAATGGTGTTTTTATATCAACAAGAGGGTAACCAATCCCGAAGGGTTGACATGCCACTATTAGAGGGACCTAGGTATAAGTGTACAGAAGATTTCCCCCTCCCCCAAAAAGGTACTCCAGACAGTGAAAACTCATAAAAAAGATGCGAAGTAATTTATGAGCTAGACCAAACCCACTGGCTTTACAAAAAATTTAGTGAAAATCCATTAAAGTTATGGGATCTAAGTCCAAGATTTTGTAAAATTCAGTTAAGAGACGACAATATAATCATTAGGATAAAACTCATGCTCTAAACTAGGCAAGATATAGATGAATTCGATAATCAAATAAATGTACTCTTAAGCACGGGCATAATAGAGAAAACCACTAGCGCTCACTCTAGTCCAGATTTATGGTCAGAAATCTTAATGAATTAAAAAGAAAAAAGCCACAAATGGTAATTAATTATAAGAGACTAAACCAAAATCTAAAATTTGATGATTATTTTATCCCTTGAAAGGAAGTCCTAATAAACTTAACGAAAGGGTTTAGAGTATTCAGTAAGTTCAGCTGTAAGTCTAGTTTCTGGCAACTAAAAATGACGGAGAAATCGAACCACTAACAACATTTAGTACGCCACGAGGACACTTTCACTAGAATGTCATGCCATTTGGGTTAAACACCGCACCATAGATATTTCAAAGATGGATGGACTCAATCTTTAATAATTTAAAGGATTTCTATGTCGTATACATTGATGGCATTTTGGTTTTCTCAAAAACAAAAGAAGATCACAAGAGACACCTAAGGATCATTAGTGACATCTTTAAAAGATACGGGATAATACTCTCTCCAATAAAGATCGAAATCGAAAAGAGTCAATAGAATTTCTTGGAATTATCCTAGACAAAGATGGCATTGAACTACAGAAACATATCATTTCAAAAATCAAGGAATTTCCCGAAGAAATAATAGATAAAAAAATAACTACAAAGTTTACTAAGGCTATTGAATTATGGGACAAATTTCCTACGAGAACTTACGAAGGAAGAAATACCTTTACTAAAAAACCTAAATAAAAACCAAGATTTTATCTGGACAGATAAAGATAAAAACATCCTAAGACAAATTAAGCAGCTCGTCGAAAAGGCACCAGAGGTCTACCTACCAAAAACAGGAAATAAACTGATTTTAGACACTGATGCATCGGATGAATATTGGGAATGTGCACTAAAAGCAATCCCGAAAGAAAATTGGGACGAAGAAGAGATGGACACAGAGGTCGAGGCTGAGGTAGAAGTCGACATATCCGAAGAAGCCCTCAGCAAGGGAGTCTCTGTACAGAGACTACTAAAACAATAATATGAAGAAGGCAACCTGGCAGTTGGATTACTTGAAGAAGAATATGGAAAGTTCGAATATTATGTTCTATATGGGAAACCAAAAATAAAAAAAATTAGTCCCAAAATCACAACTGAACCAATAGGAAATACCAGAACTGGCGATCGTGCCAACAGGATGGGACAACCCTGACCTATCCACAAATGGATGGATGGATCTTGCATCTCCATAAACTTTAATATCCGATAATTTTAATAACTTCCTGTAAATGTAAATATTGCAAAAAAAAATCGTAGTTGAAGGTTTTTCTGTCAATAGTTTGAGAATATAGCACAAGAAGGATCTTTTCTGGTATCAGAGTCTGGGGGGACGTTCCTTTTTGGGCGGTAGGGGTCTGCAGTCTGTACAAAGAGTATCCGGTGTAATAGCTACTGCTCCGGTATGTACTGTATATTTCTGAATTTTTATAAATTAATCTGTATTTGTTTTTGTGTGTTAGATAAGTCTCTATGTTTGTTTTATATTTTGTAGAGAATTCGTAGAAAAAATCATAAAAATTCCAAAAAATTCCAAAAATATCAAAAATTTTACTGTAGCAAAAATCCCTAAAATAATAGAAATTGTCACTGTAGCAAAATCCGAAAAAATAAAGTAAAAATCAGAAAAATTAGGAAAATTTTGGAAAAGGATTTATAGCATATATAGTATTTACATGGAATCAAATAGACTATAATTCTGACCTATATCTTCTCACAACCTGTATCATTACTGTCCTAATTACACTCTAAGTGTCCCTTACTAGAATTGAGTAATCTTAAAGTCCAAATTCCAGAAATAATCCCTTTGTTGCCGCGGATAGGCGTTTGTAGGGTGATCCTTAGGAGATGGTTTTAGGCACCATAGGCTATTCAGAGCTAATTATCCACTGACATCTTAGATGGCTACCGGCATATTATGCAATTGCGAGATATATAGAGCAAATTGTAGTAAATACAACACCACGTATAATGATAAATATGATATGATGAACACCCCAAGATATTCCAAAAAAAATTTGATGAGGTAGTTCTCCGAATAGAAAAATTAAAAGAACAGGATAAAAGTCTCAACCTAATTTTAGAAGTCAAAAAAGATCTGACCCAACAACTTAAAGAAATCTATAAAAAATTTGAGGGTCTATTAATTTATTTTGGATATAAGCCTAATCAAGAAAAGGTTGAACCCAATATTATAAACAAAATTAAAGAGGACGAAAAAGAAAATAATAATAATATTCCAGTATTAAAGGAAGAAGGTAGTGAAGAAGAAACAACAAAGGCAGTAAACTGTATAACTAAGGATAAAGAAAAAGTGAAGGAAGATTTTTTGCAAACTAAACCAATAGAGAATAGTTACTAAAGTAATATTGATGATGTAGAAAGAACAGTTGAAGAGGTCATCTTAAATTCCGAAGAACCCCTTAACAGAGAAGAGGATAGTTATCAAAATGATATTGATAATATAGAAAGAACAGTTGAAGAGGTTATCTTAAATTCCGAAGAACCCATTGATAGAGAAGAGGAATATACGATAAGATTTGATGAGATAATTTTTGCTGCAAAATAAGGAAGAAGGTTTAATTATGTTAAAAGAACATTCAGACTTAAGGGCTATAAACAATATTCATTACACGCACTACTAGATACAGGGGCTACAGTCTCTTCTTGTCGAGAAAATGCCATACCACTAGAAAAATGGGAACCAATGAAATATCCAATTAAAATAACAGGGATCAGTGCGCATAAAACAACTATCCAAAGTAAAGCCAAGAACGTGGAAATTTGGCTTAGTGAGAAAAAATTCATTATACCTAAACTCTTATACTTTCCACATATGAACGGGGACATGGTTTTAGGAAACAATTTTATTGGAGAGTATTTACCTATGATTGTAGAAAAACAAATGGTGTCTTTACATCAACAAAAGGGTAACCAATCCCGAAGGATTGACATGTCACTGCTAGAGGGACCTAGGTATAAGTGTACGGAAGATTTCCCCCCCCAAAAGGTACACCAGACAGTGAAAACTCATCAAAAAGATGTGTAGCAATTTATGAGCTAGACCAAATCCACTGGCTTTACAAAACACTTAGTAAAAATCCATTAAAGTTATGGGATCGAGTCCAAGATTTTGTAAAATTCAGTTAAGAGATGACAATATAATCATTAGGATAAAACCCATGAATCAAATAAATGAACTCTTAAGCACAGGCCTAATAGGGAAAACCACTAGTCCTCACTCTAGTCCATCATTTATGGTCAGAAATCTTAATGAATTAAAAAGAAAAAGCCAAGAATGGTAATTAATTGCAAGAGACTAAACCAAAATATAAAATTCGATGGTTATTTTATCCCTAGAAAGGAAGTCTTAATAAACTTAACGAAAGGGTCTAGAGTATTCAGTAAGTTCGACTGTAAGTCTGGTTTCTAGCAACTAAAAATGACGGAGGAATCGAAACCACTAACAGCATTTAGTACGCCACGAGAACACTTTCATTGGAATGTCATGCCATTTGGGTTAAACACCGCACCACAGATATTTCAAAGATGGATGGACTCAATCTTTAATAATTTAAAGGATTTCTGTGTCGTATACATTGATGACATTTTGGTTTTTTTCAAAAACAAAAGATCACAAGAGACACCTAAGGATCATTAGTGATATCTTTAAAAGACACGAGATAATACTCTCTCCAAAAAAGATCGAAATCGAAAAGAGTTAATAGAATTTCTTGGAATTATCCTAGACAAAGATGGCATTCAACTACAGAAAGATATCATTTTAAAAATCAAGGAATTTCCTGAAAAAATAAAAGATAAAAAACAACTACAAAGTTTACTAGGGCTATTGAATTATGCGAGAAATTTCCTACGAGAACGTCCGAAGGAAAGAATACCATTACTAAAAAAGCTAAATAAAAACCAAGATTTTATCTGGACAGACAAACATAAAAACGTTCTAAGACAAATTAAGCAGCTCGCCGAAAAGGCACTAAAGGTCTACCTACCAAAAATATGAGATAAACTGATTTTAGACACAGATGCATCGGATGAATATTGGGGATATGCACTAAAAGCAATCCCGAAAAAAAATTGGGACGAAGAGGATCCACTCCTATCTCATAATAGAATCAGACTCAGAAAATGAAGCATACCACAAAAGATATTAAAGTATGAGAGACTTTGTGGATACAACTCTGAAAAATTCAAACCGAACGAACTAAAATGGATAATATTCGAAAGGAACTATACACTATAAAATTAGCCCTGTAAAAATTTTAAATATTCCTTACACCCGAATATTTTATTATTAGAGCAGATAACAAGGCCGTTAGGGATATTCTAGTAAATACATGAAAAACCTCGGTGAAACGCATGCAATGGTATAATGAAATAGCCCAATACTCATTCGAGATCGAGCATGTTAAAGAAAAGGATAATTTTCTAACTTTATAAAATTTGCTACAGTGATATTTTTAATTTTCAAGGGATTTTTTTCTGAATTTTTTGGAATTTTTATGATTTTTTGGCGATTTTTTCTACAAATTCTCTACAAAATATAAAGCAAACATAGAGACTTATCTAACACACAAAAACAAATACAAATTACTTTATAAAAATTCAGAAACATATAGTACATACCGAAACAGTAGCCATCACACTGAAGACTCTTTGTACAGACTGCAGACCCCTAACGTCCCCCGGGATCTGATACCAGAATAAGCACACTACTATTACTGTCACAAAGCTGAAGCAGAAGAAAAAAATACAAAGGAAAATACACTCAGGCACACTTAATTATATTATAGGTGGTGGAGAACTACAAGTGGTTGGTGGTTTGATTGGCAGGCATAAAACAGGTAAAATGGATGGGAGAGGATGAGAGGGTGAGAGAGGATGGTGATAAATAAAAGGAGACGTTGATGAGTTTAAGGTGTTGTAGAAGCTTGCTGATGTTTTTGCCGATTCGCCGATTTGCCGATTTGCCGATGATCTTCTCATCCTTCGGAAGCCCTTTTTATAGACGACCTTCCTTGCATGAGAAGTCTCTTGAGAATCTTGCTGTAGAAGTCTCGTCATGAGTCTTCACTGTTGACGTTTTGTCTCTGTCAGGAATCTTGCTGCAAAAGTCTTGTTGCGAATCTTCACTATTGATGTCAGGAATCATACTGTAGAAGTCTTGTTGTGAATCATGATGTAGTTGATGTCTATTTTTTGTCAGGCACCAAATGGTTTTGTTGAACAAGGGCTTTCTTTTGATGAAACTTTTTGATGGGGCCCGTACATCTAATCTTTCTTTTTTCTTTTGGATATATTAGGCTCCCCTTGTCTTTTTGTTGTAGAGAATCTATAATGCCTTTTGGTTCCTTTCTTGTGAAGTCTTAGCTTGGAGGATCCGATGCTTATATCCATAGAACATTTAAGAGAGAGTTTTTTTTTTGCAAAAGTCTTTTGAGTCTGACTAGTCGCCCATGTTGTCGAGATTTTATATGCCTTCATCTCCCATGTGTCTTAGTAGATCTGATGGTGTATATTCTTCTGCCCATTCTGCCATGTCTTACTGAAGTATTCTGTCTTCTACCTTTTACATTTATCTATAGTATTGAATTAATTCCTCGTTGGCTGACCTGATAAATTTTGGGACTTTACAATTAATTTCTTTGTCTATATAGACTCTGTAAATTTCAGTTTCTGTGGCAAATCTGAATCTATTTCCACTATATTTTTGCCAGTTGAATTCATACGCTATGGTTTTTGCTCTCCAGTGCCTGATTTGTTTTGGGATCTCTCTGTCGCAAATTACTTCTCTTTCTTCTCTATCTGGATGTAGGGGATGGGCTAGTCTGTGTGTAATCCATGCACTGTGCTTTGTTGGATACCACACTCTTTTTATGTATTCTACTATTATGGAGTCGAATTCTATCTTGAGCTGTGGTTTATTTCCTATAGAAGCTTCTGAAACTGGAAATGCTAAAGAATCTGGGAATAATTCTGCATGATCTGGATGGCTAATGATTATTTGTGAAACAAATCCCATATCTAAGAAGTCTTTCCAACTATAATCTGTTCCATGGAGCTTTTCTGTCTTTATTTGGCCTAATTGAATATTTAGTCTTTAGATGTTATAGGCTAACTCACATTGGCATTTCGGTTGTGAGAGGTCCATGATGCTGCAGTTATTGTTGTTGATGCACCTATCAGTGTTGGCATATTGTATCACCTGGTCTACAGTTATTCATCTGCATCTTCTTTCTCCTTTTTGGATCTCTTTGAGTATCTGTTGCATGTCTTTGCCTTTTCGATAGAAATTGTCCTGAACTTTCTGGTGAATGTTTTGTCTGATATCTTCTGGAAGAAAAGATAATTCATCATTTGTTTTAAAAAACAATCTGGCTTGCATGGCTTCCGTATCTCTCATATTTTGGAGGCTCTCTTTTCTATTTTTTACACTTGATTCTGTTTCACTCTTATTTGTGAGGCACTATTTTCTTTTTTTTTCTCTCGTATTTTTTAGGTCCTCATTTTCTTTTTGCAAGCTCACAGTTAACTATGTTTGTTGACAGAGATCTTCAACCAATCTTTCCTTTTGTATTTTTAGATTTTTAAAGTGCTTCATAATAATTTGACAATCTCTACACTCTGTTGACAAATCTAATTTACTTGTACTCTGTTGACTCTCTTGTGGCATAAATTCTTTAAGGCTTTCGTCGAAATGCTAGGAGGTTGGAATATTATTTTTTGCAAATTCTATAGCTTTTTTAACATTATAAAAACCTCTAAACACTGTATTATCAAAATTTGAGACTAATCTTCTAACTGTATGTCAATTTTTGTAAATTCCTACTTGATGACCTCTAAGTATGACGTAGCATATGAAACTCCGTGACTGGGGTGTCTGGATAATACCTTTAAAATAATAAGCTAATCCTTTGATTACTTTAACCTTCTCTTTTGGCTGATCTAGTCTTAGATTTTCTCAAATTATCTAATAGACATTGTTACACTAAATCTATCTGAAATTCAGTGATTCTGAATGACCCTTTACTCTGAGTGGCATACTTCTTGAGATATATATCTCCAAATCTCATGAACTCTCTGAAATTCATCTGCAAATTTAAATACCAAAGAATTAGTCTAGATAATTTTTTTGCAATTACATGCTCAAATTTTGGTCCGTATTTATGTCCTATAAACTTTGTCCATCTATATAATTTCTTTTTCTTTAATTTGAATACTAATTTATTAATTGCTATACGGTATAGTTTATATGCATTGGTTATTTCTGGAATTTCACGATCGAATTTTTTGCTTGCATATCTAGTTATTCTTTTTGTCTTTATTCTTGCTTTGTTGGAAAGCTCTATTCTATGACCTAAGGACTCTGTACCATTTTTGTTTGATCCTATTATTCTCTTATCTATTAATCTCCTTAACATTTGATGAAAAAAATATTCATTATGTGCCTTTGTGTGTAAATCCTCTTTTATGATTTGTCTGAGGTAAAAAATATCTTTAGTCCTTTGTAGCATATTTCCTTGAAGGATTCCTAATATGTGATTTACAAATCTTTTCTCATCCTATGTTTCTTTGTTTTTGTGAGTATTATGACCTTTTGCCCAATCTTAAAGTATTCGTTAGATAGTTTTAGACGAATTTTATTTTATGGTATACTCTTTGAATCATTATTCCTCGTATTTCTCTTTATTTGTAAACTACTCGAGTTACTTGGTATTTTAAACATTTTCCTAATATATATCAACTTTTTCTTAGATCTGATATTCTCTTTAGATTTTGTTCTGTACTCATCACCTGTAGTCATTCTACAATTTTTGACTGATAAATTTGTGACTCTTATATTGTTTTGATTTTCAATTAAATTGTATATCTCAGGGTCAAACTTAAAATAGCGTAACAAAACTTTATGTTGGAGGTATGTCTCTTGTATCCTATTCACCGATAGTATTTTTCTTGAGTAATGCTATTTTGATCCCTATACAACTCTTTCCAGCAATTAATTATCTCAAGTATCGAGTTGTATTCTTGTCTGGAGTACATTTTCTCGGTTTGCATCTGTCAATTAGTTGTCTTAGACTTTTTTGTTTTAAACTAGTTCATTGTCCGCCAATATGCTCTATCTTTCCTACTGCTTTCTCTGTCTCTGGAACTACTTCATCGTTCCCTATCGTACACTTCTTTTTCCCATTAGGAGTCCTTCGGAATTTAAAATAATCTCTTCATTTGTTCTTTCTACCTCATGAATATCTCCTTAGTAACTATTCTCTATTATCTTAGTCTGCAAAAGATTTTTGATGTTGTCTTCCTTTACTATTTTTTTATCCTTTTTAGTCATATTGTTTATTACATTTGTTGTTTCTTCTTCACTACCTTCTCCCCTTTTTACTGGAATATTATTATTATTTTCTTTTTCGTCCTCTTTAGTTTTGTTTATGATATTGGGTTCAACCTTTTCTTGATTAGGCTTATATCCAAAACGACTTAGTAGACTCTTAATTTTTTTATAGATTTCTTTGAGTTGATGGGTCAGCTCTTCTTTGACTTCTAGAGTTAGATTGGGAGTTTTATCCTGTTCTTTTAATTTTGGAATATCTTGGGGGTGTTCATCATATCATATATATCATTATACATGATGTCGTATTTACTGCAATTTGCTCTACATATCTCGCTATTGCATAATATGCCGGTACCCATCTAAGATGTCAGTGGATAATTAGCTCTGAGTAGCCTATGGTGCCTAAAACCGTCTCCTAAAGATCACCCTACAAACGCTTATTCGCGGCAACAAAGAGATTACTTCAGCAATCTGGGCTTTAAAGTTCCTAAATTCTAGTAAGGGACACTTAGAGTGTAATTAAGACACTAATGATACAGGTTGTAAGAAAATATAAGTCAGAATTATGGTCTATTTTATTCCATGTAAATGTTATATATGCTATAAATCCATTCCCAAAATTTTCCTAATTTTTCTTATTTTTACTTGGTTTTTCCTGATTTTGCTACAGTGACATTTTCTATTTTTCGAGGGATTTTCGCTACAATAACTTTTTTGCTTTTTTTGGAATTTTTTGGAAATTTTATGATTTTTTGGCGATTTTTTCTACGAATTCTCTACAAATATAAAACAAACATAGAGATTTATCTAACACACAAAAACAAATACAGATTACTGTATAAAAATTCAGAAACATACAGTACATACCGGAACAGTAGCCATCACTCTGGAGACTCTTTGTACAGACTGCAGACCCCTACCGCCCAAAAAGGAAGTCCCCCGGGTTCTGATACTAGAATAAATACACACTACTACTACTACTATCACAATGCTGAAGCAGAAGCAAAAAAATACAAAGGGAAATACACTCAAGCATACTTAATTATACATATGGTGGTGGAGAATTACAAGTGGTTGGTGGTTTGATCGGCAGGCATAAAACAAGAAAAACGGATGGGAGAGGATGAGAGGGTGAGAGAGGATGGTGATGAAGAAAAGGAGGTGTTGAGGAGTTTAAAATGTTGTAGAAGCTTGTTGATATTTTTGCCGATTCGCCGATGATCTTCTCATCCTTCGGAAGCCCCTTTTATAGACGACCTTTCTTGCATGAGAAGTCTCTTGAGAATCTTGTTGTAGAAGTCTCATTATGAGTCTTCACTGTTGACGTCTTGTCTCTGTCAGGAATCTTGCTGTAGAAGCCACATCCCGAGTCTTCACTGTTGACGTCTTGTCGTTGTCAGGAATCTTCACTGTAGAAGTCTTGTCATGAATCTGCACTGTTGATATCAGGAATCGCACTGTTGATATCAGGAATCATACTGTAGAAGTCTTGTCACTGTACTGTTGATGTCTTGTTGTTTGATGTTGCCATCAAATGCTGTCTTTTGGTTCTTGTGAGGTCTTAGCTTGGAGGATCCGATGCTTAGATCCATAGAACATTGAGAGAGTTTTTTTTCATATTATTTATATATATCCATTTGAACTCTGTTGGGATATCTAAATTTTTCTGGTTGAAAGCTATATCTTTTAACAGCTTCATCACATTGTGGTTCTATCCTTTCGGAAAGCTAAACTTTGCATGCTAGTCCTTCGTGGCGACTATCCTTCTTCCATCTATCATGATTCAGTAGTTGCTGATATTTTTGATAAGCTTCTTGCTCTATCGACCAGCTCGATAAAACTGCTACACCAGAAATAATTATAATTGACTCCTTCAATGTTGTATTCGGGGTTAAATTTCTACCATTGCTCAAGGTAGCCGAATATCCATATTCGATATGGCTGGAAAAATTTTGTCTCTTCCCTCCACCCAAGCATGCTGAATATTTGGAAGGTGAACAAATGATGATAATTAATGCTTGTGGCTAGTTTGCGGCTGAAAAATCTTAACATTGCTGGTAGTTTGCACCATTCATGTTCTCCTCGTAGTCTGAAGCACAGCTGGCTTACAAGCCCCCATTCGACTCCTTGGATGTCCCACACTCCTTCTTTCATGAATTTAAAAAGTTTCGGATAGTTATTTTGGGCCAGGATAATATCTGTTCTATTTTTTGACAAGATTCTTCTTATATTTTCTTTGTGATCAAGCGTCATTGTTTTGATACTCAGAAAAATTTCTTCGGGAAATACTTGTCTAGCTTCCTCAAGAATTTGTTTTCTTTTTGTCTTTTCTGACACAGTCATTTCTTTTCCTTTCCTCGGGTTTTCCTGTAAAATGGTTAGTACATAATTATTTACTCATATGAAAAATTACTATTAATAACTGAACTCGACAGCTCCTTCAACAGCCTCTTGCCGGGACGTCGACCTTGGCATGAGAGGTATACTGAGTTTTTGGCTTATTTCTTTAATGTTTGGGCTTAATTTTTTATCTTCTCCTACTAGTCGTGACAGCACTGGCTCTCTTATTTCTTCCCTGGTAATAGATCTCTTGGCCACTTCTCTAGTTTTTTTTTACTATTACTTCTTGTTAGTAAAGATTGTTTTGAATTATTTTTGATATATAGGCTGTTTCCAGAACTTTGTATTTCTACCCCTCCAAAATGTTTTGGTTCTTCAGTTTGAATTAAATCTTCGAGAAAACATTGTCTAGACACCGTGAGATCCTTTATATTCATTAGTCGGGGTTTGATTTCTTCCTCAAAAGGTTTTGGTTCAAATATTTCGATTATTTCTCTTTGATTTGAAACTCTCACCTCTGTGGTCTGAGTCAATTCGTAAATCGTTATATATTCTATAGCCAGATCGTGTGAGTTGGTTTTCATGTTCATTCCTTGGGTCTTAATTTTTAGTCGCATAGTATCAATTATCTTTGGGTCAGATATAGAGATAAAGTAGTTGGGTCGGATATTGAACCATACAATTTGATTTACTAGATTGGATTGGAAGCCCCCTATTAGTGCTTGATGGCAATTGGTGAATCGATTGTCCATTACGAGTGTTATTATAGGGATATCTATGCCAGCTCTGAACAGTGCATTAATTTTGATTTGAATTAGGCCAACGTGGATATAGCGAATTTCTGGGTATTTATTTTTCCATCTTCGTACCTTTTCACGAATAAAGATGGGAATGTCTACTCTTCCTCCGACTGACAGATTTGCTGTTGCGTTTACATTAAAAAATTTTATTATTCTCCTGGAAAAGAAATTGAACCATGAAATTTTGTAAATTTCTGTTTCCTTTATTTGTTGATGTTTTTTCATTCTATCGATGTCCTCTGGACTAAAAATTGTTTCTCTTTCGACTACGTCTCCTAATGTTATATTGTCCAGTTCTGATACCGGGGGTGTGATTGGACCTAATTCTTCGTTCATCATGAAAACTAGTTCGGCATCTGAATCATCCTCGACCTCAAGTTCATATAGTATTATATTTGTTGGCAAGATTTTTTCGCCCAAACAGATTTCAAGTTCTTATTCCTCCATATATTTTATCATCTTTTGAGCATTTTTTCCTCTCTTAGGACAGTCTCTAGCAAAATGTCCCTCTTCATCGCATACAAAATATCTACAACTCTTTTTGTCCTTTTGTGCAGAGGATTCTCTTTGTGTAGAAGACTCGTCTCTTTTTTCTAACATATTTATTGCTTCTGACAAATCCTCTACTCCTTATCCATGGTTTCCATCGAAATCTTTTTCTAAATATTGGTTTTGGTTTTTTCTCACTTCCTATTTTCCATTTTTCGCCAATTATTTTTTCGCAGAATCTTCTTCCTTTAGGAGAGTTACTTATTGTGTTCTTCATTTTCTTGTAGGATTTTATATTAAAACAGTCGTTCTGTATAATTTTAAACGCATAGTGTATACGGTGCCCCAAATTATCCTTTTTCTCAATTCGCTTTAAGTAGTCTGGGTATCCGTTTCTTGTTTTGATATCCCATGGACTAGGAAGCTCAAGCCAATTATGTGCCTTATGGTATTCCAATTTGTAAAAGTATTTTGAGAATGTTCTGCAGTATTCTTCGAATTCACATATCTCGCATAATTCAATTTTGGACAGTGCATACAGAACTCCTTCTTGAGATTTATCATCTATATACCCACATAAATTCTCTTTGATGATTTTTTATGAAATCATTGAGGATTTTTTCAAAACTTGTGAACTTATCGCTTTCTCCACACTCCTTCCGTTTACTTTTTCTTTCTTCTGAATTTATCCATTATTTCATCCATTGTAAAATATCTCCTTGTAATGTTCCTGTAATGTAATCGACAAATCTTTCATTGTCCCATGATCTATCATGATTTGTGATTACGACGGCTTGGGATTGCGCCCAGTCATCTATATCTTTTTTGTTTATCCTTGAAATGTACATTGGATAGATCTAGATGGGTTCCCCCTTGGGATACATTTCTTTTTATTAAATCATCGATCCTCATACTCCCTCCTATCTATGGGTTGTTTAAATCTATTGTAGTTTTGCTATCTTCTTCAACATGTATCACCTCACTGTCAGATTCAATTCCTTTCTCGTGATCAGACTCGTATTCATCGTGTATAGTCATTCCGTAGTCTTCGTTATCTGAATTTGTGATACTTTCTAGTTCTTCTTCACTTTCTAGGTTATATATTTCATGATCAAAATTAAAATGGTGTAGCAACTGTTTATTTTGTAGGTAGGTCTCTTACATTCTACTTACTAGATGGTCTCTCTCCTGAACAGTATTGCATGGGTCCCTATATAGCTCTTTTCAATAGTTAATTAGTTCCACAATCGAGTCATGCTCTTTTCTAGAGTATTTTCTATCTACTTGCATCATGTTTATCTGTTCACTCGGTTTCTTTTGTCTTAAGCTTGTTCCTAAACCATTAATTCGATCTAATCTTCCTAATATTTCTCTTACCTCCTTGTCGAATTTTGTTATTTCTCTGCCGAATTGTTCTGAGGGATTGTCTTGAACGATTTTACAAAACATAGAAACGTATATTTCATTTTGTTCTATTATCTTATCTAGTCGTTTTTCTATCTTATTAAACCTACAAACTACATAATCAATAAGGGTGTTGAGAAAACTTATAATATTTGTTAGGGTTTTATCTGTTACTACTGAAAAATATTCTAAGTGACTATAATCTCTTCTACAACTCTCAAATATGCATGGTATATCACTAGCCATCTAGAATATCACTTGGTAGCTAGTTCTGAGTAGTCTATGGTGCTTAAAACCGTCTCCTGAGGGTCACCCTACAAACGCCTATCCGCGGCAACAAAGGAATCATTTTAGGAATCTGAGTTTTAAGGTTACTCAAATCTAGCAGGGGATACTTAGAATGAAATTAGGACAGTAATCATGCAAGTTGTGAGATAATATAGGTTGGTATTATAGTCAATCTTTATGCTAAAAAATCCTTCTAATTTTTCTGAATTTACTACAGTGACAGTTTCTAATTTTCGAGGGATTTTTGCTACAGTAACTTTGCTACAGGGACATTTTCTAATTTTTGAGGGAATTTTTCTGAATTTTTTGGAATTTTTATGATTTTTTGGCGATTTTTTCTACTAATTCTCTGCAAAATATAAAGAAAACATAAAGACTTATCTAACACACAAAAACAAATGCAGATTACTTTATAAAAATTCAGAAATATATAGTACATACCGAAACAATAGCCATCACACCTGAGACTCATTGTACAGACTGCAGACCCCTACCGGTCAAAAAAGAATGTCCCACTGGGCTCTGATACCGGAATAAATACATATCTTGGTCCGTATTTATTCTGGTATCAGAGCCCGGAGGGACATTCCTTTTTGGGCGGTAAGGGTCTGCAGTCTGTACAAAGAGTCTCCGATGTGATGGTTACTGTTCCGGTATGTACTGTATATTTCTGAATTTTTATAAATTAATATGTATTTGTTTTTGTGTGTTAGATAAGTCTCTATGTTTGTTTTATATTTTGTAGAGAATTCGTAGAAAAAATCATAAAAATTCCAAAAAATTCCGAAAAAATAAAAAAAATTACTGTAGTAAAAATCTCTTGAAAAATAGAAAATGTCACTGTAGCAAAATCTAAAAAAAATCAAGTAAAAAACAGAAAAATTAGGAAAATTTTGGGAAAGGATTTATAGCATATATAGCATTTACATGGAATCAAATAGACTATAATTCTGACCTATATCTTTTCACAAGCTGTATCATTACTGTCCTAATTACACTCTAAGCGTCCCTTACTAGAATTGAGTAACCTTAAAATCCAGATTTCTGAAGTAATCCCTTTATTGTCGCGGATAGGCGTTTGTATTGTGATCCTTAGGAGATGGTTTTAGACACTATAGGCTATTTAGAACTAGTTATCCACTGACATTTTAGATGGCTACCGGCATATTATGCAATTGCAAGATTGTAGAGCAAATTGTAGTAAATACGACACCATATATAATGATATATATGATATGATGAACACCCCAAAATATTCCAAAAAAATTTGATGAGGTAGTTCTCCGAATAGAAAAATTAAAAGAGCAGGATAAAAGTCCCATCCAAACTCTAGAAGTCAAAGAAGATCTGACCCCACAACTCTAAGAAATCTATAAAAAATTTAAGGGTCTATTAAGTCATTTTGGATATAAGCCTAATCAAAAAAGGTTGAACCCAATATCATAAACAAAACTAAAGAGGACGAAAAAGAAAATAATAATAATATTCCAGTAAGAAAGGAAGAAGGTAGTGAAGAAGAAACAACAAAAGCAGTAAACAGTATAACTAAGGATAAAGAAAAAATGAAGGATGATCTTTTGCAAACTATACCAATAGAGAATAGTTACTAAAGTTATATTGATGATGTAGAAAGAACAGTTGAAGAGATCATCTTAAATTTCGAAGAACCCCTTAACAGAGAAGAGGATAGTTACCAAAATGATATTGATGATGTAGAAAGAACAGTTGAAGATGTTATCTTAAATTCCGAAGAACACTTTAACAGAGAAGAGGAATATAAGATAAAATTTGATTAGATAATCTTTGCTCCAAAATAAGGAAGAAGGTTTAATTATGTTAAAAGAACATTCAGATTTAACGGCTATAAACAATATTCATTACACGTACTATTAGATACAATGGCTACAGTCTCTTCTTATCGAGAAAATACCATACCAATAGAAAAATGGGAACTAATGAAACATCCAATTAAAATAATAGGGATCAGTGTGCATAAAACAACTATCCAAAGTAAAGCCAAGAATATGGAAATTTAGCTTAATGAGAAAAAATTCATTATACCAAAACTCTTATACTTTCCACATATAAATGGGGACATGGTTTTAGAAAACAATTTTATTGGAGAATATTTACCTATGATTGTAGAAAAACAAATGGTGTTTTTACATCAACAAGAGGGTAACCAATCACGAAGGGTTGACATGCCACTTTTAGAGGGACCTAGGTATAAGTGTACGGAAGATTTTTCTCCCCCAAAAGGTACCCCAGGCAGTGAAAACTCATCAAAAAGATGCGAAGCAATTTATGAGCTAGACCAAACCCACTGGCTTTACAAAATACTTAGTGAAAATTTTAGTGAAAATCCATTAAAGTTATGGGATCAAAGTCCAAGATTTTGTAAAATTCAGTTAAGAGACGACAATATAATCATTAGTGTGAAACTCATGCTCTATACTAGGCAAGATATTGATGAATTCGATAATCAAATAAATGAACTCTTAAGCACAGGCCTAATAAAGAAAACCACTAGCCCTCACTCTAGTCTAGCATTTATGGTAAGAAATCTTAATGAATTAAAAAGAAAAAAAAGGCACGAATGGTAATTAATTACAAGAGACTAAACCAAAATCTAAAATTCGATAGTTATTTTATCCCTAGAAAGGAAGTCCTAATAAACTTAATGAAAGGGTCTAGAGATTCAGTAAGTTCGACTGTAAGTCTGGTTTCTGACAACTAAAAATGACGGAGGAATCGAAACCACTAACAGCATTTAGTACGCCACGAGAACACTTTCACTGGAATGTTATGCCATTTGGGTTAAACACCGCACCATAGATATTTCAAAGATGGATGGACTCAATCTTTAATAATTTAAAGGATTTTTGTGTCGTATACATTGATGACATTTTGGTTTTTTCAAAAACAAAAGAAGATCACAAGAGACACCTAAGCATCATTAGTGACATCTTTAAAAGACACAAGATAATACTCTCTCAAAAAAAGATCGAAATCGAAAAAAGTCAATAGAATTTTTTGGAATTATCCTAGACAAAGATGGCATTCAACTACAGAAACATATCATTTCAAAAATTAAGGAATTTCCCGAAGAAATAAAAGATAAAAAATAACTACAAAGTTTACTAGGACTATTGAATTATGGGAGAAATTTCCTACAAGAACTTACAAAGGAAGAAATACATTTACTAAAAAAGCTAAATAAAAACCAAGATTTTATCTGGACAGACAAAAATAAAAACGTCCTAAGACAAATTAAGCAGCTCGCCAAAAAGACACAAGAGGTTTACCTACCAAAAACAGGAGATAAACTAATTTTTGACACAGATGCATTGGATGAATATTAGGGATGTACACTAAAAGCAATCCCGAGAGAAAATTGGGACGAAGAGGATTCACCCCTATCTCAGAATGGAATCAGACTCAGAAAAAGAAACATACCCAAAAAAATATTAAAGTATGAGAGACTTTATCAGTACAACTCTAGAAAATTCAAACCAAACGAACTAAAATGGATAATATTCGAAAAGGAACTATACACTATAAAATTAGCCCTGCAAAAATTTCAAATATTCCTTGCACCCGAATATTTTATTATTAGAACAGATAACAAGGCCGTTAGAGATTTTCTAGTAAATACAAGAAAAACCTCGGGGAAACGCATGTAATGGTGTAACGAGATAGCCCAATACTCCTTCGAGATCGAGCATGTAAAAGGAAAGGATAATTTTATCGCAGATTACCTAAACCGACCCAACAAGTAAAGAATAAGTAATTACTAAGTAAAATACTAGTGACTTATTAATTTATTTTGCAGAAAAATGATAAGGGGAAGGCTATAGCAAATAGTATTTCTGCTCCAGCAGCGTTTGTCGTATTCGTGGGATACCACCCGGGTATCTACACAAACTGGGAAAAATACTACGATTAGGTATTCGATTTTAACGGATCATATTGCAGACATTACTACTCAAAAGAGGATGCCATCCTAACCTGGGAGATATCACGATAGAACCCATTCTTAGCGGAAGAGGTTCGTGACCTCGCCTATCACATGCTCGAGCCAAAAATAGCGAGTTTTCCCATGTTGGAAATCCCAGCCCATTTTACTCCGAAATAAATGGAGCCTGGCGAGCTCACAAAAAGGCAAATCTTGGAATTGGAACTCGTCGTGCCTTCCGTAGGCACATGGGGAACTTAGCAAATCTTGTAATGAAACAAGAATTAGAACTCAAGGCCTTGAAAAAGGTTTGCTCAGATTATATAACAATCTCAATGAGGGAATTATTAGGGAAGCAACCCCTAAACAAGTTGATCTTTTAGAAAACATGGGTAAACTTTTAGAAAAAGAGTTATCCAGCCTCACTACATCAAATAAATCAGAGGAAGTACTACAGTTCGAGAATATAGCACCAGAAGGATCGCAAGCATACAATAACTCTACACAGCAGGCCGAAGAAGAGATGGACATAGAGGTCGAGGCTGAGATAGAAGTCGACATAACCGAAGAAGCTCTCAGCAGGAGAGTCTCTATACAGAGGCTACTAAAACAACTATATGAAGAAGGCAACCCGGCAGTTGGATTACTTGGAGAAGAATCTTGAAAGTTCGAATACTATGTTCTATATGGGAAACCAAAAATGAAAAAATTAGTCCCAAGATCACAGCTGAACCAACAGGAAATACCAGAACCGACGATCGTGCCAACATGATGGGACGACCCTGACCTATCCACAAATGGAAGGATGGATTTTGCATCTCCAGAAACTTCAATATCCGATAATTTTATTAACTTCCTGTAAATGTAAATATTGCAAAAAAAACTCTCATTGATCTAAATATCAGATCCTCCAAGGTAAAGCTTCACAAGAAAGGAACCAAAAGACATCATAGATTCTCTACGACAACAAGACAAGGGGAGCCTAATATATCCAAAAGAAAAAGGAAAGATTAAATGTACGGGCCCCATCAAAAAGCTTCACCAAGAAGAAGCCCTTGCATCAGTCTCCAAGTCTTCTGAGAAGAACTAGACTACAGTATGATTCCTGACATCAACAGTGCAGATTCATGACAAGACTTCTACAGCAAGATTAATGACTTCTACAGTATGATTCCTGACATCAATAGTGAAGATTCGCATCAAGACTTCTGCAGCAAGATTCCTCACAGAGACAAGACGTCAACAGTGAAGACTCGTGAGGAGACTTCTACAGCAAGATTCTCAAGAGGCTTCTCATGCAAGGAAGGTCGTCTATAAAAGGGGCTTCCGAAGGATGAGAAGATCATCGGCAAATCGGCAAATCGGTGAATCGGCTAAAACATCAACAAACTTCCACAACACCTAAAACTCATCAATGCCTCTTTTTCTTCATCACCATACTCTCTCACCCTCTCCTCCTCTCCCATCTGTTTTACATGTTTTATGCCTGTCGATCAAACCACCAAACACTTATAAATCTCCATCACCTATATGTATAATTAAGTGTGTCTGAATGCATTTCCCTTTGCATTTTCTTCTTCTTCTTCTACTTCAGCTTTGTGACAGTAGTAGTAGTGTGTATTTATTCTGGTATCAGAGCCTGGGAGGACGTTCCTTTTTGGGCGGTAGGGGTCTGCAGTCTGTACAAAGAGTCTCCGATGTGATGGCTACTGTTCCGGTATGTACTGTATATTTCTGAATTTTTATAAAGTGATATGTATTTGTTTTTATGTGTTAGATAAGTCTCTATATTTGTTTTATATTTTGTAGAAAATTTGTAGAAAAAATCACCAAAAAATCATAAAAATTCGAAAAAAAATTAGAATAAAGCAAAAAAAAGTTACTGTAGCAAAAATCCAACGAAAAATGGAAAATGTCACTGTAGCAATCCGAAAAAATCAAGTAAAATTCGGAAAATTTGGGAAAGATTTATAGCACATATAGCATTTACATGGTATCAAATAGACTATAACTCTGACCTATCTATTCTCACAATCTGTATCATTACTGTCCTAATTACACTCTAAATGTCCCTTGTTAGAATTGAGTAATTTTAAAGCCCAGATTCCAAAAATAATCTCTTTGTTGTCGCGGATAGGCATTTGTAGGTGATCCTTAGGAGACGGTTTTAGACATCATAGGCTAATCAGAGCTAGTTATCCACTGACATCTTAGATAGCTACCGGCATATTATGCAATTGCGAGATATGTAGAGCAAATTGTAGTAAATACGACTCCATGTATAATGATATATATGATATGATGAACACCCCAAGATATTCCAAAAAAATTTGATGAGATAGTTCTCCGAATAGAAAGATTAAAAGAACAGGATAAAAGTTCCAACCTAACTTTAGAAGTCAAAAGAGATCTGACCCAACAACTCAAAGAAAATCTATAAAAAATTTTAGGGGTCTATTAAGTCATTTTGGATATAAGTCTAATCAGGAAAAAGTTGAACCTAATTACATAAACAAAACTAAAGAGGACGAAAGGGCAAATAAATGAAATAATAATAATATTCCAGTAAAAAAGGGAGAAGGTAGTGAAGAAGAAACAACAAATGTAATAAACAGTATAACTAAAAAGGATAAAGAAACAATAAAGGAAAACAACATCTTAAATCTTTTGCAGACTAAGATAATAGAGAATAGTTACCAAGGAGATATTCATGAGGTAGAAAGAAAATATGAAGAGATTATTTTAAATTCCGAAGAACTCCCTAACGGGAAAAAAAAGTGTACGATAGGGAACGATGAAGTAGTTCCAGCGACAGAGGAAGCAGTAGGAAAGATAGATCATATTGGCGGACTAGAAACTAGTTTAAAACAAAAGAGTCCAAGACAACTAATTGACACGATGCAAACCGAGAAAATGTACTCCAGACAAGAATACAACTCGATACTTAAGATAATTAATTACTGGAAAGAGTTGTATAGGGATCAAAATAGCAGTACTCAAGAAAAAGACTATCTGGTGAATAGGATACAAGAGACATACCTCCAGCATAAAGGTTTGTTACGCTATTTTATGTTTGACCCTGAGATATACAACTTAATTGAAAATCAAAACAATATAAGAGTCACAAATTCATCAGTCAAAAATTGTAGAATGACTACAGGTGATGAGTACAGAATAGAATCTAAAGAGAATATCAGATTTAAGAAAAAGTTGATATATATTAGGAAAATGTTTAAAACACCAAGTAACTCGAGTAGTTTACAAATAAAGAGAAATACGAGGAATAATGATTCGAAGATTATACCACAAAATAAAATTCGTCTAAAACTATCTAACGAATAGTTTAAGATTGGGCAAAAGGTCATAATACTCACAAAAATAAAGAAACACAGGATGGGAAAAGATTTGTAAATCACATAACAAGAATCCTTCAAGGAAATATGCTACAAAGGACTAAAGATATTTTTTACCTTAGAAAAATCATAAAAGAGGATTTATACACAAAGGCACATAATGAATATTTTTTCCTTCAAATGTTAAGGAGATTAATAGATAAGAGAATAATAGGATCAAACAAAAATGGTACAGAGTCCTTAGGTCATAGAATAGAGCTTTCCAACAAAGGAAGAATAAAAACAAAAAGAATAACTAGATGTGCAAGCAAAAAATTCGATCGTGAAATTCCATAAATAACCAATGCATATCGACTATACTGTATAGCAATTAATAAATTAGTATTCTAATTAAAGTAAAAGAAATTATATAGATGGACAAAGTTTATAGGACATAAATACGGACCAAAATTTGAGCATGTAATTACATAAAAATTATCTAGACTAATTCTTTGGTATTTAAATTTCCAGATGAATTCCAGAGAGTTCATAAGATTTGGAGATATATATCTCAAGTAATATGCCACTCAGAGTAAAGAGTCATTCAGAATCACTGAATTTTAGGTAGATTTAGTGCAACAATGTCTATTAGATAATTTGTGGAATCTAAGACTAGATCAGCCAAAAGAGAAGGTTAAAATAATCAAAGCATTAGTTTATTATTTTAAAGGTATTATCCAGACACCCCAGTCACGGAGCTTTATATACTACGTCATACTTAGATGTCATCAAGTAGAAATTTACAAAAATTGGCATACAGTTAGAAGATTATTCTCAAATTTTGATAATCCAGTATTTAGAGGTTTTATAATGTTAAAGAAGTTATAGAATATGAAAAAAATAATATTCCAACCTCCTGGCATTTCGACGAAAACCTTAAAGAATTTATGCCACAAGAGAGTCAATAGAGTACAAGTAAGCAAGAATTGTCAACAGAGTGTAGAGATTGTCAAATTATTATAAAGCACTTTAAAAGTCTAAAAATACAAAAGGAAAGTTTGTTGAAGATTTTTGTCAACAAAGACAGTTAACTGTGAGCTTGCAGAAAGAAAATGAGGGCCTCAAAAATACGAGAGAAAAAGAAAGAAAGGAGTGCCATACAAATAAGAGTGAAATAGAATCAAGTGTAAAAAATAGAAAAGAGAGCCTCCAAAATATGAGACATACGGAAGCCATGCAAGCCAGATTATTTTTTAAAACAAATGATGAATTATCTTTTCTTCCAGAAGATATCAGACAAAACATTCACCAGAAAGTTCAGGACAATTTCTCAAAAAGCCAAGGACATGCAATAGAACTCAAAGAGATCCAAAAAGAAGAAGAAGATGCAGAGGAGTAACTGTAGACCAGGTGATACAATATACCAATACTGATAGGTGCATCAACAACAATAACTGCAACATCATGGACCTATCACAACCGAAATGCCAATGCGAGTTAGCCTATAGCATCTATAGACTAAATATTCAATTAGGCCAAATAAAGACGGAAAAGCTCCATGCAATAGCTTATAGTTGGAAAGACTTCTTAGATATGGGATTTGTTTCATAAATAATCGTTAGCCATTTAGATCATGAAGAATTACTCCCAGATTCTTTAGAATTTCCAATTTCAGAAGCTTTCATAGGAAAGAAGCCACAATTCAAGATAGAATTCGACTCCATAATAGCAGAATAAATAAAAGGAGTGTGGTATCATACAAAACACAGTACATGGATTACACCCAGACTAGCCCATCCCCTACATCCAGATAGAGAAGAAAGAGAAGTAATTTGCGACAAAGAGATCCCAAGACAAATCAGGCACTGGAGAGCAAAAACCATAGCGTATGAATTCAACTGACAAAAATACAGTGGAAATAGATTAAGATTAGCCACATAAACTAAATATTACAGAGTCTATGTAGACAAAGAAATTAATTGTAAAGTCCCAAAATTTATCAGGTCAGCCCACGAGGAATTAATTCAATACTATAGACAAAGAAAAAAGGTAGAAGACAGAATACTTCAGCAAGACATGGCAGAATGGGCAGAAGAATATACACCATCAGATCTACTAAGATACATGGGAGATGAAAGCATACAAAATCTCGACAACATGGGCGACTAGTCAGACTCAAAAGACTTTTTCAAAAAAAAAAACTCTCTCTTAAATGTTCTATGGATCTAAGCATCGGATCCTCCAAGTTAAGGCTTCACAAGAAAGGAACCAAAAGGCATCATAGATTCTCTACAACAAAAAGACAAGGGGAGTCTAATATATCCAAAAGAAAAAAGAAAGATTAGATGTACGGGCCCCATCAAAAAGTTTCATCAAGAGAAAGCCCTTGTTCAACAAATGCATTCAGCTCCTGACAAAAAATAGACATCAACTACAGCATGATTCACAACAAGACTTCTACAGTATGATTCCTGACATCAACAGTGAAGACTCGCAACAAGACTTCTGCAGCAAGATTCCTGACAGAGACAAGACGTCAATAGTGAAGACTCATTACGAGGCTTCTATGACAAGATTCTCAAGAGACTTCTCATGCAAAAAAGGTCGTCTATAAAAAGGGCTTCCGAAGGATGAGAAGATCATCAGCGAATCGGAAAAAATATCAGCAAGCTTCCACAACACCTAAAACTCATCAACGCCTCCTTTTCTTCATCACCATCCTCTCTCACCCTCTCATCCTCTCCCATTCGTTTTACCTGTTTTATGCCTACCGATCAAACCACCAACCACTTGTAGTTCTCCACCACCTATTTGTATAATTAAGTGTGCCTGAGTGTATTTTCCTTTGTATTTTCTTCTTCTTCTGCTTCAGTTTTGTGACAGTAGTAATAGTGTGTATTTATTTTGGTATCAGAGCCTCTAGTATCAGAGCCCAGAGGGGACGTTCCTTTTTGGGCAGTAGGGGTCTGCAGTCAGTACAAAGATTCTCCGGTGTGATGACTACTGTTTCGCTATGTACTGTATGTTTCTGAATTTTTATAAAGTGATATGTATTTGTTTTTGTGTGTTAGATAAGTCTCGATATTTGTTTTATATTTTGTAGAAAATTCGTCGAAAAAATCACCAAAAAATCATAAAAATTCTAAATTTTTTTTGAAAAAACAAAAAGTTACTGTAGCATAGTTACAGTAGCAAAGTTACTGTAGCAAAATTACTGTAACAAAAATCCCACAAAAAATAGAAAATGTTACTGTATCAAAGACGAAAAAAACAAGTAAAATTCGAAAAAATTTGGGGAAGATTTATAGCACATATAGCATTTATATAGTATCAAATAGACTATAACTCTGACCTATATATTCTTACAATCTGTATCAATACTGTCCTAGTTACACTTCAAGTGTTCTTTGCTAGAATTGAGTAAGTTTAAAGCTCGGATTTCTAAAGTAATCTCTTTGTTGCCGCGGATAGGCGTTTGTAGGGTGATCCTTAGGAGACGGTTTTAGGCACCATAGGTTACTCAGAGCTAGTTATCTACAGACATCTTAGATGGCTACCGGCATATTATGCAATTGCGAGATATGTAGAGCAAATTGTAGTAAATACGACACCATGTATAAAAATATATATGATATGATGAACACCCCAGGATATTCCAAAAAAAATTTGATGAGATAGTTCTCCGAATAAAAGATTAAAAGAACAGGATAATAGTTCCAACCTAACTTCGAAGTCATAGGAGATCTGACCAAACAACTCAAAGAAATCTATAAAAAATTTAAGGGTCTATTAAGTCATTTTGGATATAAGTCTAATTAGGAAAAAGTTGAAGCTAATTTCATAAACAAAACTAAGGAGGATGAAAGAGCAAATAAAGGAAATAATAATAATATTCCAGTAAAAAGGGGAGAAGGTAGTGAAGAAGAAACAACAAATATAATAAAAAGTATAACTAAAAAGGATAAAGAAACAGTAAAGGAAGACAACATCAAAAATCTTTTGCAGACTAAGATAATAGAGAATAGTTACCAAGGAGATATTCATGAGGTAGAAAGAACAAATGAAGAGATTATTTTAAATTCCGAAGGACTCCCTAACGGGAAAATGAAGTGTACGATAGGGAACGATAAAGTAGTTCCAAAGACAAAGACAGAGGAAGCAGTAGGAAAGATAGATCATATTGGCAGACTAGGAACTAGTTTAAAACAAAAGAGTCCAAGACAACCAATTGACACGATGCAAGCCGAGAAAATGTACTCCAGACAAGAATACAACTCGATACTTGAGATAATTAATTACTGGAAAGAGTTGTATAGAGATCAAAATAGCACTACTCAAGAAAAAGACTATCTGGTGAATAGGATATAAGTGACATACCTCCAACATAAAGGTTTGTTACGTTATTTTAAGTTTGACCCTGAGATATACAACTTAATTGAAAATCAAAACAATATAAGAGTCACAAATTCATCAGTCAAAAATTATACAATGACTACAAGTGATGAGTATAGAACAGAATCTAAAGAGAATATCAGATCTAAGAAAAAGTTGATATATATTAGGAAAATGTTTAAAACACCAAGTAACTCGAGTAGTTTACGAATAAAGAGAAATACGAGGAATAATGATTCAAAGAGTATACCACAAAATAAAATTCGTCTAAAACCATCTAACGAATACTTTAAGATTGGGCAAAAGGTCATAATACTCACAAAAAACAAAGAAACACAGGATGAGAAAAGATTTGTAAATCACATAACAGGAATCCTTCAAGCAAATATGCTACAAAGGACTAAAGATATTTTTTACCTTAGACAAATCATAAAAGAGGATTTATACACAAAGGCACATAATGAATATTTTTTCCATGAAATGTTAAGGAGATTAATAGATAAGAGAATAATAGGATCAAACAAAAATGGTACAGAGTTCTTAGGTCATTGAATAGAGCTTTCCAACAAAGGGAGAATAAAGACAAAAAGAATAACTAGATTTGCAAGCAAAAAATTCGATCGTGAAATTCCAGAAATAACAAATGCATATCGACTATACTGTATAACAATTAATAAATTAGTATTCAAATTAAAGAAAAAGAAATTATATAGATGGACAAAGTTTATAGGACATAAATACGGACCAAAAATTGAACATGTAATTATAAAAAAATTATCTAGACTAATTCTTTGGTGTTTAAATTTGCAGATGAATTCTAGAGAGTTCATGAGATTTGGAAATATATATCTCAAGCAATATGCCACTCAGAGTAAAGAGTCATTCAGAATCACTGAATTTTAGGTAGATTTAGTGCAACAATGTTTATTAAATAATTTGTGGAATTTAAGACTAGATCAGCCAAAAGAGAAGGTTAAAGTAATCAAAGCATTAGCTTATTATTTTAAAGATATTATCCAGACACCCCAGTCACTGAGTTTTATATGCTACGTCATACTTAGAGATCATCAAGTAGGAATTTACAAAAATTGGTATAAAGTTAGAAGATTAGTATCAAATTTTGATAATCCAGAGGTTAGAGGTTTTTATAATGTTAAAGAAGTTATAGAATATGCAAAAAGTAATATTCCAATCTCCTGGCATTTCGACGAAAACCTTAAAGAATTTATACCACAAGAGAGTCAACAGAGTACAAGTAAGCTAGAATTGTCAACAGAGTGTAGAGATTGTCAAATTATTATGAAGCACTTTAAAAATCTAAAAATACAAAAGGAAAGATTGGTTGAAGATCTCTGTTAACAAACACAGTTAACTATGAGCTTGCAGAAAGAAAATGAGGGCCTCAAAAATACGAGAGAAAAAGAAACAAAGGAGTGCCTCACAAATAAGAGTGAACAGAATCAAGTGTAAAAAATAGAAAAGAGAGCCCAAAATATGAGAGATATGGAAGCCATGCAAGCCAGATTGTTTTTTAAAACAAATGATAAATTATCTATTCTTCCAGAAGATATCAGACAAAACATTCACCAGAATGTTCAGGACAATTTCTATCGAAAAGCCAAAGACATGCAACAGATACTCAAAGAGATCCAAAAAGGAGAAAGAAGATGCAGAGGAGTAACTGTAGACCAGGTGATACAATATGCCAACACTGATAGGTGCATCAACAACAATAACTGCAGCATCATGGACCTCTCGCAACCGAAATACCAATGTGAGTTAGCCTATGGAACATATTAGGCCAAATAAAGACGAAAAAGCTCTATGGAACATATTATAGTTGGAAAGACTTCCTAAATATGGGATTTGTTTCACAAATAATCATTAGCTATCCAGATCATGCAGAATTACTCCCAGATTCTTTAGCATTTCCAGTTTCAGAAACTTTCATAGGAAAGAAGCCACAGCTCAAGATAGAATTCGACTCCATAATAGCAGAATACATAAAATGAGTGTGGTATCCTACAAAACACAGTACATGGATTATACACAGACTAGCCCATCCCTTACATCCAGATAGAGAAGAAATATAAGTAATTTGCGACAGAGAGATCCCAAGACAAATCAGGCACTGAAGAGCAAAAACCATAGCGTATGAATTCAACTAGCAAAAATACAGTGGAAATAGATTAAGATTAGCCACAGAAACTGAAATTTATAGAGTTTATGTAGACAAAGAAATTAATTGTAAAGTCCCAAAATTTATCAGGTCAGCCCACGAGGAATTAATTCAATACTATAGACAAGTGAAAAAGGTAGAAGACATAATACTTCAGTAAGACATGGCAGAATGGGCAGAAGAATATACACTATCAGATCTACTAAGACACATGGGAGATGAAGGCATACAAAATCAATATTGGCGACTAGTCAGACTCAAAACATAATGGTAAAGTATCGTCATCCTATTCCTCGCTTAGATGATATTTAGATGAGTTGCATGGTTCTTGTGTGTTCTCTAAGATTGATTTAAAAAGTGGTTATCATCGGATTAGAATGAAAGAAGGAGATGAATGGAAAACTGCCTTTAAAACAAAATATGGTTTGTATGAATGGTTAGTTATGCCTTTTGAGTTGACTAATGCACCAAGCACTTTGATGAGACTTATGAATCATATTTTGCGAGCATTTATAGGCAGGTTTGTTCTTGTCTATTTTGATGCTATACTCATTTATAGCAAAAACTTGGTTGATTATGCCGTGCATTTGAAATCAGTTTTAGATATGCTTAGGAAAGAAAAATTATTTGCTAACCTGAAAAAGTGTACATTTTGCACCGATAAGCTTGTATTTCTGGGATTTGTTGTTAGTACACAGGGAATACAGGTTGATGAAGAGAAGGTACGTGCAATCCGAGAATGGCCGACTCCCACAAGTGTAAGCAATGTTTGTAGTTTTCATGAACTTGCTAGTTTTTACCGGCGGTTTGTGAAGGACTTTAGTAGCATAGCTGCACCACTTACCGAAGTGATCAAGAAGAACGTTGGATTTAGATGGGGAGAAGAATAAGAGAAGGCGTTTCAGCTAATCAAAGAGACGTTAACCAACGCCCCCTTATTGTCTTTACCTAACTTTTCTAAAACGTTTGACATTGAATGTGATGCTTCAGGTATTGGCATTGGCACAGTTCTTATGCAGGAGGGACAACCAATTGCTTATTTCAGGGCAACCTTAAATTACCCGACTTATGACAAGGAGTTGTATGCATTGGTTCGAGCTTTGGAGACATGGCAGCACTACCTATGGCCTAAAGAGTTCGTGATTCACACCGATCATGAGTCGTTGAAACACTTGAAGGGCCAATACAAACTAAATAAAAGGCATGCTTGTTGGGTAGAGTTCATTGAGATATTTTCATATGTCATCAGGTATAAGCAAGGTAAGGAGAATGTGGTCGCCGATGCACTCTCGCAGGTATGCATTACTCTCTACACTTGATGCAAAATTGCTTGGTTTTGAACATATTAAAAGTTTATACATTGATGACCATGAATTTTGTGAAGAGTATCGGGCTTGTGAGAAAAAAGCTTGTGGTAAGTTCTTTAGACATGATGGATTCTTATTTCGAGAAAATAAATTATGTGTGCCTAACTGTTCTTTGAGGGATTGGCTAGTGCAGGAATCCCATGGAGGGGGATTAATGGGACATTTTGGGGTTGCTAAGACCTTACCTATTTTGCAGGAACACTTCTATTGGCCACACATGAAACGAGATATTGAGCGAATTTGTGGTAGATGTGTCACATGTAGGCAAACTAAATCCAGAGTGCAGCCCAACGGTTTGTATACTCCTTTGCCCATTCCTAGTGAGCCTTGGATTGATATTTCAATGGACTTTGTGTTAGGATTACCTAGGACTAAACATGGAAAAGATTCGATTTTTGTGATTGTGGATAGATTTTCTAAGATGACACTTTATTCCATGTCACAAAACGGATGATGCTTCGCATGTTACTGATTTGTTCTTTAGGGAGATTGTGAGATTGCATGGCATGCCTAGAACCATTGCTTCGGATAGCGATGCTAAGTTTTTGAGCTACTTTTGGAAGACTTTATGGTGTAAACTAGGTACCAAGTTTTTGTTTTCTATTACTTGTCACCCACAAATTGATGGTCAAACCGAAGTAGTAAATAAGACTTTGTCTACTTTATTGAGGGAAATAATTAAAAAGAACATCAAAATATGGGAAGAGTGTTTACCACATGTTGAGTTTGCTTATAATAGATCTATTCATTCTGCTACTAAATTCTCACCATTTGAAATTGTTTATGGGTTTAATTCTTTGACTCCATTGGATTTATCTTCATTACCTGTTTCTGAGCGTGTTAATTTTGATGGAAAGAAAAAGGCTGATTTTGTTAAGCAGATACATGAGAAGGCAAGGCTCAATACTGAGAGAAGAATGGAGCAGTATGCAAAACAAGCCAACAAGGGGCGTCACAAGCTTGTTTTTGAACCCCGAGATTGAGTGTGGTTGCATATGAGAACAGAGAGATTTTCGACGCAAAGACATTCCAAACTACTTCCAAGAGGGGATGGTCCTTGCCAAGTTCCAGAGCGTATCAATGACAACACTTACAAGTTAGATTTGCTCGGTGAGTACAATGTTAGTGCTACTTTCAATGTTACTGATTTGAGTAATTTTGATGTAGGTAATGATTTGAGGATAAATCATTTTCAAGAGGAGGGGAATGATGCAAATAATGGCTTGACTACAAAAGAGCCAGTTCAAGTTCCAACTGGGCCGATTACAAGAGCACAAGGAAAGAAGTTCAAAGATGCACTTAATGGGCTGATTCAAGAGGTTTGGGCTCAAGCAAATTTGTGGAGGCCCATTGAGGATGGTTCACGAGTTCAACAAAAATTCATCAATATGATTCAACTAGTAGAAGAATCTGGTCAAAATTGATTGTTTCCTTTTGTTTTATTTTTAGAACTTTCCTTATATTGAGCAGCAAATTAAGGGGCTGATTGTTTCCTTTTGTTTTTTCTATTTCTTAAACTTTCCTTGTATTGATCAGTCAAATTAAGGGGCTGATTGTTTCCTTTTGTTTTATTTCTATTTCTTGAGTTTTCCTTATAGGAAACTTTCCTTGTATTTTTTAGCCTATAAAAAGACGTCTAATGGAATAGAAGGGAGACAGTTTACAGATAATTGGTGAGTTTATTCTCTTTAGTTCTTTGAAGAACTATTCGAACTTATCGGAATTCTTCCGTGGCGTTCATCATCGACTTATCAAACAGCTTTCCACTACCGTTTGTGGCGTCTTGCTTATACCAAGGTTCTTGCTTCGCATTAAACAATGGGTTGAGGTCAATTATACCGAGATTCTTGTTTTTGTTGAAGCAACGGGTCGAGGTCTCCCATTCAAACCTAATCGAAAATGTTCTTGGATTTTCTCCTTTTCTTCTACGGGTCTTGTTATTCTTGACGGGGTTTGCATCACTTCCTTCCCTCAAAACCACTTCGGAGAACGAATTCGGATCTAGGTCTCAAATGGAACATGCTAAAAATAGCATCGAGCAAGAAAAATCCTTCGTTGAATGACTTTTGTTGAAGATCCTAAAACTTCAAGCACGACCAAGGCTTTTCGTCGTTTAGAAAGAGGTCTTCGACTCCAATAGAAAAAAACCGTAACCCCTTGACGATTAACATGACGATCTCGGCCCCTACTTGTATATTATGTGCGAGAATGATCTCCGCAAACAAATATGCCATTGCTCTAGTCCGTCATGTGCTGTGCCCCGTCGGTGCGCCTCTTCCTGTGCTCTCTACTCTAGCTCGGGATATCGCCGATAACTACTGATGGGTGAGGCTGCTTTTCACCAAAGCTGCAGTCATTTCTTGCCTTCCTCATGCTCCAGCATGACGTTTGTGGAGAAGGAAGCACAATCCTCAGTTCCAAATCCTTTGCTCTTAAGCTGATTGAGCATAGAGTTTAGCCACTGATAATATCTGGTAACCTCGTGGGAGGATATTGATAGTTGTAAAGGAGACCCAAACAACAAATTTTCTTGTCCGCGGACACAGCAAGTGTTTGACCGTTTTTTCACCTTTATCACACAAAGTGTGCATTTAGGACTACTTGTCACCTTTCTCGTCGAAAAGATTTTCCTTTGTTAGGATGGCATTGTGGCAGGCCTTCCACACCACAGGAAGTGTAAGACGTCTAGGGGCTGCTCTGACTTTCTAAAGAGACTTCGACAAATGAATCAGAGGGAAGTAGGAGCTGCTTGCCTTATTTAGGGACTTTTTTGTCTCCCCTTTTCGTGCTGCTCTGTATCCCATCGACACCGTGTTATTGCCCCATAGTTGCTATTACTGGGTGAATATCTTTTGCTATTGAATGGATGCATCCCTGGTGGAGGAGAAAATGCTCCTTCGATGAATGAATGACACCCACCTGAACCCAATTCATTCTGAAGCGATACCAACCCCACCATCGAATGACGTTAAGGGCGCCTTTCTAAAATAAAATTACTTCCTTCCCTTCCTCGGACTCGGACCGAATTTTTCAAATTTGTTGTCGTTTAAGCTTCCTTATGTGAATGTGAACATCACCTTTCTCGTTGAAAAGATTTTCCTTTGTTGGGATGGCATTGTGGCAGGCCTTCCACACCACAGGAAGTGTAAGACGTCTAGTGGCTGCTCTGAATTCTTCTGGTTGAAAGCTATGTCTTGTAACAGCTTCATTGCTCTGTGATTCTGTCCTTTCGGAATGCTAAATTTTGCATGGTAGTCTTTCGTGGCGACTATTCTTCTTCCATCTGTCATAATTGAGTAGCTGCTAATATTTTTTATAAGCTTTCTTGCTCTGTCGACTAGCTCGATAAAATTGTTGTACCAGAAATAATTATAATTGATTCATTCGATGTTGTGTTCGGGGTCGAATTTCTGTCATTGCTAAGGGTAGCCGAATATCCATATCTGATATGGTTCGAAAAATTTTGTCTCTTCTCTCCATCCAAGCATGATGAATATTTAGAAGGTGAACAAATGATTATAATTAATGCTTGTGGCTAGCTTGCGGCTAAAAAATCTTAACATCGCTGGTAGTTTGCGACATTCTTGTCCCCCCCCATAATCTGAATCACAGCTGTCTTACAAGCCCCCACTCTACTCCTTGGATATCCCACATTTCCTCTTTCATGAATTTAAATAGCTTTGTGCAGTTGTTTCTGGCTAGGATAATATCAGTTTTATTTTTTGACAAAGTTCTTCTTATATTTTCTCTGTGATCGAGCGTCATTGTTTTGATACTCGAAACTATTTCTTCGGGAAATGCCTGTCTAGCTTCCTCAAGAATTTGTATTCTTTTTGTCTTTTCTGACACGATCACATTTTTTCCTTTCTTTGATTTTTCCTGTAAGATGGTTAGTACATGATTATTTACTTATATAAAAATTAATAACTGAACTCAACAGCTCCTTCGACGGCCTCTTGCTGAGACGTTGACCCTGGCATGAGTGGTATACTGAGCTTTTGGCTTATTTCTTTAATATTTGGGCTTAATTTTTGATCTTCTCCTAGTAATCGTGTCAGCACTGGCTCTCTTATTTCTTCCCTAGTAATAGATCTCCTAGCCACTTCTCTAGTCTTTCTTTCACTATTACTTCTTGTTAGTAAAGGTTGTTTTGAATTATTTTTAATATATAGGCTGTTCCAAAAACTTTGTATTTCTACCCCTCCAAAGTGTTTTGGTTCTTCGGTTTGAATTAAATCTTCAAGGAACCATTGTCTAGGTACCGTGAGATCCTTTATATTCATTAGTCGAGGTTTGATTTCTTCCTCAAAAGGTTTTGGTTCAAATATTTCGATTATTTCCCGTTGATTTGAAACTGTTCATACTTCTGTGGTCTGAGTCAATTCATGAATCGTCGTATATTCTATGGCTAGATCATGTGAGTTGGTTTTCATGTTCATTCCTTAGGTCTTAATTTTTAGGCGTACAGTATCTATTATGTTTGGGTTAGATATAGAGATAAAATAGTTGGGTCGGATATTGAACCATATGGCTTGATTTAATAGATTGGATTGGAAGCCCCCTATTAGGGCCTGGTGACAATTGGTGAATCGATTGTCCATTATGAGTGTTATTATAGGGATATCTATGCCAGTTCTGAATAGCTCGTTAATTTTAATTTGAATTAGGCCAACGTGGATATAGCGAATTTCTGGGTATTTCTTTTTCCATCTTCGTACTTTTTCACGATTAAAGATGGGAATGTCTATTCTTCCTCCGGCTAATAGATTTGCTGTTGTGTTTCCGTTAAAATTTTCTATTATTCTTCTGGAAAATAATTTGAACCTTGAAATTTTGTAAATTTCTGTTTTCTTTATCAGTTGATACTTTTTCATTCTATCGATGTCCTCTGGACTAAAAATTGTTTCTCTTCCGACTACGTCTCCCAATGTTATACTTTCTAGTTCTGATACTGGGGGTGTAATTGGATCTAATTCTTTGTCCATCATGAAAACTAATTTGGCGTTTGAATCATCCTCAACCTCAAGCTCATAAAGTATTATATCTGTTGGCGAGATTTCTTCACCTAAACATACTTCAAGTTCTTGTTCTTCCATATCATTTTTTGAGCACTTTTTCCTCTCTTAGGACAGTCTCTAGCAAAATGCCCCTCTTCATCGCATACAAAGCATCTGCAACTTTTTTTGTCCTTTTGTTCAGGGGATTCTCTTTGTGTAGATGACTCGTCTATCTTTCTAACATATTTATTGTTTCTGACAAATCCTCTACTCCTTGTCCATGGTTTCCATCGAAATCTTTTTCTAAATGTTGGTTTTGGTTTTTTCTCACTTCCTATTTTTCATTTTTTGCCAATTATTTTTTCGCATCACCTTCTTCCTTTAGGAGAGTTATTTATTGTGTTCTTCATTTTTTTTGTAAGATTTTATATTGAGACAGTCGTCCTGTATAATTTTAAGTGCATAGTGTATACGGTGCCCCAAATTATCCTTCTTTTCAATTCGCTTTAAGTAGTCTGGGCATCCATTTCTTGTTTTAGTATCCCATGGACTAGGAAGTTTGTGGAAGAAATGATCAAGCCAATTCTGTGCTTTATCATATTCTAATTTATAAAAGTATTTTGAGAATGTTTTGCAGTATTCTTCGAATTCACATATCTCGCATAATTCAATTTTGGACAGTGCATATAAAACTTTTTCTTCTTGAGATTTCTCAACTTTATACCCACATAAATTTTCTTTGATGCTCTTTATGAAATCATTGAGGATTTTTTCAAAACTTGTGAACCTATTGCTTTCTCCCCACTCCTTCCATTTATTTTTTTCTTCTTCTGAGTTTATCCATTGTAAGACATCTCCTTGTAAAGTTCCCGTAATGTAATCGACAAATCTTTCATTGTCCCATGATCCTTCGTGATTTTTGATTACGACGGCTAGAGATTGCGCCCAGTCATCTATAACTTTTTTGTTTATCCTTGAAATGCACATTGGATAGATCTAAATTGGTTGCTCCTTGGGATACACTTCTTTTTATTAAATCGTCCATCCTTTTACTCCCTCCTATCTGTGGGTTGTTTAAATCTATTGCAGTTTTGCTATCTTCTCCAACATATATCACCTCACTGTCAGATTCAGTTCCTTTCTCATATTCAGACTCGTATTCATCGTGTATAGTCATCCGGTAGTCTTCGTTATCTGAATCTATGATGATTTCTGATTCTTCTTCACTTTCCAGGTTATATATTTCATGATCAAAATTAAAATGATGTAGCAACTCTTTATTTTGTAGGTAGGTCTCTTGCATTCTACTTACTAGATGGTCTCTTTCTTGAACAGTATTACATGGGTCTTTATATAGCTCTTTCCAACAATTAATTAGCTCCACAATCGAGTCATACTCTTTTCTGGAGTATTTTCTATCTACTTGCATCATGTTTTTTCTGTATCTACTTGCATCATGATTTTTCTGTTCACTTGGTTTCTTTTGTCTTAAACTTGTTCCTAAACCATCAATTCTATCTAATCTTCCTAATATTTCTCTTACTTCCTTATTGAATTTTGTTATTTTTTTGTCGAATTGTTCTGCGGGATTGTCTCGAACGGTTTTACAAAGCTTAGTAATATATATTTCATTTTGTTCTATTACCTTATCTAGTCGTTTTTCCACCCTACTAAACCTACTAACTAAATAATCGAGAGGAGTGTTGAGAAAACTTGCAATATTTGTTAGGTTTTTATCTGTCGTTATTGAAAAATGTTCTAAGTGACTATAATCTCTTCTACAGCTCTCAAATATGCATGGTATATCACTAGCCATCTAGGTTATCGTTTGGTAGCTAGCTCTGAGTAGCCTATGACGCTTAAAACTGTCTCCTTAGGGTCACCCTACAAACGCCTATCCATGGCAACAAAGGGATCACTTTAGAAATCTGGGCTTTAAGGTTACTCAAATCTAGAAGGGGATACTTAGAATGAAACTAGGACAGTAATCACGCAAGTTGTGAGTTAATATAGATCGGTATTATAGTCAATCTTTATGCTAAAAATTCCTTCAAATTTTTATGATTTTTATTTGATTTTTTCTGATTTTGCTACAGTAACTTTGCTGCTACAGTAACTTTTTTGATTTTTTCGGAATTTTTAAAGATTTTTTCTACGAATTTTCTACAATATAAAACAAACATAGAGGCTTATCTAAACACAAAAACAAATACAGATTACTTAATAAAAATTCAGAAACATACAGTACATACCGGAATAGTAGCCATCACACCGAAGACTCTTTGTACAGACTGCAGACCCCTACCGCCCAAAAAAGGAACGTCCCCCCAGGCTCTAATACCAGGAAAAAAACTACACACTACTACTACTACTACTGTCACACAGCTGAACCTGAAGAAAAAGAAAATACAAAAGGAAATACACTCAGGCACACTTAATTATACATATAGGTGGTGGAGAACTACAAGTGGTTGGTGGGTTGATCGGCGGTCATAAAGCAGGCAAAACAGGTGGGAGAGGATGAGAGGGTGAGAGAGGATGGTGATGAGGAGAAGAAGGTGTAGAGGAGTTTAAGATGCTGGAGAAGCTTGCTGATGTTTTTGTTGGATTGCTGATTTTCTCTCCTTTTTCCCTTTTTTTCTCCTCTTTCGGAGGCTCCATTTATAGATGACTCCCTTGCACGAGAAGTCATTGAAGAATCTTGTCGTGGAAGCCTTGTCACGACCCTTTACTGTTGACTTATTATTTCTGTCAGGAATCTTCACTGTTGACGTCCTGTCTCTGTCAGGAATCTTTACTGTTGATGTCTTGTCGTCTTGTCTCTGTCAGAAGTTATTGGGATTTTTAGTAAAACCCCAGCATCAACGGATTTGACTTGCCTTTACCAACTATCATTTGAGTTGGGCTAGCCATGCCATTCCCCTCGGTATGATGAGTTGTCAAGAATTTCATTTGGACTTATATGCCAAACTAATTCTTTTAGTATACATACATATATATAGACATATATATAAATTTTTTTTATATACTATTTTTACATATCCATTTGAACACTGTTGGGATGTCTAAATTCTTCTGGTTGAAAGCTATGTCTTATAACAACTTCATTGCTCTGTGATTCTGTCCTTTCGGAATGCTAAATTTTGCATGGTAGTCTTTCGTGGCGACTATTCTTCTTCCATCTGTCATAATTGAGTAGCTGCTAATATTTTTTATAAGCTTTCTTTCTCTGTCGACTAGCTCGATAAAATTGCTGTACCAGAAATAATTATAATTGATTCCTTCGATATTGTGTTCGGGGTCGAATTTCTGCCATTGCTCAGAGTAGCCGAATATCCATATCTGATATAGCTGGAAAAATTTTGTCTCTTCCCTCCATCCAAGCATGCCGAATATTTGGAAGGTGAACAAATGATTATAATTAATGCTTGTGGCTAGCTTGCGGCTAAAAAATCTTAACATCGCTGGTAGTTTGCACCATTCTTGTCCCCCCGTAGTCTGAAGCACAGCTGTCTTACAAGCCCCCACTCTACTCCTTGGATATCCCACATTTCCTCTTTCATGAATTTAAATAGCTTTGGGCAGTTGTTTCTGGCTAGGATAATATCTGTTTTATTTTTTGACAAAATTCTTCTTATATTTTCTCTGTGATCGAGCGTCATTGTTTTGATACTCGAAAAGATTTCTTCGGGAAATGCCTGTCTAGCTTCCTCCAGAATTTGTATTCTTTTTGTATTTTCTGACACGATCACATCTTTTCCTTTCTTCGATTTTTATTGTAAGATGGTTAGTACATGATAATTTGCTTATATAAAAATTAATAACTGAACTCAATAGCTTCTTCGACGGCCTCTTGCTGAGACGTTGACCCTGGCATGAGTGGTATACTGAGCTTTTAGCTTATTTCTTTAAATTTGGGCTTAATTTTTGATCTTTTCCTAGTAATCGTGTCAGCACTGGCTCTCTTATTTCTTCCCTAGTAATAGATCTCCTAGCCACTTCTCTAGTCTTTCTTTCATTATTACTTCTTGTTAGTAAAGGTTGTTTTGAATTATTTTTAATATATAGGTTGTTCCCAGAACATTGTATTTCTACCCCTCCAAAGTGTTTTGGTTCTTTGGTTTGAATTAAATCTTCAAGGAACCATTGTCTAGGTACCGTGAGATCCTTTATATTCATTAGTCGAGGTTTGATTTCTTCCTCAAAAGGTTTTGATTCAAATATTTCGATTATTTCCCGTTGATTTGAAATTGTTCTTACTTCTGTGGTCTGAGTCAATTCATGAATTGTCGTATATTCTATGGCTAGATCATGTGAGTTGGTTTTCATGTTCATTCCTTGGATCATAATTTTTAGGCGTACAATATCTATTATATTTGGGTCAGATATCGAGATAAAATAGTTGGGACGGATATTGAACCATATGGTTTGATTTACTAGATTGGATTGGAAGCCCCCTATTAGGGCCTAGTGACAATTGGTGAATCGATTGTCCGTTATGAGTGTTATTATAGAGATATCTATGCCAGCTCTGAATAGCGCATTAATTTTAATTTGAATTAGGCCAACGTGGATATAGCGAATTTCTGGGTATTTCTTTTTCCATCTTCGTACTTTTTCACGATTAAAGATGGGAATGTCTACTCTTCCTCCGGCTGATAGATTTGCTGTTGTGTTTCCGTTAAAATTTTCGATTACTCTTCTAGAAAATAAATTGAACCATGAAATTTTGTAAATTTCTTATTTCTTTATCAGTTGATGCTTTTTCATTCTATCGATGTCCTCTGGACTAAAAGTTGTTTCTCTTCCGACTATGTCTCCTAATGTTATACTGTATAGTTCTGATACCGGGGGTGTAATTGGATCTAATTCTTCATCCATCATGAAAACTAATTCGGCGTCTGAATCATCCTCAACCTCAAGCTCATAAAATATTATATCTGTTGGCGAGATTTCTTCACCCAAACATACTTCAATTTCCTGTTCTTCCATATATTTTATAATTTTTTGAGCACTTTTTTCTCTCTTAGGACAGTCTTTAGCAAAATGCCCCTCTTATCGCATACAAAGCTTTGTTCTTTATTTTTTTGTAAGATTTTATATTGACACAGTCGTCATGTATAATTTTAAGTGCATAGTTTATACGGTGCCCCAAATTATCCTTCTTTTCAATTCGCTTTAAGTAGTCTGGGTATCCGTTTCTTGTTTTAGTATCCCATGGACTAGGAAGTTTGTGGAAGAAAGGATCAAGCCAATTCTGTGCTTTATCGTATTCTAATTTGTAAAAGTATTTTGAGAATGTTTTGCAGTATTCTTCGAATTCACATATCTCGCATAATTCAATTTTGGACAGCGCATACAAAACTTCTGCTTCTTGAGATTTCTCATCTATATACCCACATAAATTTTCTTTGATGATCTTTATGAAATCATTGAGGATTTTTTCAAAACTTGTAAACCTATTGCTTTCTCCCCACTCCTTCTGTTTATTTTTTCCTTCTTTTGAGTTTATCCATTGTTTCATCCATTGTAAAACATCTCCTTGTAATGTTCTCGTAATGTAATTGACAAATCTTTCATTGTCTCATGATCCTTTGTGATTTGTGATTACGACGCTAGAGATTGCGCCCAGTCATCTATAACTTTTTCTTTATCCTTGAAATGTACGTTGGATAGATCTAAATAGGTTCCTCCTTGGGATACACTTTTTTTTATTAAATCGTCGATCCTCATACTCCCTCCTATCTGTGGGTTGTTTAAATCTATTGCAGTTTTGCTATCTTCTCCAACATGTATCACCTCACTGTCAGATTCAGTTCCTTTCTCATATTCAAACTCGTATTCATCATGTATAGTCATCCCGTAGTCTTCGTTATCTGAATCTATGATGCTTTCTGATTCTTCTTCACTTTCCAGGTTATATATTTTAGGATCAAAATTAAAATGATGTAGCAACTCTTTATTTTGTAGGTAGGTCTCTTGCCTCTTGCATTCTATTTACTAGATGGTCTCTTTCCTAAACAGTATTGCATGGTTCTTTATATAGCTCTTTCCAACAATTAATTAGCTCCACAATCGACTCATACTCGTTTCTGGAATATTTTCTATCTACTTGCATCATGTTTATCTGTTCACTTGGTTTCTTTTGTCTTAAACTTGTTCCTAAACCGTCAATTCTATCTAATCTTCCTAATATTTCTCTTACTTCCTTATCAAATTTTGTTATTTCTTTGTCGAATTGTTCTGCGGGATTGTCTCGAACGGTTTTACAAAGCTTAGTAATATATATTTCATTTTGTTCTATTAACTTATCTAGTCGTTTTTCCACCCTACTAAACCTACAAACTACATAATCGAGAAGGGTGTTGAGAAAACTTGCAATATTTGTTAGGTTTTTATCTGTCGCTATTGAAAAATATTCTAAGTGACCATAATCTCTTCTACACCTCTCAAATATGCATAGTATATCACTAGCCATCTAGGATATCGTTTGGTAGCTAACTCTGAGTAGCCTATGGCGCCTAAAACCGTCTCCTGAGGGTCACCCTACAAACGCCTATCCGTGGCAACAAAGGGATCACTTTAGGAATCGGGGTTTTAAAGTTACTCAAATCTAGCAGGGGATACATAGAATGAAACTAGGACAGTAATCATGCAAGTTGTGAGATAATATAGATCGGTATTATAGTCAATCTTTATGCTAAAAATTCCTTCAAATTTTTACGATTTTTATTTGATTTTTTCGGATTTTTCTACAGTGACATTTTTTAATTTTTGATTGTTTTTGCTACAGTAACTTTGCTACAATAATTTTGCTACAGTACTTTTTATTTTTTCGGAATTTTTTATGATTTTTTCTACGAATTTTCTACAATATAAAACAAACATAGGGATTTATCTAAAAATAAAAGCAAATACAGATTACTTAATAAAAAATTAGAAACATACAGTACATACCGGAATAATAGCCATCACACCGGAGACTCTTTGTACAGACTGCAGACCCTGCCGCCCAAAAAAGGAATGTCTTGCACATTTATTTATTCTTTTTATTCTTACTTTGTTAGAAGGCTCTATTCTATGACCTAAGGACTCCGTACCGTTTTTGTTTGATATTATTATTCTTTCATCTATTAATCTCCTTAGCTTTTGATGGAAAAAATGTTCATTATCTGCCTTTGTGTATAAATTTCCTTTTACGATTCTTCTAAGGTAAAAAATATCTTTTGTCCTTTGTAGTATATTTCCTTGAAGAATTCTCTCATGTGATTTACAAATCTTTTTTCATCCTGTGTCTTTTTGTGTTTTGTGAGTACTACGATCTTTTGCCCTATCTTAAAGTATTTATTAGATAGTTTTAGATAAACTTTATTTTGTGGTATGCATTTTGAAGCATTATTCCACGTATTTCTCTTTATTTGTAAACTTTTTGAATTACTTAATGTTTTAAATATTTTCCTAATATGTATCAACTTTTTATTAGATCTGGTATTTTTTTTAGATTCTGTTTTGTACTCATCACCTGTAGTCATTCTACAATTTTTGACGGATGAATTTGTGATTCTTATTTTATTTTTATCTTCAACTAAGTTGTTTATTTCAGGGTCAAAATTAAAATACCGTAACAAATCTTTATATTGGAGGTATGTCTCATGTATCCTATTCACCAGATAGTTTTTATCTTAAGTAGTGCTATTTTGATCCTTATATAACTCTTTCCAGCAATTAATTGTCTCAAGTATCGAGTTGTATTCTTGCCTGGAGTATATTTTCTCGGCTTTCATTGTGTCAGTTGGTTGTCTTGGGCTTTTTTGTATTGAACTAGTTCCTAGTATGTCAATATGATCTGTTTTTTCTAATGTTTCTTCGTAGCCTATTATACACTATTCTTCATAATCTAAGATGAATTCTTCATTTGGTCTTTCTGCCTTACATTTACTTCCTAAGTAACTATTCTTCGTTAGATGTTTAGTTTGTGAGGGACTATTTAGATTATTATCCTTTTCTCTATTACGGGGTTCTTCGGATTTTAAGATGACTTTTTCAACTGTTCTTTCTACATCATCACTTTGGTAACTATTCTCTATTAGTTTAATTTGCAAGAGATCTTCCTTTACTCTTTCTTTATTCTTAACTGTACTTTTTTCTACTTCTGTTGTTTCTTCTTCACTACCCTCTTCCTTTCTTACCTGGATATCTTCACTATTTTCTTTTTCATCCTCTTTAGTGTTATTTATGATATTGGGTTCAACCTTTTCTTGATTAGGCTTATATCCAAAATAGCTTAATAGACCCTTAAATTTTTTATAAATTTCTTTGAGTTGTTGGGTCAGATCTTCTTTGCCTTCTGGAGTTAGGTTGGGACTTTCATCCTGTTCTTTTAATCTTTATATTCGGAGAACTATCTCATCAAGTTTTTTTTGGAATATCTTGGGATGTTTATCATATCATATATATCATTATATTTGATGTCGTATTTACTACACTTTGCTCTACATATCTCGCAATTGCACAACATGCCGGTAGCCATCTAAGATGTCAGTGAATAACTAGCTCTGAGTAGCCTATGGTGCCTAAAACTGTCTCTTAACGTTCACCCTACAAACGCCTAACCGCAGCAATAACGGGATTGCTTTAGGAATCTGGGCTTTTAGGATACTCAATTCTAGTAAAGGACACTTAGAGTGTAACTAGGACAGTATTGATACAGGTTGTGAGAAAATATAGGTCAGAGTTATAGTCGATTTGTTACCATGTAAGTGCTATAGATGCTATAAATCCTTCCCCAAATTTTTCCTAATTTTTATGATTTTTACTTAATTTTTTTCGGATTTGCTACAGTGATATTTTCTATTTTTCGAGTGATTTTTTGCTACAGTAACTTTTTTAATTTTTTCTACTTTTTTTTTTGAATTTTTTACGAATTTTCTACAAACATAGAGACTTATCTAAACACAATAACAAATACAGATTACTTAATAAAAATTCAGAAACATACAGTACATACCGGAACCGTAGCCATCACACCGGAGACTCTTTGTACAGACTGCAGACCCCTACCGCCCAAAAAAGGAACGTCCCCCCGGGTTCTGATACTAGGGGAAAAAATCATAAAAATTAAAATATCAGCAAGCTCTGTTACCCTGGTATCAGAGCCCTAACAGAGAAAAAGCTACACACTACTACTATTGTCTGTTTTGCCTATGCCTTTATAGAAGGTATCAGAGCTACTGATACCTTTGGTAACTATTCTCTTTGTAAGAGACAAAGAGAATGGTGATGAGGAGAAGGTATCAGAGCCCGGCCTGATACCAGGGTAAAAACTACACACATATAGTATTGGATTTGTTGGATTGCTGATTAAGTTGTTGGAGAATATTGTGTCACCATTGTTTGAAACTAGAGAATATGATTCTAATATTTAGTCTATTAACCATTCTCTTTGTCTCTTACAGGAAATAGTTTTTGTTCTACGAATTATACGTAATTACCCTGTATTATAACTTAAGTGTGATACCAGGAATCTTTACGTTGATGTAAAGCCCGGGCTCCGATACCAGGGTAAAAACTACACACTACTACTACTGTCACACAGCTGAAGCAGAAGAAGAAGAAGAAAATACAAAGGGAAATACACTCAGTCACACTTAATTATACATATAGGTGGTGGAGAACTACAAGTGATTGGTAGGTTGATCGGCAGGCATAAACCAGGCAAGACGGGTGGAGGAGGATGAGAGGGTGAGAGAGGATGGTGATGAAGAGAAGAAGGTGTAGAGGAGTTTAAGGTGTTGGAGAAACTTGCTGATGTTTTTGTTGGATTGCTAATTTTCTCTCTCTTTTTTCTCCTCTTTCTCCTCTGTCTTTCTCATCCCTCGGAGGCATTTATAGATGACTCCCTTGCACGAGAAGCCATTGAAAAATCTTTCTGTGGAAGCCTCGTCACCAGCCTTCACTGTTGACGTCTTGTCTCTATCAGGAATCTTCACTGTTGACGTCTTGTCTCTGTCAGGAATCTTTACTGTTGATATCTTGTCTCTGTCAGGAATCCTGCAAAGGGCTTTCTCTTGATGAAAATTCTTGTTGGGGCCTGTGCATCTCTTGGATTATTAGGCTCTCTTTGTCATTTTGTAGAGATATCTCTTTCATATGAAGCTTAAGATCCGATGAGGGAGAGTCAGGAATCTTCTCTGTAGCCCTTTGGATTTTGTCTATATCGTCTTTATCAGGCTTCCTTTGTTGTTGTTGTAGAGATGAAATCATAAAAGAAAATCTTCTCATGAAGGATTTCTTTTGTATCAGGCATTTTTCTGTCTCTTGTCAGGAGTTATTGGGATTTTTAGCAAACCCCCAGCTATCAACAGATTTGACTTGCCTTTACCAACTACCGTTTGAGTTGGGCTAGCCATGCCATTCCCCTCGGTATGATTAGTTGTCAAGAATTTCATTTGGACTTATATGCCAAACTAATTCTTATATATTATATATATATATATATTTTGCAAGAATTACATTTACAGGAAATTGATAAAATTATCAGATTCTGAAATTTCTGGAGATGCAAGATCCATCCATTCATTTGTGAATGGGTTAGGGTCGTCCCATCCTGTAGGCACTATTGTCGGCCCTGGTGTTACCTGTTGGTTCAGCTGTGATCTTGGACTAATTTTTTCATTTTCGGTTTTCCATATAGAACATAGTACTCGAATTTTCCAGATTCTTCTCCAAGTAATCCAACCGCCGGGTTGCGTTCTTCATGCAGTTGTTTTAGCAGCCTCTGTACAGAGACTCCCTTGCTGAGAGCTTCTTCAGTTATGTCGATTTCCACCTCGGCCTCGACCTCTGTGTCCATACCTTCTTGATGTGTATAGTTGTTGTATGCTTGTGATCCTTCTGGTGTCATATTCTCGAACTGTGGTTCCTCCTCTGGTTTGTTTGATGTTGTGAGGCTGGGTAACTCTTTTTCTAAAAGTTTACCCATATTTTCTAAGAGATCAACTTGTTTAGGGGTTGCTCCCCTAATAATTCCCTCAATGAGGGTTGTTATATAATATGAACAAACCTTTTTCAAGGTCTTTAATTCGGACTCTTGTTTCATTACAAGATTTGCTAAATTCTCCATGTGCCTGCGGAAGGCGCGACGAGTTTCAATTCCTAGATTTGCCTTCTGGTGAGCTCGCCATGCTCCATTTATTTCAATGTAAAATGAGGGTGGGATTTCCAACCTGGGAAACCTCGCTATCTTTGGCTCGAGCATGTGATAGGAAAGATTACGAACCTCTTCTGCTAAATATGGGTTCTATCGTGATATCTCCCAGGCTAGAATGGCATCCTCTTTCAAGTAGTAATGTCTGCAACAGGATCCGTTAAAATCGAATACCTAGTCGTAGCATTTTTTCCAGTTTGTGTAGATACCCAGCTGGTATCCCACGAATATGACAAACGTTGTTGGTGCAGGAACACTATTTGCTATAGCCTTCCCTTTATCGCTTTTCTGCAAAATAAATTAATAAGTTACTAATATACTACTTAGAAATTTCTTACTTGTTAGGTCGGCTTAGATAATCTGCGATAAAATTATCTTTTCCTTTAACATACTCAATCTCGAAGGAGTATTGAGCTATCTCATTATACCACAACATGCGTTTCCCTGAGGTTTTCCTTGTATTCACTAGGAAATCTCCGACGGCCTTGTTATCTGTTCTAATAATAAAATATTCAGGTGCAAGGAATATTTGAAATTTTTGCAGGGCTAATTTTATAGTGTATAGCTCCTTTCCAAATATTATCCATTTTACTTCGTTTGGTTTGAATTTCCCAATGTTGTACCCACAAAGCCTCTCATACTTTAATATTTTCTGTGGTATGTTTCTTCTTCTAAGTCTAATTCCATTCTGAGATAGGGGTGGATCCTTTTCGTCCCAGTTTTCTTCTGGAATTGCTTTTAGTGCACATCCCCAGTGTTCATCTGATGTATCTGTGTCTAAAATCTGTTTATCTCCTGTTTTTGGTAGGTAAACCTCTGGTGCCTTTTCGGTGAGCTGCTTAATTTGTTTTAGGATGTTTTTATCCTTTTCTGTCCAGGTAAAATCTTGGTTTTTATTTAGCTTCTTTAGTAGAGGTATTTCTTCCTTTGTAAGTTCTCGTAGGAAATTTCTTTCATAATTCAATAGCCCTAGAAAATTTTGTAGTTGTCTTTAGTCATTTATTTTCTCGGGAAATTCCTTGATTTTTGAAATGATATGTTTCTGTAGTTGAATGCCATCTTTGTCTAGGATAATTCCAAGAAATTCTATTGACTCCTTTTCGACTTCGATTTTCTTTGGAGAGAGTATTATCCCGTGTCTTTTAAAAATGTCACTAATGATTCTTCGGTGTCTCTTGTGATCTTCTTTTGTTTTTGAAAAAACCAAAATGTCATCAATATATACAACACAGAAATCTTTTAAATCATTAAAAATTGAGTCCATCCATCTTTGAAATATCTGTGGTGCGGTGTTTAACCCAAATGGCATGACATTCCAGTGAAAGTGTCCTCTTGGCGTACTAAACGCTGTTAGTGGTTTCGATTCCTCTATCATTTTTAATTGCCAGAAACCAGACTTACAGTCGAACTTACTGAATACTCGAGACCCTTTTGTTAAGTTTATTAGGACTTCTTTTCTTGGGATGAAATAACCATCGAATTTTAGATTTTGGTTTAGTCTTTTGTAATTAATTATCATTCGTGGCTTTTTCCTTTTTATTTCATTGAGATTTCTGGCCATGAATGCTGGGCTAGAGTGAGAGCTAGTGGTTTTCTCTATTAGGCCTGAGCTTAAAAGTTCATTTATCTGATTATCAAATTCGTCTATGTCTTACCTAGTATAGAGCATGGGTTTTACCCTAATGATTATGTTGTCGTCTCTCAACTGAATTTTACAAAATCTTGGACTCTGATCCCATAATTTTAATGGATTTTCACTAAAATTTTCACTGAGTGTTTTATAAAGCCAGTGGGTTTGATCTAGCTCGCAAATTGCCTCACATCCTTTTGATGAGTTTTCACTGTCTGGGGTACTTTTTGGTGGGAAAAAATCTTCTGTATACTTATACCTAGGTCCTTCTAAGAGTGGCATGTCAATTCTTAGGGATTGGTTACCTTCTTTTTGATGTAAAGACACCATTTGTTTTTCTACAATTATAGGTAAATACTCTCCAATAAAATTATTTCCTAAAACCATGTCCCCATTCATATGTGGAAAGCATAAGAGTTTTGGTATAATGAATTTTTTCTCATTAAGCCAAATTTTCACGTTTTTGGCTTTGCTTTGGATAGTTGTTTTATGTGCACTGATTCCTATTATTTTAATTGGATATTATATTGGTTCCCATTTCTCTAGTGGTATGGCATTCTCTCGACTGGAAGAGACACTAGCTCCTGTATCTAGTAGTGCATGTAACGAATACTGCTTGTAGCCCTTAAATCTGAATATTCCCTTAACATAATTAAACCTTCTTCCTTATTTTGGAGTAAAGATTATCTCATTAAATCTTATCGTGTATTCCTCTTCTCTGTTAAGGGGTTCTACGGAATTTAAGATGACTTCTTCATCTGTTCTTTCTATATCATCTCTTTGGTAACTATTCTCTTTTGGTTTAGTTTGCAAGAGATCTTCCTTCACTCTTTCTTTATCCTTAGTTGTACTGTTTACTGTCTCTGTTGTTTCTTCTTCACTACCTTCTTCCTTTCTTACCGGGATATCTTCACTATTTTCTTTTTCATCCTCTTTAGTGTTATTTATGATATTGGGTTCAACCTTTTCTTGATTAGGCTTATATCCAAAATGGCTTAATAGACCCTTAAATTTTTTATAAATTTCTTTTAGTTGTTGGGTCAGATCTTCTTTGCCTTCTGGGGTTAAGTTGGGACTTTTATCCTGTTCTTTTAATCTTTCTATTCGGAGAACTACCTGTTCGCCGCAAAAGTTTCTTTGCTTCCTCCCATTGAATATAGCTTAGATTACAATGAAAGTGAATAAGAGATAAAGAGAACAAACGAGAGGATTTTATAATTCAATCTCTCTCTTTTACAATATGTGTGGGATCTGTGGTGATGGGATCTGTCGAGCAGCTCCTTTGAACGATCGAACGTCAAACTCTTCTCTCTCGAAGATATCAGCCGACTGTAGATGATCTTCTCTGTCTTTTCCGAACTCAAGGCTCTGTGTGTAACTTGAATTCTCTAAGATGCCGAAAAGAAGATGATTACCAAAGGCTTCAAGGCTCTCTCGTGTACTTGAATTGCCAAAGGATTAAAAAAAAGATTTCACACTCCAAAAAGAAGACCAGCCGAAAAGAAAAGGAGCCCCTAGGGTTTCACCAAGAAGGTATTTATAGCCCCAGGAAGATTTGAGAGTTTCTATCTAAATGCAATTTGCTCTCATCAAGAATTCCAATCAAATATTTAATATTGATTTAAATCTCTTGATTTTGGAGTTCTGATTGGACTTGATTTGGGTATTTGGATAAGCCCAAATTATAATCTCAATCAATTTGAGATTCTGGTTATCTGCTCCCGCGGAGCTAATCGCATCAAAACGCGGCGCTAAATAACCAGAATGCGGAGCTAACGCGGAGCTATTGATCATCTCCGCGTTTTACTCAACGCGAGGCTAAAACCAGTCAGACACGGAGCTATAGATTAGCTCCGCGTTCTGTTGTGAAAAACTCTATTTTTACGTAGAAATTTTCACTGCCAACATAACCCCCTCCATAGTTTTCAAAATGGCTTAGAACTTAGCAAATTTTGAAATACTATGGATAATTAAACTGAAACACGGAGTTAGATTACCAAGTCTCCTTCGCGTTATGCTCGCTTACGCGGAGCTAATCAGTTTCACTTCTTTTTCAGTGAAATGAGTAATTATTTCATTAATTACACTCGAATTTCTACGCCGAATACCAAGAGGTGGAAATCCTATTTAAATAGAGCTCTCGGCTCATCTTCTTCTTCATTCGGAGATTTTGAAGAGTTCTCAACTCCTGCAACTGAGTGAGCGATGTCAATGAGCGATCTTCAATTGATCTCCATTTAACTTTCCATAGATTTTCATCATTAAGATGTCTCTCCAAAAGAGTTTGGCTTTATGCACGTTGGCCGGCATTAATGGCAGCGGCCGTGGAAGTAGACGCAGTGACGAACCAGTCAATGCAGCGTCTCTTGAAAGTAAAAACCTTGACTTTTGATCTTCTTAGAATCATTCTGAGATGTTTCGGCTCCAGCCAATTGTTTACTTCATCGGCGAGATCGCCGTTCTCCAGCCGCAAGGCTTAAAGGAGAAGGAGAAGTCAGAGAGAAACTCTGATATTTCTCTACACGAAGTTATCGCGTCATCCTCTGCGTCTTGAAATGCGAGGCTATTTTAATTAGCAGTCGCGTTTTAATTGTGAGGCTATTAAAGAAAAGGCAGAGAGAAACTCTGTTATGCGTAGTTATCGTGTCATCCTCTGCATTTTAAAACGCGAGCCTATTTTAGCTGCTGCACGCGAAGTTAGCTTAGCTCCGCGTTCATATACTTAGAAGATTTTCCAAATTTTTTCGAACTCTTGACTCTTCTTTTGCAGTGAACCAGATTCAGTCAGCGTGGAGTGTAGCTTTTCTCTGATATATCTTCAAAAGCTGGTCGTGCATCCATCTTCATCAGTAAAAGTAACTCTAAGGAAGCCAGAAGCATATGCCTTAAAGTTTTCAAGTTCTGGCTCCTTTTGAAGGAGTTACAAGAACTCTGCGGTAGCCCATTAAGTTTTCTTGAGGATCATTTCCGTTAGATGACAATCTCTGTTGCTTACCAAAGCATAGAGATGATCATCTAAGGGCTTGCAGCACTCCAAATTCAACTTGTGCATCTTCATTTCAGATGACAGATCATAGTTGACATTTGCAGAGGAGATCTCTTGTATTTGAATCCTGGAATTGAACTTCAACACTCTGTAGAGGAATCTCGTCGTTAGGTTATTGATGAGTCGATGAATATGTAGTTGCTTTTGGGAGAGCTATAACTCCCTCTTCTTAGTAATCTTTTCCTTTATGAATAAAGGCAAATTATTTTCCTCTCTATCTGTCGGCTTCAAGAATCTTACTTGCTCAACAAATGGATGGTTTATAATTTTGGTAAAATAATCTAAGGCTCATTTGTGTAACTTAGATCCTTAGCCAAAAATCCAAGTTCTTCATAAGAACGCGAAGCTAAAATACCAAGTTATCCTCGCGTTTCGTGGAGTTGCGCAGAGTTAGTAACTTCGCGTTTTCCATCATTACGCGAGGTTAATAGCTCCGCGTTTCTGGAGAGTAACTGATCATTCATTTTCTCCGAAATTCGTGCCGAACTCCAAGAGGCGGTTTCCTTCATTTAAATGAAATCTCTATTCCTTTTCTTCTCACTTCACTTAAGAATTTTCTAGAAACCCTAAAGATTCAGGCGATCAGAGCTCAGGCAATCCGAGCGTTCTCCGACCGATTTTCTCCCAATTTCCCATCGATTTTCCTCAACTTTTTGAGAAATGGCGCCCAAGACCCGTGCTACTTCTCGTGCAGCTCCATCATCGGCGACTGGCGCAAGCAGTGGTGGCGCGGCCATGGCAGCGACGCGCCAGCCCACACTTCGCCTATTGGGGATAAGAATCTCTCCATCGAGACTCTTTAGAACGTTTTTAGAGTGATTTGGCTTGATTCTAACCGATCGATCACCTCTTGTATCGGCGAGATCGCCATACTCCGGCCGTAAGGCTGGGAGAAGAAGAAAAGCCTCTGGCTTTCTTCTTACGCGAAGTTATCTCGTCATCCTCGCGTTTTGAAGCGCGGGGCTATTTGATTTAGCAGTCGCGTTAAAACGCGAGGCTCTTTGATTTAGCAGTTGCGTTGAAACGCGAGGCTCTTTTAAGTAGCAGTCGCGTTGAAATGCGAGGCTCTTTTTAAGTAGCAGTCACGTTGAAACGCGAGGCTCTTTTTAAGTAGCAGTCGCATTGAAACGCGAGGCTCATTTTAAGTTCTGCGCGGTGTAATTTTTAGCTTCGCGCGGTCTAATTTTTAGCTTCGCGTGAAGTTACTTTTAGCTTCGCGCGGTCTAATTAGCTTCGCGCTTCCATACTTAGAAAAATTTTCTGTTTTGTAGAAACTTCACTAACACTGGTGCTTATTTTTGTAGTTGGGTACTCAGCGGAAACTCTTCCCCATAAGCACTACTTTGGCTTTGCTGGTGGTTCTGATCCATCAGTTCAATTTTGCTTCACCACCATCCTGGCCGCATACAATCCAGACTCGATAGGGCGCAGGGAGAACTTGATCAAATATCATCCCACTACTGCACGTGAAATTATCACTGATGCAGCGTTTGAAGATGTGAACAGAGAAGCGTTAAAAAAACCCGCATTTCTCTTTGGGGACCAGATGGAGTAATCAGACGAGATCCTATCTGAAAAGGATTGCATGTGGCTATATAACTCTGGCGAAACTTTAATGTTTCTGCCTGGGATGGATCGTAGCTATCCCCTGATCTATCTTCAGAGGCTGGCGATGCCTCGGGAGTTAAAGTGGGGACTAACTCAAGAACAAGATGGCGTCCCAATAGGCAGATTTGGTGCACAAGGGGTTTATCAAGATGGTCCCCCCAGATGCATTACTGGTTTGCTTCCAGGCCGTTTTGGCAAAGAGCTCCTAGTAGGAGAAGTTCCAATCCGCGCAAGAACTTTCTTAAGTGAGTTCCTGGCGAAAGATGGTCGATACCCGGCTAGCGACTTTAGGATGCCTAGCTGGGTCTATTCTTCTGGCAACATGTGGTGGGCCCGTCTTGTTCAGCACATGTTGGATTCTCATGAACCAATTCTGAAGGAGATTGGCTTGTATAAGGCCATCACAAACGTTCAATTCGGGTTCCCTCAGAGTGCTTATCATTTCTTTTGCTTTCTGGAGATGTACAACCCCGAGACCTGCAATCTTTTTACGCCAGTGGGTGAGCTAGGATTTTCTCTCCATGAGATGTTTGAAGTCTCTAAGCTCTTAATGGGCGAAGTTCCTTATGAGGAGTATATCCCCACCACCGAGGAGTTGAACATGCCGCTGGCGAAAGACGAGCGCATCTATGCTACATATTGGGAGATGATGTGCCATTACCACATCTGTGCTGACTTAGCAGGTGTGCGTAATCAAGGTATCGGCCACAAGAAATGGGCCGATTACCTATTCGCCAATTTGAATTCTAAGGATAGTTCAACAACTATCCATGGCCATGCTCCTATCTACATCACAGAGATTGACCACCGCATTGCCAAAACCTGGCTAATGTTTTATACCGCTGAATCCAACGAAGATAGATTTGGTCCTGGTGTCTCTTTTAAGAGTTACCACTATCAGGCTCAGTCCCTAGTATCCAACAGAGGCCTTATTGTTGAATTCTTGATGCTGTGGCTGAAGAGATGTGTCGTGCCGTCGCTGCCAAAAGAGGCAATTGCAATGACTGTGATCTATCCAGCAGTCCTTCTCGCATACGGCCGACCTTTCGGACTTCATCCCGCTATGGTGTGCAATCTACAGCATGGATTGCGAACACTCTGCAATTACTTCATCCCTGCAGATAAGAGCAAGGGAAAAGGGAAAGGCAAATCGAAAGAGATCGCCCTGGTGAAGACTTCGAACCCTAGGGTGGAGCTTCCTTACACTTATCTGATGGCATGGCTCGTTTTACACTGCCCATCTCTAATGAGTGCTGCTTCACACCGCTTAGGTGATAAGTGTTACTTTGTGGAGTTATACGAGCGCTCCACATAGAAGCAGCACTATATGTTCCAAATCCGTAAGACTCTCCGACAACACCAGAACTATGAAATTTTTAGGTGCTTCCCCGACTTTCCTGGTGGAGGATACAGATTGAAGTTAAAGGATATTGCAGGAGCAAACAATTTTACTGCCTTATCCTCCGGAGCGTTCTGGTGGCTTCTCAATATCCGGCCCGGGCATCTGGTGTACCGTCAAGACAGCAAATGTTTTATCGAACCGTATATCCCGAGTCGTTTTGCTCGACAATTTGGATACTCCCAACTTTATGTCGATAATCCAAGCAAGAGTCTTGCCTATGAGGGGAATGTACGAGGGTGCCTGGGGCTGGTTTCATTTCACAGCTGGTGGGACCGGAGCTGAAATTGCCCTTCCACAGAAGTCGCCAGAATTGGCCATGACTCTCAACTTTTGCACATGGTATCGCATTGCAAATGCTGATGTGCCTCGCTTCTCCATCAACCGCAGCTGTTACAAGGAGATTGAGGCTTTCTACATTAGCCGCCAGGGTACTTCCAGAGTGAGAATAAAAGGAATGGAGGAATTCCTTGGCACCACGGCTGAACCCTCAGACGTCAGCGAGTCTGACGATGATGATGATAACAATAACGATAACAACCCCGATGTTGGAGGTGTTCCGCAACCTGTCGTCATTCGCCCCTAGAGCCCGACTCTCAAACGCCATGGTACCTTAAAGAAAAGGCCTGCCAAGAAGCAGAAGTTGGCTCCAGGAATTTTAATAGCCCCCAAGAAGTGGCTATCAAGCTTGCTTCGGACCTGCTTGCTTCGCTCTGCCTCCAGCTCCGGTAGGGGAGAGTGAACCTATTGGAGCTCCAAATATTCTTGAGGTTCCGGCTCCTCTCACCGTAGAACCTGTTGTACATCCTGTGGCGCAACCGCTGGGTAGCGAGACGGGTACGCTGTTGGAGATGACAACGGCCCCCGCTTCAAATCCAACAACTGGACCTGTATCTCCAGGTATGGCTCTTAGTATTCTGTCTTTTGTCTGTTATTTTACTGTAACACCACTTTTCTTATTTCCTGAAATGTAGGTGGTCAGCTCCTCTCGCCAATGCACTCAACTACCCAGGTGGAGTCCGATGACAGGGTGGACTATTCGGGCGCTACTGGCTCAGTGGGTGGTTTGGGTAGCTCTGCCAGCGAGTTTGACGTTGATTATTTCATGCTGACCACATGTCCAGTTCCTTCATCAATTCCTCCCATTGACGAACTAGGGAGTGACAAGAGAACGGAAGTTGTTATTGTGGCTGCTGCAAAAGAGGCTACACCGTCTCCAAGTATGCCGTCACCAACACCACCAGTCTGCTCCACAGAGACCTTTCCAGTGGTCTCTGGTGCACCTTCTGCTCCTCAGTCAGCGGTTTTAACATCATCTATCATTGTGGCTGCTGAGACATCTGTAACTCCTCCAACTCCAAGCGTTCCAACAGGGGATGAGGAAAACTTGAGGTTCTCATTTGTAGCTACTTCTACTACCGGAGGAGCTTATGGTGGAAACACTCCCTCATCTTCTCCTGTTGGTAGCGCTGCCCAGGTGATCTGTACTAGCGCCGCTTCTCCTCAGGTTCCCAGCTCTGCCAGATCTACATTGGCCTTACTTGCTCCGCATGTTATGAACCTGGTGCAGGGACATGCTTCGTCTTCTTCAATTCCAGTGGGTACCGCTCTTTCTCCGGCGACATCTTCTTTAGCGCTACCTATTTTAAATACAGGCGCCGTGAATCCTTTTGAGGAGCTCTTCAACTATAGCGTTAATGACTTTATGCGGTTGCTCAGAAGATGCGTCGAGATGATTTCTGGCGGCATGGATTTCTTCAGTCTTGGCCGTCTGATATTATCCAGCTATTTAGACAATATTGAAAGAATCGGGGGACAGGATTGAGCAGCTCCTTATCGGGCCCGCTTTAATGCCTTGGAAGAGCAGGTGAACACGCTAAATATAGTTCGCCAAGCGGACGTGAAAGCGATTACCGCAATAGAGTTGGCGCGGCTTCGGGTGGAATTAACGGCGCGTCGAAAAGAACTGATACGACAAGAAGAAGTATGGTCTCGGGAGTTGGCAGACCTTCAGGCTAGCCGGGAGTCCATTCTTAGGAGCTTGGAGGTGGTGGACTCTGAGAATGGGGGAAATCAGGCCGAAATCTTTAGAGCCCAGGAGACCATTGCTAAAGCTCAGGCGGTCATAGTGGCCAACGAGCTTAAATTAGGAGAATCCATTAAAAAGCGGGAAGCGCTAATCCTCCAACGAGAGCAGGTTGAGCAGTAGGAGGGAATAAGAAGCCGTGCTATAGAAGACTCTCGTCAGCGTCTGACTCATCAACTTGCAATGAATGACGATGTCTTACTTCAGCAAGCTCAACACTCCATAGAAGCAACTCGTCATCAGGTGATTGACGAGGCGATGAACAAGCTGAAGCATCTAGGAGATCCATAGTTTTCTTCTATTCTTTTATTCTTCATTCTTTTTGTAATAAGAACTTGTAATAAAAGAAAGAATTTTTGTAACTTCATTCTTTTGATGAAATAAAGATAATCATTTGATTCTTTTACCTGCTAGCTACAAAATTTGTTTGCACAACAGATAACTTGTCATCAAAATGATTTAGTTGTTTAGGTACAGTTTTCCGAATCATACTGTCAGAGCTAAGACTTTAACATGACAAGGTTTATGGGATTTTTAGCAAACCCCCAGCTATCAACGGATTTGATTAACCTTTACCAACTACCGTTTGAGTCAGGCTAGCCATGTTATTCCCCTCAACATGGTGAGTTATCGAGAATTTTGTTTGGGCTTAAATGCCAAACTTTTCCTCTTCCCTTTGCCTTATCGGCGTTGGGTAATTCATACTTTTACCCCAAGTATGAAGGGGTTGGCGAGAAACTGGTTATCTTCCTATTGCCTAGTCGGCGCTGGGTAATTCATTAGATTTAGGATAGAGGCGCTCAATTGCGCATGCCTAAGAAAAAGACTGAAGTCGGTTCGCAATTTGAAAACTGGGCACACCAGGTTTAGGTCAGAGGCGCTCAATTGCGCATGCCTAGGAAGAAGACAGGAGGCGGTTCGTAACTTGAGAACTGGGCATACCAGGTTTAGGTCGGAGGTGCTCAATTGCGCATGCCTAGGAAGAAGTTGGAGGCGGTTCAAGGCTCTCTCACGTAACTTGAACTGAGCACACCAAGTTTAGGTCAGAGGTGCTCAATTGCGTATGCCTAGGAAGAAGACTGGAGGTGGTTCGTAACTTGAGAACTGGGCACACCAGGTTTAGGTCAGAGGCGCACAATTGCGCATGCCTACGAAGAAGTTGGAGGCGGTTCAAGGCTCTCTCGTGTAACTTGAACTGAGCACACCAAGTTTAGGTTAGAGGCGCTCAATTGCGCATGCCTAGGTAGAAGACTGGAGGCGGTTCGTAACTTGAGAACTGGGCACACTTGGTTTAGGTCAGAGGCGCTCAATTGCGCATGCCTAGGAAGAAGTTGGAGGCGGTTCAAGGCTCTCTCGCGTAACTTGAACTGAGCACACCAAGTTTAGGTCAGAGGCGCTCAATTGCGCATGCCTAGGAAGAAGACTGGAGGCGGTTCGTAACTTGAGAACTGGGCACACCAGGTTTAGGTTAGAGGCGCTCAATTGTGCATGCCGAGGAAGAAGTTGGAGGAGGTTCAAGGCTCTCTCGAGTAACTTGAACTGAGCACACCAAGTTTAGGTTAGAGGCGCTCAATTGCGCATGCCTAGGAAGAAGACGGGAGGCGGTTCATAACTTGAGAACTGGGCACACCAGGTTTAGCTCAGAGGCGCTCAATTGCGCATGCCTAAGAAGAAGGAGATGCGTACCTCCAGGGATATTAAGAATAGTATTTCTTCAGAAATTTGCTATTGATCGGTATCATCATCCTGTCGCCATTCTGATTCATTAAGCCATAGTCTCCCCTGGAGTATACAGTCTCCACAACAAACGGTCCTTCCCACTTGGGTTCGAATTTACCCTTAGTCTTGTGGGTTAGCACCATTGGCCTTTTAACAGCCAGAACTAAGTCTCCTTGTTTAAAAGTCCTTGGTTTAACGTTCTTATTGAACGTTTGCGAGATTCGGGCTTGATACAACTCAATTTGTTGTTGAGCCCGGAGACGCTTTTCATTCAACGCCTCTAATTCTTTCAATCTTTGATGATGGCGCTCTTCTATCATCATTTTTGTGGCTAAAGCCACTCTTAATGAAGGTATCTGGATATCGAGAGGCAAGACGGCCTCGCTTCCATAGACCAAAGAGAATGGGGTAGCTTTTGTAGGGGTGCGAATAGTGGTGCGATAAGCCCACAGGCACTCTCCAAGCTTCTCATCCCAATCTCATTTATTGGAAGAGACGAACTTCCGAAGGAGTTTAATAATCGTCTTGTTGAAGGCTTCGGCCAACCCATTAGCTATGGGGTTATATGGCGTTGAAGCAATATCTTTGATTCTGAATTTATCGCAGAATCTGGAGAATCCCTGACATATGAATTGCGGACCATTTTCATGAATGATCCGTCGGCGGACGCCAAAACGGTAAATGACATGATGCTTGGTGAACTTGATCACATCTGTCATTTTAACCTCTCTCATGGGTACGGCTTCGGCCCATTTTGAAAAATAATCGGTTATTGCAAGAATAAATCGATATCCTCTGGATGATGGGGGAATTATAGGCCCCATAATATCCATTCCCCAAGCCTCAAATGGCCAACTAGCAATGGTGTTGTGCAAGTATTCTGGGGGTTGATGAATAAAATTGGCATGTACTTGGCATACATGGCACCGTTTAGCGTATGCCATTACTTCCGTAATCATGTTCGGCCAGTAGTATCCCAGCCTTCTTATACGGTCTCAAAGTTTTGGACCGGGCTGATGAGCTCCACATATTCCATCGTGTGTTTCTCTCAGCACTTCTTCTGCTTCTGCTTTTGATATGCAGCGTAGCAACAGACCATCTCTTGATTTTCTATATAAAGTCTGAAGCTTATGGTCATAATAAAATCTCTGGGCCTTCCTCTTTATCGAGGTGGCTTTCTTTGGATCTTCTGGTAATATCCCATGTAAAGCATAATCCACAAACGGAAATCGCCAATCACGGGGTTCCAAAGTTAAGCCTGCTTGGTATACTTCTTTATTTTGAAGAACAGTATCTGGATGGAGGAGCTCTCTGCTTCCAATGGTGATGCTTTTAACTTCACCTGGTGGGATCGCCAATGTTGCTGCTAATGCGGGAAGGGCATCTGCATATACGTTCTGATTCCGAGATATATGAGAGATGTAAAATTACTCAAAGTACCCTGCTAGTTCAATGGCTAGCTGATGATAGGGGATGAGAGCTTCATGTCTGACTTCATACTCGCCTGTCATCTAATTGACGATGAGTTTAGAGTCTCCATATGCCTCTAGATAGTTCACCCCCAGATATAGAGCCATTTTCAAGCCGACAATGAGCGCATTGTATTCAGCCACATTATTCGTGCACGGTTCTATTAATGAGTAACCGTTAGGCAATATATGTTTGTGTGGGGAGATCAGTACAACCCCTACTCCAGCAACAGATCGTCTGGCAGCACCATCAAAGAACATTTGCCATGATTGTTCCTTACTAACTGTGTTAACCCCTGACGTCTGTTTGGAATTAGACCAGGTTGGATGGTCTGCTAAGAAATCGGCAGTTGCTTGTCCCTTCATTGCTTTTTGAGGAACAAAGTGTATATCATATGGCGACAATAGCAGAGCCCATTTTGCTAACCGACCATTTAAGGATCCCGGCTTTGTCATCAGAATTTTCAGGGGATTAACCCGTGATATGACGTGAATTGTTTGCCCAGAAAGATAGAGTCGCATTTTCTGAATAGCGAACACTAGGGCTAAACACTCCTTTTCAATCGGGGTATACCGCTGTTCGGCCCCGATCATTGCCCTGCTTAAATAATAGAGGGCATGTTCATGGCCGTGCTCATTATATTGAGCAAGTAATGCTCCTAAGGCATTATCCATGGCCCTTACATATATAAGGAAGGGCTGTCCAGGGACCAGTGCCATAAGAACGGGAGGTTTGGTGAGGTATTCTTTAAGGTCATCAAAGACTTGTTGACATGCCTCATCCCATACAAAAGAAACCCCCTTCTTCATAAGCCGAGAGAATGGCTGGCATCATCCAGATAGGTTGGAAATGAAGCGCCGAATATAGGCGAGCTTTCCTTGAAACCCCCTCAACTCTTTAAGATTGCGGGGAGGTGGCATCTCGCTAATTGCTTTTATCTTTACAGGGTCAAGGAAAATTTTTTTTGAAGTTATTATGAACCCAAGGAATTTTCCACTCGACACCCCCATAATGACTTAGTGGGATTCATCTTCAAATGATGTTTCCTCATGAGATCGAAGACCGTTTTTAAATCCTGAAGGTGGTCCTCTTTATTTTTACTTTTGACTGCCAAGTCATCCACATAACACTCTACTATTTTGCGTAGGTGTTCTTTGAATATAGTTCTCATCACACGTTGGTAGGTGGCGCCGGCGTTCTTCAATCCGGACGGCATCACTGTGTAATAATATACCCCCAGCGGTGTTCTGAAAGCTGTATGCTTTTCATCATCCGGGTGCATCTTAATTTGGTTATATCCTGAGAAGCCATCCATAAAGGACATCCTCTCATAACCACAAGTATTGTCTATCATCACGTCGGTGATGGAGAGTGGAAATTCATCCTTAGGACATGCAGCGTTCAGCTTGAAGATGTTCTATGCTCCTCTTCTTGGACAGATACTCCCTGAGATCAGCGCCTTTAGCCATGGAGTCATGAGGTCCATCCAACTTTTGAGAGGGTCTAGGAACCCACTGCAGCTTCTTAGGACTAATGGAGCCCAGTTTTGATCTACTGATGTGAGGATCAGCTCTGATTCCGTAGTCGCGAAGTTCAGAAATAGCTCCGCGTTTTGTATTGCGGACCTGAAGGGTAGCTCCGCGTTTAGTATCGCGAGCTTGAAGAGTAGCTCCGCGTTTATCTACGCTAACCTCGCTTTTTATGCTGGCTTGGAGTGTTTTCAGAAGTTTCTCTTTTGTAATCTTAGCCTCGCGTGGAATAAAATTCCTATACGCTGGCTTGCTCCTGCGTTTATCACAAGTCACGACTTCGCGTCTAACGCGATTTCTACGACTGACAATAATTTGCTAATCATCTTTGCGTTCTTCGCGAGTATTATGAATCTTGCGTTTCTCGCAAGTATTACTGGCGTCATGTTTCTTGCTTGGCTCAGTATCAGCCTCGCGCAGAGAATCATACGCTGGCTTTAAAGAATTTTTATACTCGCGTTTCTCGCGAGTGTCAGAAGTCTTGCGTTTCTCGCAAGTAGCCTCGCGCTTCTCGCTTGGCTTAGTATCAGCCCCGCGTGGAAAATCACACGCTGGCTTTAAAGAATTTTTATACTCGCGTCTCTCGCGAGTGTCAGATATTTTGCGACTAGCGCAAATTTCGCTGGCTTCGCTCCTCTCGCTAAGCTCAGCAGTAGCCTCGCGCGGAATATCACACGCTGACTCTTCCTTGCTCTTAAGGAAAGTTGTAACTTCGCGTTTAACGCAATAGTGACTGGTCTCGCGATTAGCGCGAGCCAGTTTGCGAGGGACAATAGTCTCGCGTCCATTAGCCTTGCATCTAAGGTGGGCTTTGAGAGCTTTACGCCTCACTCTCCGATTCCTGTTTCTGAGTTGGATTCTGGTCAATCCAGTCCCCAGGTCTTCTTTGGCAGTCGGAAGCTCATCCTTTATTAGGATTTCTTGTGCGAACTCCGGCCCTATAGCCGCAGTCTCCAAGGATCCCCGTCTCTCGGTGGATACCTTTCTACCCGTTGCTCGGGTATTGGAGTACATGCGACGATAGTGTCGTGTCTCATCCAAGTCACCTGATTCAGAGGAGAGGAACTCCTCATACTTCTGCTGGTCGATTTCAAAGACCAGCGTATCTACTTTGGATACGATCATGCCAAGGTCCGATTGCGCTACAATCTCTTCATCAGTTAAAGAGATGGCTCCCACTGTGGTCGCCAGTTTGTTCGCCGCAAAAGTTTCTTTGCTTCCTCCCATTGAATACAGCTTAGATTACAATGAAAGTGAACAAGAGATAAAGAGAACAAACAAGATGATTTTATAATTCAATCTCTCTCTTTTACAATATGTGTGGGATCTGTGGCGATGGGATCTGTCGAGCAGCTCCTTTGGACAATCGAACGTTGAACTCTTCTCTCTCGAAGATATCAGCCGACTGTAGACGATCTTCTCTGATCTTTCCTGAACTCAAGGCTCTGAGCGTAACTTGAATTCTCTTAGATGCCGAAAAGAAGATGATTACCAAAGGCTTCAAGGCTCTCTCGCGTACTTGAATTGCCAAAGGATCAAAAAGAAGACTTCAGACGCCAAAAATAAGACTAGCCGAAAAGAAAAGGAGCCCCAAGGGTTTCACCAAGAAGGTATTTATAGCCCCAGGAAGATTTGAGAGTTCTATCTAAATAGAATTTGCTCTCATCAAGGATTCCAATCAAATATTTAATATTGATTTAAATCTCTTGATTTGGAGTTCTGATTGGACTTGATTTGGGTATTTGGATAAGCCCAAATCATAATCTCAATCAATTTGAGATTCTGGTTATCTGCTCACGCGTAGCTAATCGCATCAAAACACGGCGCTGAATAACCAGAATGCGGAGCTAACGCGGAGTTATTGATCATCTCTGCGTTTTACTCAACGCAAGGCTAAAACCAGTCGGACGCGGAGCTATAGATTAACTCCGCGTTCTGTTATGGAAAACTCTATTTTTACTTAGAAATTTTCACTGCCAACACTACCTCATCAAATTTTTTTTTGGAATATTTTGGGGTGTTCATCATATCATATGTATCATTATACATGATGTCGTATTTACTACACTTTGCTCTACATATCAGCAATTGCACAACATACCGGTAGCCATCTAAGATGTCAGTGAATAACTAGCCCTGAGTAACCTATAATGCCTAAAACTGTCTCCTAACGTTCACCCTACAAATACCTAACCGCGGCAACAAAGGGATTACTTTAGAAATCTGGGCTTTTAGGATACTCAATTCTAGTAAGGGACACTTAGAGTGTAATTAGGACAGTATTGATACAGGTTGTGAGAAAATATAGGTCAGAGTTATAGTCAATTTTGATACCATGTAAGTGCTATAGATGCTATAAATCCTTCACCAAATCTTTCCTAATTTTTATGATTTTTTCGGATTTTACTACAGTAATATTTTCTTATTTTCGGAGATTTTTTTGCTACAGTAATTTTGCTACAGTAACTTTTTTGCTTTTTTCGGAATTTTTTATGATTTTTTCTACGAGTTTTCTACAATATAATACAAACATAGCGACTTATCTTAATACAAAAACAAATTCAAATTACTTAATAAAAATTCAGAAACATACAGTACATACCGGAACAGTAGCCATCACACCGGAGACTCTTTGTATAGACTGCAGACCTCTACCACCAAAAAAAGGAATGTCCCCCCGGGCTCTGATACCAGGGTAAAAAATCTACAGACTACTCCTACTGTGTAGTAGTCACTACTACTGTGACACAGCTGAAGCTTCTGAAACTGGAAATGCTAATGATGATCACTTTGTATACAAAGGGAAAAAACTTGACCTCTGTGTCCATGCCTTGATAAGCTATTAACCACAACGTAGCCCAAAAAGGTGTCCCTTTTGCTCGGATACCAGGCAAAAGAAGATTAGTGTGTAGTGTATCAGTAGATTAGCCCTTAATATATATACAGAAATACTTTTATACCTGTAGAGGATTAATAAGTATAGTTTTACCCTGTTGACGTCTTGTCTCTGTCAGGAGACAAGATACCGGAACGTACCTTTTTTGGGCGGTAAAACACAAAAACACACAGGATGAAAATACCACAGTTTTTTACTCTGGTGTTATATTCTTTAAGTGTGCAAAAAAAAACTATTGCACGAGAAGCTTTAAAGAATTTATGCCACAAGAGAGTCAACAGAGTATAAGTAATATTGAATTGTCAACAGAGTGTAGAGATTGTCAAGTTATTATGAAGCACTTTAAAAATCTAAAAATACAGAAGGAAATATTAGTTGAAGAACTCTGCGAACAAACACAGTTAACAGTGAGCTTGCAGAAAAAAAATGAGGATCTCAAAAATAAGAGAGAAAAAGAAAGAAAGGAGAGCTCCCAAAATACGAGAGATACGGAACCCATGCAAGCCAGAATATTCTTTAAAACAAATGATGAATTATCTTTTCTTCCAGAAGATATCAGGCAAAACAGTAGTTTTTGTAGATGACTCAGGGTAAAACCAGGGTAGGGGTTTTTGAATTTTGCCTAAGTGCCTGAGTGTAGTTTTTTACCCAAAAAAGTGTGCCTGAGTGTAGTAAAAAAACTCACCTTTTGGGTGAGTGTGTTGTTTTTGCTCTGATACCAGGGTAAAACTACAGACTACTACTACTGTCACACAGCTGAAGCAGAAGAAGAAGAAAATACAAAGGGAAATACATTCAGGCACACTTAATTATACATATAGGTGGTGGAGAACTACAAGTTGTTGGTGGGTTGATCGGCAGGCATAAAGCAGGCAAGACAAACGGGCAAGGATGAGAGGGTGAGAGAGGATGCTGATGAGGAGAAGAAGGTATAGAGGAGTTTAAGGTGTTGGAGAAGCTTACTGATGTTTTTGTTGGATTGCTGATTTTCTCTCTTTTTTCCCTCTGTCTTTCTCATTCCTTGGATGCTCCATTTATAGATGACTTCCTTGCACGAGAAGCTATTGAAGAATCTTGTTGTGGAAGCCTCGTCACGAGATTTTACTGTTGACGCCTTGTCTCTGTCAGGAATCTTCACTGTTGATATCTTGTCTCTGTCAGGAATCCTCACTTGGAGCCGGATGCAAAGGGCTTTCTCTTGATGAAAATTTTTGTTGGGGCCTGTACATTTAATCTCTTGGATTATTAGGCTCTCTTTGTCATTTTGTAGAGATATCTCTTTCATGTGAACCTTAAGATCCGATGAGGGAGAGTCAGGAATCTTCTCTGTGGCCCTTTGGATTTTGTCTGTATTGCTTTATCAGGATTCCTTTGTTGTCGTTGTAGAGATGAAATCATAAAAGAAAATTTTCTCTGGAGAAAATGAAACATGCCTCCTTTCTTTTGGATTTCTTTTGTATCAGGTATTCTTCTATCTCTGTCAGGAGTTATTGGGATTTTTAGCAAACCCCCAGCTATCAACGGATTTGACTTGCCTTTACCAACTACCGTTTAAGTTGGGCTAGCCATGCCATTCCGCTCGGCATGATGAGTAGTCAAGAATTTCATTTGGACTTATATGCCAAACTAATTCTTATTATTATTAATATATATATATATATATATATATATATATATATATATATATATAAATTTTTTTTTATCTGACTAGTCACTCATGTTGCCAAGGTTTTGTATTCCTTCATCTCCCATGCTTCTTAGTAGATCTGATGGTGTATATTCTTCTGCCCATTCTGCCATGTCTTGCTGAAGTAATCTGTCTTCTCCCTTTTTCTTTTATTTATAGTACTGAATTAATTCCTCATGGGCTGACCTGATAAACTTTGGGACCTTACAAATAATTTATTTGTCTATATAGACTCTGTAAATTTCAGTTCCTGTGGCTAGTCCGAATCTATTTCCACTGTATTTTTTCCAGTTGAATTCATATGCTATGGTTTTTGCTCTTCAGTACCTGATTTGTCTTGGGATCTCTTTGTTACAAACTACCTCTCCTTCCTCTCTATCTGGATGTAGGGGATGGGCTAATCTGTGCGTAATCCATGCATTGTGCTTTGTGGGATACTACACTCCTTTTATGTATTATGCTATTATGGAGTCGAATTCTATCTTGAGTTGTGGTTCTTTTCCTATAAAAGCTTCTGAAAATTGGCATTTTGGTTGTGAGGGGTCCATGATGTTGTAGTTTGTATTGTTGTTGACGCACCTATCGGTGCTGGCATAATGTATCACTTACTCTACAGTTACTCCTTTGCATCTTCTTTCTCCTTTTTGGATCTCTTTGAGTATCTATTGCATGTCTTTGGCTTTCTTATAGAAATTATCTTGAACTTTCTGGTGAATGTTTTGCCTGATATCTTCTGGAAGAAAAAATAATTCATCATTTGTTTTAAAGAATAATCTGGCTTGCATGGGTTCCGTATCTTCTCGTATTTTGGGAGCTCTCCTTTCTTTCTTTTTCTCTCGTATTTTTGAGACCCTCATTTTCTTTCTGCAAGCTCACTGTTAACTGTGTTTGTTCACAGAGTTCTTCAACTAATCTTTCCTTCTGTATTTTTAGATTTTTAAAGTGCTTCATAATAACTTGACAATCTCTACACTCTGTTGACAATTCTATATTACTTATACTCTTTTGACTCTCTTGTGGCATAAATTCTTTAAGGCTTTCGTCGAAATGCCAGGGGGTTGGAATATTATTTCTTGCACATTCTATGGCTTCATTAACATTATAAAAACCTCTAAACATTGGGTTATTAAAATTTGAAACTATTCTCCTATGTGTATTCCAATTTTTGTAAATTCCTACTTGATGACCTTTAAGTATGACGTAGCATATAAAACTTCGTGACAGAGGTGTCTGGATAATTCCTTTGAAATAATAAGCTAATACTTTTATTACTTTAACCTTCTCTTTTGGCTGATCTAGTCTTAGATTCCATAAATTATCTAATAGACATTGTTGTACTAAATCTACCTGAAATTCAGTGATTCTGAATGACTCTTTACTCTGAGTGGCATACTGCTTGAAATATATATCTCCAAATCTCATGAACTCTCTGGAAATCATCTGCACGTTTAAACACCAAAGAAATAGTCTAGATAATTTCTTTGTAATTTTATGCTTAAATTTTGATCTGTATTTATGTCCTATAAATTTTGTCTGTCTACATAATTTCCTTCTTTCGAACTTGAATATTAATTTAATAATTGATATACAGTATAGTCGATATGCATAGATTATTTCTGGAATGAATCTTTCGCTTGCACATTTATTTATTCTTTTTATTCTTCCTTTGTTGGAAGGCTCTATTCTATGACCTAAGGACTTCATACCGTTTTTATTTGATATTATTATTCTTTCATCTATTAATCTCCTTAGCTTTTGATGGAAAAACTGTTCATTATCTGCCTTTGTGTATAAATTTCCTTTTACAATTCTTCTAAGGTAAAAAATATCTTTTGTCCTTTGTAGTATATTTCCTTGAAGAATTCCTCTCATGTGATTTACAAATCTTTTTTCATCCTGTGTCTTTTTGTGTTTTGTGAGTACTACGATCTTTTGCCCTATCTTAAAGTATTTATTAGATAGTTTTAGATAAACTTTATTTTGTGGTATGCATTTTGAAGCATTATTCCACGTATTTCTCTTTATTTGTAAACTTTTTGAATTACTTAATGTTTTAAATATTTTCCTAATATGTATCAACTTTTTATTAGATCTGGTATTCTCTTTAGATTCTGTTTTGTACTCATCACCTGTAGTCATTCTACAATTTTTGACGGATGAATTTGTGATTCTTATTTTATTTTGATCTTCAACTAAGTTGTTTATTTCAGGGTCAAAATTAAAATCCCGTAACAAATCTTTATATTGGATGTATGTCGCATGTATCCTATTCACCAGATAGTTTTTTTCTTGAGTAGTGCTATTTTGATCCTTATACAACACTTTTCAGCAATTAATTATCTCAAGTATCGAGTTGTATTCTTGCCTGGAGTATATTTTCTCAGCTTTCATTGTGTCAGTTGGTTGTCTTGGGCTTTTTTGTATTGAACTATTTCCTAGTATGTCAATATGATCTGTTTTTTCTAATGTTTCTTCGTATCCTATTATACACTCTTCTTCATAATCTAAGATGAATTCTTCATTTGGTCTTTCTACCTTACATCTACTTCCTAAGTAACTATTCTTCGTTAGATGTTTAGTTTGTGAGGGACTATTTATATTATTATCATTTTTTCTGTTAAGGGGTTCTTCGGATTTTAAGATGACTTTTTCAACTGTTCTTTCTACATCATCACTTTGGTAACTATTCTCTATTGGTTTAATTTGCAAGAGATCTTCCTTTACTCTTTCTTTATTCTTAGTTGTACCTTTTTCTACTTCTGTTGTTTCTTCTTCACTACCTTCTTCCTTTCTTACCTGGATATCTTCACTATTTTCACTCATCCTCTTTAGTGTTATTTATGATATTGGGTTCAACCTTTTCTTGATAAGGCTTATATCCAAAATGGCTTAATAGACCCATAAATGTTTTATAAATTTCTTTGAGTTGTTAGGTCAGATCTTCTTTGCCTTCTGGAGTTAGGTTGGGACTTTCATCATGTTCTTTTAATCTTTCTATTCAGAGAACTACCTCATCAATTTTTTTTTTTGGAATATCTTGGGGTGTTCATCATATCATATATATCACTATACATGATGTCGTATTTATTACACTTTGCTCTACATATCTCGCAATTGCACAACATGCCGGTAGCCATCTAAGATGTCAGTGAATAACTAGCCCTGAGTAGCCTATGGTGCCTAAAACCGTCTCCTAACGTTCACCCTACAAACGCCTAACCGTGGCAACAAAGCAATTGCTTTAGGAATCTGGACTTTTAGGATACTCAATTCTAGTAAGGGACACTTAGAGTGTAACTAGGACAGTATTGATACAGGTTGTGAGAAAATATAGGTCAGATTTATAGTCAATTTGATACCATGTAAGTGCTATAGATGCTATAAATCCTTCCCAAAATTTTTCCTAATTTTTATGATTTTTACTTGAATTTTTCGGATTTTCTACAGTGATATTTTCTATTTTTTGAGTGATTTTTTGCTACAGTGACTTTTTAATTTTTTTCTGAATTTTTTTTTTTGAAATTTTTTACTAATTTTCTACAAACATAGAGACTTATCTAAACACAAAAACAAATACAGATTACTTAATAAAAATTCAGAAACATACAGTACATACCGGAACAGTAGCCATCACACCGGAGACTTTTTGTACAGACTGCAGACCCCTACCGCCCAAAAAAGGAACGTACCCCCCCGGGCTCGATACCAGGGTAAAACTACACATCCTCTCCAAATGAATAAGGGAAAATACAAAGGGAAAAAACAAAGGGAAAATACAAATGGAAAACACAAAAACGTACCCTCCGGCCTGTCAGAGCTCGTTGATGTCCTTTTTACAGACTGCAGACCCCTACAGAAAAACCTACAGAAAAAGTACAACTAAGAATACAAATTTGTTTCATACGTTGTGTTTAATAACTTATGTTGGAGAATATGATTCTAATAATTTTGTCACCATTGTTTGAAACTAGAGACTTCACCAGGAATTGTCAAATGATATGGGATTTTTAGCAAATCCCCAGCTATCAACGGATTTGATTTGCCTTTACCAACTACCATTTGAGTTGGGCTTGCCATACTATTCCCCTCAGCATGATGAGTTGTCAAATGATATGGGATTTTTAGCAAATCCCCAGCTATCAACGGATTTGATTTGCCTTTACCAACTGCCATTTGAGTTGGGCTAGTTATGCTATTCCCCTCAGCATGATGAGTTGTTAAGTACTTCATTTGAACTTATATGCCAAACTAATCCTTTCAGCAGTCTTTTGGTTTTTACAGAATCCCTTTTTTTTTTGAATAGGTTATATCTATATAATATGAGTATACTTACAGATAATTATATAAACTACCAGAGGCTGAGTTTTTTGCCATACCTAAAAATGCAAGGTCGTCTTACCTTGTTCGAAAATCTCAAGCTCAGATCTAGATACAAACCATTCTTGGCGCTAGGATCTTCTTGATTTTCTCTAGCTCTATATGTCCTCATGTGCCCTCCAAGTGCATTCCCGTTCATAAACTCGATTCCACAGATGGAACACTTGTGCATTTTAGGTTTCCTTTCTTTTTCATGTAGCTTTTCTGACCTCGACCTTATGTGGCTTGCCCGGTGGCCTCCGAGTGCTTGGAACGAAGTGAACTGTTTACTGCATGTTTTACATTTGAATACTTATTTATATTGTTATTAGATAGTGTTCTTACCGTTATGGCGGTCGATACTTCTGTCGACTTCTACTTCTTTGACCATCCTATCCCTGGGAGTGCTGCGCACCTGCAAATATTCTTTTGCGAAGATCTTGAACTGCAATCTTGATTTAGTGAGGATGAGTAACTTCCCTGTGATCCTTGCCTTATATACTGCTTGATGTTTTTTAGCCGTATGATTTATTCTTTGGTGTAATTTCCAGGCTTCTTTTAACTCTAAGAATCTTTGTCTTATCACTTTTGTCTGAAGTGATATAACATTTTTACAGGAGGAATGATGTCTGTTGATTACCCGTTTATAATATTTATTCCGTATTATGTATATACCTGGTTGGTATTCCACGTATACAATAAATACTGCTGAAATACTATTTGTTATAGTTCTCACCATGTTTCTCTTCTTCCAAATCTTGATTGATATATCATTATTGTTTTCCTTTATTAAGAATTTATTATTATTTATTACTTGTTTTTTTATGTATCCTGGACTAGAGGCTGTTTTTCTTCCGTCTGCATCTCTCAACGTTAAGTTATTTAATCTTGACATTAAGAGTGTAATTATATCTGACTCATTATTTATTATAGGGATTATCTCAAACTCTGAATTGTTCTTATGTCTGCAGAGCACTATATCAGAAAGGATGATTTCTTTTCAAATGTAGACTTCTAAATTATGCTTTATCATCTTTTGAGCATCTTCTCCTATTTTAGGATAGTGTCCCTTTTCGTTATATTTAAAATACTTGTATTCTTTCTTACTGATTTGTGTAGAGGATTCATCACACTTCTGGATATATTTGTTACTCTTGATAAATTCCTTTTTGTCTCTCCATGGTTTTCTAGATACTGGTCTAGGTGGGTAAACATTTTGGGTATTTTCAGCTTTCTGTTTTAAAATTGTTTTATCTTCATCCGTCCAGATAAAACCTCAATTTTTATTTATCTTTTTTAATAGTGTCATTTCTTGCTTGGACAGTTTCTTTTAAAAAATTTCCCCACAATTCAGTATTTCTAGTAGGCTCTGTTGTTGCTTTTTATCCTTTTCCTTTTTTGGTCTTTTCTTTCTTCCTTTTTTCCATTTCTCGTTATTACAGTATTTCCTCTTTTTAGGAGAGTTACTTGTTGCATTTTTTACTTCCTTATAAGATTCTATATTTTGAATATAGTATCTTAAATTGTTCTCTTTCTTTATTTGTTTTAGGTATTCTAGATATCTGTTTTGTGTTTTTGTATCCCATAGACTTGGAAATGTGTGAAGGAACAGATCAATCCAGTTTTGTGTCTTATTGTATTTTAGATATTTTAAGAATATTTTGCAGTATTCTTTGAATTCGCATATATCACATAGTTCAATTTTAGATATTGCATAAAGGATTATTTTGTCATAAGCCTTGTCATCTATTAATCTACATAAATTTTCTTTTATAAGATCAATGGAGATATCCTCAGATCCAATTGGTTTATTGTTTTCATTCCACTCCTTCTGCGAATTTATCCATTGTTTCATTCTTAGCAAAACAACTCCTTGTAATATTCTCGTAATGTCCCATGATTCTTTATAATTTGTGATTACGATGCTTAGGGATTGTGCCCACTCGTTTATATCCTTGAAATGTACTTTGGGCAGATCTAGATCACTAATCCTTTGGTCACTTTCCATTAAATTAATCAGCTTGTTGTTAGATTCGATATTTTCTTTAGATTCTGTCTTATACTTATCATTAGTAATTATTCCACAGTCTTAATTCTCTGGATTCGTGATGCTCTCATTTTCTACGTCTTCATTTAAGTTGTATATACCAGGGTCAAACTCAAAATGGTGCAACAAATCTTTATATTGGAGGTATGTTTCTTGAATCTTATTCCCTGGATACTCTTTCTCTTGAATAGTATTAATCTGATCCCTATACAACTCTTTCTAGCAATTAATTATCTCAAGTATTGAATCGTATTCCTGTCTGGAGTATGTCATATTAACTTGTTGACTTGGACTCTTTTGTTTTGAATTAGTTTCTAATCTGTCAATGTGATCTAATTTTCCTACAGAAAGTACTTCATCGTATCCTATCATACACTCTTCTACTCTATCAGAACTCAAGATGAATTCTTCATTTGTTCTCTTTACCTTATATTTACTTTCTTCGTAACTATTTTCTATTTGACTTTGTGATAGGTTATTACATTCATTTTCCTCATCTTTGTTAGGGAGTTCTTCGCAATTTAAGATAATTTGTTCAACTGTTCTTTCTACATCATCAATATCACTTTGGTAACTATTCTCTATTGGTTTAGTTTGCAAAAGATTTTTGATGTTGTCTTCCTTTTCTATTTCTTTATCCTTAGTTATACTGTTTACTGCTTTTGGTGTTTCTTTTTCACTACCTTCTCCCTTTCTTACTGGAATATTACTATTATTTTCTTTTTGGTCCTCTTTAGTTTTGTTTATGATCTTGGATTCAACCTTTCCTTGATTAAACATATATCCAAAATGACTTAGTAGTCCCTTAAATTTTTTATAGATTTCTTTGAGTTGTTGGGTCAGATATTCTTTGACTTCTAGAGTTAGGTTGGGACTTTTATCCTGTTCTTTTAATCTTTCTATTCGGAGAACTACCTCATCAAATTTTTTTTTTGGAATATCTTGGGGTGTTCATCATATCATATATATCATTATACATGGCTTCATATTTACTACAATTTGCCCTACATATCTCGCAATTGCACAATATGCCGGTAGCCATCTAAGATGTCAGTGGATAACTAGCTCTTAGTAGCCTATCGTGCTTAAAACCGTCTCCTAACGATCACCCTACAAACGCCTAACCGCGGCAACAAAGAGATTACTTTAGGAATCTGGGCTTTTAGGATACTCAATTCTAGTAAGGGATACTTAGAGTGTAACTAGGACAGTAATGATACAGATTGTGAGAAGATATAGGTCAGAATTATAACCTATTTGATTCCATGTAAATGCTATATATGCTGTAAATCCTTTCCCAAGTTTTTCCTAATTTTTATGATTTTTTACTTGATTTTTTGGATTTGCTACAGTGACATTTTTTAACTTTCGAGGGACTTTTGCTACAGTAACTTTTCTATAGTAACTTTTGCTACAGTAACTTTTTTCTATTTTTTCTGAATTTTATGGAATTTTTTCTACGAATTTTCTACAAACATAGAGACTTATCTAAACACAAAAACAAATACAGATTACTTAATAAAAATTCAGAAACATACAGTACATACCGGAACAGTAGCCATCATACCGGAGACTCTTTGTACAGACTGCAGACCCCTACCGCCCAAAAAAGGAACGTCCCCCCAGGCTCTGATACCAGAGAAAAACTACACACTACTACTACTATCACACAGAAGCCATTGAAGAATTTAGGGTGAGAGAGGATATAAAATATAACTCTCTCATATTTTATACCTTTCTCCGATACAAGCCAAAATAAATTTTCTTCTCTGATACAAGCCGTACTTTATAGGTATTTCCCTTTGTATCTGCAGTTGAATTTTAATTTTCTGTATTTCCCGCCCAAAAAAGGAACGTCCCCCCGGGCTCTGATCTCAAAACATACTTTGATATCAAAGCTATAGTGTCTATGCCTGTTGATGTCTTGTCTCTGTCAGGAATCCTGCAAAGGGCTTTCTCTTGATGAAAATTCTTGTTGGGGCCTGTGCATCTCTTGGATTATTAGGCTATCTTTGTCATTTTGTAGAGATATCTCTTTCATGTGAAGCTTTAGATCCGATGAGGGAGAGTCAGGAATCTTCTCTGTAGCCCTTTGGATTTTGTCTGTATCATCTTTATCAGGCTTCCTTTGTTGTTGTTGTAGAGATGAAATCAGAAAAGAAAATCTTCTCATGAAGCATGCCTCCTTCTTTTGGATTTCTTTTGTATCAGGCATTCTTCTGTCTCTGTCAGGAGTTATTGGGATTTTTAGCAAACCCCCAGCTATCAACGGATTTGACTTGCCTTTACCAACTACCGTTTGAGTTGGGCTAGCCATGCCATTCCCCTCGGCATGATGAGTTGTCAAGAATTTCATTTGGACTTATATGCCAAACTGATTCTTATTATTATTATTATATATATATATATATACTTTTTTTTTATCTGACTAGTTACTCAGGTTGTCAGGATTTTGTATGCCTTCATCTCCCATGTTTCTTAGTAGATCTGATGGTGTATATTCTTCTGTCCATTCTGCCATGTCTTGCTGAAGTAATCTGTCTTCTCCCCTTTTCTTTTGTCTATAGTACTGAATTAATTCCTCATGGGCTAACCTGATAAACTTTTGAACCTTACAAATAATTTCTTTGCCTACATAGACTCTGTAAATTTCAGTTCCTGTGGCTAGTCTGAACTATTTCCACTGTACTTTTGCCAGTTGAATTCATATACTATGGTTTTTACTCTCCAGTACCTGATTTGTCTTGGGATCTCTCTGTCACAAACTACCTCTCTTTCCTCTCTATCTGGATGTAGGGGATGGGCTAATCTGTGTGTAATCCATGCACTGTGCTTTATGGGATACCATACTCCTTTTATGTATTCTGCTATTATGGAGTTGAATTCTATCTTGAGCTGTGGTTCTGTTCCTATAAAAGCTTCTGAAACTGGAAATGCTAATGAATCAGAGAGTAATTCTACATGATTTGGATGACTAACGATTATTTGTGAAACAAATCCCATATCTAAGAAGTCTTTCCAACTATAATGGGTTCCATGGAGTTTTTCTGTCTTTACTTGGCCTAATTGAATATTTAGTCTGTAGATGCCATAAGCTAACTCACATTGGTATTTTGGTTGTGAGGAGTCCATGATGCTGCAGTTTGTATTGTTGTTGACGCACCTATCAGTGTTGGCATAATGTAACACTTGCTCTACGGTTACCCCTCTGTATCTTCTTTCTCCTTTATGGATTTCTTTGAGTATCTATTGCATGTCTTCGGCTTTCTTATAGAAATTGTCTTGAACTTTCTGGTGAATGTTTTACCTGATATCTTCTGGAAGAAAAGATAATTCATTATTTGTTTTAAAGAAAAGTCTGGCTTGCATGGGTTCCGTATCTCTCGTATTTTGGGAGCTCTCCTTTATTTCTTTTTCTCTCATATTTTTGAGACCCTCATTTTCTTTCTGCAAGCTCACTGTTAACTGTGTTTGTTCACAGAGTTCTTCAACTAATCTTTCCTTCTGTATTTTTAGATTTTTAAAGTGCTTCATAATAACTTGACAATCTCTACACTCTGTTGATAATTCTATATTACTTATACTCTGTTAACTCTCTTGTGGCATAAATTCTTTAAGGCTTTCGTCGAAATGCCTGGGGGTTGGAATATTATTTCTTGCACATTCTATGGCTTCCTTAACATTATAAAAACCTCTAAACACTGGGTTATTAAAATTTGAAACTAGTCTCCTAACTGTATTCCAATTTTTGTAAATTTCTACTTGACCTCTAAGTATAACGTAGCATTTAAAATTTTGTGACAGAGGTGTCTGGATAATTCCTTTGAAATAATAAGCTAATGCTTTTATTACTTTAACCTTCTCTTTTGGCTGATCTAGTCTTCGATTCTATAAATTATCTAATAGACATTGTTGTACTAAATCTAGTTGAAATTCAGTGATTCTGAATGACTCTTTACTCTGAGTGGCATACTGCTTGAGATATATATCTCCAAATCTCATGAACTCTCTTGAAATCATCTGCAAATTTAAACAACAAAGATTTAGTCTAGATAATTTCTTTGTAATTTTATGCTCAAACTTTGATCTGTATTTATGTCCTATAAATTTTGTCTGTCTACATAATTTCCTTCTTTCTAGCTTGAATATTAAAATAATTGCTATACAGCATAGTCGATATGCATAGGTTATTTCTGGAATTTTACGATCGAATCTTTCGCTTGCGCATCTATTTATTCTTTTTATTCTTCCTTTGTTGGATGGCTCTATTCTATGACCTAAGGATACCGTTCCGTTTCTGTTTGATATTATTATTCATTCATCTATTAATCTCCTTAGCTTTTGATGGAAAAAATGTTCATTATCTGTCTTTGTGTATAAATTTCCTTTTACGATTCTTCTAAGGTAAAAAAATATCTTTTGTCCTTTGTAGTATATTTTCTTGAAGAATTCCTCTCATTAGATTTACAAATCTTTTTTCATCCTGTGTCTTTTTGTGTTTTATGAGTACTACGATCTTTTGCCCTATCTTAAAGTATTTATTAAATAGTTTTAGATAAACTTTATTTTGTGGTATGCATTTTGAAGCATTATTCCACGTATTTCTCTTTATTCTTAAACTATTTGAATTGCTTAATGTTTTAAATATTTTCAACTTTTTATTAGATCTGGTATTCTCTTTAGATTATGTTTTGTACTCATTACCTGTAGTCATTTTATAATTTTTGACGGATGAATTTGTGATTCTTATTTTATTTTGATTTTCATCTAAGTTGTTTATTCCAGGATCAAAATTAAAATACCATAACAAATCTTTATATTGGAGGTATGTCTCATGTATCCTATTCACCAAATAGTTTTTCTCTTGAGTGGTGCTATTTTGATCTTTATACAACTCTTTCCAGCAATTAATTATCTCAAGTATCAAGTTGTATTCTTGCCTGGAGTATATTTTCTCTGCTTTCATTGTGTCAGTTAGTTGTCTTGGGCTTTTTTGTATTGAACTAGTTCCTAGTATGTCAATATGATCTATTTTTCCTAATGTTTCTTCGTATCCTATTGTACACTCTTCTTCATAATCTAGGATGAATTCTTCATTTGGTCTTTCTACCTTACATCTACTTACTAAGTAACTATTCTTCGTTAGAGGTTTAGTTTGTGAGGGACTATTTAGATTATTATCCTTTTCTCTGTTAAGGGGTTCTTCGGATTTTAAGATGACTTCTTCAACTTTTCTTTCTACATCATATCTTTGGTAACTATTCTCTATTGGCTTAATTTGCAAGAGATCTTTCTTTACTCTTTCTTTATTCTTAGTTGTACTTTTTTCTACCTTTGTTATTTCTTCTTCACTACCTTCTTTCTTTCTTACCGAGATATCTTCACGATTTTCTTTTTTCGTCCTCTTTAGTGTTATTTATGATATTGGGTTCAACCTTTTCTTGATTAGGCTCATATCCAAAATGACTTAATAGACCCTTAAATTTTTTATAAATTTCTTTGAGTTGTTGGGTCAGATCTTCTTTGCCTTCTGGGGTTAAGTTGGGATTTTTATCCTGTTCTTTTAATCTTTCGATTCGGAGAACTACCTCATCAAATTTTTTTTTGGAATATTTTGGGGTGTTCATCATATCATATATATCACTACACATGATGTCGTATTTACTACACTTTGCTCTACATATCTCGCAATTGCACAACATGCAGGTAGCCATCTAAGATGTCAGTGAATAACTAGCCCTGAGTAACCTATGGTGCCTAAAACCGTCTCCTAATGTTCGCCCTACAAACACCTAACAATGGCAACAAAGGGATTACTTTAGCAATCTGGGTTTTAAGGATACTCAATTCTAGTAAGGGACACTTAGAGTGTAACTAGGACAGTATTGATACAGGTTGTGAGAGAATATAGGTCAGAGTTATAGTCAATTTTGATACCATGTAAGTGCAATAGATGCTATAAATCCTTCCCTAAATTTTTCCTAATTTTTCTGATTTTTCGGATTTTGCTACAGTAACTTTGCTAATTTTCGGATAATTTTTACTACAGTAAATTTGCTACAGTACTTTTTTGCTTTTTTCAGAATTTTTTATGATTTTTTCTACGAATTTTCTACAATATAAAACAAATATAGAGACTTATCTAAACACAAAAACAAATTCAGATTACTTAATAAAAATTCAGAAACATACAGTACATACCGGAACAGTAGCCATCACACCGGAGACTCTTTGTATAGACTTCAGACCCCTACCACCCAAAAAAGGAATGTCCCCCTGGGCTTTGATACCAGGGTAAAAAATCTACAGGCTACTACTACTGTGTAGTAGTCACTACTACTGCGACACAGCTGAAGCTTCTGAAACTGGAAATGCTAATGATGATCACTTTGTATACAAAGGGAAATACACTCAGGCACACTTAATTATACATATAGGTGGTGGAGAACTACAAGTGGTTGGTGGGTTGATCGGAAGGCATAAAGCAGGCAAGACAGGTGGGAGAGGATGAGAGGGTGAGAGAGGATGGTGATGAGGAGAAGAAGGTGTAGAGGAGTTTAGGGTGTTGGAGAGGCTTGCTGATATTTTTGTTGGATTGCTAATTTTCTCCCTTTTTTCTCCTCTCTCGGAGGCTCCATTTATAGATGACACCCTTGCACGAGAAGTCATTGAAGAATCTTGTTGTGGAAGCTTTGTCACGGGCCTTTACTGTTGACGTCTTGTCTCTGTCAGGAATCTTCACTGTTAACGTCTTATCTCTGTCAGAAATCTTTACTGTTGACGTCTTATCTCTGTCAGGAATCTTTACTGTTGATGTCTTGTATCTGTCAGGATTACTGTTGATGTCTAGTCGTCTTGTCTTTGTCAGGAGTTATTGGGATTTTTAGCAAACCCCCAGCTATCAACGGATTTGACTTGCCTTTACCAACTACTGTTTGAGTTGGTCTAGCCATGCCATTCCCCTCGGCATGATGAGTTGTCAAGAATTTCATTTGGACTTATATGCCAAACTAATTCTTTTAGTATACATACATACATATATATATATATATATATATATATATATATATATATATATATATATATATATATATATATATATATTTTATATACTATTTTTACATATCCATTTGAACTCTGTTGGGATGTCTAAATTCTTCTGGTTGAAAGCTATGTCTTGTAACAGCTTCATTGCTCTGTGATTCTGCCCTTTCGGAATGCTAAATTTTGCATGGTAGTCTTTCGTGGCGACTATTCTTCTTCCATCTGTCATAATTGAGTAGCTGCTAATATTTTTTATAAGCTTTCTTGCTTTGTCGACTAACTCGATAAAACTGCTGTACCAGAAATAATTATAATTGATTCCTTCGATGTTGTGTTCGGGGTCGAATTTCTGCCATTGCTAAGGGTAGCCGAATATCCATATCTGATATGGCTGGAAAAATTTTGTCTCTTCCCTCCATCCAAGCATGCTGAATATTTGGAAGGTGAACAAATGATTATAATTAATGCTTGTGGCTAGCTTGCGGCTAAAAAATCTTAACATCGCTGGTAGTTTGCGCCATTTATGTCCCCCCCGTAGTCTAAAGCACAATTGTCTTACAAGCCCCACTCTACTCCTTGGATATCCCACATTTCCTCTTTCATGAATTTAAATAGCTTTGGGCAATTGTTTCTGGCTAGGATAATATCTGTTCTATTTTTTGACAAAATTCTTCTTATATTTTCTCTGTGATCTAGCGTCATTGTTTTGATACTCGAAAAAATTTCTTGGGTAAATGCCTGTCTAGCTTCCTCCAGAATTTGTATTCTTTTTGTCTTTTCTGACACGATCACTTCTTTTCCTTTCTTCGATTTTTCCTGTAAGATGGTTAGTACATGATTATTTACTTATATAAAAATTAATATCTGAACTTAAAAGCTCCTTCGATGGCCTCTTGCCGAGACGTTGACCCTGGCATGAGTGGTATACTGAGCTTTTGGCTTATTTCTTTATTATTTTGGCTTAATTTTTTATCTTCTCCTAGTAATCGTGTCAACACTGGCTCTCTTATTTCTTCCCTAGTAATAGATCTCCTAGCCACTTCTCTAGTCTTTCTTTCACTATTACTTTTTGTTAGTAAAGGTTGTTTTGAATCATTTTTAATATATAGGCTGTTCCCAGAACTTTGTATTTCTACCCCTCCAAAGTGTTTTGGTTCTTCGGTTTGAATTAAATCTTCAATGAGCCATTGTCTAGGTACCGTGAGATCCTTTATATTCATTAGTCGAGGTTTGATTTCTTCCTTAAAAGGTTTTGGTTCAAATATTTCGATTATTTCCTATTGATTTGAGACTGTTCTTACTTCTGTGGTCTGAGTCAATTCATGAATCATCGTATATTCTATTGCTAGATCGTGTGAGTTGGTTTTCATGTTCAATTCTTGGGTCTTAATTTTTAGGCGTACAGTATCTATTATATTTGGGTCAGATATAGAGATAAAATAGTTGGGTCGGATGTTGAACCATATGGTTTGATTTACTAAATTGGATTGGAAGCCTCCTATTAGAGCCTGGTGGCAATTGGTGAATCGATTGTCCATTACTAGTGTTATTATAGGGATATCTATGCCAGCTCTGAATAGCGCGTTAATTTTAATTTGAATTAGGCCAACGTGGATATAGAGAATTTCTGGGTATTTCTTTTTCCATCTTCGTACTTTTTCACGATTAAAGATGGGAATGTCTACTCTTCCTCCAGCTGATAGATTTGCTAATGTGTTTCCATTAAAATTTTTGATTATTCTTCGGGAAAAGAAATTGAACCGTGAAATTTTGTAAATTTCTGTTTTCTTTATCAGTTGATATTTTTTCATTCTATCGATGTCCTCTGGACTAAAAATTGTTTCTCTTCCGACTACGTCTCCGAATATTATACTGTATAGTTCTGATACCAGGGGTGTAATTGGATCTAATTCTTCGTTCATCATGAAAACTAATTCGGCGTCTGGATCATCCTCAACCTCAAGCTCATAAAGTATTATATCTATTGGCGAGATTTCTTCACCCAAACATACTTCAAGTTCTTATTCTTCCATATATTTTATCATTTTTTGAGCACTTTTTCCTCTCTTAGGACAGTCTCTAGCAAAATGTCCCTCTTCATCGCATACAAAGCATCTGCAACTTTTTTTGTCCTTTTGTGCATGGGATTCTCTTTGTGTAGATGACTCGTCTTTTTTTCTAACATATTTATTGTTTCTGACAAATCCTCTACTCCTTGTCCACGGTTTCCATCGAAATCTTTTTCTAAATGTTGGTTTTGATTTTTTCTCACTTCCTATTTTCTATTTTTCGCCAATTATTTATTCGTAGCACCTTCTTCCTTTAGGAGAGTTGTTTATTGTATTCTTCATTTTTTTGTAAGATTTTATATTGAGACAGTCGTCCTGTATAATTTTAAGTGCATAGTGTATACGGTGCCCCAAATTATCCTTCTTTTCAATTCACTTTAAGTAGTCTGGGTATCCATTTCTTGTTTTGGTATCTCCTGGACTAGGAAGTTTGTGGAAGAAAGGATCAAGCCAATTCTGTGCCTTATCGTATTCTAATTTGTAAAAGTATTTTGTGAATGTTTTGCAGTATTCTTCGAATTCACATATCTCGCATAATTCAATTTTGGACAGCTCATACAAAACTTCTTCTTCTTGAGATTTCTCATCTATATACCCACATAAATTTTCTTTGATGATCTTTATGAAATCATTGAGGATTTTTTCAAAACTTGTGAACCTATTGCTTTCTCCCCACTCCTTCCGTTTATTTTTTCCTTCTTCTGAGTTTATCCATTGTTTCATCCATTGTAAAACATCTCCTTGTAAAGTTCCCATAATGTAATCGACAAATTTTTCATTGTCCCATGATCCTTCGTGATTTGTGATTACGACGGCTAGATATTGCGCCCAGTCATCTATAACTTTTTGTTTATCCTTGAAATGTACGTTGGATAGATATAAATAGGTTCCTCCTTGGGATACACTTCTTTTTATTAAATCGTCGATCCTCATACTCCCTCCAATCTGTGGGTTGTTTAAATCTATTGCAGTTTTGCTATCTTCTCCAACATGTATCACCTCACTGTCAGATTCAGTTCCTTTCTCATATTGAGACTCGTATTAATCGTGTATAGTCATCCCGTAGTCTTCGTTATCAGAATCTATGATGCTTTCTGATTCTTCTTCATTTTTCAGGTTATATATTTCAGAATCAAAATTAAAATGATGTAGCAACTCTTTATTTTGTAGGTAGGTCTCTTGCATTCTACTAACTAGATAGTCTCTTTCCTGAACAGTATTGCATGGGTCTTTATATAGCTCTTTCCAACAATTAATTAGCTCCACAATCGAGCCATACTCTTTTCTGGAGTATTTTCTATCTACTTGCATCTCTTTATCTGTTCACTTGGTTTCTTTTGTCTTAAACGTGTTCCTAAACCGTCAATTCTATCTAATCTTCCTAATATTTCTCTTACTTCCTTGTCGAATTTTGTTATTTCTTTGTCGAATTGTTCTGCGGGATTGTCTCGAACGATTTTACAAAGCTTAGTAATATATATTTCATTTTGTTCTATTACCTTATCTAATCGTTTTTCCACCCTACTAAACCTACAAACTACATAATCGAGAAGGGTGTTGAGAAAACTTGCAATATTTGTTAGGTTTTTATCTGTCGCTATTGAAAAATGTTCCAAGTGACTATAATCTCTTCTACAGCTCTCAAATATGCGTGTATATCACTAGCCATCTAGGATATCGTTTGGTAGCTAACTCTGAGTAGCCTATGGCGCCTAAAACCGTCTCCTGAGGGTCACCCTACAAACGCCTATCCGTGGCAACAAAGGGATCACTTTAGGAATATGGGTTTTAAGGTTACTCAAATCTAGCAGGGGATACTTAGAATGAAACTAGGACAGTAATCACGCAAGTTGTGAGGTAATATAGATCGGTATTATAGTCAATCTTTATGCTAAAAATTCCTTCAAATTTTTATGATTTTTACTTTTTATTCAATTTTGCTATAGTGACATTTTCTAATTTTTGAGGTTTTTTTTGCTACAGTAACTTTGCTACAGTAATTTTTTTTTGATTTTTTCTGAATTTTTTGGAATTTTTTTTTTTACTAATTTTCTACAAACATACAGACTTATCTAAACACAAAAACAAATACAGATCACTTAATAAAAATTCAGAAATATACAGTACATACCGGAACAGTAGCCATCACACCGGAGACTCTTTGTACAAACTGCAGACCCCTACCACCCAAAAAAGGAACGTCCCCCTCGGGCTCTGATACCAGGGTAATATATACCATTATATATTTTGTTCTACTGTAATAATCTTTCACCTTTGTTCTCCGAATACAAAGGTGAAAGATATGTATTTTTACATATCTGATACCCTGGTATCAGAGCTAGGGCAGGACGTCCCTTTTTTGGGCGGTAGGGGTCTGCAGTCTGTACAAAGAGTCTCCGGTATGATGGCTACTGTTCCGGTATGTACTGTATATTTCTGAATTTTTATTAGTAATCTGTATTTATTTTTGTGTTTAGATAGTTTGTTTTATATTGTAGAAAATTCGTAGAAAAAAAACATAAAAAATTCCGAAAAAATCAAAAAAGTTACTGTAGCAAAATTAGTGTATCAAAAAATCTCCGAAAATTAGAAAAAGTTACTGTAGCATAATAAAAAATTAGCTTGTATTATTCTGGTATGTTAGACCCCTACCGCCCAAAAAAGGAACGTCCCCCTATAGTTGTCGTAGTCTCCATTTGTAAAAAGATGTACTACTACTACTACTCTGTGTGACAGTCTGTACAAAGAGTCTCCGTTAGTAGTGTGTAGTTTTTCACACAGGAGAACTACAAGTGGTTGGTGAGTTGTCAGATTATGCCGAAAAAAGGTACTTAATTATACATTCCTTTTCCCTGGTATTAAAGCCCGGGGGGACGTTCCTTTTTCCCTGGTATTAGAACCCGGGGGGACGTTCCTTTTTTGGGAAGTAGGGGTCTGCAGTCTGTACAAAGAGTTTCCGGTGTGATAGCTACTGTTCCGGTATGTACTGTATGTTTCTGAATTTTTATTAAGTAATCTGTATTTGTTTTTGTGTTTAGATAAGTCTCTATGTTTGTAGAAAATTCACAGAAAAAATTCCAAAAAAAATTTAAAAAGTTACTGTAGCAAAGTTAACAAAGTTACTGTAGCAAAATCCATCGAAAATTAGAAAATGTCACTGTAGCAAATCCGAAAAAATCAAGTAAAAAATCATAAAAATTAGGAGAAATTTGGGAAAGGATTTATAGCATATATAGCATTTACATGGAATCAAATAGACTATAATTCTGACCTATATCTTCTCACAATCTGTATAATTACTGTCCTAATTACACTCTAAGTGTCCCTTACTAGAATTGAGTATTCTAAAAGCCCAGATTTCTAAAGTAATCCCTTTGTTGTCGCGGTTAGGCATTTGTAGGGTAAACGTTAGCAGACGGTTTTAGGCATCATAGGCTACTCAGAGCTAGTTATCCATTGACATCTTAGATGGCTACCGGCATATTATGCAATTGCGAGATATGTAGGGCAAATTGTAGTAAATATGAGGCCATGTATAATGATATATATGATATGATGAACTCTCCAAGATATTCCAAAAAATAATTTGATGAGGTAGTTCTCCGAATAGAAAGATTAAAAGAACAGGATAAAAGTCCCAACCGAACTCTAGAAGTCAAAGAAGATCTGATCCAACAACTCAAAGAAATCTATAAAAAATTTAAGAGATGACTAAGTCATTTTGGATATAAGCTTAATCAAGGAAAGGTTGAATCCAAGATCATAAACAAAACTAAAGAGGACAAAAAAGAAAATAATAGTAATATTCCAGTAAGAAAGGGAGAAGGTAGTGAAAAAGAAATAACAAAAGCAGTAAACAGTATAACTAAGGATAAAGAAATAGTGAAGGAAGACAACATCAAAAATCTTTTGCAAACTAAGCCAATAGAGAATAGTTACCAAAGTGATATTGATGATGTTGAAAGAACAGTTGAAGAGATTATCTTAAATGACGAAGAACCCCCTAGCAAAGATGAGGAAAATTAATGTAATAACCTATCACAAAGTCAAATAGAAAATAGTTACCAAGAAAGTAGATATAAGGTAGAGAGAACAAATGAAGAATTCATCTTGAGTTCTGATAGAGTAGAAGAGTGTATGATAGGATACGATGAAGTACTTTATGTAGGAAAATTAGGTCACATTGACAGATTAGAAGCTAGTTCAAAACAAAATAGTCCAAGTCAACAAGTTAATATGACATACTCCAGACAGGAATACGACTCAATATTTGAGATAATTAATTGCTGGAAAGAGTTGTATAGAGATCAGATTAACACTATTTAAGAGAAAGAGTATCTAGGGAATAAGATTCAAGAAACATACCTCCAATATAAAGATTTGTTGCACCATTTCGAGTTTGACCCTGGGATATACAACTTAAATGAAGACGTAGAAAATGAGAGCATCACGAATCTAGAGAATGAAGACTGTGGAATGATTACAGATGATAAGTACAGGACAGAATCTAAAGAAAATATCGAATCTAACAATAAGCTGATTAATTTAATGGAAAGTGACCAAAGGATTAGTGATCTAGATTTGCCCAAAGTACATTTCAAGGATATAAATGACTAGGCACAATCCCTAACCATCGTAATCACAAATTATAAAGAATCATAGGACATTACGAGAATATTACAAGGAGATGTTTCGCTAAGAATGAAACAATGGATAAATTCGCAGAAGGAGTGGGATGAAAACAATAAACCAATTGGATCTAAGGATATCTCCATTGACCTTATAAAAGAAAATTTATGTAGGTTAATAGATGACAAGGCTTATGACAAAATAATCCTTTATGCAATATCTAAAATTGAACTATGTGATATATGCTAATTCAAAAAATACTGCAAAACGTTCTCAAAATACCTAAAATACAATAAGTCACAAAATTGGATTGATCTGTTCCTTCACACATTTCCAAGTCTATGGGATACAAAAACACAAAACTGATATCTAGAATATCTAAAACAAATAAAGAAAGAGAACAATCTAAGATACTATATTCAAAATATAGAATCTTATAAGGAAGTAAAAAAAGCAACAAGTAACTCTCATAAAAAGAGGAAATACTGTAATAACGAGAAATGGAAAAAAGGAAGAAAGAAAAGACCAAAAAAGGAAAATGATAAAAAGCAACAACAGAGCCTACTAGAACTGCTGATTTGTGGGGAAAATTTTTAAAAGAAACTGTCCAAACAAGAAAAGACACTATTAAAAAAGATAAATAAAAATCGAGGTTATATCTGGACGGATGAAGATAAAAGAATTTTAAAGCAGCAAGCTGAAAATACCCAAAAGGTTTACCCACCTAGACCAGTATCTAGAAAATCATGGAGAGACAAAAAGGGATTTATCAAGAGTAACAAATATATCAAGAAGTATGATGAATCCTCTACACAAATGGTTAAGAAAGAATACAAGTATTTTAAATATAACGAAAAGGGACACTATCCTAAAATAGGAGAAGATGCTCAAAAGATAATAAAGCATAATTTAGAAGTCTACATTGGAAAAAAAATCATCCTTTCTGATATAGTGTTTTGCAGACATAAAAACAATTCAGAATTTGAGATAATCCCTATAATAAATAACGAGTCAGATATAATTACACTCCTAATGTCAAGATTAAGTAACTTAACGTTGAGAGATATAGACGGAAGAAAAACAGCCTCTAGTCCAGGATACATCAAAAAACAAGTAATAAATAATAATATATTCTTAATAACGGAAACAATAATGATATATCAATCAAGATTTGGAAGACGAGAAACATGGTGAGAACTATAACAAATAGTATTTCAGCAGCATTTATTGTATACGTGGAATACCAGCCAGGTATATACACAATACGGAATAAATATTATAAACGGGTAATCAACTGACATCATTACTCCTGTAAGAATGTTGTATCAGTTCAGACAAAAGTGATAAGACAAAAATTCTTAGAGTTAAAAGAAGCCTGGAAATTACACCAAAGAATAAATCATACGGCTAAAAATCATCAAGCAGTATATAAGGCAAGGATCACAGGGAAGTTACTTATCCTCACTAAATCAAGTTCGCAGTTCAAGATCTTCGCAAAAGAATATTTGCAGGTGCGCAACACTCCCAGGGATAGGATGGTCAAAGAAGTAGAAGTCGATAGAAGTATCGGCCGCCATAACGGTAAGAACGCTATCCAACAACAATATAAAAAAGTATTCAAATATAAAACATGCAGCAAACAGTTTACTTCGTTCCAAGCACTCGGAGGCCACCGGGCAAGCCACATAAGGTCGAGGTCAGAAAAGCTACATGAAAAAGAAAGGAAACCTAAAATGCACAAGTGTTTCATATGTGGAATCGAGTTTATGAACGGGAATGCACTTGGAGGGCACATGAGGACATATAGAGCTAGAGAAAATCAAGAAGATCCTAGCGCCAAGAATGGCTTGTATCTAGATCTGAGCTTGGGATCTTCGAACAGGGTAAGACGACCTTGCATATTCAGGTATGGCAAAAAACTCAGCCTTTGGTAATTTATATAATTATCTGTAAGTATACTCATATTATATAGATATTATCTATTAAAAAAAAAAAGGGGATTCTGTAAAAACCAAAAGACTGCTGAAAGGATTAGTTTCGCATATAAGTTCAAATGAAGTTCTTAACAACTCATCATACTGAGGAGAATAGTATGGCTAGCCCAACTCAAACGGTAATTGGTAAAGGAAAATCAAATCCATTGATAGCTGGGAATTTTATAAAAATCCCTTATCATTTGACAATTCCTGGTGAAGTCTCTAGTTTCGATTTTGCTACAGTGACATTTTCTAATTTTCGAGGGATTTTTGCTACAGTAACTTTGCTGCAGTAATTTTTTTTATTTTTTCTAAATTTTTTGGAATTTTTTTTTTACGAATTTTCTACAAGCATAGAGACTTATCTAAACACAAAAACAAATACAGATTACTTAATAAAAATTCAGAAACGTACAGTACATACCGAAACAGTAGCCATCACACCGGAGACTCTTTGTACAGACTGCAGACCCCTACCGCCCAAAAAAGGAACGTCCCCCCCAGGCTCTGATACCAAGGTAAACATAGAGACATTTGTAAAAGAGGTACTTGAATCAGTTCTTCGTTGCCTTCTGGAGTTTTTCCCTGGTATCTGATACCATGGTATCAGAGCCCGGGGAACTTGTACAGATTGGGCTCTGATAGTAGTAGTCTGTAGTTTTTCCCTGGTATCTGATGCCATGGTATCAGAGCCCGGGGAACTTGTATCAGTTCCCCGGTATCATTACCCCCCGGGGGTACGTTCCTTTTTTGGGCGGTAGGGGTCTGGGGTCTGCAATCTGCACAAAAAGTCTCTGGTGTGATGGCGACTGTTCCGGTATGTACTGTATGTTTCTAATTTTTAATTAAGTAATCTGTATTTGTTTTTGTATTTAGATAAGTCTCTATGTTTGTAGAAAATTCGTAAAAAATTCCAAAAAAAATTCAGAAAAATTTAAAAAGTTACTGTAGCAAAAAATCACTTGAAAAATAGAAAATATCACTGTAGCAAATCCGAAAAAATCAAGTAAAAATCATAAAAATTAGGAAAAATTTGGGGAAGGATTTACAGCATCTATAGCACTTACATGGTATCAAATTGACTATAACTCGGGCCTATATTTTCTCACAACCTGTATCAATACTGTCCTAAGTGTCCCTCACTAGAATTGAGTATCCAAAAAGCCCAGATTCCTAAAACAATCCCTTTGTTGCCGCGGTTAGGCGTTTGTAGGGTGAACGTTATGAGACAGTTTTAGGCACCATAGGCTACTCAGGGCTAGTTATTCACCGACATCTTAGTTGGCTACCGGCATGTTGTGCAATTGCGAGAGATGTAGAGCAAAGTGTAGTAAATACGACATAATGTATAATGATATATATGATATGATGAACACCCCAAGATATTCCAAAAAAAAATTTAAGGAGGTAGTTCTCCGAATAGAAAGATTAAAAGAACAGGATGAAAGGCCCAACCTAACTCCATAGGGCAAAGAAGATCTGACCCAAAAACTCAAAGAAATTTATAAAAAATTTAAGGGTCTATTAAGCCATTTTGGATATAAGCCTAATCAAGAAAAGGTTGAACCCAATATCATAAATAACACTAAAGAGGATGAAAAAGAAAATAGTGAAGATATCCAGGTAAGAAAGGAAGAGGTAGTGAAGAAGAAACAACAGAAGTAGAAAAAAGTACAACTAAGAATAAAGAAAGAGTAAAGGAAGATCTCCAGGCAAGAATACAACTCGATACTTCAGATAATTAATTGCTGGAAAGAGTTGTGTAAGGATCAAAATAGCACTACTCAAGAGAAAAACTATCTGGTGAATAGGATACATGAGACATACCTCCAATATAAAGATTTGTTACGGTATTTTAATTTTGACCCTGGAATAAATTAGTTGAAGATCAAAATAAAATATGAATCACAAATATCATCCATCAAAAATTGTAGAATGACTACAGGTGATGAGTACAAAACAAAATCTAAAGAGAATACCAGATCTAATAAAAAGTTGATACATATTAGGAAAATATTTAAAACATTAAGTAATTCAAAAAGTTTACAAATAAAGTGAAATACGTGGAATAATGCTTCAAAATGCATACCGCAAAATAAAGTTTATCTAAAACTATCTAATAAATACTTTAAGATAGGGCAAAAGATCGTAGTACTCACATAACACAAAAAGACACAGGATGAAAAAAGATTTGTAAATCACATGAGAGGAATTCTTCAAGGAAATATACTACAAAAGACAAAAGATATTTTTTACCTTAGAAGAATCGTAAAAGGAAATTTATACACAAAGGCAGATAATGAACATTTTTTCCATCAAAAGCTAAGGAGATTAATAGATGAAAGAATAATAATATCAAACAAAAACGGTACGAAGTCCTTAGGTCATAGAATAGAGCCTTCCAACAAAGGAAGAATAAAAAGAATAAATAAATGTGCAAGCGAAAGATTCATTCCATAAATAACCTATGCATTTCGACTATACTGTATATCAATTATTAAATTAATATTCAAGTTAGAAAGAAGGAAATTATGTAGACAGACAAAATTTATAGGACATAAATACAGATCAAAGTTTAAGCATAAAATTACAAAGAAATTATCTAGACTAATTCTTTGGTGTTTAAACTTGCAGATGATTTCCAGAGAGTTCATGAGATTTGGAGATATATATCTCAAGCAGTATGCCACTCAGAGTAAAGAGTCATTCAGAATCACTGAATTTCAGGTAGATTTAGTACAACAATGTCTATTAGATAATTTATGGAATCTAAGACTAGATCGGCCAAAAGAGAAGGTTAAAGTAATAAAAGCATTAGCTTATTATTTCAAAGGAATTATCCAGACACCTCTGTCACGATGTTTTATATGCTACGTCATACTTAGAGGTCATCAAGTAGGAATTTACAAAAAATGGAATACAGTTAGGAGACTAGTTTCAAATTTTAATAACCCAGTGTTTAGAGGTTTTTATAATGTTAAAGAAGCCATAGAATGTGCAAGAAATAATATTCCAACCCCCTGGAATTTCGACGAAAGCCTTAAAGAATTTATGCCACAAGAGAGTCAACAGAGTATAAGTAATATAGAATTGTCAACAGAGTGTAGAGATTGTCAAGTTATTATGAAGTACTTTAAAAATTTAAAAATACAGAAGGAAAGATTAGTTGAAGAACTCTGCGAACAAACACAGTTAACAGTGAGCTTGCATAAAGAAAATGAGGGTCTCAAAAATACAAGAGAAAAAGAAAGAAAGGAGAGCTCCCAAAATACGAGAGATACGGAATCCATGCACGCCAGATTATTCTTTAAAACAAATGATGAATTATCTTTTCTTCCAGAAGATATCAGGCAAAACATTCACCAGAAAGTTCAAGACAATTTCTATAAGAAAGCCGAAGACATGCAATAGATACTCAAAGAGATCCAAAAAGGAGAAAGAAGATGCAGAGGAGTAACTGTAGAGCAAGTGATAAATTATGCCAATACCGATAGGTGCGTCAACAATAATACAAACTGCAGCATCATGGACCCCTCACAACCAAAATGCCAATGTGAGTTAGCTTATGGTATCTACAGACTAAATATTCAATTAGGCCAAGTAAAGACAGAAAAATTCCAAGGAACCAATTATAGTTGGAAAGACTTCTTAGATATGGGATTTGTTTCACAAATAATCATTAGTCATCCAAATCATATAGAATTACTCCCTGATTCATTAGCATTTCCAGTTTCAGAAGCTTTTATAGGAAAAGAAGCACAGCTCAAGATAAAATTTGACTCCATAATAGCAGAATCATAAAAGGAGTGTGGTATCTCACAAAGCACAGTGCATGGATTACGCACAATTAGCCCATCCCCTACATCCAGATAGAGAGGAAGGAGAGATAGTTTGTAACAGAGAGATTCCAAGGCAAATCAGGCACTGGAGAGCAAAAACCATAGCATATGAATTCAACTTGCAAAAATACAGTAGAAATAGATCAGACTAGCCACAGGAACTGAAATTTACAGAGTCTATGTAGATAAAGAAATTATTTGTATGGTCCCAAAGTTTATCAGCTCAGCCCATGAGGAATATTCAGTACTATAGACAAAAGAAAAAGGGAGAAGACAGATTACATCAGCAAGACATGGCAAAATGAGCAGAAGAATATACACCTTCAGATCTACTAAGAAACATGGAAGATGAAAGAATACAAAACCTTGGCAACATGAGTGACTAGTCAGATCAAAAAAAAATGTATATATATATATAATAATAATAAGAATTAGTTTGGCATATAAGTCCAAATGAAATTCTTGACAACTCATCATGCCAAGGGGAATGACATGGCTGGCCCAACTCAAACGGTAGTTGGTAAAGGCAAGTCAAATCCGTTGATAGCTGGAGGTTTGCTAAAATTTCCAATAACTCCTGACAGAGACGAAAGAATACCGGATACAAAAGAAATCCAAGAGAAAGGAGGCATGCTTCATTTTCTATAGAGAAAATTTTCTTTTATGATTTCATCTCTACAACAACAACAAAGGAAGCCTGATAAAGACAATACAGATAAAATCCAAAGTGCTACAGAGAAGATTCCTGACTCTCTCTCATCGGATCTTAAGCTTCACATGAAAGAGATATCTCTACAAAATGACAAAGAGAGCCTAATAATCCAAGAGATTAAATGTACAGGCCCCAACAAAATTTTTCATCAAGAGAAAGCCCTTTGCATCCGGCTCCAAGTGAGGATTTCTGACAGAGACAAGATATCAATAGTGAAGATTCCTAATAGAGACAAGGCGTCAACAGTGAAAGCTCGTGACGAGGCTTTCACAGAAAGATTCTTCAATGGCTTCTCGTGCATGGAAGTCATCTATAAATGGAGCATCCAAGGAATGAGAAAGACAGAGGAGAAAAAAGAGAGAAAATCAGCAATCCAACAAAAACATCAGCAAGCTTCTCCAACACCTTAAACTCCTCTACACCTCCTTCACCTCATCACCATCCTCTCTCACCCTCTCATCCTCCTCCACCCGTCTTGCCTGACTTATGCCTGCCGATCAACCCACCAAACCCTTGTAGTTCTTCACCACCTATATATATATACTTAAGTGTGCCTGAGTGTATTTCCCTTTGTATTTTTCTTTTTCTTCAGCTTCAGCTGTGTGACAGTAGCAGTAATGTGTAGTTTTTTATCCTGGTATCAGAGCATGCTTAGACAAGAGGGCTATAAACCGTCGGAAACATGATTCGGGGTTCTCACAGAGTGATCTGTGGAGAAGCTTTGGCTCTTACCTGAACACGTCTTTCCTGGCTAGCCACCGGAAAGGTTGGCACTGGTCGCGAGGGTCGTGCGTAAAAAATGCTTCTGAGGTTACCGTTATAGCCACCCTGGTGTATGGGCATTCGGAACGATATAACTGGTATCAGAGCTCTGTTAGGAATTATTATTAGGGCATACGTTCTACACACTACAAAACAATAAAGACACATTCCTTTTGTCAGAAACAATAAAGATATAACCCGGATAAAAACTCTGATACCAGGGAAGAACTACAGACTACTACTACTGTGACACAGCTGAAGCTGAAGAAGAAGAAAATACAAAGGGAAATATACTCAGGCACACTTAATTATACATATAGGTGGCAGAGAATTACAAGTGGTTGGTGGGTTGATCGACAGGCATAAAGCAGGCAAGACAGGCGGGAGAGGATGAGAGGGTGAGAGAGGATGCTGATGAGGAGAAGAAGGTGTAGAGGAGTTTAAGGTGTTGGAGAAGCTTGCTGATGTTTTTGTTGGATTGCTGATTTTGTCTCTTTTTCCACTCTGTCTTTCTCATTCCTCGGAGGCTCCATTTATAGATGACTCCCTTGCACGAGAAGCCATTGAAGAATCTTTCTTTGGAAGCCTCGTCACGAGCCTTCACTGTTAACGTCTTGTCTCTGTTAGGAATCTTCACTGCGACGTCTTGTCTCTGTCAAGAATCTTTACTGTTTATGTCTTGTCTCTGTCAGGAATCCTGCAAAGGGCTTTCTCTTGATGAAATTTTTCGTTGGGGCCTATGCATCTCTTGGATTATTAGGCTCTCTTTGTCATTTTGTAGAGATATCTCTTTCATGTGAAGCTTAAGATCCGATGAGGGAGAGTTAGGAATCTTCTCTGTAGCCCTTTGGATTTTGTCTGTATCGTCTTTATCAGACTTCTTTTGTTGTTGTTGTAGAGATGAAATCATAAAAGAAGATTTGACTTGCCTCCTTCTTTTGGATTTTTTTTGTATCAGGCATTCTTCTGTCTCTGTTAGGAGTTATTGGGATTTTTAGCAAACCCCCAGCTATCAACGAATTTGACTTGCCTTTACCAACTACCGTTTGAGTTGGGCTAGCCATGCCATTCTCCTCGGCATGATGAGTTGTCAAGAACTTCATTTGGACTTATATGCCAAACAAATTCTTATATATTATTATATATATATATATATTTTTGCAAGAATTACATTTACATGAAGTTGATAAAATTATCAGATTCTGAAGTTTCTGGAGATGCAAGATCCATCCATCCATTTGTGGATGGGTTAGGGTCGTCCCATTCTGTAGGCACGATTGTCGGCTCTGGTGTTACCTGTTGGTTCAGTTGTGATCTTGGGACTAATTTTTTCATTTTCGGTTTTCCATATAGAACATAGTACTCGAATTTTCCAGATTCTTCTCCAAGTAATCCAACCGCCGGGTTGCCTTCTTCATGCAGTTGTTTTAGCAGCCTCTGTACAGAGACGTCCTTGCTGAGTGCTTCTTCAGTTATGTCGATTTCCACCTCGGCCTCGACCTCTGTGTCCATACCTTCTTACTGTGTAGAGTTGTTATATGCTTGTGATCCTTCTGGTGTCATATTCTCGAACTGTGGTTCCTCCTCTGGTTTGTTTGATGTTGTGAGGCTGGGTAACTCTTTTTCTAAAAGTTTACCCATATTTTTTAAGAGATCAACTTGTTTAGGGGTTGTCCCCTAATAATTCCCTCACTGAGGGTTATTATATAATCTGAACTAACCTTTTTCAAGGCCTTTAATTCAGACTCTTGTTTCATTACAAGATTTCTAAATTTCCCATGTGCCTGCGGAAGGTGCGACGAGTTCCAATTCCCAGATTTGCCTTCTGGTGAGCTCGCCATGCTCCATTTATTTCGAAGTAAAATGAGGGTGGGATTTCCAACCTGGGAAAACTCACTATCTTTGGCTCGAGCATGTGATAGCCAAGATTACGAACCTCTTCTGCTAAATATGGGTTCTGCCGTGATATCTCCCAGGCTAGGATGGCATCCTCTTTCGAGTAGTAATGTCTGCAACAGGATCTGTTAAAATCGAATACCTGGTCATAGCATTTTTCCTAGTTTGTGTAGATGCCCGGCTGGTATCCCACGAATACGACAAACGCTGCTGGAGCAGGAACACTATTTGCTATAGCCTTCCCTTTATCGCTTTTCTGCAAAATAAATTAATAAGTTACTAATATACTACTTAGAAATTTCTTACTTGTTAGGTCGGCTTAGGTAATCTGCGATAAAATTATCTTTTCCTTTAACATGTTCAATCTTGAAGGATTATTGAGCTATCTCATTATACCACAACATGCATTTCCCTGAGGTTTTTCTTGTATTCACTAGGAAATCTCTGACGGCCTTGTTATCTGTTCTAATAATAAAATATTCGGGTGCAAGGAATATTTGAAATTTTTGCAGGACTAATTTTATAGTGTATATCTCCTTTTCAAATATTATCCATTTTAATTCGTTTGGTTTGAATTTCCAAGAGTTGCACCCACAAAGCCTCTCATACTTTAATATTTTCTGTGGTATGTTTTTTTTTCTTAGTCTGATTCCATTCTGAGATAGGGGTGGATCCACTTCGTCCCAGTTTTCTTTTGGGATTGCTTTTAATGCACATCCCCAGTGTTCATCTGACGCATCTGTGTCTAAAATCAGTTTATCTCTTATTTTTTGTAGGTAAACCTCTGGTGCCTTTTCAGCGAGCTGCTTAATTTGTTTTAGGATGCTTTTATCCTTTTCTGTCCAGGTAAAATCTTGGTTTTTATTTAGCTTCTTTAGTAGAGATATTTCTTCCTTTGTAAGTTCTCGTAAGAAATTTCTTCCATAATTCAATAGCCCTAGCAAACTTTGTAGTTGTCTTTTGTCTTTTATTTCTTCAGAAAATTCCTTGATTTTTGAAATGATATGTTTCTGTAGTTGAATACCATCTTTGTTTAGGATAATTCCAAAAAATTCTATTGACTTTTTTTCGACTTCAATCTTCTTTGGAGAGAGTATTATCCCGTGTCTTTTAAAAATGTCACTAATGATTCTTAGGTGTCTCTTGTGATCTTCTTTTATTTTTGAAAAAACCAAAATGTTATCAATATATACAACACAGAAATCTTTTAAATCATTAAAAATTGATTCCATCCATCTTTGAAATATCTGTGGTGCGGTGTTTAACCCAAATGGCATGACATTCCAGTGAAAGTGTCCTCTTGGCGTACTAAATGTTGTTAGTGGTTTCGATTCCTCTGTCATTTTTAATTGCCAGAAACCAGACTTACAGTCGAACTTACTAAATACTCTAGACCTTTTTGTTAAATTTATTAGGACTTCTTTTCTTAGGATGAAATAACCATCGAATTTTAGATTTTGGTTTAGTTTTTTGTAATTAATTACCATTCGTGGCTTTTTCCTTTTTATTTCATTGGGATTTCTGACCATGAATATTGGGCTAGAGTGAGGGCTAGTGGTTTTCTCTATTAGGCCTGAACTTAAAAGTTCATTTATCTGATTATTGAATTCGTCTATGTCTTACCTAGTATAGAGTATGGGTTTTACCCTAATGATTATGTTATCATCTCTCAACTGAATTTTACGAAATCTTGGGCTCCGATCCCATAATTTTAATGGATTTTCACTAAAATTTTCACTAAGTGTTTTATAAAGCCAATGGGTTTGATCAAGCTCGCAAATTGCCTCACATCCTTTTGATGAGTTTTCACTATCTGGTGTACTTTTTGGTGGGGAAAAATCTTCTGAACACTTATACCTAGGTCCTTCTAAGAGTGGCATGTCAATTCTTAGGGATTGGTTACCTTCTTTTTGATGTAAAGACACCATTTGTTTTTCTACAATCACAGGTAAATACTCTCCAATAAAATTATTTCCTAAAACCATGTCCCCATTCATATGTGGAAAGCATAAGAGTTTTGGTATAATGAATTTTTTCTCATTAAGCCAAATTTCCACGTTCTTGGGTTTTCTTTGGATAGTTGTTTTATGTGCACTGATTCCTGTTATTTTAATTGGATATTTTATTGGTTCCCATTTCTTTAGTGGTATGGCATTCTCTCGACAGGAAGAGACAGTAGCTCCTGTATCTAGTGGTGCATGTAACGAATACTGCTTGTAGCCCTTAAATCTGATGTTCTCTTAACATAATTAAACCTTCTTCCTTGGTTTGGAGCAAAGATTATCTCATCAAATCTTATCGTGTATTCCTCTTCTCTGTTAAGAGGTTCTTCGGAATTTAAGATGACTTCTTCATCTGTTCTTTCTACATCATCTCTTTGGTAACTATTCTCTTTTGGTTTAGTTTGCAAGAGATCTTCCTTCACTCTTTCTTTATCCTTAGTTGTACTGTTTACTGCCTCTGTTGTTTCTTCTTCACTACCTTCTTCCTTTCTTACCGGGATATCTTCACTATTTTCTTTTTCATCCTTTTTAGTGTTATTTATGATATTGGGTTCAACCTTTTCTTGATTAGGCTTATATCCAAAATGGCTTAATAGACCCTTAAATTTTTTATAAATTTCTTTGAGTTGTTGGGTTAGATCTTCTTTGCCTTCTGGGATTAAGTTGGGACTTTTATCCTGTTCTTTTAATCTTTCTATTGGGAGAACTACCTCATCAATTTTTTTTTGAATATTTTGGAGTGTTCATCATATCATATATATCATTATACATGATGTCGTATTTACTACACTTTGCTCTACATATCTCCCAATTGCACAACATGCCGGTAGCCATCTAAGATGTCAGTGAATAACTAGCCCTGAGTAACCTATGGTGCCTAAAATCGTCTCCTAACGTTCACCCTGCAAACGCCTAACCGCAGCAACAAAGGGATTATTTTAGGAATCTGGGCTTTTAGGATACTTAATTCCAGTAGGGGACACTTAGAGTGTAACTAGGACAGTATTGATACAGATTGTGAGAAAATATAGGTCAGAGTTATAGTCAATTTTGATATCATGTAAGTGTTATAGATGTTATAAATCCTTCCCCAAATTTTTCCTAATTATTCTGATTTTTCGGATTTTCTACAGTAACTTTTTTAATTTTCGGAGATTTTTTTGATACAGTAATTTTGATACAGTAACTTTTTTATTTTTTCGGAATTTTTTATGTTTTTTTTCTACGAATTTTATACAATATAAAACAAACATAGAGACTTATCTAAACACAAAAACAAATACATATTACTTAATAAAAATTCAGAAACATATAGTACATACCGAAACAGTAGCCATCACACCGTAGACTCTTTGTACAGACTGCAGACCCCTACCGCCCAAAAAAGGAACGTACCCCTGGGCTCTGATACCAGGGAAATCTCTATGTGACACCAGGGAAAAACTACAGACTACTACTACTTGTAGAGGAGTTCCTGACAAGACATTTAAGTTGTATATACCAAAAAAGGATTCTTGACAGAGACTACTACACCAGATAGTTGATTTCATCTCTACTGTGTTGATTTCATCTCTACAAGTAGCAGCCTCTCTGTGTTCCTGACAAGACATTTAAGTTGCCTTTCTTGGTCTGTACATAGAGTCTCCGGGTTACTCATCCTCTCTGTGTGTCCATCAACACACAGAGAGGCAGGGTTACGTTCCTTAAAATTAAGGTGTAGTTTTTTACTCTGATACCAGGGTAAAAAACTACACACTACTACTACTGTCACACAACTGAAGCTGAAGAAAAAGAAAATATGAAGGAAAATACACTCAGGGACACTTAATTATACATATAGGTGGTGGAGATCTACAAGTGATTGGTGGGTTGATCGATGGGCATAAAGCAGGCAAAACAGGTGGGAGAGGATGAGAGGGTGAGAGAGGATGCTGATGAGGAGAAGAAGGTGTAGAGGAGTTTAAGGTGTTGGAGAAGCTTGCTGATATTTTTGTTGGATTGTTGATTTTCTCTCTTTTTTCTCCTCTCTCGGAGGCTCCATTTATAGATGACTCCCTTGCACGAGAAGTCATTGAAGAATCTTGTTGTGGAAGCTTTGTCACGAGCCTTTACTGTTGACGTCTTGTCTCTGTCAGGAATCTTCACTGTTGACGTCTTGTCTCTGTCAGGAATCTTTACTATTGACGTCTTGTCTCTATTAGGAATCTTTACTGTTGATGTCTTGTTGTCTTGTCTCTGTCAGGAGTTATTGGGATTTTTACAGGCCCCCAGCTATCAACGATTTGACTTGCCTTTACATACTACCATTTGAGTCGGGCTGGCCATGTCATTCCCCTCGGCATGATGAGTTGTCAAGAATTTCATTTAGACTTATATGCCAAACTAATTCTTTTAGTATACATATATATATACATACATATATATATATATATATATATATATATATATATATATATATATATATATATATATATATATATATATATTTACATACTATTTTAACATATCCATTTGAACTCTGTTGGGATGTCTAAATTCTTCTGGTTGAAAGCTATGTCTTGTAACAGCTTCATTGCTCTGTGATTATGTCCTTTCGGAATGCTAAATTTTGCATGGTAGTCTTTCGTGGCGACTATTTTCTTCCATCTGTCATAATTGAGTAGCTGCTAATATTTTTTATATGCTTTCTTGCTTTGTCTACTAGCTCGATAAAACTGCTGTACCAGAAATAATTATAATTGATTCCTTGATGTTGTGTTCGGGGTCATATTTCTGCCATTGCTCAGGGTAGCCGAATATACATATCTGATATGGCTGGAAAAATTTTGTCTCTTCCCTCCATCCAAGCATGCTGAATATTTGGAAGGTGAACAAATGATTATAATTAATCCTTGTGGCTAGCTTGCGGCTAAAAATCTTAACATTGCGGGTAGTTTGTGCCATTCTTGTCCCCCCCGTAGTCTGAAGCATAGCTGTCTTACAAGCCCCTACTCTACTCCTTGGATATCCCACATTTCCTCTTTCATGAATTTAAATAGCTTTGGGCAGTTGTTTCTGGCTAGGATAATATCTGTTTTATTTTTTGACAAATTTCTTCTTATATTTTCTCAGTGATCGAGCGTCATTGTTTTGATACTCGAAAAGATTTATTCGGGAAATGCCTGTCTAGCTTCCTCCATAATTTGTATTCTTTTTGTCTTTTCTAACACGATCACTTCTTTTCCTTTCTTTGATTTTTCCTGTAAGATGGTTAGTACAAAAATTAATAACTGAACTCAACAGCTCCTTCGACGGCCTTTTGCCGAGACGTTGACCCTGCCATGAGTGGTATACTGAGCTTTTGGTTTATTTCTTTAATATTTGGGCTTAATTTTTTATCTTCTCCTAGTAATCGTGTCAGCACTGGCTCTCTTATTTCTTCCCTAGTAATAGATCTCCTAGCCACTTCTCTAGTCTTTATTTCACTATTACTTCTTATTAGTAAAGGTTGTTTTGAATTATTTTTAATATATAGGCTGTTCCCAGAACTTTGTATTTCTACCCCTCCAAAGTGTTTTGGTTCTTCGGTTTGAATTAAATCTTCAACGAATCATTGTCTAGGTACCGTGAGATCCTTTATATTCATTAGTCGAGGTTTGATTTCTTCCTCAAAAGGTTTTGGTTCAAATATTTTGATTATTTCCCGTTGATTTGAGACTGTTCTTACTTCTGTGGTCTGAGTCAATTCATGAATTGTCGTATATTCTATGGCTAGATCGTGTGAGTTGGTTTTCATGTTCATTCCTTGGGTCTTAATTTTTAGGCGTACAGTATCTATTATGTTTGGGTCAGATATACAGATAAAATAGTTGGGTCGGATGTTGAACCATACGGTTTGATTTACTAGATTGGATTGGAAGCCCCCTATTAGGGCCTGGTGGCAATTGGTGAATCGATTGTCCATTACGAGTGTTATTATAGGGATATCTATGCCAGCTCTGAATAGCAGGTTAATTTTAATTTGAATTAGGCCAACGTGGATATAGCGAATTTCTGGGTATTTCTTTTTCCATCTTCGTACTTTTTCACGATTAAAGATGGGAATGTCTACTCTTCCTCCGGCTGATAGATTTGTTGTTGTGTTTCAGTTAAAATTTTCGATTATTCTTCTGGAAAAGAAATTGGACCGTGAAATTTTGTAAATTTCTGTTTTCTTTATCAGTTGATGCTTTTCATTCTATCGATGTCCTCTGAACTAAAAATTGTTTCCCTTTCGACTACGTCTCCTAATGTTATACTGTCTAGTTCTGATACCGGGGGTGTAATTGGATCTAATTCTTCGTTCATCATGAAAACTAATTCGGCATCTGGATCATCCTTAACCTCAAGCTCATAAAGTATTATATCTGTTGGCGAGATTTCTTCACCCAAACATACTTCAAGTTCTTGTTCTTCCATATATTTTATCATTTTTTGAGCACTTTTTCCTCTCTTAGGACAGTCTCTAGCAAAATGTCCCTCTTCATCGCATACAAAATATCTGCAACTTTTTTTGTCCTTTTGTGCAGGGGATTCTCTTTGTGTAGATGACTCGTCTTTCTTTCTAACATATTTATTATTTCTGACAAATCCTCTACTCCTTATCCACAGTTTCCATCGAAATCTTTTTCTAAATGTTGGTTTTCGTTTTTTCTCACTTCCTATTTTCTATTTTTCGCCAATTATTTTTTCGCAGCACCTTCTTCCTTTAGGAGAGTTATTTATTGTGTTCTTCATTTTTTTGTAAGATTTTATATTGAGACAGTCGTCCTGTATAATTTTAAGTGCATAGTATATACGGTGCCCCAAATTATCTTTCTTTTCAATTCGCTTTAAGTAGTCTGGGTATCCGTTTCTTGTTTTGGTATCCCATGGACTAGGAAGTTTGTGGAAGAAAGGATCAAGCCAATTCTGTGCCTTATCGTATTCTAATTTGTAAAAGTATTTTGAGAATGTTTTACAGTATTCTTCGAATTCACATATCTCGCATAATTTAATTTTGGACAGCGCATACAAAACTTCTTCTTCTTGAGATTTCTCAACTATATATCCACATAAATTTTCTTTGATGATCTTTATGAAATCATTGAGGATTTTTTCAAAACTTGTGAACCTATTGTTTTCACCCCACTCCTTCCGTTTATTTTTTCCGTCTTCTAAGTTTATCCATTGTTTTATCCATTGTAAGACATCTCCTTGTAAAGTTCCTGTAATGTAATCGACAAATCTTTCATTATCCCATGATCCTTTGTGATTTGTGATTACGACGGCTAGAGATTGCTCCCAGTCATCTATAACTTTTTGTTTATCCTTGAAATGTACGTTGGATAGATCTAAATAGGTTCCTCCTTGGGAAATACTTCTTTTTATTAAATCGTCGATCCTCATACTCCCTCATATCTGTGGGTTATTTAAATCTATTGCAGTTTTGCTATCTTCTCCAACATGTATCACCTCACTGTCAGATTCAGTTCCTTTCTCATATTCAGACTCGTATTCATCGTGTATAGTCATCCCGTAGTCTTCGTTATCGAATCTATGATGCTTTCTGATTCTTCTTCACTTTCCAGGCTATATATTTCAGGATCAAAATTAAAATGATGTAGCAACTCTTTATTTTGTAGGTAGGTCTCTTGTATTCTACTTACTAGATAGTCTCTTTTCTGAACAGTATTGCATGGGTCTTTATATAGCTCTTTCCAATAATTAATTAGCTCCACAATCGAGTCATACTCTTTTCTGGAGTATTTTCTATCTACTTGCATCATGTTTATCTGTTCACTTGGTTTCTTTTGTCTTAAGCTTGTTCCTAAACCGTCAATTCTATCTAATCTTTCTAATATTTCTCTTACTTCCTTGTCGAATTTTGTTATTTTTTTATCGAATTGTTCTGTGGGATTGTCTCGAATGGTTTTGCAAAGCTTAGTAATATATATTTCATTTTGTTCCATTACCTTATCTACTCGTTTTTTCACCCTACTAAACCTGCAAACTACATAATCGAGAAGGGTGTTGAGAAAACTTGTAATATTTGTTAGGTTTTTATCTGTCGCTGTTGAAAAATGTTCTAAGTGACTATAATCTCTTCTACAGCTCTCAAATATGCATGGTATATCACTAGCCATCTAGGATATCGTTTGGTAGCTAACTCTGAGTAGCCTATGGCGCCTAAAACCGTCTCCTGAGGGTCACCCTACAAATGCCTATCCGTGGCAACAAAGGGATTATTTTAGCAATCTGAGTTTTAAGGTTACTCAAATCTAGCAGGGAATACTTAGAATGAAACTAGAACAGTAATCACGCAAGTTGTGAGATAATATAGATCAGTATTATAGTCAATCTTTATGCTAAAAATTCCTTCAAATTTTTATGATTTTTAATTTTTTTTTGATTTTGCTACAGGGACATTTTCTAATTTTCGAGGGTTTTTTGCTACAGTAACTTTGATAAAGTAATTTTTTTATTTTTTCTGAATTTTTTGGAATTTTTTTTTTTATGAATTTTCTACAAACATAAAGACTTATCGAAACACAAAAACAATTACAGATCACTTAATAAAAATTCAGAAATATACAGTACATACCGTAACAGTAGCCATCACACCGGAGACTCTTTGTACAGACTGTAGACCACTACCGCCCAAAAAAAGAACGTCCCCCCCGGGCTCGGATACCATGATAATATATACCATGATATATTTTGTTCTACTGTAATAATCTTTCACCTTTGTTCTCCGAATACAAAGGTGAAAGATATGTATTTTTACATATCTAATACCCTGGTATCAGAGCCCGGGCAGGACGTTCCTTTTTTGGGCGGTAGGTGTCTGTAGTCTGTACAAAGAGTCTCCGGTGTGATGGCTACTGTTCCGGTATGTACTGTATGTTTCTGAATTTTTATTAAGTAATCTGTATTTGTTTTTGTGTTTAGATAAGTGTCTATGTTTGTAGAAAATTCGTAAAAAATTCAAAAAAAAATTTTGAAAAAATTAAAAAAGTTACTGCAGCAAAAAAACAGTCGAAAAATAGAAAATATAACTGTAGCAAATTCAAAAAAAATCATGTAAAAATCATAAAAATTAGCAAAAATTTGGGGAAGGATTTATAGCATCTATAGCACTTACATGGTATCAAATTGACTATAACTCTGACATATATTTTCTCACAACCTGTCTCAATACTGTCCTAATTACATCCTAAGTGTCCCTTACTAGAATTGAGTATCCTAAAAGCCCAGATTTCTAAAGCAATCTCTTTGTTGCCACGGTTAGGCGTTTGTAGGGTGAACGTTAGGAGACGGTTTTAGGCACCAGAGGCTACTCAGGGCTAGTTATTCACTGACATCTTAGATGGCTACCGACATTTTGTGCAATTGCGAGATATGTAAAGCAAAGTGTAGTAAATATGATATCATGTATAATGATATATATGATATGATGAACACCACAAGATATTCCAAAAAAAATTGATGAGGTAGTTCTCCGAATAGAAAGAATAAAAGAACAGGATGAAAATCCCAACCTAACTCCAGAAGGCAAAGAAAATCTGACCCAACAACTCAAAGAAATTTATAAAACAATTAAGGGTCTATTAAGCCATTTTAGATATAAGCCTAATCAAGAAAAGGTTGAATCCAATATCATAAATAACACTAAAGAGGATGAAAAAGAAAATAGTGAAGATATCTAGGTAAGAAAGGAAGAAGGTAGTGAAGAAGAAACAACAGAAATAGAAAAAAGTACAACTAAGAAGAAAGAAAGAGTAAAGGAAGATCTCTTGCAAATTAAACCAATAGAGAATAGTTACCAAAGTGATGATGTAGAAAGAACAGTTGAAGAAGTCATCTTAAAATCCGAAGAACCCCTTAACAGAGAAAATGATTATAATCTAAATAGTCCCTCACAAACTAAACATCTAACGAAGAATAGTTACTTAGAAAGTAGATGTAAGGTAGAAAGACCAAATGAAGAATTCATCTTAGATTATGAAGAAGAGTGTATAATAGGATACGAAGAAATATTAGAAAAAACAGATCATATTGACATACTAGGAACTAGTTCAATACAAAAAAGCCCAAGACAACCAACTAACACAATAAAAGCCAAGAAAATATACTCCAGGCAATAATACAACTCGATACTTGAGATAATTAATTACTGGAAATAGTTGTATAAGGATCAAAATAGCACTACTCAAGAGAAAAACTATCTGGTGAATAGGATACATGAGACATACCTCCAATATAAAGATTTGTTACGGTATTTTAATTTTGACCCTGGAATAAACAACTTAGTTGAAGTTCAAAATAAAATAAGAATCACAAATTCATCCATCAAAAATTGTAGAATGACTACAGGTGTTGAGTACAAAACAAAATCTAAAGAGAATACCAGATCTAATAAAAAGTTGATACATATTAGGAAAATATTTAAAACATTAAGTAATTCAAAAAGTTTACAAATAAAGAGAAATACGTGGAATAATGCTTCAAAATGCATACCACAAAATAAATTTTATCTAAAACTATCTAATAAATACTTTAAGATAGGGCAAAAGATCGTAGTACTCACAAAACACAAAAAGACACAGGATGAAAAAAGATTTGTAAATCACATGAGAGGAATTTTTCAAGGAAATATACTACAAAGGACAAAAGATATTTTTTACCTTAGAAGAATCGTAAAAGGAAATTTATATACTAAGGCAGATAATGAACATTTTTTCCATCAAAAGCTAAGGAGATTAATAGATGAAAGAATAATAATATCAAACAAAAACGGTACGGAGTCCTTAGGTCATAGAATAGAGCCTGCCAACAAAGGAAGAATAAAAAGAATAAATAAATTTGCAAGCGAAAGATTCATTCCAGAAATAACCTATGCATATCGACTATACTGTATAGCAATTATTAAATTAATAATCAAGTTAGAAAGAAGGAAATTATGTAGACAGACAAAACTTATAGGACATAAATACAGATCAAAGTTTAAGCATCAAATTACAAAGAAATTATTTAGACTAATTCTTTGGTGTTTAAACTTGCAGATGATTTCCAGAGAGTTCATGAGATTTGGAGATATATATATATCTCAAGCAGTATGCCACTCAGAGCAAAGAATCATTCAGAATCACTGAATTTCAGGTAGATTTAGTACAACAATGTCTATTAGATAATTTATGAAATCTAAAACTAGATCAGCCAAAAGAGAAGGTTAAATTAATAAAAGCATTAGCTTATTATTTCAAAGGAATTATCCAGACACCTCTGTCACGAAGTTTTATATGCTATGTCATACTTAGAGGTCATCAAATAGGAATTTACAAAAATTGGAATACAGTTAGGAGACTAGTTTCAAATTTTAATAACCCAGTGTTTAGAGGTTTTTATAATGTTAAAGAAGCCATAGAATGTGCAAGAAATAATATTCCAACCCCCTGGCATTTCGACGAAAGCCTTAAAGAATTTGTGCCACAAGAGAGTCAACAAAGTATAAGTAATATAGAATTGTCAACAGAGTGTAGAGATTGTCAAGTTATTATGAAGCACTTTAAAAATCTAAAAATACAGAAGGAAAGATTAGTTGAAGAACTCTGCGAACAAACACAGTTAACAGTGAGCTTACAGAAAGAAAATGAGGTTCTCAAAAATACGAGAGAAAAAGAAAGAAAGGAGAGCTCCCAAAATACGAGAGATACGGAACCCATGCAAGCCAGATTATTCTTTAAAACAAATGATTAATTATCTTTTCTTTCAGAAGATATCAGGCAAAACATTCACCAGAAAGTTCAAGATAATTTCTATAAGAAAGCCGAAGACATGCAACAGATACTCAAAGAGATCCAAAAAGGAGAAAGAAGATGCAGAGGAGTAACTATAGAGCAAGTGATACATTATACCAATACCGATAGGTGCATCAACAACAATACAACCTGCAGCATCATAGACCCCTCACAACCAAAATGCCAATGTGAGTTAGCTTATGGCATCTACAGACTAAATATTCAATTAGGCCAAGTAAAGACAGAAAAACTCCATGGAACCAATTATATAGTTGGAAAGACTTCTTAGATATGGGATTTGTTTCACAAATAATCATTAGTCATCCAAATCATGTAGAATTACTCCCTGATTCATTAGCATTTCCAGTTTCAGAAGTTTTATAGGAAAAGAACCACAGCTCAAGATAGAATTCGACTCCATAATAGCAGAATACATAAAAGGAGTGTGGTATCCCACAAAGCACAGTGCATGGATTACGCACAGATTTGCCCATCCCCTACATCCAGATAGAGAGGAAGGAGAGGTAGTTTGTAACAGGGAGATTCCAAGACAAATCAGGCACTGGAGAGCAAAAACCATAGCATATGAATTCAACTGGCAAAAATACAGTGGAAATAGATTCAGACTAGCCACAGGAACTAAAATTTACAGAGTCTATGTAGACAAAGAAATTATTTGTAAGGTCCCAAAGTTTATCAGGTCAGCCCATGAGGAATTAATTCAGTATTATAGACAAAAGAAAAAGGGAGAAGACAGATTACTTCAGCAAGACATGGCAGAATGGGCAGAAGAATATACACCATCAGATCTACTAATAAGCATGGGAGATGAAGGAATACAAAATCTTGGCAACATGAGTGACTAGTCAGATAAAAAAAAAATGTCTAAATATATATAGTAATAAGAATTAGTTTGGCATATAAGTCCAAATAAAATTCTTGACAACTCATCATGCCGAGAGGAATGGCATGGCTAGCCCAACTCAAACGGTAGTTGGTAAAGGCAAGTCAAATCCGTTGATAGTTGGGGGTTTGCTAAAAATCCAAATAACTCCTGACGGAGACAGAAGAATACCTGATACAAAAGAAATCCAAGAGAAAAGAGGCATGCTTCATTTTCTACAGAGAAAATTTTCCTTTTATGATTTCATCTCTACAACAACAACAAAGGAAGCATGATAAAGACAATACAGACAAATTCCAAAGGGCTACAGAGAAGATTCCTGACTCTCACTCATCGGATCTTAAGCTTCACATGAAAGATATATCTCTACAAAATGACAAAGAGAGCCTAATAATCCAAGAGATTAAATGTACAGACCCCAATAAAAATTTTCATCAAGAGAAAGCCCTTTGCATCTGGCTCCAAGTGAGGATTCCTGACAGAGACAAGATATCAACAGTGAAGATTCCTGACAGAGACAAGGCGTCAACAGTGAAAGCTCATGACGAGGCTTCCACAGCAAGATTCTTCAATGGCTTCTAGTGCAAGGAAGTCATCTATAAATGGAGCATCCGAGGAATGAGAAAGAGAGAGGAGAAAAAGAGAGAAAATCAGCAATCCAACAAAAACATCAGCAAGCCTCTCCAACACCCTAAACTCCTCTTCACCTTCTTCTCCTCATCACCATCCTCTCTCACCCTCTCATCCTCTCCCACCTGTCTTGCCTACTTTATGCCTGCCGATCAACCCACCAACCCACCAACCATTTGTAGTTCTCCACCACCTATATGTATAATTAAGTGTGCCTGAATGTATTTCCCTTTGTATTTTCTTCTTCTTCTGCTTCAGCTGTGTGATAGTAGTAGTAGTTTTTCCCTGGTATCAGAGCATGCTTAGACAAGAGGGCTGTAAACTGTCGAAAACGTGATTCAGGGTTCTCACAGAGTGATCTGTGGCGAAGCTTTGACTCTTACCTGAACACGTCTTTCCTGGCTAGCCACTGGGAAGGTTGGCACTGTTCGCGAGGGCCGTGCATCAAAGATGCTTTTGAGGTTACCGTTATAGCCACCAGGGTGTATGGGCATTCGGAACGATATAACTGGTATCAGAGCATGCTTATACCACTAGAGAAAGGAAAAGATGTGATATCACTTTCTACAAGGTATGGGTTGTTGTTGTGTTCATACCTTCTTGCTGTTGTAGAGATGAAATCATACAACACCAGAAGGAAAGATTAATTGGTTTTAGCTCGGGGGTATCACATTTTTTTTTTATCATACCACACCAGAAGGAAAGATTAGTTGGTTTTTTGCTCGGGCGTATCACATCTCTACAACAATAGCTCCTGTATCCTCAGGCTCTGATACCAGGGAAAAACTACAGACTACTACTACTGTGACACAGCTGAAGCTGAAGAAGAAGAAAATACAAAGGGAAATACACTCAGGCACATTTAATTATACATATAGGTGTTTGAGAACTACAAGTGGTTGGTGGGCTGATCGGCAGGCATAAAGCAGGCAAGACAGGCGGGAGAGGATGAGAGGGTGAGAGAGGATGCTGCTGAGGAGAAGAAGGTGTAGAGGAGTTTAAGGTGTTGGAGAAGCTTGCTGATGTTTTTGTTGGATTGCTGATTTTCTCTCCTTTTGTCCCTCTGTCTTTCTCATCCCTCAGAGACTCCATTTATAGATGACTCCCTTGCATGAGAAGCCATTGAAGAATCTTTCTGTGGAAGCCTCGTCACGAGCCTTCACTGTTGACGTCTTGTCTCTGTCAGGAATCTTCACTGTTGACGTCTTGTCTCTGTCAGGAATCTTTACTGTTGATGTCTTGTCTCTGTCAGGATTCCTGCAAAGGGCTTTCTCTTGATGAATTTTTTGTTGGGGGCCTGTGCATCTCTTGGATTATTAGGCTCTCTTTGTCATTTTGTAGAGATATCTCTTTTATGTGAAGCTTAAGATCCGATAAGGGAGAGTCAGGACTCTTCTCTGTAGCCCTTTGGATTTTGTCTGTATCGTCTTTATCAGGCTTCCTTTGTTGCTGATGTAGAGATGAAATCATAAAAGAAAATCCTCTCATGAAGCATGCCTCCTTCTTTTGGATTTCTTTTGTATCTCTTTTGTATCATGCATTCTTCTGTCTTGTAGGCACGATTGTCGGCTCTGGTGTTACCTGTTGGTTTAGCTGTGATCTTGGGACTAATTTTTTCATTTTCGGTTTTCCATATAGAACATAGTACTCGATTTTTCCGGATTCTTCTCCAAGTAATCCAACCACCGGGTTGCCTTCTTCATGCAGTTGTTTTAGCAGCCTCTGTACAGAGACTCCATTGCTGAGAGCTTCTTCAGTTATGTCGATTTCCACCTCGGCCTCGACCTCTGTGTCCATACCTTCTTGCTGTGTGGAGTTGTTGTATGCTTGTGATCCTTCTGGTGTCATATTCTCGAACCGTGGTTCCTCCTCTGGTTTGTTTGATGTTGTGAGGCTGGGTAACTCTTTTTCTAAAAGTTTACCTATGTTTTTTAAGAGATCAACTTGTTTAGGGGTTGCTCCCCTAATAATTCCCTCACTGAAGGTTGTTATATAATCTGAACAAACCTTTTTCAAGGCCTTTAATTCGGACTCTTGTTTCATTACAAGATTTGCTAAATTCCCCATGTGTTTGCGGAAGGCGCGACGAGTTCCAACACCCATATTTGCCTTCTGGTGAGCTCGCCATGCTCCATTTATTTCGAAGTAAAAAGAGGGTGGGATTTCCAACCTGGGAAAACTCGCTATCTTTTGCTCGAGCATGTGATAGGCAAGATTACGAACCTCTTCGGCTAAATATGGGTTCTGTCGTGATATCTCCCAGGCTAGGATGGCATCCTCTTTTGAGTAGTAATGTCTGCAACATGATCCGTTAAAATCGAATACCTGGTCGTTGCATTTTTCTCAGTTTGTGTAGATACCCGGCTGGTATCCCACGAATACGACAAACGCTGCTGGAGCAGGAACACTATTTGCTATAGCCTTCTCTTTATCGCTTTTCTGCAAAATAAATTAATAAGTTACTAATATACTACTTAGAAATTTCTTACTTGTTACGTCGGCTTAGATAATCTGCGATAAAATTATCTTTTCCTTTAACATGCTCAATCTCGAAGGAGTATTGAGCTATCTCATTATACCACAACATGCGTTTCCCTGATGTTTTTCTTGTATACACTAGGAAATCTCGACGGCCTTGTTATCTGTTATAATAATAAAATTTTCGAGTGCAAGGAATATTTGAAATTTTTGCAGGGCTAATTTTATAGTGTATAGCTTCTTTTCGAATATTATCCATTTTAATTCATTTGGTTTGAATTTCCCAGAGTTGTACCACAAAGCATCTCATACTTTAATATTTTATGTGGTATATTTCTTTTTCTGAGTCTGATTCCATTCTGAGATAGGGGTGGATCCTCTTTGTCCCAGTTTTCTTTTGGGATTGCTTTTAGTGCACATCCCCAGTGTTCATCTGACGCATCTGTGTCTAAAATCAGTTTATCTCATATTTTTGGTAAGTAAACCTCTGGTGCCTTTTCGGCGAGCTGCTTAATTTGTTTTAGGATGTTTTTATCCTTTTCTGTCCAGGTAAAATCTTGGTTTTTATTTAGCTTCTTTACTAGAGGTATTTCTTCCTTTGTAAGTTCTCGCAGGAAATTTCTTCCATAATTCAATAGCCCTAACAAACTTTATAGTTGTCTTTCATCTTATATTTCTTCGGGACATTCCTTGATGATATGTTTTTGTAGTTGAATGCCATCTTTGTCTAGGATAATTCCAAGAAATTCTATTGACTCTTTTTCGACTTCGATCTTCTTTGGAGAGAGTATTATGCCGTGTCTTTTAAAAATGTCACTAATGATTCTTAGGTATCTCTTGTGATCTTCTTTTGTTTTTGAAAAAACCAAAATGTCATCAATATATACAACACATAAATTTTTTAAATCATTAAAAATTGAGTCCATCCATCTTTGAAATATCTGTGGTACGGTGTTTAATCCAAATGGCATGACATTCCAGTGAAAGTGTCCTCTTGGCGTACTAAATGCTGTTAATGGTTTTGATTCGTCTGTCATTTTTAATTGCCAGAAACCAAACTTACAGTCGAACTTACTGAATACTCTAGACCCTTTTGTTTAGATTATTAGGACTTCTTTTCTTGGGATGAAATAACCATCGAATTTTAGATTTTGGTTTAGTCTTTTGTAATTAATTACCATTCGTGGCTTTTTCCTTTTTATTTCATTTGGATTTCTGACCATAAATGCTGGGCCAGAGTGAGGGCTAGTGGTTTTCTCTATTAGGCCTGAACTTAAAAGTTCATTTATCTGATTATCGAATTCGTCTATGTCTTACCTAGTATAGAGCATGGGTTTTACCCTAATGATTATGTTGTCGTCTCTCAACTGAATTTTACAAGATCTTGGGCTCCGATCCCATAACTTTAATGGATTTTCACTAAAATTTTCACTGAGTGTTTTATAAAGCCAGTGGGTTTGATCTAGCTCGCAAATTGCCTCACATCCTTTTAATGAGTTTTCACTGTCTGGGCTACTTTTTGGTGGGAAAAAATCTTCTGTACACTTATACCTAGGTCCTTCTAAGAGTGGCATGTCAATTCTTAGGGATTGGTTACCTTCTTTTTGATGTAAAAACACCATTTGTTTTTCTACAATCATAGGTAAATACTCTCTAATAAAATTATTTCCTAAAATCATGTCCCCATTCATATGTGGAAAGCATAAGAGTTTTGGTATAATGAATTTTTTCTCATTAAGCCAAATTTCCACGTTCTTGGTTTTGCTTTGGATAGTTGTTTTATGTGCACTGATTCCTGTTATTTTAATTGGATATTTCATTGGTTCCCATTTCTCTAGTGGTATGGCATTATCTCGACAGGAAGAGACAGTCGCTCCTGTATCTAGTAGTGCATGTAACGAAAACTGCTTGTAGCCCTTAAATCCGAATGATCCCTTAACATAATTAAACCTTCTTCCTTGTTTTGGAGCAAAGATTATCTCATCAAATCTTATCGTGTATTCCTCTTCTCTGTTAAGGGGTTCTTCAGAATTTAAGATGACTTCTTCATCTGTTCTTTCTACATCATCTCTTTGGTAACTATTCTCTTTTGGTTTAGTTTGCAAGAGATCTTCCTTCACTCTTTCTTTATCCTTAGTTGTACTATTTACTGTTTCTGTTTTTTCCTCTTCACTACCTTCTTGCTTTCTTACCGGGGTATCTTCACTATTTTCTTTTTCATCCTCTTTAGTATTATTTATGATATTGGGTTCAACTTTTTCTTGATTAGGCTTATATCCAAAATGGCTTAATAGACCCTTAAATTTTTTATAAATTTCTTTGAGTTGTTGGGTCAAATCTTCTTTGCCTTGTGGGGTTAAGTTGGGACTTTTATCATGTTCTTTTAATCTTTCTATAAATCCTTCCCCAAATTTTTCCTAATTTTTCTTGATTTTTTCGGATTTTTTTTGTGTTTTTTTTTCTACGAATTTTCTACAATATAAAACAAACATAGAGACTTATCTAAACACAAAAACAAATACAGATTACATAATAAAAATTCAAAAACATACAGTACATACCGGAACAGTAGCCATCACACTGGAGACTTTTTGTACAGACTGCAAACCCCTACCGCCCAAAAAAGAACGTCCTGCCCGAGCTCTGATACTAGGGAAAAAAACTACACACTACTACTACTGTCACACAGCTGAAGCTGAAAAAAAGAAAATACAAAGGGAAATATACTCAGGCACACTTAATTATACATATAGGTGGTGGAGAACTACAAGTGGTTGGTGGGTTGATCGGCGGGCATAAAGCAGGCAAAACAGGTGGGAGAGGATGAGAGGGTGAGAGAGGATGGTGATGAGGAGAAGAAGGTGCAGAGGAGTTTAAGGTGTTGGAGAAACTTACTGATGTTTTTGTTGGATTGCTGATTTTCTCTCTTTTTTCTCCTCTTTCTTTCTCATTCCTCGGAGGCTCCATTTATAGATGACTCCCTTGCATGAGAAGCCACTGAAGAATCTTTCTATGGAAGCCTCGTCACGAGCCTTCACTATGGACGTCTTGTTTCTGTCAGGAATCTTCACTGTTGACGTCTTGTCTCTATCAGGAATCTTTACTGTTGATGTCTTGTCTCTGTCAATAATCCTGCAAAGGGCTTTCTCTTGATGAATTTTTTTGTTGGGGTATGTGCATCTCTTGGATTATTAGGCTCTCTTTGTCATTTTGAGAGTCAGGAATCTTCTTTGTAGCCCTTTGGATTTTGTCTTTATCATCTTTATCAGGCTTCCTTTGTTGTTGTTGTAGAGATGAAATCATAAAAGAAAATCCTCTCATGAAGCATGCCTCCATTTGGATTTCTTTTGTATCAGGCATTCTTCTATCTCTGTCAGGAGTTATTAGGATTTTTAGCAAACTCCCAGCTATCAACTGATTTGACTTGCCTTTACCAACTACCGTTTGAGTTGGGCTAGCCATGCCATTCCCCTCGGCATGATGAATTGTCAAGAAGTTCATTTGGACTTATATGCCAAACTAATTCTTATATATTATTATATATATATATTTTGCAAAAATTACATTTACAGGAAGTTGATAAAATTATCAGATTCTGAAGTTTCTGGAGATGCAAGATCCATCCATCCATTTGTGGATGGGTTAGGGTCGTTCCATCCTGTAGGCACGATTGTCGGCTCTAGTGTTACCTGTTGGTTCAGCTATGATCTTGGGACTAATTTTTTCATTTTCGGTTTTCCATATACAACATAGTACTCGAATTTTCCAGATTCTTCTCCAAGTAATCCAACCACCGGGTTGCCTTCTTCATGCAGTTGTTTTAGCAGCCTCTGTACAGAGACTCCCTTGCTGAGAGCTTCTTCAGTTATGTCGATTTCCACCTCGGCCTCGACCTCTGTTCCCATACCTTCTTGCTGTGTAGAGTTGTTGTATGCTTGTGATCCTTCTGGAGTCATATTCTCGAACTGTGGTTCCTCCTCTGATTTGTTTGATGTTATGAGGCTGGGTAACTCTTTTTCTAAAAGTTTACCCATGTTTTTTAAGAGATCAACTTGTTTAGGAGTTGCTCCTCTAATAATTCCCTCATTGAGGGTTGTTATATAATCTGAACAAACCTTTTTCAAGGCCTTTAATTCGGACTCTTGTTTCATTACAAGATTTGCTAAATTTCACATGTGCCTGCGGAAGGCGTGACGAGTTCCAATTCCCAGATTTGCCGTTTGGTGAGCTCGCCATGCTCCATTTATTTCGATGTAAAATGAGGGTGGGATTTCCAACCTGGGAAAGCTCGCTATCTTTGGCTCGAGCATGTGATAGGCAAGATTACAAACCCTTCTGCTAAATATGGGTTTTCTCGTGATATCTCCCAGACTAGGATGGCATCCTCTTTCGAGTAGTAATGTCTGCAACAGGATCCGTTAAAATCGAATACCTGGTCGTAGCATTTTTTCCAGTTTGTTTAGATACCCGGCTGGTATCCAACGAATATGACAAACGCTGCTGGAGCAGGAAAACTATTTGCTATAGCCTTCCCTTTATCGCTTTTCTGCAAAAATAAATTAATAAGTTACTAATATACTTTTAGAAATTTCTTACTTGTTAGGTCGGCTTAGGTAATCTGCGATAAAATTATATTTTCCTTTAACATGCTCAATCTCGAAGGAGTATTGAGCTATCTCATTATACCACCACATGCGTTTCCCTGAGGTTTTTCTTGTATTCACTAGGAAATCTCTCACGGCCTTGTTATCTGTTCTAATAATAAAATATTCGGGTGCAAGGATTATTTGAAATTTTAGTAGGGCTAATTTTATAGTGTATAGCTCCTTTTCGAATATTATCCAATTTAATTCATTTGGTTTGAATTTCCCAGAGTTGTACCGACAAAGCCACTCATACTTTAATATTTTCTGTGGTATGTTTCTTTTTCTGAGTCTGATTCTATTCTGAGATAGGGGTGGATCCTCTTCGTTCCAGTTTTCTTTTGGGATTGCTTTTAGTGCACATCCCCAGTGTTCATCTGACGCATCTGTGTCTAAAATCAGTTTATCTCCTGTTTTTGGTAGGTAAGACTCTGGTGCCTTTTCGGCGAGCTGCTTAATTTGTTTTAGGATGTTTTTATCCTTTTCTGTCCAGGTAAAATCTTGGTTTTTATTTAGCTTCTTTAGTAGAGGTATTTCTTTCTTTGTAAGTTCTCGTAGGAAATTTTTTCCATAATTCAATACCCCTAGCAAACTTTGTAGCTGTCTTTTGTCTTTTATTTTTTCGGAAAATTCCTTGATGATATGTTTCTGTAGTTGAATGCCATCTTTGTCTAGGATAATTCTAAGAAATTCTATTGACTCTTTTTCGACTTCGATCTTCTTTGGAGAGAGTATTATCCCGTGTCTTTTAAAAATGTCACTAATGATTCTTAGGTGTCACTTGTGATCCTCTTTTGTTTTTGAAAAAACAAAAATGTCATCAATATAGACAACACAGAATTCTTTTAAATCATTATAAATTGAGTCCATCCATCTTTGAAATATCAGTGGTGCGGTGTTTAACCCAAATGGCATGACATTCCAGTGAAAGTGTCCAATTGGCATACTAAACGCTGTTAGTGGTTTCGATTTCTCTGTCATTTTTAATTGTCAGAAACCAGACTTACAGTCAAACTTACTGAATACTCTAGACCCTTTTGTTAAGTTTATTATGACTTCTTTTCTTGGGATAAAATAACCATTGAATTTTAGATTTTAGTTTAGTCTTTTGTAATTAATTACCATTCGTGGCTTTTTCCTTTTTATTTCATTGAGATTTCTGACCATGAATGCTGGGCTAGAGTGAGGGCTAGTGGTTTTCTCTATTAGGCTTGAGCTTAAAAGTTCATTTATCTGATTATCGAATTCGTCTATGTCTTGCCTAGTATAGAGCATGGGTTTTACCCTAATGATTATGTTGTTGTCTCTCAACTGAATTTTACAAAATCTTGGGCTCCGATCCTATAACTTTAATGGATTTTCACTAAAATTTTCACTGAGTGTTTTATAAAGCCAGTGGGTTTGATCTAGCTCGCAAATTGCCTCACATCCTTTTGATGAGTTTTCATTGTCTGGGGTACTTTTTGGTGGGAAAAAATCTTCTGTACACTTATACCTAGGTCCTTCTAAGAGTGGCATGTCAATTCTTAGGGATTGGTTACCTTCTTTTTGATGTAAAAACACCATTTGTTTTTCTACAATCATAGGTAAATACTCTCCAATAAAATTATTTCCTAAAACCATGTCCCCATTCATATGTGGAAAGCATAAGAGTTTTGGTATAATGAATTTTTTCTCATTAAGCCAAATTTCCACGTTCTAGGCTTTGCTTTGGATAGTTGTTTTATGTGCACTGATTCCTATTATTTTAATTGGATATTTCATTGGTTCCCATTTCTCTAGTGGTATGGCATTCTCTCGACAGGAAGAGACAATAGCTTATGTATCTAGTAGTGCATGTAACAAATACTGGTTGTAGCCCTTAAATCTGAATGTTCCTTTAACATAATTAAACCTTCTTCCTTGTTTTGGAGCAAAGATTATCTCATGAAATCTTATCATGTATTCCTCTTCTCTGTTAAGGGGTTCTTCGAAATTTAAGATGACTTCTTCATCTGTTCTTTCTACATCATCTCTTTGGCAACTATTCTCTTTTGCTTTAGTTTGCAAGAGATCTTCCTTCACTCTTTCTCTATCCTTAGTTGTACTGTTTACTGCCTCTGTTGTTTCTTCTTCACTACTTTCTTCCTTTCTTACTGGGATATCTTCACTATTTTCTTTTTCATCCTCTTTAGTGTTATTTATGATATTGGGTTCAACCTTTTCTTGATTAGGCTTATATCCAAAATGGCTTAATAGACTCTTAAATTTTTTATAAATTTCTTTGAGTTGTTGGGTCAGATCTTCTTTGCCTTTTGGGATTAAGTTTGGACTTTTATCCTGTTCTTTTAATCTTTCTATTCGGAGAACTACCTCATCAAATTTTTTTTGGAATATTTTGGGTTGTTCATCATATCATATATATTATTATACATGATGTCGTATTTACTACACTTTGCTCTACATATCTCGCAATTGCACAACATGCCGGTAGCCATCTAAGATGTCAGTGAATAACTAACTCTGAGTAACCTATGATGCCTAAAACCGTCTCCTAACGTTCACCCTACAAACGTCTAACCGTGGCAACAAAGGGATTACTTTAGGAATCTGGGCTTTTAGGATACTCAATTCTAGTAAGGGACACTTAGAGTGTAACTAGGATAGTATTGATACAGGTTGTGAGAAAATATTATCTAATAGACAAAGTTGATACTCAATTCTGCTTCAACTGTGTGACATGTGTCAATATAATATTTACACTATGCACTTAAATTATACAGGACGACTGTCTCAATATAAAATCTTACAAACAATGGAACGTACTCCCTCGGGCTCAGATTAGTAATATTTGCTCTGATACCAGAGAAAATATTATCTAATTAACTACAATTGCCCGGGCTCCCATACCGGAACGTGCCCCCGCTGGCAGTCTGCAGACCCGGGGGGACGTTCCTTTTTTGGGCGGTAGGGGTCTGCAGTGTGTACAAAGAGTCTCCGGTGTGATGATTACTATTCCGGTATGTACTGTATGTTTCTGAATTTTTATTAAGTAATCTGTATTTGTTTTTGTGTTTAGATAAATCTCTATGTTTGTAGAAAATTTGTAGAAAAAATCCAAAAAATTCAGAAAAATCATAAAATTTACTGTAGCAAAGTTACTATAACAAAGTTACTGTAGCAAAAATTAAAAAATGTCACTGTAGTAAATCCGAAAAAATCAAGTAAAAAATCATAAAAATAAGGAAAAATTTGGGAAAGGATTTATAGCATATATAGCATTTACATGGAATCAAATAGACTATAATTCTGACCTATATCTTCTCACAATCTGTATCATTACTGTCATAATTACACTCTAAATATCCCTTACTAGAATTGAGTATCCTAAAAGCCCAGATTCCTAAAATAATCCCTTTGTTGCTGCGGTTAGGTGTTTGTAGGGTGAATGTTAGGAGACGGTTTCAGGCACCATAGGCTACTCAGAGGTAGTTATCCACTGACATCTTAGATGGCTACCGGCATATTGTGCAATTACGAGATAAGTAGGGCAAATTGTAGTAAATATGACTCCATGTTTAATGATATATATGATATGATGAACACTCCAAGATATTTCAAAAAAAATTTGATGAGGTAGTTCTCCGAATAGAAAGAATAAAAGAACAGGATAAAAGTCCCAACCTAACTCTAGAAGTCAAAGAAGATCTGACCCAACAACTCAAAGAAATCTATAAAAAATTTAAGGGACTACTAAGTCATTTTGGATATACGTTTAATCAAGGAAAGGTTGAATCCAAGATCATAAACAAAACTAAAGAGGACGAAAAAGAAAATAATAGTAATATTCCAGTAAGAAAGGGAGAAGGTAGTAAAAAAGAAACAACAAAAGCAGTAAACAGTATAACTAAGGATAAAGAAATAGTGAAGGAAGACAACATCAAAAAACTTTTGCAAACTAAACCAATAGAGAATAGTTACCAAAGTGATATTGATGATGTAGAAAGAACAGTTGAAGATATTATCTTAAATTGCGAAGAACCCCCTAACAAAGATGAGGAAAATGAATGTAATAACCTATCACAAAGTCAAATAGAAAGTAGTTACTAAGAAAGTAAATATAAGGTAGAGAGAAAAAATGAAGAATTCATCTTGAGTTCTGATAGAGTAGAAGAGTGTATGATAGGATACGATGAAGTACTTTCTGTAGGAAAATTAGATCATATTGACATATTAGAAACTAATTCAAAACAAGAGTCCAAGTCAACAAGTTAATATGACATACTCCAGACAGGAATACGATTCAATACTTGAGATAATTAATTGCTGTAAAGAGTTGTATAGGGATCAGATTAATACTATTCAAGAGAAAGAGTATCTAGGGAATAAGATTCAAGAAACATACTTCCAATATAAACATTTGTTGCACCATTTCGATTTTGACCCTGGGATATACAATTTAAATGAAGACGTAGAAAATGAGAGCATCACGAATCCAAAGAATGAAGACTGTGGAATGATTACAGATGATAAGTACAGACAGAATCTAAAGAAAATATCGAATCTAACAATAAGCTGATTAATTTAATGTAAAATGACCAAAGGATTAGTCATCTAGATTTGCCCAAAGTACATTTTAAGGATATAAACGACTTGGCACAATCCCTAACCATCGTAATCACAAATTATAAAGAATCATTGGACATTACGAGAATATTACAAGGAAATGTTTTGCTTAGAATGAAACAATGAATAAATTCGCAGAAGGAGTGGGATGAAAACAATAAACCAATTGGATCTGAGGATATCTCCATTGACCTTATAAAAGAAAATTTATGTAGGTTAATAGATGACAAGGCTTATGACAAAATAATTCTTTATGCAATATCTAAAATTGAACTATGTGATATATGCGAATTCAAAGAATACTGCAAAACGTTCTCAAAATACCTAGAATACAATAAGACACAAAACTAGATTGATCTGTTCCTTCACACATTTCCAAGTCTATGGGATACAAAAACACAAAACAGATATTTAGAATACCTAAAACAAATAAAGAAAGAGAACAATCTAAGATACTATATTCAAAATATAGAATCTTATAAGGAAGTAAAAAATGCAACAAGTAACTCTCCTAAAAAGAGAAAATACTGTAATAACGAGAAATGTAAAAAAGGAAGAAAGAAAAGACCAAAAAAGGAAAAGGATAAAAAGCAACAACAGAGCCTACTAGAACTGCTGAATTGTGGGAAAATTTTTCAAAAGAAACTGTCCAAGCAAGAAAAGCCACTATTAAAAAAGATAAATAAAAATTGAGGTTTTATCTGGACGGATGAAGATAAAAGAATTTTAAAACAGCAAGCTGAAAATACCTAAAATGTTTACCCACCTAGACCAGTATATAGAAAACCATGGAGAGACAAAAAGGGATTTATCAAGAGTAACAAATATATGCAGAAGTGTGATGAATCCTCTACACAAATGGGTAAGAAAGAATGCAAGTATTTTAAATATAACGAAAAGGGACACTATCCTAAAATAGGAGAAGGTGCTCAAAAAATGATAAAGCATAATTTAGAAGTCTAAATTGGAAAAAAATCATCCTTTCTGATATAGTGCTCTGCAGACATAAGAACAATTCAGAGGTTGAGATAATCCCTATAATAAATAACGAGTCAGATATAATTACACTCCTAATGTCAAGATTAAGTAACTTAACAATGAGAGATGCAGACGAAAGAAAACAGCCTCTAGTCCAGGATACATCAAAAAACAAGTAATAAATAATAATAAATTCTTAATACGAAAAACAATAATGATATATCAATCAAGATTTAGAAGAAGAGAAATATGGTGAGAACTATAACAAATAGTATTTCAACAGCATTTATTGTATCGTGGAATACCAACCAGGTATATACACAATACGGAATAAATATTATAAACGGGTAATCAACAGACATCATTACTCCTGTAAGAATGTTATATCACTTCAGACAAAAGTGATAAGACAAAGATTCTTAGAGTTAAAAGAAGCCTGGAAATTACACCAAAGAATAAATCATACGGCTAAAAATCATCAAGCAGTATATAAGGCAAGGATCACAGGGAAGTTACTCATCCTCACTAAATCAAGATTGCAGTTCAAGATCTTCGCAAAAGAATATTTGCAGGTGCGCAACAATCCCAGGAATAGGATGGTCAAAGAAGTAGAAGTTGACAGAAGTATCGACCGCCATAACGGTAAGAACACTATCCAACAACAATATAAACAAGTATTCAAATGTAAAACATGCAGCAAACAGTTCACTTCGTTCCAAGCACTCGGAGGCCACCGGCAAGCCACATAAGGTTGAGGTCAGAAAAGCTACATGAAAAAGAAAGGAAACCTAAAATGCACAAGTGTTCCATCTGTGGAATCGAGTTTATGAACGGGAATGCACTTGGAGGACACATAAGGACATATAGAGCTAGAGAAAATCAAGATGATCCTAGCGCCAAGAATGGTTTGTATCTAGATCTGAGCTTGGGATCTTCGAACAGGGTAAGACGACCTTGCATTTTCAGGTATGTCAAAAAACTCAGCCTCTGGTAATTTATATAATTATCTATAAGTATACTCGTATTATATAGATAAACATATTCAAAAAAAAAAAAAAGGATTCTGTAAAAACCAAAAGACTGCTGAAAGGATTAGTTTGGCATATAAGTTCAAATGAAGCCCTTAACAACTCATCATGCTGAGGGGAATAGCATGGCTAGCCCAACTCAAACGGTAGTTGGTAAAGGCAAATCAAATTCGTTGATAGCTGGAGATTTGCTAAAAATCCCATATCATTTGACAACTCATCATGCTGAGGGGAATAGCATGGCTAGCCCAACTCAAACGGTAGTTGGTAAAGGCAAATCAAATCCGTTGATAGCTGGGAATTTGCTAAAAATCCCATATCATTTGACAATTTCTGGTGAAGTCTCTACTTTCAAACAATGGTGACAAAATTACCTAAAAAAGAAAACAGACAAACAAAGCCTGATATGACAAAAATAGCCTAATATGATAAAAGGAGTCTAACATGGCAATTTTATCATGGAATCTCTACAACAGTATTGACAAAGGAAGCCTGATAGAGACAGAAGAATGCCTAATACAGAAGAAATCCAATAGAAAAAGAGGCAAGCTTTATCAAAAAGAAACCATTGCAAATAATCTGACGAGATAACAACAGAAAAGATTCCTGACAAAAACAAGACAGCGAAGAGACTTCTACAGAAACTCTCTCAATGTTACATCGGATCCTCCAAGCTAAGGCTTCACAAGAAAAGAACCAGTTTACATCATTTGACGGCAACAACAAGACATCAACAGTGCAGATTCATGACAAGACTTCTACAGTATGATTCCTAACATCAATAGTAAAGATTCGCAACAATACATCTGCAGCAAGATTCCTGACAGAGACAAGACGTCAACAGTGAAGACTCATGACGAGGCTTCTACAGCAAGATTCTCAAGAGGCTTCTCATGCAAGGAAAGTTGTCTATAAATAGGGGCTTCCGAAGGACAGAGGAGAAAGAAGAGAAAGAGGAGAAAAAAGGGAGAGAAAATCAGCAATCCAACAAAAATATCAGCAAGCCTCTCCAACACCCTAAACTCCTCAACACCTTCTTCTCCTCATCACCATCCTCTCTCACCCTCTCATCCTCTCCCACCTGTCTTGCCTGCTTTATGCCTGCCGATCAACCCACCAACCACTTGTAGTTCTCCACCACCTATATGTATAATTAAGTGTGCCTGAGTGTATTTCCCTTTGTATTTTCTTTTTCTTCAGCTTCAACTGTGTGACAGTAGTAGTAGTGTGTAGTTTTTACCCTGGTATTAGAGCCTACCTTTCTGCATTCCTTTGTCAGTTTTTACCCTGGTATCAGAGCCTACTCTTTTTTTTCCCTTGTATCAGAGCTCTGATACCAGGGTAAAAAACTACACACTACTACTACTGTCACACAGCTGAAGCTGAAGAAAAAGAAAATACAAAGGAAAATGCACTCAGGCACACTTAATTATACATATAGGTGGTGGAGATCTACAACTGGTTGGTGGGTTGATCAGCGGGCATAAAGCAGGCAAAACAGGTGGGAGAGGATGAGAGGGTGAGAGAGGATGGTGTTGAGGAGAACAAGGTGTAGAGGAGTTTAAGGTGTTGGAGAAGCTTGCTGATGTTTTTATTGGATTGCTGATTTTCTCTCTTTTTTCTCCTCTTTTTCTCCTCTTTTGGAGGCTCCATTTATAGATGACTCCCATGCACGAGAAGTCATTGAAGAATCTTGTTGTGGAAGTCTTGTCACGACCCTTTACTGTTGACGTCTTGTCTCTGTCAGGAATCTTCGCTGTTGACGTCTTGTCTCTATCAGGAATCTTTACTGTTGACGTCTTGTCTCTGTCAGGAATCTTTACTGTTGATGTCTTGTCGTCTTGTCTCTGTTAGAAGTTATTGGGATTTTTAGCAAACCCCAAGTTATCAACGGATTTGACTTGTCTTTACCAACTACCGTTTAAGTTGGGCTAGCCATGCCATTTCCCTCGACATGATGAGTTGTCAAGAATTTCATTTGGACTTATATGCCAAACTAATTCTTTTAGTATACATATATATATATATATATAAATTTTTTTTATATACTATTTTTACATATCCATTTGAACTCTGTTGGGATGTCTAAATTTTTCTGGTTGAAAACTATGTCTTGTAATAGCTTCATTGCTCTGTGATTCTGTCCTTTCGGAATGCTAAATTTTGCATGGTAGTCTTTCGTGGCGACTATTCTTTTTCCATCTGTCATAATTGAGTAGCTGCTAATATTTTTTTATAAGCTTTCTTGCTCTGTCGATTAGCTCGATAAAACTGCTGTACCAGAAATAATTATAATTGATTCCTTCGATGTTGTCTTCGGGGTCGAATTTCTGTCATTGCTCAGGGTAGCCAAATATCCATATCTGATATGGCTGGAAAAATTTTGTCTCTTCCCTCCATCCAAGCATGCTGAATATTTGAAAGGTGAACAAATGATTATAATTAATGCTTGTGGCTAGCTTGCGGCTAAAAATTCTTAACATCGCTGGTAGTTTGCGCCATTCTTGTCCCCCCCGTAGTCTGAAGCACAGCTGTCTTACAAGCCCCCACTCTACTCCTTGGATATCCCACATTTCCTCTTTCATGAATTTAAATAGCTTTGGGCAGTTGTTTCTGGCTAGGATAATATCTGTTTTATTTTTTGACAAAATTCTTCTTATATTTTCTCTGTGATCGAGCATCATTGTTTTGATACTCGAAAAGATTTCTTCGGGAAATGCCTGTCTAGCTTCCTCCAGAATTTGTATTCTTTTTGTCTTTTCTGACACGATCACATCTTTTCCTTTCTTCGATTTTTCCTGTAAGATGGTTAGTACATGATTATTTACTTATATAAAAATTAATAACTGAACTCAACAGCTCCTTCGACGGCCTCTTGCCGAGACGTTGACCTTGGCATGAGTGGTATACTGAGCTTTTGGCTTATTTCTTTAATATTTGGGCTTAATTTTTGATCTTGTCCTAGTAATCGTGGCAGCACTGGCTCTCTTATTTCTTCGCTAGTAATAGATCTCCTAGCCACTTCTCTAGTCTTTCTTTCACTATTACTTCTTGTTAGTAAAGGTTGTTTTGAATTATTTTTAATATATAGGTTGTTCCAAGAACTTTGTATTTTTACCCCTCCAAAGTATTTTGGTTCTTCAGTTTGAATTAAATCTTCAAGGAACCATTATTTAGGTACCGTGAGATCCTTTATATTCATTAGTCGAGGTTTGATTTCATCCTCAAAAGGTTTTGGTTCAAATATTTCGATTATTTTCCGTTGATTTGAAACTGTTCTTACTTCTGTGGTCTGAGTCAATTCATGAATTGTCGTATATTCTATGGCTAGATCTTGTGAGTTGGTTTTCATGTTCATTTCTTGGGTCTTAATTTTTAGGCATACAGTATCTATTATGTTTGGGTCAGATATAGAGATAAAATAGTTGGGTCGGATGTTGAACCATACGGTTTGATTTAATAGATTGGATTGGAAGCCCCTATCAGGGCCTGGTGGCAATTGGTGAATCGATTGTCCATTACGAGTGTTATTATAGGGATATCTGCGCCAGCTCTGAATAGCGCGTTAATTTTAATTTGAATTAGGCCAACGTGGATATAGCAAATTTCTGGGTATTTCTTTTTCCATCTTCGTACTTTTCACGATTAAAGATGGGAATGTCCACTCTTCCTCCGGCTGATAGATTTGCTGTTGTGTTTCCTTTAAAATTTTGGATTATTCTTCTGGAAAAGAAATTGAACTGTGAAATTTTGTAAATTTCTGTTTTCTTTATCAGTTGATGCTTTTTCATTCTATCGATGTCCTCTAGATTAAAAATTGTTTCTCTTCCGACTACGTCTCCTAATATTATACATTCTAGTTCTGATACCGGGGGTGTAATTGGATCTAATTCTTTGTCCATCATGAAAAATAATTCGGCGTCTGAATCATCCTTAACCTCAAGCTCATAAAGTATTATATCTGTTGGCGAGATTTCTTCACCCAAACATACTTCAAGTTCTTTTTCTTCCATATATTTTATCATTTTTGAGCACTTTTTCCTCTCTTAGGACAGTCTCTAGCAAAATGCCCCTCTTTATCACATACAAAGCATCTGCAACTTTTTTTGTCCTTTTGTGCAGGGGATTCTTTTTGTGTAGATGACTCGTCTTTCTTTCTAACATATTTATTATTTCTGACAAATCCTCTACTCCTTGTCCACGGTTTCCATCAAAATCTTTTTCTAAATGTTGTTTTTGGTTTTTTCTCACTTCCTGTTTTCCATTTTTCGCCAATTATTTTTTCGCAGCACCTTTTTTCTTTAGGAGAGTTATTTATTGTGTTCTTCATTTTTTTGTAAGATTTTATATTGAGACAGTCGTCCTGTATAATTTTAAGTACATAGTGTATACGGTGCCCCAAATTATCCTTCTTTTCAATTCGCTTTAAATAGTCTGGGTATCTGTTTCTTGTTTTGGTATCCCATGGACTAGGAAGTTTGTGGAAGAAAGGATCAAGCCAATTCTGTGATTTTTCGTATTCTAATTTATAAAAGTATTTTGAGAATATTTTGCAGTATTCTTAGAATTCACATATCTCGCAAAATTCAATTTTGGACAGCGCATACAAAACTTCTTCTTCTTGAGATTTCTCATCTATATACCCACATAAATTTTCTTTGATGATCTTTATGAAATCATTGAGGATTTTTTCAAAACTTGTGAACCTATTACTTTCTCCCCACTCCTTCCGTTTATTTTTTCCTTCTTCTGAATTTATCCATTGTTTCATCCATTGTAAAACATCTCCTTGTAAAGTTCCCGTAATGTAATCGACAAATCTTTCATTGTCCCATGATCCTTCGTGATTTGTGATTACGACGGCTAGAGATTGTTTCCAGTCATCTATAACATTTTGTTTATCCTTGAAATGTACGTTGGATAGATCTAAATAGGTTCCTCCTTGAGATACACTTCTTTTTATTAAATCGTCGATCCTCATACTCCCTCCGCTCTGTGGGTTGTTTAAATCTCTTACAGTTTTGCTATCTTCTCCAACATGTATCACCTCACTGTCAGATTCAGTTCCTTTCTCATATTCAGACTCGTATCCATCGTGTATTGTCATCCCGTAGTCTTCGTTATCTGAATCTATGATGCTTTCTGATTCTTCTTCACTTTCCAGGTTATATATTTCAGGATCAAAATTAAAATGATGTAGCAACTCTTTATTTTGTAGGTTGGTCTCTTGCATTATACTTACTAGATGGTCTCTTTCCTGAACAGTATTGCATGGGTCTTTATATAGCTCTTTTCAACAATTAATTCGCTCCACAATCGAGTCATACTCTTTTCTGGAGTATTTTCTATATACTTGCATCATGTTTATCTGTTCACTTGGTTTCTTTTGTCTTAAGCTTGTTCCTAAACCGTCAATTCTATCTAATCTTCCTAATATTTCTCTTACTTCCTTGTCGAATTTTGTTATTTCTTTGTCGAATTGTTCTGCGGGATTGTCTCGAACGGTTTTACAAAGCTTAGTAATATATATTTCATTTTGTTCTATTACCTTATCTAGTCGTTTTTCCACCCTACTAAACCTACAAACTACATAATCGAGAAGGGTGTTGAGAAAACTTGCAATATTTGTTAGGTTTTTATCTGTCGCTATTGAAAAATGTTCTAAGTGACTATAATCTCTTCTACAGCTCTCAAATATGCATGGTATATCACTAGCCATATAGGATATCGTTTGGCAGCTAGCTCTGAGTAGCCTATGGCGCCTAAAACCGTCTCCTGAGGGTCACCCTACAAACGCCTATCCGTAGCAACAAAGGGATCACTTTAGAAATCTGGGCTTTAAAGTTACTCAAATCTAGCAGGAGATCTTAAAATGAAACTAGGACAGTAATCACGCAAGTTGTGAGATAATATAGATCGGTATTATAGTCAATCTTTATGCTAAAAATTCCTTCAAATTTTTATGATTTTTATTTAATTTTTTCCGATTTTCCTACAGTGACATTTTCTAATTTTCAAGGAATTTTTGCTACAGTAACTTTGATACAGTAATTTTGCTACAGTAACTTTTTTGATTTTTTCGGAATGTTTTATGATTTTTTCTACGAATTTCCTACAATATAAAACAAACTTAGAGACTTATCTAAACACAAAAATAAATACAGATTACTTAATAAAAATTCAGAAACATACAGTATATACCAGAATATTAGCCATCACACCGGAGACTCTTTGTACAGACTGCAGACCCCTACCGCCCAAAAAAGAAACGTCTCCCCGGGCTCTGATACCAGGGTAAAAATCAAGTAAAATATTTTATGACACCATCAAACAAACCAGGGTAGAATTACTCCCTGATTCATTAGCATTTCCAGTTTCAGAAGCTTTTATAGGAAAATGCCTGTATCAGAGCCCAGGGGGGACGTTCCTTTTTACTCGAACAGGGAGGACTCTACTCCCTTCCAAATATTCAGCCCTGGACGTTCCTTAGGTCATGAATCTACACTTAATTTTACCCCTGGGCTCTGATTTTACCCTGCTACAGTAACTTTTTCAGATTTTTGCTACAGTAATTTTGCTATAGTAACTTTTCTCATTCCTCAGAGCCTGATATCAGAGTTTTTCCCTTTAGATTTTTCCTGGTATCAGAGCCCGGGCAGGACGTTCCTTTTTGGGCGGTAGGGGTCTGCAGTCTGTACAAAGAGTCTCCGGTGTGATGGCTACTGTTCCGGTATTTACTGCATGTTTCTGAATTTTTATTAAGTAATCTGTATTTGTTTTTGTGTTTGGATAAGTCTCTATATTTGTTTTATATTGTAGAAAATTCGTAGAAAAAAACATAAAAAATTCCGAAAAAATTAAAAAGTTAATGTAGCAAAAGTACTGTAGCAAAAATTCTCCGAAAATTAGAAAAATTTAATGTAGCAAAATCCAAAAAAATCAGAAAAATTAGGAAAAATTTGGGGAAGGATTTATAGCATCTATAGCACTTATATGGTATCAAAATTGGCTACAACTCTGACCTATATTTTCTCACAATCTGTATCAATATTATCCTCATTACACTCTAAGTGTCCCTTACTAGAATTGAGTATCCTAAAAACCCAGATTTCTAAAGTAATTCCTTTGTTGCCGTGGTTAGGCGTTTATAGGGTGAACGTTAGGAGACGGTTTTAGGCACCATAGGTTACTCAGGGCTAGTTATTCACTGACATCTTAGATGGCTACCAGCATGTTGTGCAATTGCGAGATATGTAGAGCAAAGTGTAGTAAATACGACATCATGTATAATGATATATATGATATGATGAACACCCTAAAATATTCCAAAAAAATTTGATGAGGTAGTTTTCCAAATAGAAAGATTAAAAGAACAGGATAAAAGTCCCAACTTAACCCTAGAAGGCAAAGAAGATCTGACCCAACAACCCAAAGAAATTTATAAAAAATTTAAGTGTCTATTAAGCCATTTTGGATATAAGCCTAATCAAGAAAAGGTTGAACCCAATATCATAAATAACACTAAAGAGGATGAAAAAGAAAATAGTGAAGATATCCCGGTAGGAAAGGAAGAAGGCAGTGAAGAAGAAACAACAGAGGCAGTAAACAGTACAACTAAGGATAAAGAAAGAGTGAAGGAAGATCTCTTGCAAACTAAACCAAAAGAGAATAGTTACCAAAGAGATGATGTAGAAAGAACTAATGAAGAAGTCATCTTTAATTCCGAAGAACCTTTGACAGAGAAGTGGAATACACGATAAGATTTGATGTGATAATCTTTGCTCCAAAATAAGGAAGAAGGTTTAATTATGTTAAGGGAACATTCAGATTTAAGGGCTACAAGCAGTATTCGTTACATGCACTACTAGATACAGGAGCTACTGTCTCTTCCTGTCGAGAGAATGCCATACCACTAGAGAAATGGGAACCAATGAAATATCCAATTAAAATAACAGGAATTAGTGCACATAAAACAACTATCCAAAGTAAAGCCAAGAACGTGGAAATTTGGCTTAATGAGAAAAAATTCATTATACCAAAACTCTTATACTTTCCACATATGAATGTGGACATGGTTTTAGGAAATAATTTTATTGGAGAGTATTTACCTATGATTGTAGAAAAATAAATGGTGTCTTTACATCAAAAAGAAAGTAACCAATCCCTAAGAATTGACATGCAACTCTTAGAAGGACCTAGGTATAAGTGTACAGAAGATTGTTTCCCACCAAAAGTACCCCAGATAGTGAAAACTCATCAAAAGGGTGTGAGGCAATTTGCGAGCTAGATCAAATCTACTGGCTTTATAAAACACTCAGTGACAATTTTAGTGAAAATCCATTAAAGTTATGGGATCGGAGCCCAAGATTTTGTAAAATTCAGTTGAGAGACGGCAACATAATCATTAGGGTAAAACCCATGCTCTATACTAGGCAAGACATAGACGAATTCGATAATCAGATAAATGAACTTTTAATCTCAGGCCTAATAGAGAAAACCACTAGCCCTCACTCTAGCCCAACATTCAGGGTCAGAAATCGCAATGAAATAAAAAGGAAAAAGCCACGAATGGTAATTAATTACAAAAGACTAAACCAAAATCTAAAATTCAATGGTTATTTCATTCCAAGAAAAGAAGTCCTAATAAACTTAACAAAAGGGTCTAGAGTATTCAGTATGTTCGACTGTAAGTCTAGTTTCTGGCAATTAAAAATGACAGAGGAATCGAAACCACTAACAGCGTTTAGTACGCCAAGAGGACACTTTCACTGGAATGTCATGCTATTTGGGTTAAACACCGCACCACAGATATTTCAAAGATGGATGGACTCAATTTTTAATGATTTAAAAGATTTCTGTGTTGTATATATTGATGACATTTTGGTTTTTTCAAAAACAAAAGAAGCTCACAAGAGACACCTAAGAATCATTAGTGATATTTTTAAAAGACACGGGATAATACTCTCCCCAAAGAAGATAGAAGTCTAAAAAGAGTCAATCGAATTTCTTGGAATTATCCTAGATAATGATGGCATTCAACTACAGAAACATATCATTTCAAAAATCAAGGAATTTCCCAAAGAAATAAATGACAAAAGACAACTACAAATTTTGCTAGGGCTATTGAATTATCGAAAAAATTTCCTACGAGAACTTACAACGGAAGAAATACCTCTACTAAAAAAGCTAAATAAAAACCAAGGTTTTACCTGGACAGAAAAGGATAAAAACATCCTAAAACAAATTAAGCAGCTCGCAGAAAAGACACAGAGGTTTACCTACCAAAAATAGGAGATAAACTGATTTTAGACACAGATGCGTCAGATGAACACTGGGGATGTGCACTAAAAGCAATCCCAAAAGAAAACTGGGACGAAGAGGATCCACCCCTATCTCAGAATGGAATTAGACTCAGAAAAAGAAACATACCATAGAAAATATTAAAGTATGAGAGGTTTTGTGGGTACAACTCTGGGAAATTCAAACCAAACGAATTAAAATGGATAATATTCGAAAAGGAGCTGTACACTATAAAATTAGCCCTGCAAAAATTTCAAATATTCCTTGCACCCGAATATTTTAATATTAGAACAGATAACAAGGCCGTCAGATATTTCCTAGTGAATACAAGGAAAACCTCAGGGAAACGTATGTTGTGGTATAATGAGATAGCTCAATATTCCTTCGAGATTGAGCATGTTAAAGGAAAAGATAATTTCATCGCAGATTACCTAAGCCGACCTAACAAGTAAGAAATTTCTAAGTAGTAAATTATTAACTTATTAATTTATTTTGCAGAAAAGCGAGAAAGGGAAGGCTATAGCAAATAGTATTCCTGCTCCAGCAACGTTTGTCGTATTCGTGGGATACCAGCCGGGTATCTACACAAACTTGGAAAAAATGCTACGACCAGGTATTCGATTTTAACGGATCCTGTTGTAGACATTACTACTCGAAAGAGGATGCCATCCTAGCCTGGGAGATATCACGACAGAACCCATATTTAGCAGAAGAGGTTCATAATCTTGCCTATCACATGCTCGAGCCAAAGATAGCGAGCTTTCCCAGGTTGGAAATCCCCCCCTCATTTTACTTTGAAATAAATAGAGCATGGTGAGCTCACTAGAAGGCAAATCTGGGAATTGGAACTCGTCGCGCCATCCGCAGGCACATGGGGAATTTAGCAAATCTTATAATGAAACAAGAGTCCGAATTAAAGGCCTTGAAAAAGGTTTGTTCAGATTATATAACAACCCTCAGTGAGGGAATTATTAGGGGAGCAACCCCTAAACAAGTTGATCTCTTAAAAAACATGGGTAAACTTTTAGAAAAAGAGTTACCCAGCCTCACAACATCAAACAAATCAGAGGAGGAACCACAGTTCGAGAATATGACACCAGAAGGATCACAAGCATACAACAACTCTACACAGCAAGAAGGTATGGACACAGAGGTCGAGGCCGAGGTGGAAATCGACATAACTGAAGAAGCTCTCAGCAAGGGAGTCTCTGTATAGAGGCTGCTAAAACAACTGTATGAAGAAGGCAACCCGGCGGTTGGATTACTTGGAGAAGAATCTGGAAAATTTGAGTACTATGTTCTATATGGAAAACCGAAAATGAAAAAATTAGTCCCAAGATCACTGCTGAACCAACAGGTAACACCAGAGCCGACAATCGTGCCTACATGATGGAACGACCCTAACCCATCCACAAATGGATGGATGGATCTTGCATCTCTAGAAACTTCAGAATCTGATAATTTTAACAACTTTCTGTAAATGTAATTCTTGCAAAAAAAAAAAAAATATATATATATATAATAATATTTAAGAATTAGTTTGGCATATAAGTCCAAATGAAGTTCTTGACAACTCATCATGCCGAGGAGAATGGCATGGCTAGCCCAACTCAAACGGTAGTTGGTAAAGGCAAGTCAAATCCGTTGATAACTGGGGGTTTGCTAAAAATCCGAATAACTCCTGATAGAGACAGAAGAATGCCTGATACAAAAGAAATCCAAAAGAAGGAGGCATGCTTCATGAGAGGATTTTCTTTTATGATTTCATCTCTACAACAACAATAAAGGAAGCCTGATAAAGACGATACAGATAAAATCCAAAGGGCTACAGAGAAGATTCCTGACTCTCCCTCATCGGATCGTAAGCTTCACATGAAAGAGATATCTATACAAAATGACAAAGAGAGCCTAATAATCCAAGAGATGCACAGGCCCCAACAAAAAATTTCATCAAGAGAAAGCCCTTTGCAGGATTCCTGACAGAGACAAGACATCAACAATAAAGATTTCTGATAGAGACAAGACGTCAACAGTGAAGATTCCTGACAGAGACAAGACGTCAACAACGAAGGCTCGTGACGAGGCTTCTAGAGAAAGATTCTTCAATGGCTTCTCGTGCAAGGGAGTCATCTATAAATGGAGCCTCCGAGGGATGAGAAAGACAGAGGGAAAAAAGGAGAGAAAATCAGCAATCCAACAAAAACATCAGCAAGCTTCTCCAACACCTTAAACTCTTTTACACCTTCTTCTCCTCATCACCATCCTCTCTCACCCTCTCATCCTCTCGCACGTGTCTTGCCTGCTTTATGCCTGCTGATCAACCCACCAACCACTTGTAGTTCTCCACCACCTATATGTATAATTAAGTGTGCCTGCGTGTATTTCCCTTTTTATTTTCTTCTTCTTCAGCTTCAGCTGTGTCACAGTAGTAGTAGTCTAAAGTTTTTCCCTGGTATCAGACCATTATACATGATGTCGTATAGTTCCGGGCTCTGATACCAGGGAAAAACTACACACTACTACTACTGTCACACAGCTGAAGCTGAAGAAAAAGAAAATACAAAGGGAAATACACTCATGCACACTTAATTATATATATAGGTGGTGGAGAGCTACATGTGGTTGGTGGGTTGATCGGCGGGCATAAAGCAGGCAAAAGAGGTGGGAGAGGATGAGAGGGTGAGAGAGGATGGTGATGAGGAGAAGAAGGTGTAGAGGAGTTTAAGGTGTTGGAGAAGCTTGCTGATGTTTTTGTTGGATTGCTGATTTTCTCTCTTTTTTCTCTTTTTTCTCCTCTTTCTCCTCTTTGGATCTTTTTGAGTATCTGTTGCATGTCTTCGGCTTTCTTATAGAAATTGTCTTGAACTTTCTAGTGAATATTTTGCCTGGTATCTTCTGGAAGAAAAGATAATTCATCATTTGTTTTAAAGAATAATCTGGCTTGCATGGTTTCCGTATCTCTCGTATTTTGGGAGCTCTCATTTCTTTCTTTTTCTCTCGTATTTTTGAGACCCTCATTTTCTTTCTGCAAGCTCACTGTTAACTGTGTTTGTTCGTAGAGTTCTTTAACTAATCTTTCCTTCTGTATTTTTAGATTTTTAAAGTGCTTCATAATAACTTGACAATCTCTACACTCTGTTGACAATTCTATATTACTTACACTCTGTTAACTCTCTTGTGGCATAAATTCTTTAAGGCTTTCGTCGAAATGCCAGGGGGTTGGAATATTATTTCTTGCACATTCTATGGCTTCTTTAACATTATAAAAACCTCTAAACACTGGGTTATTAAAATTTGAAACTAGTCTCCTAACTGTATTCCAATTTTTGTAAATTTCTACTTGATGACCTCTAAGTATAACGTAGCATATAAAATTTTGTGACAGAGGTGTCTGGATAATTCCTTTGAAATAATAAGCTAATGCTTTTATTACTTTAACCTTCTCTTTTGGCTGATCTAGTCTTCGATTCTATAAATTATCTAATAGACATTGTTGTACTAAATCTAGTTGAAATTCAGTGATTCTGAATGACTCTTTACTCTGAGTGGCATACTGCTTGAGATATATATCTCCAAATCTCATGAACTCTCTGGAAATCATCTGCAAGTTTAAACACTAAGGAATTAGTTTAGATAATTTCTTTGTAATTTTATGCTTAAACTTTGATCTGTATTTATGTCCTATAAATTTTGTCTGTCTACATAATTTCCTTCTTTCTAACTTGAATATTAATTTAATAATTGCTATACAGTATAGTTGATATTCATAGGTTATTTCTGGAATGAATCTTTCGCTTGCACATTTATTTATTCTTTTTATTCTTCCTTTGTTGGAAGGCTCTATTCTATGACCTAAGGACTCCGTACCGTTTTTGTTTGATATTATTATTCTTTCATCTATTAATCTCCCTAGCTTTTGATGGAAAAATGTTCATTATCTGCCTTTGTGTATAAATTTCCTTTTACGATTCTTCTAAGGTAAAAAAATATCTTTTGTCTTTTGTAGTATATTTCCTTGAAGAATTCCTCTTATGTGATTTACAAATCTTTTTTCATCCTGTGTCTTTTTGTGTTTTGTGAGTACTACGATCCTTTGCCCTATCTTAAAGTATTTAATAGATAGTTTTAGATAAACTTTATTTTGTGGTATGCATTTTGAAGCATTATTCCACGTATTTCTCTTTATTTGTAAACTTTTTGAATTACTTAATGTTTTAAATATTTTCCTAATATGTATCAACTTTTTATTAGATCTGGTATTCTCTTTAGATTCTGTTTTGTACTCATCACCTATAGTCATTCTACAATTTTTGACGGATGAATTTGTGATTCTTATTTTATTTTGATCTTCAACTAAGTTGTTTTTTCCAGGGTCAAAATTAAAACACCGTAACAAATCTTTATATTGGAGGTATGTCTCATGTATCCTATTCACCAGATAGTTTTTCTCTTGAGTAGTGCTATTTTGATCCTTATACAACTCTTTCTAGCAATTAATTATCTAAAGTATCGAGTTGTATTCTTGCCTGGAGTATATTTTCTCGGCTTTCATTGTGTCAGTTGGTTGTCTTGGGCTTTTTTGTATTGAACTAGTTCCTAGAATGTCAATATAATCTGTTTTTTCTAATGTTTCTTTGTATCTACACTCTTCTTCATAATCTAAGATGAATTCTTCATTTGGTCTTTCTACCTGACATCTACTTCCTAAGTAACTATTCTTCGTTAGATGTTTAGTTTGTGAGGGACTATTTAGATTATTATCCTTTTCTCTGTTAAGGGGTTCTTCGGATTTTAAGATGACTTCTTCAACTGTTCTTTCTACATCATCACTTTGTTAATTATTCTCTATTGGTTTAATTTGCAAGAGATCTTCCATTACTCTTTCTTTATTCTTAGTTGTACTTTTTTCAACTTTGTTGTTTCCTCTTCACTACCTTCTTCCTTTCTTACCTGGATATCTTCACTATTTTCTTTTTCACCCTCTTTAGTGTTATTTATGATATTGGGTTCAATCTTTTCTTGATTAGGCTTATGTCCAAAAAGGCTTAATAGACCCTTAAATTTTTTATAAATTTCTTTGAGTTGTTGGGTCAGATCTTCTTTGCCTTCTGGAGTTAGGTTGGGACTTTCCTCCTGTTCTTTTAATCTTTCTATTCGGAGAACTATCTCATCAAATTTTTTTTTTGGAATATCTTGGAGTGTTCATCATATCATATATATCATTACACATGATGTCGTATTTACTACACTTTGCTCTACATATCTCGCAATTGCACAACATGCCGGCAGCCATCTAAGATGTCAGTGAATAACTAGCCCTGAGTAGCCTATGGTGCCTAAAACCGTCTCCTAACGTTACCCTACAAACGCCTAACCGCGGCAACAAAGGGATTGTTTTAGGAATCTGGGCTTTTAGGATACTCAATTCTAGTAAGGGACACTTATAGTGTAATTAGGACAGTATTGATACAAGTTGTGAGAAAATATAGGTCAGAGTTATAGTCAAATTGATACCATGTAAGTGCTATAGATGCTATAAATCCTTCCCCAATTTTTTCCTAATTTTTATGATTTTACTTAATTTTTCAAATTTGCTACAGTGATATTTTCTATTTTTCGAGTGATTTTTTGCTACAGTAACCTTTTTAATTTTTTCTTTATTTTTTTTGGAATTTTTTACGAATTTTCTACAAACGTAGACTTATCTAAACACAAAAACAAATACAGATTACTTAATAAAAATTCAGAAACATACAGTACATACCGGAACAGTAGCCATCACACCGGAGACTCTTTGTACAGACTGCAGACCCCTACCACCCAAAAAAGGAACGTCCCCCCAGGCCCAAAAAACAAACATCACCTTACACTTTTTACAACTAAGAATGCAACTGGAACTTGTAATACTTGTAGTTCTTCATCACCTGACAGAAGAAGAAGACCAACCCACCAACTACTTGTAGTTCTCCACTACCTATATGTATAATTAATGACTGTCAGAGTCTGTAAGATATACTGTCAGAGCCTTACAAGAGACTATCTAAACACAAAAACAAGTTATATTTTGTCTCTGTCAGGAATCTTCACTATTGATGTTATTCCCTGGTATCAGAGCCTGGGGGGTACGTTCCTTTTTTGGGCAGTAGGGGTCTGCAGTCTGTATAAAGAGTCTCCAGTGTGATGGTTACTGTTCCGGTATGTACTGTATATTTCTGAATTTTTATTAAGTAATCTGTATTTGTTTTTGTGTTTAGGTAAGTCTCTATGTTTGTAGAAAATTCGTAAAAAATTCCAAAAAAAATTTCAGAAAAAATTTAAAAGTTACTGTAGCAAAAAATCATTCGAAAACTAGAAAATATCACTGTAGAAAATCCGAAAAAATCAAGTAAAAATCAAAAAAATTAGGAAAAATTTGGGGAAGGATTTATAGCATCTATAGCACTTACGTGGTATCAAATTGACTATAACTCTGAACTATATTTTCTCACAACCTGTATCAATACTGTCCTAATTACACTCTAAGTATCCCATACTAGAATTGAGTATCCTAAAAGTCCATATTCCTAAACTAATCCCTTTATTGCCGCGGTTAGGCGTTTATAGGGTGAATGTTAGGAGACGATTTTAGGCACCATAGGCTACTCAGGACTAGTTATTCACTGACATCTCAGATGGCTACCGGCATGTTGTGTAATTGCGAGATATGTAGAGCAAAGTGTAGTAAATACGACATCATGTATAATGATATATATGATATGATGAACACCCCAAGATATTCAAAAAAAAAATTTGATGAGATAGTTCTCCGAATAGAAAGATTAAAAGAACAGGATAAAAATCCCAACCTAACTCCAGAAGGCAAAGAAGATCTGACCCAACAACTCAAAGAAATTTATAAAAAATTTAAGAGTCCATTAAGCCATTTTGGATATAAGTCTAATCAAGAAAAGGTTGAACCCAATATCATAAATAACACTAAAGAGGATGAAAAAGAAAATAGTGCAGGTAAGAAAGGAAGAAGGTAGTGAAGAAAAAACAACAGAAGTAGAAAAAAGTACAACTAAGAATAAAAAAAGTGTAAAGGAAGATCTCTTGCAAATTAAAACAATAGAGAATAGTTGCCAAAGTGCTGATATAGAAAGAACAGTTGAAGAAGTCATCTTAAAATCCGAAGAACCCCTTAACAGAGAAAAGGATAATAATCTAAATAGTCCCTCCCAAACTAAACATCTAACGAAGAATAGTTACTTAGGAAGTAGATGTAAGGTAGAAAGACCAAATAAAGAATTCATCTTAGATTATGAAGAAGAGTGTATAATAGGATACAAAGAAACATTAGAAAAAACAGATTATATTGACATACTAGAAACTAGTTTAATACAAAAAAGCCCAAGACAACCAACTGACACAATGAAAGCCGAGAAAATATACTCCAGGCAAGAATACAACTCGATACTTGAGATAATTAATTGCTGGAAAGAGTTGTATAAGGATAAAAATAGCACTACTCAAGAGAAAAACTATCTGGTGAATAGGATACATGAGACATACCTCCAATATAAAGATTTGTTACGGTATTTTAATTTTGACCCTGGAATAAACAACTTAGTTGAAGATCAAAATAAAATAACAATCACAAATTCATCCGTCAAAAATTGTAGAATGACTACAGGTGATGAGTACATAACAGAATCTAAAGAGAATACCAGATCTAATAAAAAGTTGATACATATTAGAAAAATATTTAAAACATTAAGTAATTCAAAAAGTTTACAAATAAAGAGAAATACATGGAATAATGCTTCAAAATGCATACCACAAAATAAAGTTTATCTAAAACTATCTAATAAATACTTTAAGATAGGGCAAAAGATCGTAGTACTCACAAAATACAAAAACACATAGGATGAAAAAAGATTTGTAAATCGCATGAGAGGAATTCTTCAAGGAAATATACTACAAAGGACAAAAGATATTTTTTACCTTAGAAGAATCGTAAAAGGAAATTTACACACAACGGCAGATAATGAACATTTTTTCCATCAAAAGCTAAGGAGATTAATAGATGAAAGAATAATAATATCAAACAAAAACGGTACGGAGTCCTTAGGTCATAGAATAGAGCCTTCCAACAAAGGAAGAATAAAAAGAATAAATAAATGTGCAAGCGAATGATTCATTCCAGAAATAACCTATCCATATCGACTATACTGTATAGCAATCATTAAATTAATATTCAAGTTAGAAAGAAGGAAATTATGTAGACAGACAAAATTTATAGGACATAAATACAAATCAAAGTTTAAGCATAAAATTACAAAAAAATTATCTAGATTAATTCTTTGGTGTTTAAACTTGCAGATGATTTCCAGTGAGTTCATGAGATTTGGAGATATATATCTCAAGCAGTATGCCACTCAGAGTAAAGAGTCATTCAGAATCACTGAATTTCAGGTAGATTTAGTACAACAATGTCTATTAGATAATTTATGGAATATAAGACTAGATCAGCCAAAAGAGAAGGTTAAAGTAATAAAAACATTAGCTTATTATTTCAAAGGATTTATCCAGATACATCTGTCACGAAGTTTTATATGCTACGTCATACTTAGAGGTCATAAAGTAGGAATTTACAAAAATTGGAATACAGTTAGGAGACTAGTTTCAAATTTTAATAACCCAGTGTTTAGAGGTTTTTATAATGTTAAAGAAGTCATAGAATGTGCAAGAAATAATATTCCAACCCCCTGGCATTTCGACGAAAGCCTTAAAGAATTTATGCCACAAGAGAGTCAACAGAGTATAAGTAATATAGAATTGTCAACAGAGTGTAGAGATTGTCAAGTTATTATGAAGCACTTTAAAAATCTAAAAATACAGAAGGAAAGATGAGTTGAAGAACTCTGTGAACAAACACAGTTAACAATGAGCTTGCAGAAAGAAAATAAGGGTCTCAAAAATACGAGAGAAAAAGAAAGAAAGGAGAGCTCCCAAAATACGAGAGATACGGAACCCATGCAAGCCAGATTATTCTTTAAAACAAATGATGAATTATCTTATCTTCCAGAAGATATCAGGCAAAACATTCATCAGAAAGTTCAAGACAATTTCTATAAGAAAGCCGAAGACATGCAATAGATACTCAAAGAGATCAAAAAAGTAGAAAGAAGATGTAGAGGAGTAACTGTAGAGCAAGTGATACATTATGCCAACACCGATAGGTGCGTCAACAACAATACAAACTGCAGCACCATGGACCCCTCACAACCAAAATGCCAATGTGAGTTAGCTTATGGCATCTACAGACTAAATATTCAATTAGGCCAAGTAAAGACAGAAAAACTCCATAGAACCAATTATAGTTGGAAAGACTTCTTAGATATGGGATTTGTATCACAAATAATCATTAGTCATCCAAATCATGTAGAATTACTCCCTGATTCATTAGCATTTTCAGTTTCAGAAGCTTTTATAGGAAAAGAACCACAACTCAAGATAGAATTCGACTCCATAATTGCAGAATACATAAAAGGAGTGTGGTATCCCACAAAGCACAGTGCATGGATTACACACAGATTAGCCCATCCCCTACATCCAGATAGAGAGGACGGAGAGGTAGTTTGTAACAGAGAGATCCCAAGACAAATCAGGCTCTGGAGAGCAAAAACCATAGCATATGAATTCGACTGGCAAAAATACAGTGGAAATATATTCAGACTAGCCACAGGAACTGAAATTTACAGAGTCTATGTAGACAAAGAAATTATTTGTAAGGTTCGAAAGTTTATCAGGTCAACCCATGAGAAATTAATTCAGTACTATAGACAAAAGAAAAAGGGAGAAGACAGATTACTTCAGCAAGATATGGCAGAATGGGCAGAAGAATATACACCATCAGATCTACTAAGAAGTATGGGAGATGAAGGAATACAAAACCTTGGCAACATGAGTGACTAGTCAGATCAAAAATATATATATATATAATAAGAATTAGTTTGGCATATAAGTCCAAATGAAATTCTTGACAACTCATCATGCCAAGGGGAATGGCATGGCTAGCCCAACTCAAACGGTAGTTAGTAAAGGCAAGTCAAATCCGTTGATAGTTGGAGGTTTTGTTTAAAAATCCCAAAAACTCCTGACAGAGACAGAAGAATACCTGATACAAAAGAAATCCAAGAGAAAGGAGGCATGCTTCATTTTCTACCAAGAAAATTTTCTTTTATGATTTCATCTCTACAACAACAACAAAGGAAGCCTTATAAAGATATTGCAGACAAAATCAAAAGGGCTACAGAGAAGATTCCTGACTCTCCCTCATTGGATCTTAAGTTTCACATGAAAGAGATATCTCTACAAAATGACAAAGAGAGCCTAATAATCCAAGAGATTAAATGTACAGGCCCCAACAAAAGTTTTCATCAAGAGAAAGCCCTTTGCATCCGGCTCCAAGTGAGGATTCTTGATAGAGACAAGACATCAACAGTGAAGATTCCTGATAGAGATAAGGCGTCAACAGTGAAAGCTCGTGACGAGGCTTCCACAGCAAGATTCTTCAATGGCTTCTCGTTCAAGGAAGTCATCTATAAATGGAGCATCCGAGGAATGAGAAAGACAAAGGGAAAAAAGGAGACAAAATCAGCAATCCAATAAAAATATCAGTAAGCTTCTCCAACATCTTAAACTCCTCTACACCTTCTTCTCCTCATCAGCATTCTCTCACCCTCTCATCCTCTCCCGCCTATCTTTCCTGCTTTATGCCTGCCGATCAACCCACCAACCATTTGTAGTTCTCCACCACCTATATGTATAATTAAGTGTGCCTGAGTGTATTTCCCTTTGTATTTTCTTCTTCTTCAGCTTCAGCTGTGTCACAGTAGTAGTAGTCTATAGTTTTCCCTGGTATCAGAGCTCTGTTACCAGGGTAAAATAGTCTACTGTCAGAGCCCGGGGGGTACAATGTAAGTGATACCATGGTATCAGAGCCCGGGGGGTATCAATAGTATATTTGTATTTACCATATACAAATATATCTACTATAAATTAATAAGTTACTAATATACTACTTAGAAATTTCTTACTTGTTAGGTCGGCTTAGGTAATCTGCGATAAAATTATCTTTTCCTTTAACATGCTCAATCTCGAAGGAGTATTGAGCTATCTCATTATACCACAACATGCGTTTCCCTGAGGTTTTTCTTGTATTCGCTAGGAAATCTCTGACTGCCTTATTATCTGTTCTAATTATAAAATATAAGGGTGCAAGGAAGATTTGAAATTTTTGCAGGGCTAATTTTGTAGTGTATACCTCCTTTTCGAATATTATCCATTTTAGTTCGTTTGGTTTGAATTTCCCAGAGTTGTACCCACAAAGCCTCTCATACTTTAATATTTTCTTTGATATATTTCTTTTTCTGGGTCTGATTCCATTCTGAGATAGGGGTGGATTCTCTTCGTCCCAGTTTTCTTTTGGGATTGCTTTTAGTGCACATCCCCAGTGTTCATCTGACGCATCTGTGTCTAAAATCATTTTATTTCCTGTTTTTTGTAGGTAAACCTCTAGTGCCTTTTCGGCGAGCTGCTTAATTTGTTGTAGGATGTTTTTATCCTTTTCTATCAAGGTAAAATCTTGGTTTTTATTTACCTTCTTTAGTAGAGGTATTTCTTCCTTTGTAAGTTCTCGTAGGAAATTTCTTCCATAATTCAATAGCCCTAGCAAACTTTTTTCCCTGGTATCAGAGCCCAGGGAGGACGTTCCTTTTTTGGGCGGTAGGGGTCTGCAGTCTGTACAAAGAGTCTCCGGTGTGATGGCTACTGTTCCGGTATGTACTGTATGTTTCTGAATTTTTATTAAGTAATCTGTATTTATTTTTGTATTTAGATAAGTCTCTATATTTGTTTTATATTGTAGAAAATTCGTAGAAGAAAACATAAAAAATTCCGAAAAAATCAAAAACTTACTATAGCAAAATTTCCCAGAAAATTAGAAAAAGTTACTGCAGCAAAATCTGAAAAAATCAGAAAAATTAGGAAAAAATTGGGGAAGGATTTATAGCATTTATAACACTTACATGGCATCAAAATTGACTATAACTTTGACCTATATTTTCTCACAACCTGTATCAATACTGTCCTAATTACACTCTAAGTGTCCCTTACTATAATTGAGTACCCTAAAAACCCAGATTCCTAAAATAATCCCTTTGTTGCCGTAGTTAGGCGTTTGTAGGGTGAACGTTAGGAGACAGTTTTAGGCACCATAGGTTACTCATGGCTAGTTATTCACTGACATCTTAGATGGCTACCGGCATGTTGTGCAATTACGAGATATGTAGAGTAAAGTGTAGTAAATACGATATCATGTATAATGATATATATGATATGATGAACACCCCAAAATATTCCAAAAATTTTTTGATGAGATAGTTCTCCGAATAGAAAGATTAAAAGAACATGATAAAAGTCCCAACTTAACCCCAGAAGGCAAAGAAGATCTGACCCAACAACTCAAAGAAATTTATAAAAAATTTAAGGGTCTATTAAGTCATTTTGGATATAAGCCTAATTAAGAAAAGGTTGAACCCAATATCATAAATAATACTAAAGAGGATGAAAAAGAAAATAGTGAAGATATCCCGGTAAGAAAGGAAGAAGGTAGTGAAGAAGAAACAACAGAGGCAGTAAACGGTACAACTAAGGATAAAGAAAGAGTGAAGGAAGATCTCTTGCAAACTAAACCAAAAGAGAATAGTTACCAAAGAGATGATGTAGAAAGAACAGATGAAGAAGTCATCTTAAATTCCGAAGAACCCCTTAACAGAGAAGAGGAATACACGATAAGATTTGATGAGATAATTTTTGCTCCAAAATAAGGAAGAATGTTTAATTATGTTAAGGGAACATTCAGATTTAAGGGCTACAAGCAGTATTCGTTACATGCACTACTAGATACAGGAGCTACTGTCTCTTCCTGTCGAGAGAATGCCATACCACTAGAGAAATGTGAACCAATAAAATATCCAATTAAAATAACAGGAATCAGTGCACATAAAATAACTATCCAAAGTAAAGTCAAGAACGTGGAAATTTGGCTTAATGAGAAAAAATTCATTATACCAAAACTCTTATGCTTTCCACATATGAATGGGAACATGGTTTTAGGAAATAATTTAATTGGAGAGTATTTACCTATGATTGTAGAAAAACAAATGGTGTCTTTACATCAAAAAGAAGGTAACCAATCCATAAGAATTGACATGCCACTCTTAAAAGGACCTACGTATAAGTGTACAGAAAATTTTATCCCACCAAAAAGTACCCCAGACAGTGAAAACTCATCAAAAGGATGTGAGGCAATTTGCGAGCTAGATCAAACCCACTGGCTTTATAAAACATTCAGTAAAAATGTTAGTGAAAATCCATTAAAGTTATGGGATCGGAGCCCAAGATTTTGTAAAATTTAGTTGAGAGACGACAACATAATCATTAGGGTAAAACCCATGCTTTATACTGGCAAGACATAGACGAATTCGATAATCAGATAAATGAACTTTTAAGCTCAGGCCTAATAGAGAAAACCACTAGCCCTAACTCTAGCCCAGCATTCATGGTCAGAAATCTCAATGAAATAAAAAGGAAAAAGCCACGAATGGCAATTAATTACAAAAGACTAAACCAAAATCTAAAATTCGATGGTTATTTCATCCCAAGAAAAGAAGTCCTAATAAACTTAATAAAAGGGTCTAGAGTATTCAGTAAGTTCGACTGTAAGTCTGGTTTCTAGCAATTAAAAATGACAGAGGAATCGAAACTACTAACAGCGTTTAGTACGCCAAGATGACCCTTTCACTGTAATGTCATGCCATTTGGGTTAAACACCACACCACAGATATTTCAAAGATGGATGGACTCAATTTTTAATGATTTAAAAGATTTCTGTGTTGTATATATTGATAACATTTTGGTTTTTTAAAAAACAAAAGAAGATCACAAGAGACACCGAAGAATCATTAGTGACATTTTTAAAAGACAAGGGATAATACTCTCTCCAAAGAAGATCGAAGTCGAAAAAGAGTCAATAGAATTTCTTGGAATTATCCTAGACAAAGATGGCATTCAACTACAGAAACAAATCATTTCAAAAATCAAGGAATTTTCCGAAGAAATAAAAGACAAAAGACAACCACAAAGTTTGCTAGGGCTATTGAATTATGGAAGAAATTTCCTACGAGAACTTACAATGGAAGAAATACCTCTACTAAAGAAGCTAAATAAAATCCAAGATTTTACCTGGACAGAAAAGGATAAAAATATCCTAAAACAAATTAAGTAGCTCGCCGAAAAAGCACCAGAGGTTTACCTACCAAAAACAGGAGATAAACTGATTTTAGACACAGATGCGTCAGATGAACACTGGGGATATGCACTAAAAGCAATCCCAAAAGAAAACTGGGACGAAGAGGATCCACCCCTATCTCAGAATGGAATCAGACACAGAAAAAGAAGCATACCACAGAAAATATTAAAGTATGAGAAGCTTTGTGGGTACTACTCTGGGAAATTCAAACCAAACGAATTAAAATGGATAATATTCGAAAAGGAGCTATACACTATAAAATTAGCCCTGCAAAAATTTCAAATATTCCTTGCACCCGAATATTTTATTATTAGAACAGATAATAAGGCCGTCAGAGATTTCCTAGTGAATACAAGAAAAATCTCAGAAAAACGCATGTTGTGGTATAATGAGATTGCTCAATACTCCTTCGAGATTGAGCATGTTAAAGGAAAAGATAATTTTATCGCAGATTACCTAAGCCGACCTAACGAGTAAGAAATTTCTAAGTAGTATATTAGTAACTTATTAATTTATTTTGTAGAAAAGCGATAAAGAGAAGGCTATAGCGAATAGTATTCCTGCTCTGCAGCGTTTGTCGTATTCGTGGGATACCAGCCAGATATCTACACAAACTGGGAAAAATGCTATGACCAGGTATTCGATTTTAACGGATCCTATTGCAAACATTACTACTCGAAAGAGGATGCCATCCTAGCGTGGGAGATATCACGACAGAACCCATATTTAGCAGAAGAGGTTCGTAATCTTGCCTATCACATGCTCGAGCCAAAGATAGCGAGCTTTCCCAGGTTGGAAATCCCACCCTCATTTTACTTCGAAATAAATAGAGCATGGCGAGCTCACCAGATGGCAAATCTAGGAATTGGAACTCGTCGCGCCTTCCGCAGGCACATGGGGAATTTAGCAAATCTTGTAATGAAACAAGAGTTCGAATTAAAGGCCTTGAAAAAGGTTTGTTCAGATTATATAACAACCTCAGTGATGGAATTATTAGGGGAGCAACCTCTAAACAAGTTGATCTTTTAAAAAACATGGGTAAACTTTCAGAAAAAGAGTTACCTAGCCTCACAACATCAAACAAACCAGAGGAGGAACCACAGTTCGAGAATATGACACCAGAAGGATCACAAGCATACAACAACTCTACACAACAAGAAGGTATGGACACAGAGGTCGAGGCCGAGGGGGAAATCGACATAACTGAAGAAGCTCTCGGCAAGGGAGTCTCTGTACAGAGACTGCTAAAACAACTGCAAGAAGAAGGCAACCCGGCGGTTGGATTACTTGGAGAAGAATCTGGAAAATTCGAGTACTATGTTCTATATGGAAAATCGAAAATGAAAAAATTAGTCCCAAGATCACAGCTGAACCAAGAGGTAACCCCAGAGCCGACAATCGTGCCTACTGGATGGGACGACCCTAACCCATCCACAAATGGATGGATGGATCTGATAATTTTATCAACTTCCTGTAAATGTAATTCTTGCAAAATATATATATATATATATATAAGAATTAGTTTGGCATATAAGTCCAAATGAAGTTCTTGACAACTCATCATGCCGAGGGGAATGGCATGGCTAGCCCAACTCAAACGGTAGTTGGTAAAGGCAAGTCAAATCCGTTGATAGCTGGGGGTTTGCTAAAAATCCCAATAATTCCTGACAGAGACAGAAGAATGCCTGATACAAAAGAAATCCAAAAGAAGGAAGCATGCTTCATGAGAGGATTTTCTTTTATGATTTCATCTCTACAACAACAACAAAGGAAGCCTGATAAAGACGATACAGACAAAATCTAAAGGGCTACAGAGAAGATTCCTGACTCTCCCTCATCGGATCTTAAGCTTCACATGAAAGAGATATCTCTACAAAATGACAAAGAGAGCCTAATAATCCAAGAGATGCACAGGCCCCAACAAGAATTTTCATCAAGAGAAAGCCCTTTGCAGGATTCCTCACAGAGACAAGAAATCAACAGTAAAGATTCCTGATAGAGACAAGACGTCAACAGTAAAGATTCCTGACAGAGACAAGACGTCAACAGTGAAGATCCTGACAGAGACAAGACGTCAACAGTGAAGGCTCGTGACGAGGCTTCCACAGAAAGATTCTTCAATGGCTTCTCGTGCAAGGGAGTCATCTATAAATGGAGCCTCCGAGGGATGAGAAAGACAGAGGGAAAAAAGGAGACAAACTCAGCAATCCAACAAAAACATCAAGTTTCTCCAACACCTTAAACTCCTCTACACCTTCTTCTCGTCATCAGCATCCTCTCTCACCCTCTCATCCTCTCTCGCCTGTCTTGCCTGTTTTATGCCTGCCGATCAACCCACCAACCACTTGTAGTTTTCCACCTCCTATATGTATAATTAAGTGTGCCTGAGTGTATTTCTCTTTGTATTTTCTTCTTTTTCAGTTTCAGCTGTGTCATAGTAGTAGTAGTGTGTAGTTTTTCCCTGGCAGTAGTAGTCTGATACCATGTACAAAGATTAAAAGTACAAGCACAGTACTGCAAAAATACCAATGTACAAGTGTGTCATTACTTTTTTGGGCTGATACAAGTTATGTCATAAAAATTAGTTTTTTTACCCTGGTATCAGAGCCCAGGCAGGACGTTCCTTTTTTGGGCGGTAGGGGTCTGCAGTCTGTACAAGGAGTCTCCGGTGTAATGGCTAATGTTCCGGTATGTACTGTATGTTTCTAAATTTTTATTAAGTAATCTATATTTGTTTGTGTGTTTAGATAAGTCTCCATGTTTGTTTAATATTGTAAAAAATTCGTAGAAAAAAACATAAAAAGTTCTGAAAAAATCAAAAAAGTTACTGTACCAAAATTTCTCTGAAAAATTACTGTAGCAAAATCCGAAAAAATCTGAAAAATTAGGAAATATTTGGGGAAGGATTTATAGCATCTATAGCACTTACATGGTATCAAAATTGACTATAACTCTGACCTATATTTTTTCACAACTTGTATCAATACTGTCCTAGTTACACTCTAAACGTCCCTTACTAGAATTGAGTATCCTAAAAGCCCAGATTCCTAAAGTAATCTCTTTATTTTTGCTGTCAGGCGTTTGTAGGGTGAACGTTAGGAGACGGTTTTAGGCACCACAGGTTACTCAGGGCTAGTTATTCACTGACATTTTAGATGGCTACCGGCATGTTGTGAAATTGCAAGATATGTAGAGCAAAGTGTAGTAAATACGACATCATGTATAATGATATATATGATATGATGAATACCCCAAAATATTCCAAAAAAAATTTGAGGAGGTAGTTCTCCGAATAGAAAGATTAAAAGAACAGGATAATGCAAAGAAGATCTGACCCAACAACTTAAAGAAATTTATAAAAAATTTAAGGGTCTATTAAGCCATTTTGGATATAAGCCTAATCAAGAAAATGTTGAACCCAATATCATAAATAACACTAAAGAGGATGAAAAAGAAAATAGTGAAGATATCCCGGTAAGAAAGGATGAAGGTAGTGAAGAAGAAATAACAGAGGCAGCAAATAGTACAACTAAGGATAAAGAAAGAGCGAAGGAAGATCTCTTGCAAACTAAACCAAAAGAGAATAGTTACCAAAGAGATGATGTAGAAAGAACAAATGAAGAAGTCATCTTAAATTCCGAAGAACCCCTTAACAGAGAAGAGGAATACACGATAAGATTTGATGAGATAATCTTTGCTCCAAACTCAAGAAGAAGGTTTAATTATGTTAAGGGAACATTCAGATTTAAGGGCTACAAGCAGTATTCGTTATATGCACTACTAGATACTGGAGCTACTGTCTCTTCTTGTCGAGAAAATGCCATACCACTAGAGAAATGCGAACCAATGAAATATCCAATTAAAATAACAGGAATCAGTACACATAAAACAACTATCCAAAGCAAAGCCAAGAACGTGGAAATTTGTCTTAATGAGAAAAAATTCATTATACCAAAACTCTTATGTTTTCCACATATGAATGGGGACATGGTTTTAGGAAATAATTTTATTGGAGAGTATTTATCTATGATTGTAGAAAAACAAATGGTGTCTTTACATCAAAAAGAAGGTAACCAATCCCTAAGAATTGACATGCCACTCTTAGAAGGACCTAGGTATAAGTGCACAGAAGATTTTTTCCCACCAAAATGTACCAAAGACAGTGAAAACTTATCAAAAGGATGTGAGGCAATTTGCGAGCTAGATCAAACCCACTGGCTTTATAAAACACTCAGTGAAAATTTTAGTGAAAATCCATTAAAGTTATGGGATCGGAGCGCAAGATTTTGTAAAATTCAGTTGAGAGACGACAACATAATCATTAGGGTAAAACCCATGCTATACTAGGCAAGACATAGACGAATTCGATAATCAGATAAATGAACTTTTAAGCTTAGGCCTAATAGAGAAAACCACTAGCCCTCACTCTAACCCAGCATTCATGGTCAGAAATCTCAATGAAATAAAAAGGAAAATGCCACGAATGGTAATTAATTACAAAAGACTAAATCAAAATCTAAAATTCGATGGTTATTTCATCCCAAGAAAAGAAGTCCTAATAAACTTAACAAAAGAGTCTAGAGTATTCAGTAAGTTCGACTGTAAGTCTGGTTTATGGCAATTAAAAATGACAGAGGAATCGAAACCACTAACAGCGTTTAGTACGCCAAGAGGACACTTTCAATGGAATGTCATGCCATTTGGGTTAAACACCACACCACAGATATTTCAAAGATGGATGGACTCAATTTTTAATGATTTAAAAGATTTCTGTGTTGTATATATTAATGACATTTTGGTTTTTTCAAAAACAAAAGAAGATCACACGAGACACCTAAGAATCATTAGTGACATTTTTAAAAGACACGGGATAATATTTTCTCCAAAGAAGATCGAAGTCGAAATGGAGTCAATAGAATTTCTTGGAATTATCCTAGACAAAGATGGCATTCAACTACAGGAACATATCATTTCAAAAATCAAGGAGTTTTCCGAAGAAATAAAAGACAAAAGACAACTACAAAGTTTGCCAGGGCTATTGAATTATGGAAGAAATTTCCTACGAGAACTTACAAAGGAGGAAATACCTCTACTTAAGAAGCTAAATAAAATCCAAGATTTTACCTGGACAGAAAAGGATAAAAACATCCTAAAACAAATTAAGCAGCTCGCCGAAAAGGCACCAGAGATTTACCTACCAAAAACAGGAGATAAACTTATTTTAGACACAGCTGCGTCAGATGAACACTGGGGATGTGCACTAAAAGCAATCCCGAAAGAAAACTGGGACGAAGAGAATCCACCCCTATCTCAGAATGGAATCAGACTCAGAAAAAGAAATATACCACATAAAATATTAAAGTATGAGAGGCTTTGTGGGTGCAACTCTGGGAAATTCAAACCAAACGAACTAAAATGGATAATATTCGAAAAGGAGCTATACACTATAAAATTAGCCCTGCAAAAAATTTAAATATTCCTTGCACCCGAATATTTTATTATTAGAACAGATAACAAGGCTGTCATAGATTTCCTAGTGAATACATGAAAAACCTCAGGGAAACGCATGTTGTGGTATAATGAGATAGCTCAATACTCATTCGAGATTGAACATGTTAAAGGAAAAGATAATTTTATCGCCGATTACCTAAGCCGACCTAACAAATAAGAAATTTCTAAGTAGTATATTAGTAACTTATTATTTTTTTTTGCAGAAAAGCGATAATTATTTTTTTTTGCAGAAAAGCGATAAAGGGAAGGCTATAGCAAATAGTATTCCTGCTCCAGCAACGTTTGTTGTATTCGTGGGATATCAGCCGGGTATCTACACAAACTGGGAAAAATACTACGACCAGGTATTCAATTTTAACGGATCCTGTTGCAAACATTACTACTCGAAAGAGGATGCCATCCTAGCTAGGGAGATATTATGATAGAACCCATATTTAGCAGTAGAGGTTCGTAATCTTGCCTATCACATGCTCGAGCCAAAGATAGCGAGCTTTCCCAGGTTGGAAATCCCACCCTCATTTTAATTCGAAATAAATGGAGCATGGCGAGCTCACTAGAAGGCAAATCTAGGAATTGGAACTCGTCGTGCCTTCCGCAGGCACATGGGGAATTTATAAAATCATGTAATGAAACAAGAGTCAGAATTAAAGGCCTTGAAAAAGGTTTGTTCAGATTACATAACAACCCTAAGTGAGGGAATTATTAGGGGAGCAACCCCTAAACAAGTTGATCTCTTAGAAAAATGGGTAAACTTTTAGAAAAAGAGTTACCCAGCCTCACAACATCAAACAAACCAGAGGAGGAACTACAGTTCGAGAATATGACACCAGAAGGATCACAAGCAAACAACAACTCTACACAACAAGAAGGTATGGACACAGAGGTCGAGGCCGAGGTGGAAATCGACATAACTGAAGAAGCTCTCAGCAAGGGAGTCTCTGTACAGGGCTGCTAAAATAACTGTATGAAGAAGGCAACCCGGCGGTTGGATTACTTGGAGAAGAATCTGAAAAATTCGAGTACTATGTTCTACATGGAAAACCGAAAATGAAAAGATTAGTCCTAAGATCACAGCTGAACCAACAGGTAACACCAGAGCCGACAATCGTGCCTACAGGATGGGACGACCCTAACCCATCTACAAATGGATGGATGGATCTTGCATCTCCAGAAACTTCAGAATCTGATAATTTTATCAATTTTCTGTAAATGTAATTCATGCAAAAATATATATATATATAATAATATATAAGAATTAGTTTGGCATATAAGTCCAAATGAAGTTCTTGACAACTTAACATACTGAGGGGAATGGCATGGCTAGCCCAACTCAAACGGTAGTTGGTAAAGACAAGTCAAATCCGTTGATAGCTGGGGGTTAGCTAAAAATCCCAATAACTCTTGACAAGAGACAGAAGAATGCTTGATACAAAAGAAATCCTTCATGAGAATATTTTCTTTTATTATTTCATCTCTACAACAACAAAGAAAGCCTGATAAAGACGATACAGATAAAATCCAAAGGGCTACAGAGAAGATTCCTGACTCTCCCTTATCGGATCTTAAACTTCAAATGAAAGAGATATCTCTACAAAATGACAAAGAGAGCCTAATAATCCAAGAGATGCACAGGCCCCGACAAGAATTTTCATCAAGAGAAAGCCCTTTGCAGGATTCCTCACAGAGACAAGAAATCAACAGTAAAGATTTCTGATAGAGACAAGACATCAACAGTGAAGATTCCTGACAGAGACAAGACGTCAACAGTGAAGGCTCGTGACGAGGCTTCCACAGAAAGATTCTTCAATGGCTTCTCGTGCAAGGGAGTCATCTATAAATGGAGCCTCCGAGGGATGAGAAAGACAGAGGAGAAAGAGAGAAAAAAGGAGAGAAAATCAGCAATCCAACAAAAACATTAGTAAGCTTCTCCAACACCTTAAACTCCTCTACACCTTCTTCTCCTCATCAGCATCCTCTCTCACCCTCTCATCCTCTCCCACCTGTCTTTCCTGCTTTATGCCTGTCGATCAACCCACCAACCACTTGTAGTTCTCCACCACCTATATGTATAATTAAGTGTGCCTGAGTGTATTTTTCTTTGTAATTTCTTTTTCTTCTGCTTCAGCTGTGTGACAGTAGTAGTAGTCTGTAGTTTTTCCCTGGTATCAGAGCCCGGAGGGGACGTTCTTTTTTTGGGCGGTAGGGGTCTGCAGTGTGTACAAAGAGTCTCCGGCGTGATGGCTACTATTCCGGTATGTACTGTATGTTTCTGAATTTTTATTAAGTAATCTGTATTTGTTTTTGTGTTTAGATAAGTCTCTATATTTGTTTTATATTGTAGAAAATTCGTAGAAAAAATCATAAAAAATTCTGAAAAAATAAAAAAAGTTACTGTAGCAAAATTACTTTAGCAAAAATACTCAAAAATTAGAAAATATCACTGTAGCAAAATCAGAAAAAATCAAATAAAAATCATAAAAATTTGAAGGAATTTTTAGCATAAAGATTGACTATAATACCGATCTATATTATCTCACAACTTGCATGATTACTGTTCTAGTTTCATTCTAAGTATCCCCTGCTAGATTTGAGTAACATTAAAGCCCAGATTCCTAAAGTGATCCCTTTGTTGCCACGGATAGGCATTTGCAGGGTGACCCTCAGGAGACGGTTTTAGGCGCCATAGGCTACTCAGAGCTAGCTACCAAACGATATCCTAGATGGCTAGTGATATACTATGCATATTTGAGAGCTATAGAAGAGATTATAGTCACTTAGAACATTTTTCAATAGCGACAGATAAAAACCTAACAAATATTGCAAGTTTTCTAAACACCCTTCTCGATTATGTAGTTTGTAGGTTTAGTAGGGTGGAAAAACGACTAGATAAGGTAATAGAACAAAATGAAATATATATTACTAAACTTTGTAAAACCGTTCGAGACAATCCCGCAGAACAATTCGACAAAGAAATAACAAAATTCGACAAGGAAGTAAGAGAAATATTAGGAAGATTAGATAGAACTGACGGTTTAGGAATAAGTTTAAAACAAAAGAAACCAAGTGAACAGATAAACATGATGCAAGTAGATAGAAAATACTCCAGAAAAGAGTATGACTCGATTGTGGAGCTAATTAATTGTTGGAAAGAGCATATAAAGACCCATGCAATACTGTTCAGGAAAGAGACCACCTAGTAAGTAGAATGCACGAGACCTACTTACAAAATAAAGAGTTGCTACATCATTTTAATTTTGATCCTGAAATATATAACCTGGAAAGTGAGGAAGAATCAGAAAGCATCATAGATTCAGATAACGAAAACTACGAGATGACTATACACGATGAATACGAGTCTGAATATGAGAAAGGAACTGAATCTGACAGTGAGGTGATACTTGTTGGAGAAGATAGCAAAACTGCAATAGATTTAAACAACCCACAGATAGGAGAGAGTATGAGGATCGACGATTTAATAAAAAGAAGTGTATCCCAAGGAGGAACCTATTTAGATCTATCCAACGTACATTTCAAGGATAAACAAAAGTTATAGATGATTGGGCACAATCTCTCGCCGTCGTAATCACAAATCACAAAGGATCATGGGACAATGAAAGATTTGTCGATTACATTACGGAAACTTTACAAGGAGATGTCTTACAATGGATGAAACAATGGATAAACTCAGAAGAAGGAAAAAATAAACGGAAGGAGTGGGGAGAAAGCAATAGGTTCACAAGTTTTGAAAAATCCTCAATGATTTCATAAAGATCATCAAAGAAAATTTATGTGGGTATATAGATGAGAAATCTCAAGAAGAAGAAGTTTTGTATGTGCTGTCCAAAATCGAATTATGCAAGATTTGTGAATTTGAAGAATACTGCAAACATTCTCAAAATACTTTTACAAATTAGAATATGATAAAGCACAGAATTGGCTTGATCCTTTCTTCGACAAACTTCCTAGTCCATGGGATACCAAAACAAGAAACGGATACCCAGACTACTTAAAGCGAATTGAAAAGAAGGATAATTTGGGGCACCGTATACACTGTGCACTTAAAATTATACAGGACGACTGTCTCAATATAAAATCTTACAAAAAAATGAAGAACAGAATAAATAACTCTCCTAAAGGAAGAAAGTGCTGCGAAAAAATAATTGGCGAAAAATGGAAAATAGGAAGTGAGAAAAACCAAAACCAACATTTAGAAAAAAATTTCGATGGAAACCGTGGACAAGGAGTAGAGGATTTGTCAGAAACAATAAATTTGTTAGAAAGAAAGACGAGTCATCTACACAAAGAGAATCCCCTGCACAAAAGGACAAAAAAAGTTGCAGATGCTTTGTATGTGATGTAGAGGGGCATTTTGCTAGAGACCATCCTAAGAGAGGAAAAAGCGCTCAAAAAATGATAAAATATATGGAAGAACAAGAATTTGAAGTATGTTTGGGTGAAGAAATCTCGCCAACAGATATAATACTTTATGAGCTTGAGGTTGAGGATGATTCAGACGCCGATATAGTTTTCATGATGGACGAAGAATTATCCCTTGGTATCAGAACTAGACAGTATAACATTAGGAGACGTAGTCGGAAGAGAAGCAATTTTTAGTCCAGAGGACATCGATAGAATGAAAAAGCATCAACTGATAAAGAAAACAGAAATTTACAAAATTTCACGGTTCAATTTCTTTTCTAGAAGAATAATCGAAAATTTTAACAGAAACACAACAGCAAATCTATCAGCTGGAGGAAGAGTATACATTCCCATCTTTAATTGTGAAAAAGTACGAAGATGGAAAAAGAAATACCCTGAAATTCGCTATATCCACGTTGGCCTAATTCAAATTAAAATTAACGCGCTATTCAGAGCTGGCATAGATATCCCTATAATAACACTTGTAATGGACAATCGATTTACCAATTGCCACCAGGCCCTAATAGGAGGCTTCCAATCCAATCTAGTAAATCAAACCGTATGGTTCAACATCCGACCCAACTATTTTATCTCTATATCTGACCCAAACATAATAGATACTGTACGCCTAAAAATTAAGACCCAAGGAATGAACATGAAAACCAACTCACACGATCTAGCCATTGAATATACGACGATTCATGAATTGACTCAGACCACAGAAATAAGAACAGTTTCAAATCAACGGGAAATAATCGAAATATTTGAACCAAAACCTTTTGAGGAAGAAATCAAACCTCGACTAATGAATATAAAGGATCTCACGGTACCTAGACAATGGTTCCTTGAAGATTTAATTCAAACCGAAGAACCAAAACACTTTGGAGGGATAGAAATACAAAGTTCTGGGAACAATCTATATATTTAAAATAATTCAAAACAACCTTTATTAACAAGAAGTAATAGTGAAAGAAAGACTAGAGAAGTGGCTAGGAGATTTATTGCTAGGGAAGAAATAAGAGAGCCAGTGCTGACATGATTACTAGAAGAAGATCAAAAATTAAGCCCAAATATTAAAGAAATAAGCCAAAAGCACAGTATACCACTCATGCCAGGGTCAACGTCTCGGCAAGAGGCCGTCGAAGGAGCTGTTGAGTTCAGTTATTAATTTTTATATAAGTAAATAATCATGTACAAACCATTTTACCGGAAAAATCGAAGAAAGGAAAAGATGTGATCGTGTCAGAAAAGACAAAAAGAATACAAATTCTGGAGGAAGCTAGACAGGCATTTCCCGAAGAAATCTTTTCGAGTATCAAAACAATGACGCTCGATCACAGAGATAATATAAGAAGAATTTTGTCAAAAAATAAAACAGATACAACTGCCCAAAGCTATTTAAATTCATGAAAGAGGAAATGTGGGATATCCAAGGAGTAGAGTGGGGGCTTGTAAGACAGCTGTGCTTCAGACTACAGGGGGGACAAGAATGGCGCAAATTACCAGCGATGTTAAGATTTTTTAGCCACAAGCTAGCCACAAGCAGTAATTATAATCATTTGTTCGCCGTCCAAATATTTAGCATGCTTGGATGGAGGGAAGAGACAAAATTTTTCCAGCCATATCAAATATGGATATTCGGCTACCCTGAGCAATAGCAGAAATTCGACCCCGAACACAACATCGAAGGAATCAATTATAATTATTTCTGGTATAGCAGTTTTATCGAGCTAGTAGACAGAGCAAGAAAGCTTATAAAAAATATTAGCAGCTACTCAATTATGACAGATGGAAGAAGAATAGTCGCCACGAAAGACTACCATGCAAAATTTAGCATTCCGAAAGGACAGAATCAAAGAGCAATGAAGCTGTTACAAGACATAGCTTTCAACCAGAAGAATTTATACATCCCAACAGAGTTCAAATGGATATGTAAAAATAGTATATATAATATATATATATATATATATATATATATATATATATATATATATATATATATATATGTATGTATGTATGTATACTAAAAGAATTAGTTTGACATATAAGTCCAAATGAAATTCTTAACAACTCATCATGCCGAGGGGAATGGCATGGCTAGCCCAACTCAATCGGTAGTTGGTAAAGGCTAGTCAAATCCGTTGATAGCTGGGGGTTTGCTAAAAATCCCAATGACTTCTGACAGAGACAAGACGACAAGACATCAACAGTAAAGATTCCTGACAGAGACAAGATGTCAACAGTAAAAATTCCTGACAGAGACAAGACATCATTAGTAAAGATTTCTGACAGAGACAAGACGTCAACAGTGAAGATTCCTGACAGAGACAAGACGTCAACAGTAAAGGGTCGTGACAAGGCTTCCACAACAAGATTCTTCAATGACTTCTCGTGCAAGGGAGTCAGCTATAAATGGAGCCTTCGAAAGAGGAGAAAAAAGAGAGAAAATCAGCAATCCAACAAAAATATCAGCAAGCTTCTCCAACACTTTAAACTCCTCTACACCTTCTTCTCCTCATCACCATCCTCTCTCACCCTCTCATCCTCTCCCACCTGTTTTGCCTGCTTTATGCCCGCCGATCAACCCACCAACTACTTGTAGTTCTCCACTACCTATATATATAATTATGTGTACCTGAGTGTATTTCCCTTTGTATTTTCTTTTTCTACAGCTTCAGCTATGTGACAGTAGTAGTAATGTGTAGTTTTTTACTCTGGTCCAAAGAGACTTCGACAAATGAATCAGAGGGGAGTAGGAGCTGCTTGCCTTATTTAGGGACTTTTTTGTCTCCCTTTTTCGTGCTGCTCTGTATCCCATCGACATCGTGTTATTGCCCCATTGTTGTTGTTGCTGGGTGAATATCCTTTGCTATTGAATCCGCATCCCTGGTGGAGGAGAAAATGCTCCTTCGATGAATGAATGACACCCACCTGAACCCAATTCCTTCTGAAGCGATACCAACCCCACCATCGAATGACGTTAAGGGCGCCTTTCTAAAATAAAATTACTTCCTTCCCTTCTTCGGACTTGGACCGAATTTTTCAAATTTGTCGTCGTTTAAGCTTCCTTAAGTGAACGTGAACAAATTCTTCTATGAGAAGCAACTTTGGTATAGGTAGAAATTGAGGTCGACGAATTGGTCTATGACGGCCATTGTCGAAAGCCGTCTCTTGCTGCTTACGGAAACGATGAGATGGATAAACAAACTGTTGGTAGAAGTCTAGGAATGCGAGGTTGACATTCCATACAGTTATTTCAACCGTTGGACAATTACCTGACTTCTAAAAAATAAACTACTACAAAGAAAGTCGAAGAGAGAGAAAGAGCACTCCCTTGCAGGGAGAGTACCAGTCAAGGAAAAGTTAAAATTTGACAAAAAGGAAGCTCACTAAAAAAAAGCAAGGGAAGAGAGAGAACACTGGGGCTCAGACTCATTCCCTATAAAAAGTTCACTAACTCGAGAATCAGAGGTTACTCCCTTCACTTCAGACACAAGATATGCTCACTCGTTGACGGCTCTGACAGCTAATTTTGAGAAAAGCACTGACAAAATATAGCAGATGAAAGGTGATGGATATATATCTGGTCTCAGAATGAATTTCCCAGAAGGAGGTTACACACCTAGAGGGATCAGAGAGAGACTCTATGAAAAGACCAAGGAACTCACTCCGAAATCAATCGCAGAGAAGGTGACGGAGCTCAGTAATATGTCGATAGGAGAATGGAAGCTTGCTAGGGGGTCATATATCACTCCCAAAGGATAAAAAAAGAGAGGGATTCATCTAGCCTCTTTTTGCTCTCTCTATTATGCTTTTTAACTCACTCCGATGTATTCTGTTTCTTTTCACTCGCTTCCTCCCATCATCAGTCCTTTCTCGTCGAAACTGACTCTGTCGAGAAGCATTTCCTTCATTAGCTCCCTTTGGTCATCGGGGACTAGCCCTATCAGGAAGAGGGGGGTCGTCGCTCGAGAGTAGAAGCGAAGCTTTCATTCCAGTCAACAGAGGAAATGACTCGTTATTCAATTCCAAACCAAACTACTGACGGAAGGAAAAAAACCTCTGAATCTCAATACGTATCCTCATCTGCAGATGCAGAAGCGGAATTTGACAGTAGATACATACTGTGACTCAGGAAGAACTGGATTGGATAAAGCAAATGATTCTCAGTCCCTGACCGGAATAAAAGAAAGTCATTGAGCTTGATTTGATTGAAGCTGGTGATACGCCGTTCAAAATACGATGAAAGAAAACTGCGATGGATGAAGATAACGATCACTAGAAACAGGAACTCTAGATCGGGATGGTGGGGAAGCCCGTCACGTCATGCTTCTCCTGCTGGTTAAGATGCTTTCAGGGTAAAATATACCAACAAACCAGTTCAACTGTAGCATCCGACCGGACAGGTGGTGGGTCAACTGACTCAATCCAATCAATTGCTTTCACTCGGGTTGGAGTTGGAAGGTTACTAGGACACTCAACGGAGAGGGATATTCGACATGGATTGGGTCTACGGCATACCCTCGCCCCATGCCAAAAAGATCATAAAACAAACTAAGCGTGAAGTGAATAGCCATATCTATCGTGGGAGCGTGGGTTAAGATAGATGCAGAAGGCTCTGTATGCTACTACGGCTTGCGTCAATTTACATCGAATCCCCAGTCCAGCGTTGGAGTTCCGTCACTGCAGCTGAAAGGTGTCACTGGCTATAGTTGAGTTGGAGGGGTTTTTCGTTTTAAAGAAGGTAGCCGTAGGGAAGGGCTGCATGGAATCATAAAGCTCGAGCTATGCCAATAAGGAAAGGCGATCTTTGCCACAACTCGATTTTGTTTTTTTTTAGTAGTGCGGATGTCGAATTCCCTCTGTTTGCAGAACTGAGAGCTTTCCTTTTCTGAAAGAAAGACTTGGATCAGTTCTAATTTGCCGGACTATGCTTTGAGATTGATTTTTTACCGATGGTTCGAAATGAAGATGCAAGCGTCACCCCAGTTTATACCGAACTACGTCTCGAACTCCGCAAGACCCTTCCCTGAAAGTGATCGACAAAAATGCCGAGTCATCTCGAAGCTACCGCTCATCTGACGCAGATCTTCATCGCTTTTCCCTGTCAGCCAGAAAAAGATCCCGTGGTGATTTGAACCTGATTCAAGTATCCTACAAAGAGACTCCCGAGAGCCAGAAGTGAATGAGGAAGAATCGAAAAGTTCGACAATCTTTTGAATGACGGGTGACTGACTATGGAACTGATAGAATGGGAAAAGAGGAGTGAAACCATTCGACGGAGTTGGAAAGGACTTTGCTGATCAGACGAAGATTGGTCTCACCTTCGTCCGAGGACTCAAACTTTTGATGCCAACTACCCTCTCTGTCTTTGTCAATGAAGTCAATCACCCTGATGCTAAGCGATCCGCTATCTTCAATGTGAGTCTAACTGCCCTGTAAAAGTCGAAGGGGAGGATAAACGAAAAGGCTCGACGAGGGAATTTTTCCTGACGGTGAAAGGAACTTATCAAATGGGGTCCGGCTCTATGAGCTCCTGGGCAAAGGGTTTTTGTTCAACTAACACACGTCGAGGAAAGATAGAAAGAACTCTTCGTCTATATATACACAATTAGAAAAACGGAACTCACTTCGCTACCTTTCTCCAAGTGATGGAGCAATTGGGGAATAGGGTTCCGATGGAATATTCATATGAATATGCTTCTCGAAATGCCTTTTGAATGGACTTCTGAGATTATAATCTCAGAATGGAAAGAGAGAGCCAAATCAGGGCAGGGACTGATAGATTAGCCAGGGAGATTCCCTCATAAGCTGTTTGTGCTTTATCCGCTCGTCGGAGCTATGAGAGAAAGGAATGAAGATGGCATCGAAGCAAAGAGAGAAGGAACTATTGTTGGAATATCCGCTGCATCGGATCTTTCCTGTGTTTGCACTCCGGGGCTCGCGAAGCATCCCGGAAGACTAGGAGTAAGAATTCGGAATGACGAAGACGCTGTTGTTAATCAGTCTACGTCAAAATGGCTTTATGAAAGGTCCTGTTAGGGGGAAGACCCTTATACCATCAATATGTCAGGATATGCGAATTATTTACCTATTACAGCCTCCCAACTCAAATTGATAGCATCTTTGGGAAGACAAATATGACTCTAGGCTTCAGATGCAATAGCAGTAGTTTTTCTATACCTGGGCATATGTAAGGGAGGAGCGAAAGTGACCACGGCGGTGTAGAGCTATAAGGAGCACAGCCTTTTCCGATCCCAAAGAATGAATGACCGACTGACCATAAATAATATGATCCCACTTTCAATTCGTCATACCCAGGAGTCCGAGTGTGAATACACAATTACAACATCAATCATTTCACTTCCCAATCGAGCTCCTTTCCTTTCTTCTAGGAAATTACATAGTTCCTTTCCGGAATACCAGGCATGTGAGATTCTTTCTGAAAGAGCGGGGATTCATTAGTCGTCTGACAGGGAGATTCTCCTACTTCACTTCCATCGAACTCTTCCGGACAGTGCCACATCTGATTCTCGAGGAAGGCTATTTATGTCAGTTCCTTGCAATTATCAGTATTTATATTACTGGAGAATTTGAAACCGTCATCTTCTGAATCTGGGAAATGTGAAGTCGAAGATAGAAGGGACTTTTCCATAACCCTTCCGAGGAGAGGCAGAAGAGTAAGAGCTAGAGCTGCTCTCTGGCATTCCGCGTAGGATAAAATCCTGACGTTTGATTTAGTGGAAAAAGTCTACCTCAAATGCCGTATGGAAATGGAAGGATGTACGTACGATATTATCAACCATCCTCTTCCTAGAGAAAGGGGTAAAAAATCATACTTGACTAGCTTCCTTTGACTGGTGGGTATCATCCAAAAGCAGAACCCAAAGCGGAATCTCCCTTTGATGCCTCCTCTCTAGCTTCGTAACCCAAAAATTTTCTCCCTTTACCGTCGATGACATTTCGTCAAACTCTTTACCTAAACCTATGCTTTCCATTCGACCATCTGAGAGGGAAATCCACTATTTCCAAGGGGAAGAGAATTTCAGAGTGAAGCCGAGGTATAGGCTGTTGGGAAGAGTGATTTTTTCCTAACTTGCCAAAGAGAATCAGTATCAACGAGAACTTTACTACTCAAAAACTCTAAAGGATCCTCTACCCGAAAAAACTATCCATCACCTAGGAATGATGTCAAATGTGCAAAAATGGTTCCGGAGACAGATATTTCACTGACTTCCAACTTCTCCGGGAGGGAAAAATGTTCCAATTATGAAACCTCTTTTCACGTGCACTATATCAGTATAATAGGCTTTTTCAATATAGTGAACCATCGACACCGAGGTAATTCATCAGTTCTGTTCTACAAATACCACTCAAACTGAAAGGGAGTTAAACCGTAAAAGGAGAAAGAATATCACCTGACCGAAGTATAGGGACTTTTTCTGTAGACGAAAGGGAACGTCGAACTCTTCCGAAAGCTTTTCTTTTAGCTCCGGGTATCTTGTTATCGGATTTAAACTCATGCGTCCGGCAGCCAATATCCCGGACGGACAGTATGACGACTTCAAAATCATCTGAATCTCTTTAATTTTAATTAGATCCTCCTGCATCAACAAATGAACTAAAGGCAGAACTCGTCAGGCAAAGGTGGGATGAGCGCCAACTATCCGATTGAAATAATAAGAAAATGAATTGATGAATACGAAGTAGGTAACCTATGTGACGATTGATTTATTTTTCCTTTTTCGGTAACAGCAGCTACCGATGAGCTAGAGCAACTCTTCTAGGAGTGGAAGCATGTTCTTCTCTTATGAAGTTGTAGTGAAGCCGTAAAGGAAGCAATGTAATATTTGGAAAAGAATCCGATCTAAATCATAGAAACGGGAAGTTTCAATCCCCCACTACCCTAGACCGTCAACTTGTTCGGATTGATGACCAATTCGGATGGGTTTAGCGAAACCGGAATCGGACAGCTACATAGTATTTAAATCCGATTGACGAAAGGAAAGCTAAAAGCCTTCCAATTCCAATATTGATTCCTGGAATTAACTCGTTTAGCCGAAAATGATGAGACTAGTTCAAAGGCTTCTAACTTAACTTAAGTGACGGTGGTTCGTAAGACACTCGACCGAAGGGAGAGGAGAGTGTCGGCCACGACGACTCGAAATCGAAGTTTACCTATGCTCCGCTCCAGGAGTCAGAATGTCAAGCATAATACAGGAAAGTTGAGGGATTAGCTAGACGGAGCTTTTGTTACTGTTACAGCAGGGAAATTTATATTCGAAATTCTCCGCACGAAAACGAGTTCTTCCTTTCCGTCACCGCTCCATGGGTCCATCAGGGGGAACCTTTTGTTAATTACAGGTTGAGGAAGCATCCTATTTAAACGAAAGCTGACGAGCGGCTACCCGGAATTCATGTTGGTATTATAGTCCTTCTCTCTGGGCATCGACGTCATAGGGAATTTCATCCTCAAAATGGAGAGTCAAATTGGGAGTTTCACCAGCCGGAAGTTGGTTTTTTTTGTTTGGAAGAAAAGAACTACAAACTACAGATCCTGGACCCTTGGCAAAGTCGATTTCTCTACTGCCCTGGGTGGAGGGAGTTCAGCCTAGACGGTGATGGTCCCTCAATTTCTTAGGTCGAAAAGGTTCCTTTAACTCCCGAGTCAAAAAGGTCAAACGAGGTAGCAGCTAGGACTGATGCTCTTCCCCTTGAGCCCGTCGTACGTCACGACGGAAGTGGAATGGAATAAGGACAGCCTTCGACGCAACAATGACATATTCCTATGTGGAAGGGTTTACTTTAGGGAAGGATGTCAGGTAGGCGTATTGTTGCTCAGAATTAGATGATTTAGAATTGACGATCTCCGGATTTGGAGGTGGAATGAACTATTTAGACCAGAATAACATGATTAGAATATTTTCATTTGGGAACTTCAATTACTTTTCAGAGAATTCCCTCTACAGCTGAAGAAGAATGGGTTCCTTGCTGGAGGTCTCCTGGGTCCGTGATGGAACGTCAAAAGTTTGAACTTTTACCTGCTTCCTCTGCTGCCCATACTCTGACAAGCCTGACGAAAGATCGGAAGAATAGACAAAGACTGGTATCATGCTGAAAGAAGGGCAACTCTTTCATCTCCTATTGCATGCCCAGTAATGAAAGCTCCATACGGTATTCCTTCCCTTTCCCTATGCTGACGGAAGCAAAGTCGCATTATAGAAGGTCGAATGTAGGGGGAAGAAGGAAGAGACCCACCGACTTTCTCAAATGCATTAACCATTTCACTTCCGAAACCGTCAGCTTCCTTTTATACGGGACAAATATGAATAAAGGAAAGCAACGGGGGAGGGAGATTTGAAGGCTTACTCCGCTCGACAATCAGACTCCGATGTAGAATCCAATCAACGAAAAGTTTTTTCATTTTACAATCCTAGTTTGAGTTCGAGATGGCAGGGTCAAAAAGGAGCTAACTTCCATCTGTCTTGATGCTTTTCTTTTGTGAAAGTCAGTATTCCACTCTCCAAGCTGCACTAGAATTAGAAAAACCTACCCAGAAGAAGTATCATCCTCATCTGGTTATAATATTATTTTCCCCCCTTAGTTCAAAGGCTTCTAACTTAACTTAAGTGACGGTGGTTCGTAAGACACTCGACCGAAGGGAGAGGAGAGTGTCGGCCACGACAACTCAAAATCGAAGTTTACCTACGCTCCGCTGCAGGAGTTAGAATGTCAAGCATAATACACAAGGTCTTTAGGACAGGAAAGTTGAGGGATTAGCTAGACGGAGCCTTTGTTACTGTTACAGCAGGGAAATTTATATTCGAAATTTCAATAGAAGTATCGAGCTGCCGTCATTCGATCAGTCCCTCTTTGAGAGATCCGCCTTCATAAGCTTTCTCCTATTGGTTATCAAACAAAAATGATAGATTACCGATGGTTGACCGGGGAGTCTTCATAGCGTTGAACGTACAAAACTGGAATTTCTTTCTTTCATTGAAAACATAAGTTAAGTCAAGAAGCTCAGGGGGTTAGGGAGTCAAATGTTATACCAAGCTATGCTTGTCGTGGCATTGCAGAGGTCGAAGGGTAAGACCATCTATTTTGATGACTGCCTTTGGCCCATAAGCATAAGCCGGGAATAGAAAAAGAAAAGCAGTGACGTCCTTGCCTTCTGAGTTTGTATTTCATCTCATCGATGACTGGAATCACTTCTATCAATGATGAGTTCCTATAGCTGGACAACTCGTCGAAAACGTTATACGGTTCTCGACGCAAAAATCCCATCCATGAAATTTATTGTGAAAGCAACGCCATTGTTCAGTGCGGGATGTCCTGCCCAGCGAGTGTCATGACACTCCTTCAACGACGTCCCTACGTATGTTATCCCACCGTCGGGATGAAAAGCATCATTCCCGTCGGTGCAAAGCAGACCATTTTTTTCCCAAAAGCGACGAGTCCTTCCCTCGGTCGACAGTGTTATAGTAGGTTCTGGGATACTGCTTCTTATTGTAGACCTCTGTCGATCTTATGACGAAAGGGTGCTCCTAAACTGGCTCACAGCAGTTATCTCCTGTAGCTTCGACACTCACGATGCCCTACTTTCCGAGAAGCCGGAAGCATGAGCCAGACGATTAGTGCATCCCAGCATATACTCTATACACATATCAAACTCAGCCGACAAAGTCTTGCCATCGTCGCATCGCTTCGTGCTGAGCTTCTTCTGTGTTTGGAAAGGTATGGTGGCTATCTTATCCATTCAGACAACGAATTTTGACCCAAGCATACCGTGTCTCCGACGTGCGTAGAAAGTGCACTATGGCGGTCATCCCCTTTTCGTCATACTGTGTATTTCCGCTCGGTGTCATTGAGCTTATGGCTTGCATAGGCAATTGGGTGCCCTTCGTCGCATGACGAACTCCACTAATGGCATAGTCCGAAGCATCGGTATGTACCTCGAACGGCTGGGAGTGATTCGGCAAGGTCAGCACCGGATCAGCCATGATGGCTCCCTTTGATGTTCTCGATGGGCCTCATCAACATTCTCTCTGATAGAGGCCATGGTTAGTTCTTCGTCGACGGATCTCTGTCAAAGGTGTAGCCCGACCCGAAAAGCTATCAGATGAACCTACTACCATAGTATACCATGTCGACGAAAAGATCTGGAATCATATGCCATCTGATGGGGGATCCCATTCCTCTATGGCCTGCACCTTCTCATTGTACATGCAAATGGTTTCTCCCGTCAATCCAATATACAAGGAACGACGACTGATTGTTGAGCAAAAGATCACTTCTCCTTCGTCGACATGATGCTGGTTGTCACGTAATATCTGGAAGACAGCTCGTAACGTGCTCCACGTGCTCTTCGACGCATCTCATTATAGACCACAATGTCATCGATGATATACCACCACAACATGGTCCAGGTAGGGGTGGAACAACTGGTTCATCAGGGTGCAAAACATTGTTGAGGCATTGGTAAAGCCAAAAGGCATCACCAGAAACTCGAAGGCACCAGGTAGGGTGACACAACGAGGGATTTGCCTCGTCGCCCTCAGCGATTCGGACCTGATAGTTGCCTGACCGAAGATCTGACTTCGAAAAGTACCGTGCTCTTCGGGGATGATCAAGGATGGGGTACGTCTTTATTGATCCATCGCCGTCGTTGAGGGCTCGATAGTCAATGCAAAGTCGAAGACTCCCATCATGCTTCTAGGAGATCAAAACAGCACTGCTGCACTATATGGGGCCGTCTGATAGCTCGGCAAAATTCCAGCAAGAATTAGAAGGTACAAAAAATTACAGCAGCAAGAATTAGAAGGTACAATTTTTTCTACAGGTGCTGGACCCTTGGCAAAGTCGATTTCTCTGCTACCCTGGGTGGAGGGAGTTCAGCCTAGACGGTGATGATCCCTCAATTTCTTCGGTCGAAAAGCTTCCTTTAACTCCCAGGTCAAAAAGGTCAAACGAGGTAGCAGCTATGACTGATGCTCTTCCCCTTGAGCCTGCCGTACGTCACGACGGAAGTGGAATGGAATAAGGACAGCTTTCGACGCAGCAAAGACATATTCCTATGTGGAAGGGTTTACATCGGTGAAGGATGTCAGGCAGGCGTATTGTTGCTCAGAATCAGATGATTAAGAATTGACGATCTCCGGATTTGGAGGTGGAATGAACTATTTAAACCCGAATAACATGATTAGAATATGTTCATTTGGGAACTTCAATTACTTTTCAGAGAATTCCCTCTACAGCTGAAGAAGAATGGGTTCCTTGCTGGAGATCTCCTGGGTCCGTGATGGAACGTCAAAATTTTAAACTTTTACCTGCTTCCTCTGCTGCCCATACTCTGACAAGCCTGACGAAAGATCGGAAGAATAGTCAAAGACTGGTATCATGCTAAAAGAAGGGAAACTCTTTCATCTCCTGTTGCATGCCCAGTAATGAAAGCTCCATATGGTAATCCATCCCTTTCCCTATGCTGACGGAAGCAAAGTCGCATTATAGAAGGTCGAATGTAGGGGGAAGAAGGAAGAGACCCACCGACTTTTCCAACTGCATCAACCATTTCACTTCCGAATCCGTCAGCTTCCTTTTATACGAGACGAATATGAATAAAGGAAAGCAACGGGGGAGGTAGATTTGAAGGCTTACTCCGCTCGATGACCAAACTCCAGTGTAGAATCCGATCAACGAAAAGGTTTTTCATTTTACAATCCTAGTTTGAGTTTGAGATGGCAGGGTCAAAAAGGAGCTAACTTCCATATGTCTTGATGCTATCTTTTGCGAATGTCAGTATTCCACTCTCCAAGCTGCACTAGAATTAGAAATACCTACCCAGAAGAAGTATCATCCTCATCTGGTCATAATCGGAATCTAGTCGACGGGGAGGTTAGGAGTTGATTCAAGCCTCGTTCTCAAAATATTTTCAATAGTAAGAGCATATGGTGATTCAATTGCCTGACCTTTCATTCCAACATTGCCTAGACGTTCTACCACAAACCGGGAGAAGATAAATATTTCAAACTATGAAAGTCTTGGAAGATTCTTCGTCATGTTCCTTTTTTCCCTGTCAGTCTTTTTTACATGCTTCACTCCCGTCAATTTTCCGTAACTATGCCTTTTCCCAGAGGAGGAAATATTACCAAAGTAGCATTCCCTCACATGAGGCGCCTTTCCTTTTGGCAGGGATAAATCATCAGCGTAGTTCCTTTACCGAGGAATCGGATTTTCATGGAGGAGAACTCGTAGCAGTAGTAAATCAAAGAGAGATTCGACGAATAAAAACCCACTAGGATAAATTCAGTCCACCCTTAAAATTGATTCTATTGAATGCTCTCCTCTAGCAACTGAGCCACGATGGATGAATGGAGGTGGAAGAAGCTGACTTCCCCTACCTACTAAACCGACAGGTCTAGAAAATTTCTCATATGGGAAGGAAGCCTGAAAGAATACTGGATGCCCATTAAGTGCATCTTTGAACTTCTTTTCTCATGGCCCAGTTGGAACTTGAACCGGCTCCTTTCTTGTCATGCCATTATTTTCATCATTCCCCTCCTCTTGAAAAAGATTTGCCCTCAAATCATTACCTACATCAAAAGGACTCAAATTAGTAACATTGAAAGAAGCACTAACATTGTACTCACTGGGCAAATCTAGCTTGTAAGCATTATCATTGATGCACTCTAGAACTTGGAAAGGACCATCCCTCTTGGAAGCAGTTTGGAACGTCTTTGCGCCGAAAATCTCTCTGTTCTCATATGCAACCAAACCCAATCTCCGGGTTCAAAAATAAGCTTGTGACGCCCCTTGTTGGCTCCGTTCTTCTCTCAATGTTAAGTCCTGCCTTCTCATGTATCTACTTAACAAAATCAGCCTTTTTCTTTCTATCCAAATTAACATGCTCAGAAACAGGTAATGGAGATAAATCCAATGGAGAAGGATTAAAACCATAAACAATTTCAAACGGTGAGAATTTAGTAGCAGAATGAATAGACCTATTATAAGCAAACTCAATATGTGGTAAATACTCTTCCCATATTTTTATGTTCTTTTTAATTATTGCCCTGAATAAAGTAGACAAAGTCATATTTACTACTTCGGTTTGACCATCAGTTTGTGGGTGACGAGTAGTAAAAAACAAAAGTTTGGTACCTAACTTACACCACAAAGTCTTCCAAAAGTAGCTCAAGAATTTAGCATCTCTATCCGAAACAATGATTCTAGGCATGCCATGCAATCTCACAATCTCCCTGAAGAACAAATCGGCAACATGCAAAGCATCATCCGTTTTGTGACAAAGAATAAAGTGTGCCATCATAGAAAATTTATCCACAACCACAAAAATCGAATCTCTTCCACGTTTAGTCCTACGTAATCTTAACACAAAATCCATTGAAATATCAATCCAAGGCTCACTAGGAATGGGTAAAGGAGTATACATCTCGTTTCATGTGTGGCCAATATAAGTGTTCTTGCAAAATAGCTAAGGTCTTAGCAACTCCAAAATGTCTCATTAATCCCCTCCATGGAATTCCTGCACTAACAAATCCCTCAAAAAACGGCTAGGCACACATAACTTATTTTTTTGAAATAAGAATCCATCATGTCTAGAGAACTTACCACAAGCGTCTTTCTCACAAGCCTGGTACTCTTCACAAAATTCTTTGTCATCAATTTTTAAACTTTTAATGTATTCAAAACCAAGCAATTTTGCATCAAATGTAGAGAGTAATACATACCTGCGAGAAAGTGCATCGACAACCACATTCTCATTACCTTGCTTATACCGGATGACATATGAAAATGTCTCAATGAACTCTACCCAACGAGTATGCCTTTTATTTAGCTTGTGTTGGCCCTTCAAGTGTTTCAAGGACACATGATCAGTGTGAATCACGAACTCCTTAGGCCATAGGTAGTGATGCCATGTCTCCAAAGCTCGAACCAATGTACACAACTCCTTGTCATAAGTTAGGTAGTTTAAAACTGCCCCACTTAATTTCTCGCTGAAGTAAGCAATTGGTCGTCCCTCCTGCATAAGAAAAAAGATTTGCCCTCAAATCATCACCTACATCAAAAGGACTCAAATCAGTAACATTGAAAGAAACACTAACATTGTACTCACTGGGCAAATCTAGTTTGTAAGCGTTGTCAGTGATGCGCTCTAGAACTTGTAAAGGACCATCCCTCTTGGAAGCAGTTTGGAACATCTTTACGCCGAAAATCTCTCTGTTCTCATATGCAACCAAACCCAATCTCTAGGATCAAAAATAAGCTTATGATGCCCCTTGTTGGCTTATTTTGCATACTGCTCCGTTCTTCTCTTAATGTTGAGCCTTGCCTTCTCATGTATCTACTTAACAAAATCAGCTTTTTCTTTCTACCCAAATTAACATACTCAGAAACAGGTAATGGAGACAAATCCAATGGAGAAGGATTAAAACCATAAACAATTTCAAACGGTAAGAATTTAGTAGCAGAATGAATAGACCTATTATAAGCAAACTCAATATGTGGTAAACACTCTTCCCATGTTTTGATGTTCTTTTTAATTATTGCCCTGAATAAAGTAGATAAAGTCATATTTACTACTTCGGTTTGACCATCAGTTTGTGGGTGATAAGTAGTAAAAAACAAAAGCTTGGTACCTAACTTACACCACAAAGTCTTCCAAAAGTAGCTCAAGAACTTAGCATCTCTATCCAAAATAATGGTTCTAGGCATGCCATGCAATCTCACAATTTCCCTGAAGAACAAATCGACAACATGTGAAGCATCATCCGTTTTGTGACATAGAATAAAATGTGCCATCTTAGAAAATCTATCCACAACCACAAAAATCGAATCTGTTCCACGTTTAGTTCTACATAATCTTAACACAAAGTCCATTGAAATATCAATCCAAGGCTCACTAGGAATGGGCAAAGGAGTATACAAGACGTTGGGCTACACTTTGGATTTAGCTTGCCTATATGTGACACATCTATCACAAATTTGCTCAACATCTCGTTTCATGTGTGGCCAATAGAAATGTTCTTGCAAAATAGCTAAGGTCTTAGCAACTCCAAAATGTCCTATTAATCCCCCTCTGTGGAATTCCTACACTAATAAATCCCTCAAAGAACAGTTAGGCACACATAACTTATTTTTTCGAAATAAGAACACATCATGTCTAGAGAACTTACCACAAGCGTTTTTCTCACAAGCCTACTACTCTTACAAAATTCATTGTCATCAATTTATAAACTTTTAATGTGTTCAAAACCAAGCAATTTTGCATCGAATGTAGAGAGTAATGCATACCTGCGAGAAAGTGCATCGGCAACCACATTCTCATTACCTTGCTTATACCGGATGACATATGAAAATGTTTCAATGAACTCTACCCAACGAGCATGCCTTTTATTTAGCTTGTGTTGGCACTTCAAGTGTTTCAAGGACACATGATCAGTGTGAATCACGAACTCCTTAGGCCATAGGTAGTGTTGCCATGTCTCCAAAGCTCAAACCAATGTATACAACTCCTTGTCATAAGTTAGGTATTTTAAGACTGCCCCACTTAATTTCTCGCTGAAGTAAGCAATTGGTCGTCCCTCCTGCATAAGAACTGCACCTATGCCAATACCTGAAGCATCGCATTCAATCTCAATGTTTTAGAAAAGTTAGGTAAAGATAATAAGGGGGCGTTAGTTACTTCTCTTTGATTAGCTGAAACGCCTTCTCTTGTTCTTCTTCCCATCGAAATCCGACGTTTTTCTTGATCACTTCAGCAAATGGTGCGGCTATGCTACTAAAGTCCTTCACAAACCGCCGGTAAAATCTAGCAAGTCCATGAAAACTACGAACATTGCTTACACTTGTGGAACTCGGCCACTCTTAGATTGCACGTACCTTCTTTTCATCAACCTGTATACCCTGTGCACTCACAACAAATTCCAGAAATAAAAGCTTATCGTTGCAAAAATTACACTTCTTTAGGTTAGCAAATAACTTTTCTTTCCTAAGCACATCTAAAACCGATTTCAAATGTACAACATGATCATCCAAGTTTTTGCTATAAATGAATATATCATCAAAATTGACAACAACAAACTTGCCAATAAATGCTCACAAAATATGATTCATAAGTCTCATAAAAAGTGCTTGGTGCATTAGTTAACCCAGAAGGCATAACTAATCATTCATATAAATCATATTTTGTTTTAAAAGCAGTTTTCCATTCATCTCCTTCTTTCATTCTAATCTGATAATAACCACTCTTTAAATCAATCTTAGAGAACACACAAGAACTATGCAACTCATCTAGCATGTCATCTTAGTGAGGAATAGGATGTCAATACTTTACCATTATGTTGTTAATGGCTCGGCAATCAACGCACATTCTCCATGTCCCATCCTTCTTAGGTACAAGTAAAACTGGAACGGCGCACGGACTCATGCTCTCCTTTGATGTGAACCCCATAAAAAATAACGAGACCCGTAAGAAAATCCAAGAACGTCCACGAACATATTTGGTTGGGAGACCTCGACCCGTTGCTTCAACAAAAACAAGAACCTCGGTATAATTGACCTCAACCCGTGATTTAATGCGAAGTAAGAACCTTGGTATAAGAAAAACGCCACAAACAGTAGTGTAAAGCCATTTCATAAGTCAATGATGAACGTCACGGAAGAATTCCGATAAGTTCGAATAGTCCTTCGAAAAACCAAAGAGAATAAACTCACCAATTATCTGTAACTGTATCCCCTTTTTATTCCATTAGACGCCTATTTATAGGCTAAAAAATATAAGAAAAGTTCCAGAAATAGAAACAAAACAAAAGGAAACAATTAGCCATTTAATTTGGCTGATCAATACAAGGAAATTCTAGAAATTGAAACAAAACAAAAGGAAACAATTAGCCTCTTAATTTGGCTGATCAATACAAGGAAAGTTCTTAAAATAAAACAAAAGGAAACAATCAGTTTTGACCTAATTCTTCTAGTAGTTGAATCATGTTGATCCATCTTTGCTGAACACGTGAACCATTCTCAATGGGCCTCCACGAATTTGCTTGAGTCCAAAGACTCTTGAATCAGCCCATTAAGTGCATCTTTGAACTTCTTTTCTCGTGCTCTTATAACCGACCCAGTTGAAACTTGAACTGCTCCTTTGTAGTCATGCCATTATTTGCATCATTCCCCTCTCTTGAAAAGGATTTGCCCTCAAATCATCACCTACATCAAAAGGATTCAAATCAGTAACATTGAAAGTAGCATTAACATTATACTAAAAGTGCAAATCTAGCTTGTAAGCGTTGTCATTGATGCGCTCTAGAACTTGGAAAGGACCATCCCCACTTGGAAGCAGTTTGGAACGTCTTTGCGCCGAAAATCTCTCTGTTCTCATATGCAACCACACCCATTCTTCGGATTCAAAAACAAGCTTGTGACGCCCCCTTGTTGGCTTATTTTGTATACTGCTCCGTTCTTCTCTCAATGTTGAGCCTTACTTTCTCATGTATCTACTTAACAAAATCAGCCTTTTTCTTTCCATCCAAATTAACACGCTCAGAAACAGGTAATGGAGATAAATCCAATAGAGTTAAAGGATTAAACCCATAAATAATTTCAAACGGTGAGAATTTAGTAACAGAATGAATAGACCTATTATAAGCAAACTCAACATGTGGTAAATACTCTTCCTATGTTTTGATGTTCTTTTTAATTATCGCCCTCAATAAATTAGACAAAATCCTATTTACTACTTCGGTTGGACCATCAGTTTGTGGGTGACAAATAGTAAAAAACAAAAGCTTGGTACCTAGCTTACATCACAAAGTCTTCCAAAAGTAGCTCAAGAACTTAGCATCTCTATCCTAAACAATGGTTCTAGGCATGCCATGCAATCTCACAATCTTCCTAAAGAACAAATCAGTAACATGCGAAGCATCATCTCTTTTATGACATGGAATAAAGTGTGCTATCTTAGAAAATCTATCCATAACCACAAAAATTGAATCTCTTCCACGTTTAATCCTACGTAAGTCTAACACAAAGTCCATTGAAATATCAATCAAAAGCTCACTAGGAATGGGCAAAAGAGTATACAAACCGTTGGGCTACACTCTGGATTTAGCTTGCCAACATGTGATACATCTGCCACAAATTCACTTAACATTTCGTTTCATGTGTGGCCAATAGAAGTGTTCCTGCAAAATAGTTAAGGTCTTAACAACTCCAAAATGTCTCATTAATCCCCCTCCATGGGATTCCTGCACTAACAAATCCCTCAAAGAATAGTTAGGCACGCATAATTTATTTTCTCGAAACATGAACCCATCATGTCTAAAGAATTTATCACAAACGTTTTTCTCACAAGCCTGGTACTCTTCACAAAATTCGTGGTCATCAATATATAAAATTTTAATGTGTTCAAAACCAAGCAATTTTCCATCAAGTGTAGAGAGTAATGCATACCTTTGAGAAAGTGCATCGGCGACCACATTCTCATTACCTTTCTTATACCGGATGACATATAGAAATATCTCAATGAACTCTACCGAACGAGCATGCCTTTTATTTAGCTTGTGTTGGCCCTTTAAGTGTTTCAAGGACTTATGATCAGTATGAATCACGAACTCCTTAGGCCATAGATAGTGTTGCCATGTCTCCAAAGCGCGAACCAATTTATACAACTCCTTCTTATAAGTCGGGTAGTTTAAGGCTGCCCCACTTAATTTCTTACTGAAGTAAGCAACTGGTCGTCCCTCCTGCATAAGAACTGCGCCTATGCTAATACCTGAAGCATCACATTCAATCTCAAACGTTTTACAAAAGTTAGGTAATGATAATAAGGGGGCGTTGGGTAACTTCTCTTTGATTAGTTGAAATGCCTTCTCTTGTTCTTCTCCCCATCTAAATCTGACTTTCTTCTTGATCACTTCGGTAAGTGGTGCGGCTATGCTACTAAAGTCCCTCACAAACTGCCGGTAAAAACTAGCAAGTCCATGAAAACTACGAACATTGCTTACACTTGTGGGACTCGGCCACTCTTGGATTGCACATACCATCTCTTCATCAACTTGTATACCCTGTGCACTAGCAACAAATTCCAGAAATACAAGCTTATCGCTGCAAAAAGTACACTTCTTCAGGTTAGCAAATAACTTTTCTTTCCTAAGCATATTTAAAACTGATTTCAAATGTACGGTATGATCATCTAAGTTTTTATTATAAATGACTACATTATCAAAATAGACAACAACAAACCTGCCTATAAATGCACGCAAAACATGATTCATAAGTCTCATAAAAGTGCTTGGTGCATTAGTCAACCCAAAGGCATAACTAACCATTCATACAAACAATATTTTGTTTTAAAGACAGTTTTCCATTCATCTCCTTCTTTCATTTTAATCTGATGATAACCACTCTTTAAATCAATCTTAGAGAAAAGACAAAAACCATGCAATTCATCTAACATATCATCTAAGCGAGAAATAGGGTGACGATACTTTACCGTTATGTCATTGATAGCTCGGCAATCAACGCACATTCTCCACGTCCCATCCTTCTTAGGTACAAGTAAAATCGGAACGGCGCATGGACTCATGCTCTCCCTCACGTATCCCTTTTCCAACAACTCACTTGCCTGTTGTTGAAGCTCTTTTGTCTCCTCGGAATTGCTTCTATAGGCTGGTCAGTTTGGAATTGTCGTACCGGGAACAAAATCAATTTGATGTTCATTCCCTCGAATTGGTGGTAATCCATGAGATGTTTCCTCGGGAAAGACATCCTCAAATTCCTGTAAAAGAGAAACAACAAAACTGGGCAAAGCAGAGTCAAGTTCATTAGTGTTTAAAAATGGCTCTTTGTACAAAAGTACAATCATCGGCTGATTTGAAAACATTGCTCGCTTAATATCACACACTTTTGAAATTCTTTTGTTTTCTCTCTGATTTTCTCTCAATGGCTGAATTTTAATTTTCTTTTTCTCTCACATTTTGCTCGGCCACTCTCTAATTTTCACTCTTTTTCTTTTGCTCACTCTCTTTCTTTTGATCACTCTCTTTTTGCAACCTCACTTGATCTTCATAAATATGTTTCGGTGTCATCGGCACAAGAGTGATGGGTTTTTGGTTAAGCACGAATGAGTATTTGTTGGTGAAGCCATCATGCTTAAATCTCCGATCGAATTGCCATGGTTGGCCTGATAGAAAATGTCCAGCTTGCATCGGAACTACATCACACAAAACTTCATCTTCATATTTTAAGATGCGGAATGAAACCAAAACCTGCTTATTCACCTTTACCTTGCCACTATCATTCAGCCATTGTAACTTGTACGACCTAGGATGTTTCAGTGTGAGCAGTTCTAATTTCTCCACCAAGATTGTGCTTGCAACATTAGCACAACTTCCTACATCAACAATCATATTGCATACCGTATTTTTGACGTAGCACCTAATATGAAAAATATTCTCCCGCTGCACTTCTTCAACTTCTTTTGCTTGAAAACTTAGAAGTCTTCTTAACACCAATAATTCACCTTGAACCGCATATTTTTCATCATTCACGTCCTCTAATGGTGCAATAGAGTCGGTATCAGACTCGTTGTCGGTTTCGATCTCTCCATTACCCCTTATCATCATGATTCTTTTGTTCGGGCATTGACTTGCTATGTGACCCCTGCTTTGACATTTAAAACACTTAATGTTACGATTTTGAGAAGTGAAAGGGTCAGATTTACCTTGAGTGTCATGGTTGGTTATCTTTTGTTTTGGCTCGAATTTAGGTTTTGCAGCTGGTTTCTCCTCTTTCTTCACATGACTCGGTTTCCATAGGGAAAAACCCGAATTATGGGATGCACGTGCACTACCTCTCTTCTTGAGTTGTTGCTCCACCTTGATGGCCATGTGCACCATATCCTCTAATTCCACATAATGCTGCATCTCCACCCGATCATGAATTTCTTGATTCAAGCCATTCAAGAACCTAGCCATAGTAGCCTCTCGGTCTTCTTCGATATTGGCCCAGATCATAGCAATCTCCATCTCTTGATGGTAATCCTTCACACTCTGGTTACCTTGTCGGAGCGTCTGAAATTTATTGTACAACTCCCGGTGGTAATGGCTGGGCACAAACTGCTTTGTCATCACTATTTTAATCTCTTCCCACGTCTCTACCGGTCGTTCCCTATTTCGCCGCCTGCTCAACGCTAACTGATCCCACCACACAATAGCATAGTCAGAAAACTCAATGGCAGTAAGTTTTACCTTCTTCATCTCAGAGTAGTTGTGGTAATCAAACACTAACTCCACCTTTTTCTCTCACTCAAGATAAGCCTCGGGGTCATTTCTTCCTTAAAACGCTGGAATTTTCATCTTGATACTACCCAAGTTGTTATCTTCCCGATTCCTATTTCTCTAAACCGCCCTCCATATCTCTTATTACTAACAACTGAACTCCGGTCTTCTTCGTCATTAAAACCAGCCCCATAATACTCTCCATTTTCATCTCACTCCCCGATGTTGAACTCTTTCCCTCCTATGCACCTTATGAGTGTTTTGTGGCTGCTCCAAACATGTATTCTCCATCCGATCAATCCACTCATGTACTTACTCCAATTCTAATCTCATCACATGTCTCATCTCACTCATCATGGCCTCCATGTGCAATTTTAGGTCAGTTATCCCTGTAGCTCCTTCAACGATGCTCTTTTCACTGTTGTGAGACATGATTGCTGCAAATCAAAGTTAGAAAATAAAATAAAGGAAAAAGACCTCACACACTCCCTCACGTGTTTCACTCAAACAATGATTCACTCTATTTCACTCGCGTTTCACTCAGTATAATCAGGTTTTACCCTCTAATATGCTCACCACTCTTGCCTTTTTCCACTCGATAATCCTCTTTCAGTTCTTTGAAACTATTCGAACAATATTTAAAATTCCAGCAAAAATTCACCAAGAACATACCAAGGGAATTCAAGATCAAAAGGTAAGAAAACAAGGGATATGGGTGATTAGATTTCCAAATTACAATTCAGCAAAATTTCCACGAAAATTTTTTGTCTTTGGGGTGAGGTGATTTTTGGGCTTATTGGAAACAAACGAAAAAAATCTTTTTACACTTTTTTTTATTTTTTTCGGACCACCTTTTTTTCGGACCTTTTTTTTACCATTTTTTTGGGACCCTTTTTTTATGATCAGCTTCTTTCTTTCATTAATAACAGAACAAGATTTCGAAACAGATTACGATCAGAATGGGGACCAACGGCTAGAACCAATTCGGCCACAACAAATTCGGACAGATAAGAAAAAAGGAAACTAAATTTAAATGGGATAGGCAAACTTGAGATGAGAAAAATCCTTGGCTCTGATACTAAATGATGCAAACCCCGTCAAGAATAACGAGACCCGTAAGAAAATCCAAGAGCGTCCACGATCAGTTTTGATTGGGAGACCTCGACCCGTTGCTTCAACAATAACAAAAATCTTGGTATACGGAAGACGCCACAAACGGTAGTGGAAATCCGTTTGATAAGTCGATGATGAACACCACAGAAGAATTCCGATAAGTTCGAATAGTCCTTCAAAGAACCAAAGAGAATAAACTCACCAATTATCTGTAAATTGTATCCCCCTTCTATTTCATTAGACGCCTATTTATAGGCTAAAAAAATACAATGAAAGTTTCAGAAATAGAAACAAAACAAAAGGAAACAATGAGCCACTTAATTTGGCTGATCAATACAAGGAAAGTTCTAGAAAGAGAAACAAAACAAAAGAAAACAATCAGCCTCTTAATTTGGCTGATCAATACAAGGAAAGTTTTAGAAATAAAACAAAAGGAAACAATTAGATTTGACCGGATTCTTCTAGTAGTTGAATCATGTTGATCTATCTTTATTGAATACATGAACCATCCTCAATGGGCCTCCACGAATTTGCTTGGGTTCAAACCTCGTAAATCAACCCATTAAGTGCATCTTTGAACTATTTTTCTCGTGCTCTTGTAACCGGTCCAGTTGGAACTTGAACTGGCTCTTTTGCATTATCCCTCACGTATCCCTTTTTCAACAACTCACTTACCTACCGTTGAAGCTCCTTTGTCTCCTCGGGATTGCTCCAATAGGCTGGTCAGTTTGGAATTATCGTACTAGGAACAAAATCAATTTAATGTTCAGTCCCTTGAATTGTTGGTAATCCATGTGGTGTTTCCTCGGGAAAGACATCCTCAAATCCTTGCAAAAGAGAAACAACAGAATTGGACAAAGCAGGGTCAAGTTCGTTAGTGTTTAAAAATGCCTCTTTGTACAAAAGTACAATCATCGGCTGATTTGAAACATTGCTCGCTTAATCTCACTCACTTTTGCATAGAAATTCTTTTGTTTTCACTCTGATTTTCTCTCAATGGCTAAATTTTGATTTTTTTTTCTCTCTCGTTTTGCTCGGCCACTCTCTGATTTTCACTCTTTATCTTTTGCTCACTCTCTTTCTTTTGATCACTTTCTTTTGGCAACCTCACTTGATCTTCATAAACCTATTTTGGTGTCATCAGCACAAGAGTGATGGGTTTTTGGTTGAGCACGAACGAGTATTTGTTGATAAAGCCATCATGCTTAACTCTCCGATTGAATTGCCACGGTCGGCCTCATAGCAAATGTCCAACTTGCATCGGAACTACATCACACAGATTTTCATCTTCATATTTTCCGATGCGGAATGAAACCAAAACTTGCTTATTCACCTTTACCTCGCCACTATCATTCAGCTATTGTAACTTGTATGGCGTAGGATGTTTTAGTGTGGGCAGTCCTAATTTCTCCACCAAGGTTGTGCTTGCAACATTAGTATAACTTCCTCCATCAACAATCATACTGCATACCTTATTTTTGACGTAGCACATAATATGAAAGATATTTTTCAGCTGCACTTCTTCAACTTGTTTTGCTTGCAAGCTTAGAAGTCTTCTTGACACCAACAATTCACCTTGAACCGCATATTTTTCATCATCTACGTCCTCCAATGGTGGCATAGAGTCGGTATCAGACTCATTGTCGGTTTCGATCGCTCCATTACCCCTTATCACCATGACTCTTTTGTTCGGGCATTGACTTGCTATGTGACCCCTGCCTTGAGTGCCATGGTTGGTTGTCTCTTGTTTTGGCTCGAATTTAGGTTTTGCAGTTGGTTTCTCCTCTTTCTTCACATGACTCGGTTTCCATGGGGAAAAACCCGAATTATGGGATGCACGTGTACCACCTCTCTTCTTGAGTTATTGCTCCACCTTGATGGTTATGTGCACCATATCCTCTAATTCCACATAATACTGCATCTCCACCCTATCATGAATTTCTTGATTCAAACCATTCAAGAACCTAGCCATAGTAGCCTCTCGGTCTTCTTCGATATTAGCCCAGATCATAGCAATCTCCATCTCTTGATGGTAATCCTTCACACTTCGGTTACCTTGTCGGAGCGTCTGAAATTTATTGTACAACTCCCGGTGGTAATGGCTGGGCACAAACTGCTTTGTCATCACTATTTTTATCTCTTCCCACGTCTCTACCGGTTGTTCCCTGTTTCGCCATTGTTCAACACTAACTGATCCCACCACACAATAGCATAGTCAAAAAATTCAATGGCAGCAAGTTTTACTTTCTTCATCTCAGAGTAGTTCTCTACATTTTTCTCCCACTGAAGATAAGTCTCGGAGTCGTTTCTTCTTTGAAATGCTGGAATCTTCATCTTCATACTACCCAAGTTGTTTTCTTCCTGATTCTTATCTTCTCTAAACTGCTCTCCATATCTCCTATTACCAATAACTGAACCCCGATCTTCTTCTTCATCAAAACCAGCCCCATAATACTCTCCATCTTCATTTCTCACTCCCCGATGTTGAACTTTTTCCCTCCTATGCACCTTATGAGTGTTTTGCGGCTACTCCAAATGTGTATTCTCCATCCGATCAATCCGCTCATGTACCTGCTCAAATTCTAACCTCATCACACGCCTCATCTCACTCATCAAGGCCTCCATGAGCAACTTTGGGTCAGCCATCCATGTAGCATCTTTGCGATACTCTTTTCACTGTTGTGAGACATGATTGCTGCAAATTAAAGTTAGAAAACAAAAAAAGGAAAAAAAAAACCTCACACTCCCACACGTGTTTCACTCAAAGAATGATTCACTCTATTTCACTCGTGTTTCACTCAGTATAATCGGATTTTACCCTCTAATATGCTCACAACTCTTACCTTTTTCCACTCAATAATTCTCTTTCAGTTCTTTTGAAACTATTTGAACAATATTCAAAATTCCAGCAACAATTCACCAAGAACTTACCAAGGGAATTCATATTCAAAAGGTAAGAAAACAAAGGATAAGGGTCACAATTCAGCAAAATTTCCATGAAAATTTTTGGTCTTTGGGGTGAGGTGATTTTCGGGCTTATTGGAAACAAACGAAAAAGAATCTTTTTGCTCTTTTTTTTTTACCTTTTTTTCGGACCTTTTTTATTTGGGCCCTTTTTTTCGAACCATTTTTTTATGAACAGATTCTTTCTTTCGTTAATAACAGAACAAGATTTTGAAATAGATTACATTCAGAATGGGGACCTAGGGCTAGAACCAATTCGGCCAGATAAGAAAAGGAAAATAAATTTAAATGGGATAGACAAACCTGAGATGAGAAATTCTTGGCTCTGATACCAAATGATACAAACTCCATCAAGAATAATGAGACCCGTAGGAAAATCGAAGAACGTCCACGATTAGGTTTAGTTGGGAGACCTCGACCCGTTGCTTCAACAAAAACAAGAACCTCGGTATAATTGACCTCAACTCGTTGTTCTTGCTTCGCATTAAACAAAGAGTTGAGGTCAATTATACCGAGGTTCTTGTTTTTGTTGAAGCAACGGGTTGAGGTCTCCCAACCAAACCTGATCGTGAACGTTCTTGGATTTTCCTATGGGTCTAGTTATTCTTGACGAGGTTCGCATCACAGACATTTCTGCAACACCTCTGACGAGAGGAACAAATAGTCAATTTAGAAAGATCGTCATTGTCAGCCTCTTTCAGATATTAATCGAGATGATTCAGAAGGGAAGAACGTCGCATCAGTATCATCAGTTTCAATTCAAACATGGGTTTGATTCACACTCCATGTTCAGAGAAATATTTACCATTCGGAAAGAGGAAAAAATAGAGTTTTTGTCTAAAGAAATATGTTGAGAAAGGGCAGATGTATGGAACCTTTCAACAAGATAGTACCTTTTCAAATCTCTCAAAATGGAATCTGTTCCAAACATATATGCCATGGTTCCGTCACTTCGACATGGTGAAAATATCACAATTTCACCCTTTTAGATACTTTTTCAGACCCATTGCAGATACGATACTGACGTAGTAGTCCAAAATGTCATATCCATTTTTCATGATATTATGTATGGATCAGATTTATCATGGCCAATTCCTCAGAAGATTCTTCCACAATGGACTCTTACCAGTGAGATTTCGAATGACGTGTTTACAGAATCTTCTTCTGTCCGAAGAAATGATTCATCGAAATAATAAGTCACCCGTTCCATTGATATGGGCACATCTGAGATCCACAAAATGCTCGGGAGTTCCTCTATTCAATCCTTTTCCTTCTTCTTGTTGCTAGATATCTTGTTCGTATCCATCTTCTCTTTGTTTTCTGAGCCTCGAGGGAGTTACAGACAGATTCCAAAAAGATCAAAACTTTGATGATTCCATCATACATGATTGAGTTGCGAAAACTTCTGGATAGGTATCTTACATCTGAACTGAATTCTTTTTGTTCCGACGAATCTCTTTCAAGTTGCTCTGGAACACTCCAGAGATTCTCTAGAAGAAATACGGGGTTCTGCTTCTGGTGGCAACATGCTATTGGGTGGTGGTCCCGCTTATGGGTTCAAATCAATACGTTCTGACGAAGAAATATGTCGAATATCAATCTCATCGATCTCATAAGTATCATACTGACATCCCATCAATCGAATTACTTTTTTGAGAAATACGAGACATCTGACGTCGTACAAGTAAAGAGATCTATTCATTGATAAGAAAAGAAAAAAATTGAACAGTGATTGGATGATGATAAAATCGAATCCTGGGTCGCGAGAAGTGATTCGATTGATGATGAAGAAAGAGAATTCGTTGGTTCAGTATGACCTGACCAGTAGTCAGACTTTCACGATTACCACAGGAAGACAGGCACTTTTCATAAAATAGGGTCTGACTTGCTATTACATCGACCGGAAGTATGGGCACCGTCGCGTGATGCTTATCAGCCTGACGCATTGAAAGAGGAGTGACGGCACAGTCAAACTTGGAGTTTCTGATGGTTCTTTGATGGTAAAAAAGCAAAAAAAATTATATGACGGGATGAGAATGTTGTCTGTGACGAAAGTGGCATATGGCTGGTGGTGACGATCCCCATGCTAAAGAGAGAGAACTCTACACTGCCTGCGTCTCTTAGTACCTCTGTTCCTGAATGAACCTACGAACTACCGAAAGATCTTTCCTGCCTATCAGCTACAACATGGGATGGATGATGATAGAAGACCCTTGTGATGCTTGCCAGGCCAGACCCCTCCTACTCTTATCCTTTGGCTTCTGGTCAACCCCTATTCCGCTCGAGCGCATCCGATTGCTATCATCCTACTCCGATTGGTTACTCTGGAAGTCTTGCAGGCCCTGACCGGGTCTAAAATAGAAGATTAGTCGTCACCCTTTTTGTGATGAGATTCCATTTTGGAGTTATAGATTGTTTTCCGCTATGACTTCCCCATTCTGCTAGTTGGTTTTGGCTTTGACTTGACATACACGTATGACTTCTTTGAAAAGTTTAGAACTTTGCTATATGCTTATCAACGCGGGAGAATATAATGCATTCAGGGATATTTCTCGAAAAAAAAGATGCGGGAATAGAGCGTCGTTGGAAAACTCGTTGGTGGAATTTTTTTTATAGGTGATGTAGTGACGTGGGCTTCAGAGCCTGCCTCTTTACCGGCGTCACTGGGAAGGACGCATCGTTGGACTTTTGCGTGGCCTTGGGCCTTTGGGCCGGAGAGTCCTTCCCCACTGTTGGCCTTATCTAGACTTGTCAGACCGCTCTGTCCTATCTGCAGCAATCATGCTCTGGTCCCCCTGACCCCAACATCTCTGACAGTCTTGTTGTTATTTGCATGGGACGGACAGGGAGGCGAAACTAGAGCCAGACGTGCCAATGATATCCTTCAGGGGCTCAGAACGCGATGCTAACGTACTCCCTCCATCTATGATTTTTTCTTTTCCTGGTGATGGTACGATCCAGTCACCACTATTGTATGCGACTATTCGTAGGAGTTCGAGAAGACGAACGCCAATCGTAAGAATGCGACAGAAAGGATTCGAGCAGAGTTCAAAAAGGGAGGCTTCGTCGGGCTACATTGACGTCCAATTTCGAAGAAGTTGGCCAGACGTCTGTAAATCGGCAACAAAAGGAGATCCCTCTTTCCGTCGTTTGGGACTTTGCCCATCGGTTCCGTTGGATTAGGATCATATCTTTTGTATTGTGTTTGAATAGGAGTAGGATTGTATTTGGGTTATAAATACCCCATGAATCCTTGTAAATTAGAGAGAGCTTTTTAGGTGTAATTTTAGGTTTACTTTTTATTAATAAAATAGGGTTTTGCTGAAGGGGTGACGACCACAATACTGAACTCCAGAGGTAATTCTCTTTGTTCTTCAGTTTTTCCTTTGTTAATTTATTTTATCTGCTTTCTAATTTAGATTTATTTGCTTTCTAGATTAGATTTAATTACTTTCTATGAATAAAAATTTGATTTTGCTTGCTAGAAATCTGAGTAGCTAATTTAGCTTAGCTGTAAGATGTAGATGAAGTTAGGATCCACCATGTAATTACTCTCTAGAATTTTCTTCTTAAATAAAATAATAAAGATATGATTTTTCCATGAAATGATTAAAATACAAGAACTTGCAGATTAATACTTTGATAAATTATATTTGAGTTAAGTTTCTTGATAGCTTATACTTAGTTAGGGTTTGGAGTTGTTAGTTTTTATCTTATTCAAAGAATTATCTAATGATTTAGTTTATTTTTAAGAAAATTAGTATTTTTGATGAGCTATACTTGCACACCACTTGATAGCTCATGTTTAGGGCACTATAAATAAAAATTAAACTAAAAGATCAAATTTTTATGATAGAAGAAGATAATAGAAGTAAATATATGGTTGGAAAGTAGTAGATTCTAGATCGTAGGCTAATTAGAATAACTCTCAACTCCAACTTAAAATTCTTTGTTAATCCGTTAGACTATAGAATTAGTAAGAATTGCAAAATACCTGAGATCTCTGTGGGACGACCTGTATAGCGCTACAACTGACACTGTACGCTTACAGTAAATTATCACATCAAATGACGAAAAAGAAGGGAACCAGTAAACAAGCAAGACATCCCAGCAAAAATCGAGATTTCTCGGAAGCAAGCAACTGATTGATTTTGCTTCCGAGACTGAGCTCTAGAGAAGGAAAAGGAAAGTAGACGAAGCGATGAAGGGATGCCCTCCGAAATTTCAATGAGGAAGCATGTCTGAGCTAAGACAAGGAAAGGGCAGATGAAGTTGACATCGGAACAGTCAAATGGAAAGCATTTTCCGGCAGGCAAACAATATAGTCTCGGCCAGGCCCAGGCAATGAGCTGTAAGCGATGTCAGGGCCTGCAGTAGAGAGGGAAGCTGTGATTGTAAGCTAAACCACTTGGTTCAGTCAAATCTGACATGACGTATCAAGAAAAAAGATTCTTCACAAATTATTCCACAAGGGGATGCTGTCATCAGCGACATCAGAATCAGATAAAGAGCTCTTCGTGATTAGGTGGTGGAAGCTCTATATGCCTGACGCAGTGTTTGGTTACCAGTAGTCTTCTTTGCTCCTTTCTAATAGCGGGAAGGTTGAGTCCACCTGAACTGAATTATATGGCTAGTTATAGAGAGATGAAGGACCACTTCGTGACAGAGATAGTTTGACAGTCTTTTATCTCACGACCGATGAAAGTTGGTTGAATAATTCGATGAAAGAAGCATCTTCACCAAAGCTTTCCTTTATACCAATCCGTCGCGCTAAGAGGTTACCTTTTTGATTCAGCCTTACCTTGACGAAACTGAGACCTCTGTTAAGTGAGTCCTCTCTCACTACCTCGTTATCTAATCGACTACCGTACCGCTAAATCTCCCCATGGATTCCTCCTACCTCTTTTCATTTTAGAAGTTTTTGACTCTCTTTTTCGCCAGGGGTTTCACCGCCTATAGCTCTCTTTGCTTTGGCAGAGAAAACACTCTTTCCGATCTCTTGATCGAATTCATTCAACAAAGTGGGAAGACAATGAGAACTCTGGATCGACCATTTGTCGATAAGCGAAAAAGTTCAGTCTCCTTCAAAGGAAAGTTTGATGTATGCAAAAAAAAGAGGCTTCGGCAACCTGAAGCCCCTAGACACACTACAAACGGCCTGTCGATCGCCTTCCCTCCCGATGCACTATTTGGGATGAGAGCTCTGGTTGGAAAGACATTGCTGGACTGATGACCCTTCCATGTGCTTGCTTCCCTCTTCCGAGGGTGAAGATCGACAGTCTGGTCGAACACAGCTATCTCGCTCTCCTCTATTGATCGAGACCAGCTTCAGCCACTATTACTAGGACAGGCTTACGTCAGACTGAGAACGGATCTCATTGCTATGCTACTTTCCTCTTTCTTCCCTGAGGGCATTCCTTTTCTTCCCTCCGAGCCAAACGGTCTTGTCCGGAGCTGTACCCCCTGATTTCTTACCTTCGTTGAATAAAACAATACTAAGAACACCATCTATAAATCTATAAATAGACGGTGCTTGCCCACGTCGAAACCTACCGACATACCATCTGCATCTGAAAATATTCTATTTCTATTCGGGAGAAGACAGGCTTCGAAAGCATCACTGCCCGGAATCGGGACTCATGCTACTTTGTTCTGGTTGAAGAACCTTCTGACACTGCTGATTCCATCTTTCGGTAGTTCGATCCCGCCTGTTGGTCGAGCGCAGCTCTTGTTCTCTTTCCCTTTCTTTGATCGAGCGCAGTGAGAACTGGCGTCTGGCAAACCGTCATGCTCAAAAGCCTTCCTTCTTTTCTTTCGAAGCTTGGTTTATCCAGCTCCTGCTGCTCTGTCAATTGCCGTCACGTCAATCACGCTTATTCTCAATAAGAGTATGCCCGTCCCTCCGATTCGTTAGGCAATACTTTTTCGGTGAGGCGACGGATTGACAAAAAAAAAGAGGTTTCATACTCCGTGTCCTGTCCAGGAAGGGATGAATGAGCGAGCGTGCTTCCTCTTTCGAGCTCCTACTTCTTCTGATTGAACCTACCCGGACCTAACACACTCCATATGTCGAAGCCGTCTGTTGCGTACTGACGGCACATAGGCTTTTTCAGCCTTTGATGGGACAATCATCTGACTCTTTCTTCGGCAGAAGAATGCACTTTTTGCAGTACGAGGACTCGGTGGCTCTCCTATTCATATATCATTCAGACGTCGGATGACCTCTCTTTCTCAGATTGGAGTCGAAAACCTAGGCTTTGACGATGGATGCTTGTTTGACTAAAGACCTTTCTTCGGCAGAAGAATGCACTTTTTGCAAGATGAGGACTCGGTGGCTCTCCTATTCCTATATCATTCAGACGTTAGATGACCTCTCTTTCTCAGATTGGAGTCGAAGACCTAGGCTTTGACGCTGGATGCTTGTTTGACGAAAGACCGTCACTCACCATTTCCACCGTTTCCTGTTCTTCTCTTTTGGAACCCAACAAATGGTTATTGTGGGCTGTTTTGGTGCATCGGACAAGCTTTCTTTTTATTGTGACGGGCCCTTTGGGCTTCCCTTTGTTTGTTAAGGTTCCTTCGTCACCGTCGTTGCGGGGAACAAGACGGGGAGGTATATCCCATCCTTCAGACCTTCGTACAAGTCCCCATGAAGTCTTCTCATTGTCTATTGCCATAGTTCCCAATGGAGTGCCCCCGTCTGCGGTAAGGGATTCACTAAAGAGGTACTGTCGGTTTGTCGTAGTCGGGCCTAGAGGTGCCTGCCCTCTTCGGCCTCCTCTTCTTTTCCCTTTTTTATGACGACGGCCTTTTCTTGTCTTGCCGGCCTTCTTTCCCATTCCAGTTACGTCGTTCGCTCACCTCATGCATAAGTAGACGACCCCAATGGAGGCCTATGACCCACAGGGTAAGGACTTCGTCGGTCTGGCTTCACTCAAAATCAGGATTGCTTACCTCCGACGTCAGCCTATATAGCAATTCATTCACAAGAGAATGCAACCTCCACTTCATCATCCGAGGAAAACATTTGACACTTTCGCTGACGCTTTGGAATTTCCAGCGCTTTGGGTTTTCCATGAGTTGTTGTCTTCATGTGGAGGTGCCTTTCTGAAGCAATTCCTACTAATTTCTGAAGATCAAGACATATCTCTAGCATCGATGACCATGTCCTATATGTCATGAACATCGGGAAACAACTGAGCATCTCTTCCGTCAGGTGCAACATGGCCAAGGCTGTTTGGTTTGGCTCGCATTTGGGTTGGCGACCTAGTGGATCGAATCGTCAGCTTTTAAGAAATTGTGAAATCGTGGCTCGATGACCCCCTCCCATTCTGTTTTCGACGTTCTGCAGTTCAGTGTGCTAGGTTCTGGGGAAGGCAAGATGCAAGATGGTCATGGAGGGCACCCCTATTGATCCTCGTCATCTCACATGATCGAGCATCTATACCAGCAGTACACTGATCCAACTAGATCTCCAACCTTGGGATCGCCTGCCCATGCGCATCCCTCTGAAAATGATGGTTTGAAGCCATCCCAGGGGGGTAGATATGGTTGCAGTATATTCTTACGATCGAATCCCAATGGCAGAGTATTGAGGCACGGATTCAACGGTAAGGGAATTCGCGGCTGATCGCGATTCACATCGCTCTCCTCCCAGCAGCTGTCCATTTGAGTTTGCCGGTCAATGACTGAGCTGTGATTGCATAGGTAGTAGAGCAAGCTGGAGCAGAGGCAGAAAGGAAGGAGAAGACAGGTTTCTTTTCCGGATGTTGACTTGGTGAGTGACGGTCCCTTCTGGGAACTGTCACTCCTGAGGCGATCTGCGCCATAGCATTTGCTTTCCTGTTCTCCCATCGTTGGGGAATGTATGATCCTTACTCTTCTAAAAGCTTCGAGCAACTGATTTATTTTGGCATAGTATGAGGCGGAATTCACACGTCATGACCCTATATTCACATTCACCAGTGAGCTGCCGAATGACCAACAGGGAATCTCCTCGAACGTCATAGGAACTGAACACCCCTCCGGACCGCCACATCGAGGCCAATAATGACGAACCTCATATTCAGCAATCGTCGTTGGTGCAAAAGTAAAATCCCCCACGTCGACTTGTGCTCGGAGAATAGTAACCACAGGAAGAAGGCGAGGAGTACAACTCTTTGTATGCTCTTCAACAAAAGGGTATTTTGTTAAACCCTTTTTCATTTTTTCAGTCTCTGATATAACACGACGGAGGATATCAACCCTTGATATATTTTCAAGTTAGGATACTACTCCTGACCCTCCTTGGACACATTCACATTTCTCAAATTTTTTGTTACCTTATATATTTGAGTTACATATTTAGTTTTTCATCTGCGTAATGAAGGCTACATAAATTAACAGAACAACCAGGATTGCTAGTGGATGCAAAAAAAAAATGATGAAATCATCTAGATTTTGCACTTAGCAGCGGTAACAACAAAAAATGATGAAATCATCGTAGTTTTAGATAACATTTCTTTTACACACACGCCACATCCCCATACCCTACATTTTACAAGCATGCCATGTCCAATACGGCTATACCTGTGTCTGTATTCATACTATATCCACATCTGTGTTTGAGCTTCATAGATGATAATATCTGGAATGCGCACTACATAAATTCATATGCAGCGTGATTTTATCTTCCATTTTGCTTTTCCTCACTGTATAACAAGCACGGTTTTGAATATTGGCTGAATCATATACATTTTGAGGTACCCGGTACTTGATATACCATGTAATCGCAGTCTATTATTGATATTTCCAATATTGCCAATATGATATGCTTGATATTGTTGATTTCTATTCCATAAGTGCTTAGTTGATACCAATACCAATTCTAATATTTTATGCCTTGACAGACCATCATTGGATCAATGTTGAAAATAACGCATTATGAAATCCATTATATTACTTTATGAAACTTAACAGACAACCAACATTACCTACCAGTCGAAAATAACTCAATGCACCGTAATGATTCATTTTTTTACGTTATTTCACTTTATATTAAAATACATTATGTTATGTTATTTACCGTAATTTTTAAGTAATTTTTATATTGTTGTCAATTATTTATTTTGATTGTTAGTTAATTGTTGTAATTTTCTTAGTTAATTACTTGTTATTTACTTATTTAATTACTTGTGAAATTACTTACCAGTTTGTGATTGCTTTTGTAACACCCCACTTTCCGTAGTGTGAAAAGCTGAAACGTTAGGTGTCGAATGATAACTCGACAAGCCTAAAAAAATATTACAGTTACAACAAAAATATGGACAACAAATAATAATAAAAAATAATTTTTCTGTCAAATTTATAATAATTTTTTTCCTTACATTAATAAAATATAGTCATATGTAATAATTACATCTTTTTATAAGAAAATATCTACTAAAGAAGTCATATATTTCATAGCTCTCTTGAAAATACGTTATGTCATGCTTGCTCTTTCTTCGGTAGGTCTATCTCTAGGTAACAATCTGCATCTAGCCATGCATAACCAGGATCGTTAGTAAAACAATCCACTAATATATAACACAACATATGAAAATAATAATATCTCTTAACATATAAAATCATGTATAATTAAAATCATAGAAAATCTCATTCTTAACACTTTATATGTCAAATCAATTAGTTTTATAGTCAGCGCCTTTTAATTACGATATTTGAAAAATTAAGAAGATATGGATTTGGGTGGTCTAAACGCATCCCTATGTATCCCCAGAAAAACGAAACAGTAATTTGATTAGAGTCTATCTCGATCCTCTCTAAAAAGAAAAACAGTAGCAATTTTGATCGAAATCTATCCTGATCCTCTCAAAAAGGAAAACAGTGACAATTTTGATCGGAGCCAATCCCGACCTTCCATAAAGGAAAATAGTGGCGCGGTTATATTTAACCATCAAATCAAATGAATCATCAATTTCCCAAATAAACGTAGTGTATGTCAATTTTAGTATCAATTGTCAATTTCAGTAAAGTCAGTTCAGTATATGAATTTGTGATAATAACTCAAGTTCAGTGTTCAGTAATAACAACAGTAATTTTAAGGAACAATATAACAGTACAGTGATTAATAAACTATCATCAGTCACATATTATAATAGGTTGGTGTCTTATCATATGTTGTTTCGATATTCATTAGTTTCAAGTACATAATTCAATCAACAAATAAAATATAAAGTATAATATCAGCGTGTTTTTGAGTGAGTTTGACTCACCATAGCCTTGATCTATGATAAATCTAAATCATTGGTTGCGAGATTATGAAATCTCCAACATACTCCAAAATTTCTTGGTTGAACTCTCTTCCCTTTCTTCCTCTATTTCTCTTCTCTCTCCCATGGAAGAGAGGGCTGGTTTGGGTATTTTTATAGGGGTAAGAGTATTATTTTGACTCATAGTAGGAAAGTCTAATATGAATTCTAATCGGATTCACTATTCTAATTAAAGATGGAATCCCAAAAGGTATGAAAACCAAATTTAAATAGCAATCCCAAAAGATATAGAAACCAAATTTGAATCTAAATCCTAATATATAAATAAACCAAATATAAATTACATCTGATTAGTTAGAAGAGAGTTGAATCCTACATTAATTAGGTTAATGTATTTTACTACCTCTACTAGGATTTGGATTGGGTTTTTATTTAGATTCAATATCTTGTCAAATTAGAATCCAATTGGTTAAAAGAAAGTAATTAAATTCTTATCTTAATTTTTAAATAAGAGTCAGTCTAATTTAATTAATCATACTTGTTTTTTTAATCAAGACTATTTATTATGTAAGTTTGTTTAGATACGAGGTAGGTGCTATAGGGTCATAAATCTAATTTTTAAAAAGTATTATTTTAATAAATTATAAAATTTATAAATATCACGTGAATTGGATAAAATAATATTAATACTATTGGATTTTAATAAATTAGATAAAATAATATTTTTTATAATTTATTAAAATAATATTTTTTAAAATAGTTTTATGACCCTATAGCACTCACCTTATATCCAAACGAACTTACATACTTAAATAAATGTAATTAAAAAAAAGTACGATTAATTAAATTAGATTGACTCTTATTTAAAAATTAAGATGAGAATTTATTTGGTTTCCTTTAACCAATTGGATTCTAGTTTGATAAGATAATAAATCTAAATAGAAACCCAATCCAAATCCTAGTAAAGGTAGTAAAATAGATTAACCTAATTAATGTAGGATTCAACTCCCTTCCAAATAATTAGATGTAATTTAAATTTGGTTTCTATATATATTAGGATTCAGATTTAAATTTGATTTCTATATCTTTTGGGATTCCTATTTAAATTTGGTTTTTATATTTTTTGGGATTCCATATTTAATTAGGATAGTAAATCCGATTAGAATTCATATTAGACTTTCCTACTATGAGTTAAAATAAGACTATTACCCCTATAAAAAGGCTCCAACCAGTCCTCTCTTTCCAAACACAATTAGTAAGAGAGCAAAATATGGGAGAGAGAAGAGAAATAGAGGAAGAAAGGGAAAACAGATCAACCAATGAATTTTGGAGCACGTTGGAGATTTCATAATCTCTCAAACCAAAGATTTAGATTTACCATAGATCAAGGATAAGGTGAGTCAAACTCACTAAAAAACATGCTAATATTATAGTTTATATTTTATTTACTAATTGAATTATATACTTGAAATTAATGAATATCGAAATAAGATATAATAGGACACCAACCTGTTATAATATGTGACTGATGATAGTTTATTAATCACTATACTATTATATTGTTCCTTAATACTACTGTTATTATTACTGAACACTGAACTTGAGTGATTATCAAAATTTATATACTGAACTTAATTTACTGAAACTGACAATTGATACTGAAATTGACATACACTGGATTTATGGAAAAAATTGATGATTCATATGATTTGATGGTTAAACGTAACTGTACCTCTATTTCTCTTTTTGAAAAGATCGGGATAGGCTCCAATCAAAATGTGAAGATTTGCCCTCAATTTTCTTCTTCATGAAGTTCTTATCCTTTTCTTGTTATCAAAATGTGAAGCTTTACTCACTTTTAACTCTTTTCTAGATTTGGTTTCCTAATCTGACTTTGAGTTTATACCATCTCCTTGTAGAAATAGATTTACCTGAAAAAAACACTAAAAATACCCTAGTTGTATTATTTAAATACAAAAAATAATAATATGGAGGCTATAAATATACAATATGTGACACTCATCATTATGACGTGAGCCAAAATATGAATTTTATTAGGGCGTTCCATACTGAGCGACGCATTATATCGGAGCGCGGGAGAGGATTATCAACTTGATCGATCCAACGTGATTCTCTTTTGGTTTATGTAGCCTACCTCAAGTACTTGGGATAAAAGACTTAGTTGTTTTATTATTGTTTCTCATATTTCCACTGTAACTTACTGTAATATTTGTTGAGCCTTGTCGAGTTAACATTCAATGCCAAACGTTCTACTTTTTCACACTACGGAAAGTGGGGCGTTACAGCTTCTTTGTTTGTTAGTTAGTTCTCTCTAGTTATTGAAAATTCTTACTTATTGCTGATTCAATTGAATTCTCAACCAAACTAAAATAAACATTTGATAATAAGATAAATTGAGTATTATAAAATATAAATAATAACAGAAAATAAATTTGACATCTTATTTTTTGTTTAGATGATGACTGAAATTATGTGTATGAACTAAAATATAATTTATGAAGATAAATATGAAAATTATTGGGAAACTTGCTAGAAATGTAGAATTGATTTTGTACTATAAAATATTTTTATATTCTTCTTTTAGAATTTTTTTAATTTATTTTTTAATTTTTTTATAGTTTATATTTATTTATATTAAATAAATAGAAATTTGCATAACCTATGCCGTGCGTTATGTATACGCAACATAACCTAACAAAAGCAAAACGTTATGTTACCGTTATCGCTATTTAAAACATTGCATTGGATTTCCCGAGTCAAGTTATCAATATATTTTAATTAAGGGTAATTTATAGGACCCCAAAAGTCATAAAGTTATCTGTCAATTTTAGATCCCAAGAGTCATGTTTAATTAAGTGTTGGTTAAAGAATATTGTGTCAAATTATTAATTATATTATGCCAGTATAAAGGTTGAATTTGATTGTAGAAGGTGCCTAATGAATGGAGTATATCATATGTGCTTAAGACTAGGCCTAATCGCTATCTTCTTCCCCATTCTCTTGACTTCTTCATTCCTCCTTCATGTTTCACTGTACAAATCTCGAAAGCAGTTTATATCATCCTTAAATCAATTTTCTCCTTTTGAAATAAAAGCTCCAAACCCCTACCTTGTAACCTTACTACTGCAGGCTATACAAGAAAAACAAATCAAATCTCATGTACGACAAAGACCGGCCTTCTATCACCACAAAGACAATGATCAGTAGAATACCAACTTCGCAATGTGCAATATTTTGAGACCCAAAATGTAGGTTGCTATGATCATGATATTGGTAAGTGGTGGATGCATCTGAATCTTCGCAACTCATACTGGTGGATATGAACTGCAATATTTTCAAAGATAGGAAAGAGAAGCAATGAATAAGATGTAGCTTGGTGATAGTAAGCACTAGCTGCAGGAGTTCCAGACAGGTTAGAGGAAGGCAAAACTTGTTCGAAGGTGCAGACGTTTCAGTAACTCTTTGTTACTTCCATTTGGCAAAGGACAAGATCTTTTAAACTTCTAGCAGTGCTGCAAATATGCTAACTGTTCTCACTATGAAACTGAAATCAGTACCAAGGTACTTTCTCAATTAAAGCTAAAATCAGGAAAGAGGTTCTTTCACAGTTTTTTCGTTTTCTTTTTTACTCAAACATATGCAATATTAAACAATTATATAATAATAGCAGTAAAAGCCACTGAATAAGAAAATTAATAGAATGTGCAATTACGTACGTAACGGTTGCCCAAATCCAGTCCATCTACATAAAAGTGATAATTTCCTATACTGATGTATAAAAGATCAAAAAGATGTGTTATCATGACAGAAGTCTCGATGCTCTACGTGTTTACATGATGTCACTAGATTCTAGAGATAATAAACATTTTCAGGTGCGACTATTGTGATAAATCTGTTAGTTGACCCTGTTTCATGACCATTCTAAATGCAAAAATATTGACCACTCTAAAGGTTGAGGGAGACTAAATCAAACAATCGGGTCCAAGTTGGTGAGCTCTTCAATTAATGTAGTACAACAACTATTACCTTATCATCTCTCTCTTGATTTCAGAGTTCTCCTACAAAGCTCCAACAAAATGGAAAATGAAATAGAATTATAGAAATGCTAGAAGCTCATTCAGACAGATGCGCCTCTCTCCCAGTTGTCCGGCTTCATCGTTCAATCAATCATTCGGCCTACTGCTAGTACTTCGAAGTAAGCTGGACTTCGAAGTAAAGCGACAGCAAAGAAAAAGAAAGGGACCCACTTCACTTCTTCCCTTTCACTGGCCAACCGAGTTGCATCTCGACAAACACGATGCAGCGACCAAGCCTCCCCCTCTCCGACACTAGATGGAATTTTTTTCAAGAAGAGGTACCCTAATCGATTTCAATTTAACAAAAGCAACTATAGACGTATTTGACGCTTTCATATATGTCGTGATAATAATTCCTCATTCTCCGGTTTAGCCGCAACCATTTGTTCTATTATATCATAAGCGCTTGTGCGCGGTGGTATCTCAATATTTTTCTCGACGCAATGATTCCAACGGATTTTGTTGATATATGTTTTGTCGATCATTTCTGCCACATTTTCGTTCACTCGATCCGGGTTTTTTGGGATAGAATGTGAAATGATGGGATAGTCGAGAAAGTAGTCATTGTAATGTCATGACGAAAGGTTTCCGGTCGTCAATCATCAATTCTCCTTGTCGAATGGGTGAAGAAAACAGAGGATCATTGCATAAATCCTGATGCCTCAAAATTGTCGAATTTGTTCCAAACATTTGGAAGGAGATCCTCATGTGGCACAAGACAAATTCATCTCGACAAAACTCAAAAAGCACCTCACAAGGAATTCATTGCATAAAACCCCTTTTATCAAAGGTCTTCGATGTTGGTATCGAAAACATGGAATATACGCATCTCCCACTCTGCTCTCTCTTGCTCATTCATCCTCTTCGGCGATCAGAGTTTCGTTTTTCGAATCCAGTGAAGATTTCGGAGAAAAGAAGATGTCTTTGTCTGAGTTACTTTCATTGGAAGGGTGGCCAACAAGAGAGGTTGAAGTAGAAGAGGGCGTAGAGGGAGACTCAGGGTCGTCGTCTCCCTCCGGAGCGGGCAGTAGTGGTACGCGCACCTCCGATCCCGATGCTCCCGCATCTGTCCTATCAGGTAACACCATGTTACCGAGAAAGGGTTTCGGGAGAACTCGTCATGACAAAAACAATCGCCGATGCTCATACCCCCGATGCAGCCCATATTCTATCAAAAAGAAAGAGAGGGCTCGCGCACCGAGAGAGCAAGCAACTTTCAAACAGAGACTCTAAAAGCAAAACCCCACCAATAGTCTCAAACACAAAGACGTACGGAAGCGAGGCAAAGGAAAGGAATGCCTCTTCTTTGGAAAAGATGCTCTATCGAACTATGTCAAATTCAATAGAAATGTAACACTGAGTGACGATAACAGACACTAGCAAACTGAGCACGAAACAGAGACATCTCGGTGCGTCATTCGGACATAGAGGGAACTACTCGACAATTTTTTGTCACAACTCGCCACATCGACGATGAAAGGATTCGAACCTAAACAAATGCGCTTACTAGATTGCGCTACACCTTGTCTTACCCACTCACTAGCTCTTCGTTGTTTGCCTCACCTCAATGACGATCGTCGTGCTTCTTATCTACTCCCGACGTACCGTACATTCTTTTTCGCAAAGAGGGACCTCGACTGACCAAACCAATGCCTTACCAAACATACGTCATATTTTGTCGACGGCTCTCGCGGGCAGCCGTACATGATACCCGACGGTTTGCACCCACCTACGACGAAGGCCTGGTCAATCATATACGATCTTAAAAATCAGAGTCGCTAACACCTATTGTCAAGTTGCCTCGTCTGTCAGAGTCAAGCTGGATCTTCATTCAACACTAAATCTTGAAACCTTTCCCTCATCTTTTGAGATGAGACGGACTCCACCCATCAACCGTCAGTCGTTCAACCTACCATCTATGCCCACATCCCTACCCACACCACAACTGACATCCTTCTTGCCCTTCCCTTTCATGGAAATTTTATGGGCTTTTTTCTTCAATGACTGTATCCTCTTTTCTTCTAGGGTTAGGGTTCGGCAGTTGTCCCTCCTTCTGTCGGAAGACAAATTCATTCATCTCGTTGCACTGTGCTTTATTGCTTCTTCCCACCCTCCACCCATGGAATCTCATTCATTTGCATTTGTTCTCTCTCGCGGTAATGCCGTCGGTAGTCAGTTGCTATGGACTACTTTTTTACAAAAATAGAGGCAGAACCGCTTCGAAAGGTAACCAACGAAAAGGGCTTTGTAATCACATTCTATTACTGTACACGTTGATGATCTTGTATACGGAACGAGATTACATCCATACTCGCCTGAGAACACATACATCCTCCTTGTAATTGTCTTGTGTTAGCGGTTTTTGAACATACTCGATATGCCTGCATGTCGATAGTTTACTCCCTCTCTCTCACCTGACAAAAAGAGATAGATAGAAAATTCACTCTTGTACTTCCTTTCCAGTGGATTTATCGTCTCTTCCCTTCTCTCTGATTGTGATTTCCCACATGCCGTACCATACCGCTCAGGAAAACAAAGAACCAGTCCCGGCTACTCCTGTTCCCCTTTCTGAATCAACTTGTCCTTGCGCTTACAACGTTGCGAGCGAGTATCGATTGCTCCTTTGCATGGGCAAGATCTGATGACTCCTGCCCAAAAATAGATTGGCGGGTTACGAATTGACGATTTACTACTGCCAAAGAGGCCAGGAACGAGCTTCCACTTTATCTAAAGATAAAACCTATTCATTTATTTCTCTCTTCCTGATCACTCAGAATTCACTGATCAGGTGAAGCCCGCCTTCTCTTCTCATTGGCACGGATGAATCAGGTACATCTTGTTCCTACTACTACCGAGTAGAGGACATTTCATTCATAGACCATCGATCGTTTGACGGTGAAAGTGGGTTGTCAACTGGCTGACCGTCACCCATTTTCGTTGGATAACCGGCCCATTCGTTAGACGTCGGTGAACTCCTGTTGTGATGAATTAAACTCTATCCCATGCCTCGCTACTTGTCAATCACATCGGAAAGTCATTGGGTCAGCGAAGACCTATTTCGGCAAAGAATTATACAACAAAGTCCGGTTCGAATCATTATGCTCTACCAAAGGAATAAGGGGAGCTCCAATAGAAAACATTCCCCTTTCCCATAACGATAGCAATCCAGGCAAGCGCCAAGAAAAAAAGAGAGCACAATCAAGCATGATGAATAAAAGCAGGCAAGGGAGGTTGAAAAAATAAGTTAGACGAGGCATAGAGCATAGCTTCGATTCATTTATGTGATTATTGAAACCCAACTAGAAGAAGAAAGGGAGGAAGTCGATCATCGCTGGTACGGTACCATTAACTAAACTAAATGCCGAAAGAATATCAATTTCAAACAGCAAATCAATGCAATAGACGTGAGTTCAGGATTGTGGAGAGAGTGAATAAAAAGAGAAAAAAAATGCATGGTTACGCTTTCGACGCCATCCCTCTCTGAGTCCAGCCATTGCGCACGACGACCGCTGATGAGCATCACTGCATTCTTCCAAACAGATTGAAAGTCTGTAGTTGACAAGACAAATAGGCAATGAAAGGTATTCAACTTCCCGTTGTTAGTCTATGGTATCGAAGCTTCAGCTTAGTCACAATCTACCTTCCCTCATCATTTCAGAGGAAATTTCCAGAGTTCCCCTTATGTGAGGAGTGAGGGAAGTGTGAAGAAAGCTCTATCAAAGGTATGACGAGTGGACTTCGGAATAGGGGAGGGGATGAGGTAAACGATCGGGAAGAGAGTTCAGGACTGGGGAGAAAATCAAAGACTAAGCATTGTGAAGAGCTCAACGTCATTATAATGAATGCAAAGATTCTGGGCAATTTCCGAACTCTAATGAGAATAGAGAATCCCCCCTCCGATGTTGTGGAAGTAGGGATTTAACGCATTCTTCCAAGCAAAGTAAACGATACACGTTGATTGCACGGATAAGCTTTCTTTCCTTAGGAAGAAGGCAAGCCTTCCATCGACGAGGTTAGTTACCAGTTCTTCGTTCATAGATACTCCCGTCGCTCCACCTTTTCAGTAGTAGTTTGGTTCGGACCAGGGCGCTGTAATGAAATGATCAAAACCATTTCCCATACGTCGCTTGCCTTTGCTAATAGAAGTTTGTCACTCTAGGGACTGAAGAATTTATTCCGTTAGGACAGAGCCACCCCGTGGGGAAGGGGTTGGTTATTGATGAGCTTTTGATGACTGGCTAATTGATCGTTGATCCAATTAATTTAGTTTCTCCTGTTCGGTACCACCTAGTAGAGATGAGAAATATCATAATCTCCTAGAGTTTTTCACTTGCAGTTTTTTTTTGTTGACCTATCATCTGAGCAAGCTGCACCCGTAATGGGAGATATGGGCACGGAACCGTCTAGTCGTTCTAGCTGCACAGTAAGCGCAGTAGGGGAGGAGGCTTCAAAAAGAAAGGTAAAGAAAGGCATTTGAATCCAACCAGTGAATTACCCACCAATAGCGGTTGTCCCAGTGCCAGACAATTCATATCCAAAAACCAATTTATGCCGCAACATCTCAAGATCAGGGCCTACCTACCGGAGATAAGGTAACAGGCGGCATAGGTTGGACCAGGGCCAGCTCTATTCCGACCTCCATAGTAATATGTTATAAAGTGCATAGCATTCCTTCCAGTTCAAAAATCGGAATGACGAGTCAAATCTATAGCCGAACACGAGGGAAAGATCATTTCAATGCCAGTATATGAAAAGCAAAGCAACTGCATGTTTCCAGTATATATCCCGCGTTGATGAAGTGGGATCGGGCACAATGGGATTGGGCCCGAGCGGTACCATTCATTGTCCATACTGAACTAGCCGACGCCTTCGTTTGCTGCTTTGGTAATGGTCTAGGTAATGGGGGGAGCTGAAGCTCACCATTGGCACTCCATCAATCCCTGGACGTCGGGCTATGAACATTCCATTCCGTCATCTCGGGGTTGATTATCGATCGATATAGCGCACGAAAACGACCAAAGAATCAATGAAATTAACTTCGTCGTTGCGAAAGGAGTCGACGAAGGAGGTCCCCAAAGCCCCTCAAAGGCCTCGACGATATCATTCTAATAGGGCCCATCCATACGGGGGGTTTTGTTCTGTATCATAACTGTACGAAAGACTCCGCTCAAAATCAAGGCAGTTCTTTGAATAATTCCTCTCTCCATCCAAACCAAAAAATGAATTCTCGGCTCGGTAGCTAGAACAGACAGGACGCCTGTCTCCTGGAATTGTTGCTGTCCTTTTCAGATTAGGGCTGGGATGTATGCCAGGTGACGTCGGAAAAGTACCGGTAACCCACGTCAGAATATTCTGTTTTTTCATTCAGGCTTGCACTTACCTCCCTTTTTTCATCAACAGCTGCCCCGCCTCTCCGACTACACTGCATTGACGGAGGCGTGCGAAATTCGGCTTCGAACAGATGAAAGACCTCATCTCCTGCCATTCAGCCTTCCGTCGGCGGTTTCAGATCAGTCATCTTGCCCTTTGGCCTAACAAACTCTTCTTCGACACCTTCTCTTTGGCTTGCCTACATCCCCTCCCGCCATTCCTTGCTTTGCTTTGAAATCACTGTCAGGTAATTCAGTGATAAACATTATGACGTAGTCTACTGAGAAAGAGAAAACTATCGTCACGCTATTCATCCACTATGAGAAGATAAGAGCCTACAAAGAAAGCCCCAGAAAAGCTGAAAAATGTATACTAAATCCCACGTGCAAGGAGTTTTATCGCTTGCTCCAGCTCCAATTCTGAATCTGTCGAGTGCAATTACATAGATCGGTTCCCGTCGGCCCTTTAGGCTTCGACGGTGCTCAGGAGCGCATCAAATGTCTTGTAGTCTCCCCTTCTATTTCACTTTAGAACCACTAAAAAGCCCTTATCCAAAGAAAAGTAATGGATATATAAAACCCTATGTCGGATAGGGTCCCATCATGAGCAGTGGGGTTGATCTAGTCCAAATCAGATCATGACGCTCGAAAGATCGTCACCATACATCATGAAATTTCAAGACGTTGGTCTTTATGGTCCGGTGGTTGACAAGCTACTGATCGGAGGCGACTGGACTCGTAGCTCAATGGCTCCCTTTTTCTTCCGATAAGATGGGCAAAGAATGCTATTTGAAAACGACTAGGCATCTGCATCTATCCCATGATCCGGATTGGGGATATGAAAAATCCTGTAGTAAATGTGCATGTGTCAATGCGGCTAGCTTGGATTAGCTTGCTGTGAAAGATGTCAGATTTGATTACCTGATATGCGTCGGATCGAAATCTCATTAAACATATTATCGACACTTTCTCTGCCTGGTATAGGGGAGGAATAATGCCTGTGATCGATTCGCAGTAAGAAAGTAAAAGCTCCGGGTGCCTCACCTTCTAGTCTGGCTTGTTCCAAAGTGCATCAGGCTTTCTATTTGTTACCGTCTACTTGTTTACTTGTTCAGAAGCACTATGGCTATGGCTTTCCCCTGTTTATATCCTGTCATCCATTGTTTTTTCTAGGGATTGTACGTTGTATGACGGTGACGGGGTAGGGTCTTTCGAAACTAGGCTTTCGGGGGAGCTCTGATCTGCTCTGATTGTTAAGATGGGATCTTTCTTCTTTGACCCAAGAGAGCGCAGCCATCATTCATCACTTCCAAAGCCGTCGATGCCCATCAGCATTTCCGACGTTCTTCTCCCATTCTTCTATTCAGTAATCGATTGGTTGCAAAAAGCCATCAACCGGAGAGTATCCCCTGACATTGAGTAAGCGGGATGATTCCTTCGTTAATAGGGAAAAACAAGATTTTAGAGAGCAGAACTCCGTCCTCAATGGGAATAGTGGATTCGCCTCGTTTTGCGCTGTGGTAGGGCATCATCGGAGCTTCGCTTTTCGTGCGTGCATTTTTACAGTGGACTAGATGCGAGTACTATCCTTTATTTCACTCTCGTCAGTCTATTTCATCGTCAGATGATAGTGAATCTGCTAACTGCCTCCCGACGAGGGTCTCACTCCTCTACTTCAGTCCCACTCATCTTCGAGATTTGTTCCCCCGCCGTCTACCATTACTCTCTCTCTACTCGTCTCTCCCGAATCCCCAGTCCAGTCCTGTCAGGTCAAACAAAATGTTGGCCTCGTCCTCGTCTCCAGATAAGGGGAGGGAGGCACCGGGACGTCACTTCAACGCATTTATTCATTTCCTCTTCCTTCAAAATAGGATTCGGACGCCTTGAGGAATTCGTCTTCGACCAGTTCATTCACTCGAACCTCATTATCCTTTGAACACATTGTCGATGCTCGATGCCAGCTTGTCTTGTATCCACTCTCACTTCCTTACTCTTTTTCCTATCTCTCTCTCGATATCCTTCTTTCATCCGCTCCCTCTTCCCAACGAAATTGATTGGTACACATCTATCCTCTCATTCTCGGCTATGGAGTATAGGGTCAAATGGAAAATCATTCGTACTCGTCGGCTTCCAAGAGGTGCAGCTCCCTCTCGACATGAGGTGTAAGGAATCGAAGTTCCACTAGAAGGGGAGGGAATGACACCCTGATGGAATGCAAAAGATTCCGCGCCATATATCGTAAGACGAAGTGGTAGCAGCCCTGTTCATTAGCTCTGCCCTTTGAAAGACATGGGAGGCGCTCCTACTTCAACCAACGATGCTGTGCTACCGACTTTTTTCCTTCTTGTCGGGGCAGAGAAAGCCTCATTCAACCAGAGTACCTTTTTCAGTGATTTCTTCATTTTCTTTATAGGGGCTCAGATCCTGATGCCCATGTCTCGTACCATCCACTGGTGTATCCTTGACTATGAATTGAAAGGACTTTCCGTCCCTCAAATTTCGAAGGCCAGATCGACGAAGCATACTACACAAACAGGTCAAATAGGCAGGAAAGAAGGTTCTTCCAGTCACGGAGTCCCAGTAGAGAAAGGGATAACTGGAGAGAAGAGAAAATCCCCGAACAACAGGTTCAGGCTTGCAATAGCATTCATAAACAGAAAGGGTACCACCTATCAATCCCTTTTTTAGCAATTCATCAATAGGGTTGTGTGCTATTCTCTTCTTCGGCCATTCTGAACTTGCTCTGACAAGGAAATAGATCCCCATGTGAAGGATTTCGGTTTTCCTTTTCCAAACTCGACGAGCCATGCCCGGTCAAATCAAAGGGGATTCTATCTATAACTGAAATCATTTGTTATCTCGCTCCATTCTCTTCCGTTACATGCTTTTCTTTCCTGACCAAATGAGTGAGTGCATATTTCCTGGGCCTGAGGAGGATTGTCGATAAATACCCATATTGTCGATTTGGGTTTGCTCGATCGTCGGCCTCGTCAATCCTTGCCAATCAATCATGCCTTGATCATTGAGGTCATAGACCATATTGTGGAATTGGATGCAATCATTAAATGTTATGGCTGGATATCTTTGGAATGATCCCCCTACTGTTGAATAAAATGTGTGATACCAGATATAGTAATCTGTATTTGTTTGCCGTAATACCAGAAATAAATCCTAATACCAGAAATAAATGCACACTGATGCCAGATTAAATGCATACTACTACTACTGTCACACACTGATGCAGAAGAAAAAGCTAATATAAAGGGAAATACACTCAGGCATACTTAATTATGCATATAGGTGATGGAGAACTACAAGTGGTTGGTGGTTTGATCAGCAGGCATAAAACCGGCAAAACGGATGGGAGAGAATGAGAGGGTGAGAGAGGTTGGAGATGCAGAAAAGGAGGCGTTGAGGAGTTTAGGGTGTTGTGGAAGGTTACTGATGTTTTAGCCAATTCGCCGATGATCTTCTCATCCTTCGGAAGCCCCCTTTTATAGATGACCTTCTTTGCATGAGAAGTCTCTTGAGAATCTTGCTGTAGAAGCCTCGTCACGAGTCTTCACTGTTGACGTATTGTCTCTGTCAGGAATCTTGTTAGAGAAGTCTTGTCGCGAATCTTCACTGTTGATGTCAGGAATCATACTGTAGTTGATGTCTAGTTCTTGTCAGAAGACTTGGAGCCGGATGCAAGGGCTTCTTCTTGATGAAGCTTTTTGATGGGGTCCATACATCTAATCTTTCTTTTTTCTTTTGGATATATTAGGCTCCTCTTGTCTTGTTGTTGTAAAGAATCTATCAGCTATGATGTCTTTTGGTTCCTTTCTTGTAAAGCCTTAGCTTGGAGGATCTGATGCTTAGATCCATAGAACATTGAGAGAGTTTTTTTTGGCAATATTTACATTTACAGGAAGTTAATAAAATTATCGGATACTGAAATTTCTGGAGATGTAAGATCCATCCATCCATTTGTGGATAGGTCAGGGTCGTCCCATCCTGTTGGCACGATCGTCGTTTTTGGTGTTTCCTGTTGGTTCAGTTTTGATCTTGGGACTAATTTTTTCATTTTTGGTTTCCCATATAGAACATAGTATTCAAACCTTCCAGATTCTTCTCCAAGTAATCCAAAACTTGTATTAGGGGAATGCACTCAGGCACACTTAATTATACATATAGGTGGCATTCGGAACGATATAACAGGGAAAACTACAAGTAGTTAAAAAATATCCCGGTGTGATGGCTACTGATACCAGGGAAAAAAAACTACACACTACAAGTTATTTAGAGCTATAGATGCCGGGAAATGTTCCTTTCTTCTTTGCCTTCTGGAGTATTTTTTCCGGTATATACCAAGGAAAAATAACTACACACTACTACAACTGTCACACAGCTGAAGCAGAAGAAGAAGAAAATACAAAGGAAAATACACTCAGACACACTTAATTATATATAAAGGTGGTGGAGAACTACAAGTGGTTGGTGGGTTGATCGGCAGACATAAACCAGACAGAACGGATGGAAGAGGATGAGAGGGTGAGAGAGGATGGTGATGAAGAAAGGGAGGTGTTGAGGAGCTTAAGCTGTAGTAGAAGTTTGCTGATGTTTTTGTTAGATTGCTCTTCTTTTGCTTATTTGCTCCTTCTTTTGCCGATTTACTCCTGTCTTTCCCATCCCTCAGAGGCTTCATTAGATGACTCCCTTGCACGAGAAGCCATTGAAGAATCTTGCTGTGGAAGTCTCGTCACGAGCCTTCACTGTTGACGCCTTGTCTCTGTCAGGAATTTTCACTGTTGATATCTTGTCTCTGTTAGGAATCTTTACTGTTGATGTCTTGTCTCTGTCAGGAATCCTCACTTGGAGCTGGATGCAAAGGGCTTTCTCGTGATGAAAATTTTTGTTGGGGCCTGTACATTTAATCTCTTGGATTATTAGGCTCTCTTTGTCATTTTGTAGAGATATCTCTTTTATATGAAGCTTAAGATCTGATGAGGGAGAGTCAGGAATCTTCTCTGTAGCCCTTTGGATTTTGTCTGTATCGTCTTTATCAGGCTTCCTTTGTTGTTGTTGAAGAGATGAAATCATAAAAGAAAATCTTCTCATTAGGAAATGAAGCATGCCTCCTTCTCTTGGATTTCTTTTGTATCAGGTATTCTTCTGTCTCTATCAGGAGTTATTGGGATTTTTAGCAAACCCCCAGCTATTAACGGATTTGACTTGCCTTTACCAACTACCGTTTGAGTTGGGCTAGCCATGCCATTCCCCTTGGCATGATGAGTTGTCAAGAATTTCATTTGGACTTATATGCCAAACTAATTCTTATATATATTATATATATATATATATATATATATATATATACATTTTTTTTTTATCTGACTAGTCACTCATGTTGTCAAGGTTTTGTATGCCTTCATCTCCCATGTTTCTTAGTAGATCTGATGGTGTATATTCTTCTGCTCATTCTGCCATGTCTTGCTGAAGTAATCTGTCTTCTTCCCTTTTTTTTTGTCTATAGTACTGAATTAATTCCTCATGGACTGACGTGATAAACTTTGGGACCTTACAAATAATTATTTTGTCTACATAGACTCTGTAAATTTCAATTCCTGTGTCTAGTCTGAATCTATTTCCACTGTATTTTTGCCAGTTGAATTCATATGCTATGGTTTTTGCTCTCCAGTGCCTGATTTGTCTTGGGATCTCTCTGTCACAAACTACCTCTCTTTCCTCTCTATCTAGATGTAGGGGATGGGCTAATCTGTGTGTAATCCATGCACTGTGCTTTGTGGGATACCACACTCCTGTTATGTATTCTGCTATTATGGAGTCGAATTCTATCTTGAGCTGTGGTTCTTTTCCTATAAAAGCTCTGAAACTGGAAATGCTAATGAATCAGGGAGTAATTCTACATGATTTGGATGACTAATGATTATTTGTGAAACAAATCCCATATCTAAGAAGTCTTTCCAACTATAATTGGTTCCATAGAGTTTTTTTGTCTTTACTTAGCCTAATTGAATATTTAGTCTGTAGATGCCATAAGCTAACTCACATTGGCATTTTGGTTGTGAGGGGTCCATGATGCTGCAGTTTGTATTGTTGTTGACGCACCTATCGGTGTTGGAATAATGTATCACTTGCTCCACAGTTACTCCTCTGCATCTTCTTTTTCCTTTTTGGATTTCTTTGAGTATCTGTTGCATGTCTTCGCTTTCTTATAGAAATTGTCTTGAACTTTTTGGTGAATGTTTTGCCTGATATCTTCTGAAAGAAAAGATAATTCATCATTTGTTTTAAAGAATAGTCTGGCTTGCATGGGTTCCGCATCACTCGTATTTTGGGAGCTCTCGTTTCTTTCTTTTTCTCTCGTATTTTTGAGACCCTCATTTTCTTTCTGCAAGCTCACTGTTAACTGTGTTTGTTCACAGAGTTCTTCAACTAATCTTTCCTTCTGTATTTTTAGATTTTTAAAGCGCTTCATAATAACTTGACAATCTCTACACTCTGTTGACAATTCTATATTACTTATACTCTGTTTACTCTCTTGCGGCATAAATTCTTTAAGGCTTTCGTCGAAATGCCAGGGGGTTGGAATATTATTTCTTGCACATTCTATGGCTTCTTTAACATTATAAAAATCTCTAAACACTGGGTTATTAAAATTTGAAACTAGTCTCCTAACTTTATTCCAATTTTTGTAAATTCCTACTTGATGAATTCTAAGTATGACGTAGCATATAAAACTTCGTGATTGAGGTGTCTGGATAATTCCTTTGAAATAATAAGCTAATACTTTTATTACTTTTACCTTCTCTTTTGGCTGATCTAGTCTTAGATTCCATAAATTATCTAATAGATATTGTTGTACTAAATCTACCTGAAATTCAGTGATTCTGAATGACTCTTTACTCTGAGTGGCATATTGCTTGAGATATATATCTCCAAATCTCATGAACTCTTTGGAAATCATCTGCAAATTTAAACACCAAAGAATTAGTCTAGATAATTTTTTGTAATTTTATGCTCAAACTTTGATCTGTATTTATGTCCTATAAATTTTGTCTGTCTACATAATTTCCTTCTTTCTAACTTGAATATTAATTTAATAATTTTTATACAGTATAGTCGAATGCATAGGTTATTTCTGGAATTTTACGATCGAATCTTTCGCTTGCACATCTATTTATTCTTTTTATTCTTCCTTTGTTGGAAGGTTCTATTCTATGACCTAAGGATTCCGTACCGTTTTTGTTTGATATTATTATTCTTTCATCTATTAATCTCATTAGCTTTTGATGGAAAAAATGTTCATTATCTGCATTTGTGTATAAATTTCCTTTTACGATTCTTCTAAGGTAAAAAATATCTTTGGTCCTTTGTAGTATATTTCCTTGAAGAATTCCTCTCATGTGATTTACAAAACTTTTTTCATCCTGTGTCTTTTTGTGTTTTGTGAGTACTATGATCTTTTGCCTGATCTTAAAGTATTTATTAAATAGTTTTAGATAAACTTTATTTTGTGATATGCATTTTGAAGCATTATTCCACGTATTTCTCTTTATTTGTAAACTATTTGAATTACTTAATGTTTTAAATATTTTCCTAATATGTATCAACTTTTTATTAGATCTGGTATTCTCTTTAGATTCTGTTTTGCACTCATCACCTGTAGTCATTCTATAATTTTTGACGGATGAATTTGTGATTCTTATTTTATTTTGATTTTCAACTAAGTTGTTTATTCCAGGGTCAAAATTAAAATACCGTAACAAATCTTTATATTAGAGGTATGTCTCACGTATCCTATTCACCAGATAGTTTTTCTCTTGAGTAGTGCTAATTTGATCCTTATACAACTCTTTCCAGCAATTAATTATCTCAAGTATCGAGTTGTATTCTTGCCTGTAGTATATTTTCTCGGCTTTCATTGTGTCAGTTAGTTGTCTTGGGCTTTTTTGTATTGAACTAGTTCCTAGTATGTCAATATGATCTATTTTTCCAAATGTTTCTTCGTATCCTATTGTACACTCTTCTTCATAATCTAAGATGAATTTTTTATTTGGTCTTTCTACCTTACATCTACTTCCTAAGTAACTATTCTTCATTAGATGATTAGTTTGTGAGGGACTATTTAGATTATTATCCTTTTCTTTGTTAAGGGATTCTTCGGATTTTAAGATGACTTCTTCAACTGTTCTTTCCACATCATCACTTTGGTAACTATTCTCTATTGGTTTAATTTGCAAGAGATCTTCCTTTACTCTTTCTTTATTCTTAGTTGTACTTTTTTCTACCTCTGTTGTTTCTTCTTCACTACCTTCTTCCTTTCTTACCGGGATATGTTCACTATTTTCTTTTTCGTCCTCTTTAGTATTATTTATGATATTGGGTTCAACCTTTTCTTGATTAGGCTTATATTCAAAATGTCTTAATAGACCCTTAAATTTTTTATAAATTTCTTTGAGTTGTTGGGTCAGATCTTCTTTGCCTTCTAGAGTTAAGTTGGGACTTTAATCCTGTTCTTTTAATCTTTCTATTCAGAGAACTATCTCATCAAATTTTTTTTGGAATATTTTGGGGTGTTCATCATATCATATATATCATTATACATGATGTCATATTTACTACACTTTGCTCTACATATCTCGCAATTGCACAACATGCCGGTAGCCATCTAAGATGTCAGTGGATAACTAGCTCTGAGTAGCCTATGGTGCCTAAAACCGTCTCCTAACGTTCACCCTACAAACGCCTACCCACAGCAACAAAGGGATTATTTTAGGAATCTGGGCTTTTAGGATACTCAATTCTAGTAAGGGACACTTAGAGTGTAACTAGAACAGTATTGATACAGGTTGTCAGAAAATATAGGTTAGAGTTATAGTCAATTTGATACCATGTAGGTGCTATAGATGCTATAAATCCTCCCCCAAATTTTTCATAATTTTTCTGATTTTTATGATTTTTTTACGAATTTTTTGGAAATAATTCTACGAAAAATAAGGCAAATGTATGGACTTAGCTAACACACCAAAGGAAATATAACTTTAAAAATTCAGAAAAATACATACCGGAACAGTCGCCATCACACCGGAGACTCTTTGTACAGACTGCAGACCCCTACAGCCCAAAAAAGGAACATCCCCCCAGGCTCTGATACCAGGAAAAAATTCCCTGGTATGATTTCCCTTTACCGCCCAAAAAAGGGACGTTCCTTTTTTAACTACCCCCAGCTATACAATTTTTATTTCATTTGGACTTATATGCCAAAATAATTCTTTTAGTATACAATTATTTTTTACACTATTTTTACATATCAATTTGAACTCTGTTGGGATGTCTAAATTCTTCTGGTTGAAAGCTATGTCTTGTAACAGCTTCATTGCTCTGTGATTCTATCCTTTCGGAATGCTAAATTTTGCATGGTAGTTTTTCGTGGCGACTATTCTTCTTCCATCTGTCATAATTGAGTAGCTGCTAATATTTTTTATAAGCTTTCTTGCTTTGTCGACTAGCTCGATAAAACTGCTATACCAGAAATAATTATAATTGATTCCTTCGATGTTTTGTTCGGGGTCGAATTTCTGCCATTGCTCAGGGTAGCCGAATATTCATATCTGATATGGCTGGAAAAATTTTGTCTCTTCCCTCCATCCAAGCATGCTGAATATTTGGAAGGTGAACAAATGATTATAATTAATGCTTGTGGCTAGCTTGCAGCTAAAAAATCTTAACATTGCTAGTAGTTTGCGCCATTCTTGTTCCCCCGTAGTATGAAGCACAGCTGTCTTACAAGTCCCCACTCTACTCCATGGATATCCCACATTTCCTCTTTCATGAATTTAAATAGCTTTGGGTAGTTGTTTCTGGCTAGGATAATATCTGTTCTATTTTTCTCTGTGATCGAGCGTCATTGTTTTGATACTCGAAAAGATTTCTTCGGGAAATGCTTGTCTAGCTTCCTCCAGAATTTGTATTCTTTTTGTCTTTTCTGACACGATCACTTCTTTTCCTTTCTTCGTTTCCTGTATGATGGTTAGTAGATAATTATTTACTTATATAAAAATTAATAACTGAACTCAACAGCTCCTTCGACGGCCTCTTGCTGAGACGTTGACCCTGGCATGAGTGGTATACTGAGCTTTTGGCTTATTTCTTTAATATTTGGGCTTAATTTTTGATCTTCTCCTAGTAATCGTGTTAGCACTGGCTCTCTTATTTCTTCCCTAGTAATAGATCTAAATAGGTTCCTCCTTGGGATACACTTTTTTTATTAAATCATCGATCCTCATACTCGCTCCTATCTGTGGGTTGTTTAAATCTATTGCAATTTTGTTATCTTCTCTAACATGTATCACCTCACTGTCAGATTCAGTTCCTTTCTCATATTCAGACTCGTATTCATCGTGTATAGTCATTCCGTAGCCTTCGTTATCTGAATCTATAATGCTTTCTGGTTTTTCTTCACTTTCCAGGTTATATATTTCAGGATCAAAATTAAAATGATGTAGCCACTCTTTTTTTTTGTAGATAGGTCTCTTGCATTCTACTTACTAGATGGCCTCTTTCCTGAACAATATTGCTTGGGTCTTTATATAGCTCTTTCCAACAGCTAATTAGCTCCACAATCGAGTAATGCTCTTTTCTGGAGTATTTTCTATCTACATGCATCATGTTTATCTGTTCACTTGGTTTTTTTTGTCTTAAACTTGTTCCTAAACCGTCAATTCTATCTAATCTTCCTAATATTTCTCTTACTTCCTTGTCGAATTTTGTTATTTCTTTGTAGAATTGTTCTGCGGGATTGTCTCGAACGGTTTTACAAAGCTTAGTAATATATATTTCATTTTGTTCTATTACCTTATCTAGTCGTTTTTCCATCCTACTAAACCTACAAACTACATAATCGAGAAAAGTGTTGAGAAAACTTGCAATATTTGTTAGGTTTTTATCTGTCGCTATTGAAAAATGTTCTAAGTTACTATAATCTCTTCTACAGCTCTCAAATATGCATGGTATATCACTAGCCAGCTAGGATATCGTTTGGTAGCTAGCTCTGAGTAGCCTATGGTGCCTAAAACCGTCTCCTGAGGGTCACCCTACAAACGCCTATCCGTGGCAACAAAGGGATCACTTTAGGAATCTGGACTTTAAGGTTACTCAAATCTAGCAGGGGATACTTAGAATGAAACTAGGACAGTAATCACGCAAGTTGTGAGATAATATAGATCGGTATTATAGTCAATCTTTATGCTAAAAATTCCTTCAAATTTTTATTATTTTTACTTGATTTTTTCTGAATTTTTTCTATGAATTTTCTACAAACATAGAGACTTATCTAAACACAAAACAAATACATATCACTTAAAAAAAATTTTAGAAACATACAGTACATACCGGAACAGTAGCCATCACACCGGAGACCATTTGTACAGACTGCAGACCCCTACTGCCCAAAAAAGGAACGTCTCCCCCGGGCTCTGATACCAGGGGGACGTTCCTTTTTTCTCATCATGTCGGAAAAAATACCAAACTAATACTTTTAGTTTGGAAAAATTAGCAAATACACTCTTCTGGAGTATTTCTTTTTGGGCAGTAAGGAAAAATAACTACACACTGGTATCAGGGAAAAATAACGTGCCCGAGTGTATTCAGAAAAATACACTCAGGCACACTTAATTGTTATTTTTCCCTGGTATCAGAGCCCGGGCGGGACGTTCCTTTTTTGGGTGGTAGGGGCCTGCAGTCTGTACAAAGAGTCTCCGGTGTGATGGCTACTATTCCGGTATGTATTTTTCTGAATTTTTAAAGTTATATTCCCTTTGGTGTGTTAGCTAAGTCCTTACATTTGCTTTATTTTTCGTAGAATTATTTCCAAAAAATTCGTAGAAGAAATTCATAAAAATCAGAAAAATTAGGAAAAATTTGGAGAAGGATTTATAGTATCTATAGCATTTACATGGTATCAAATTGATTATAACTCTGACCTATATTTTCTCACAATCTGTATCAATACTATCCTAGTTACACTCTAAGTGTCCCATACTAGAATTGAGTATTCTAAAAACCCAGATCCCTGGAGTAATCCCTTTGTTGCCGCGGTTAGGCGTTTGTAGGGTGAACGTTAGGAGACGGTTTTAGGCACCATAGGCTACTCAGGGCTAGTTATTCACTGACATCTTAGATGGCTACAGTCATGTTGTGCAATTATGAGATATGTAGAGCAAAGTGTAGTAAATATGACATCATGTATAATGATATATATGATATGATGAACACCCCAAAATATTCCCAAAAAAAATTTGATGAGATAGTTCTCCGACTAGAAAGATTAAAAGAACAAGATAAAAGTCCCAACTTAATAGCAGAAGGCAAAGAAGATCTGACCCAACAACTCAAAGAAATTTATAAAAAATTTAAGGGTCTATTAAGCCATTTTGGATATAAGCCGAATCAAGAAAGGTTGAACCCAATATCATAAATAACACTAAAGAGGATGAAAAAGAAAATAGTGAAGATATCCAGTAAGAAAGAAAGAAAGAAGTGAAGAAGAAAAAACAAAAGCAGTAAACAGTACAATTAAGGATAAAGAAAAAGTGAAGGAAGATCTCTTGCAAACTAAACCAAAAGAGAATAGTTACCAAAGAGATGATGTAGAAAGAACAGATGAAGAAGTCATCTTAAATTCCGAAGAACCCCTTAACAAAGAAGAGGAATACACGATATGATTTGATGAGATAATTTTTGCTCCAAAATAAGGAAGAAGGTTTAATTATGTTAAGGGAACATTCAGATTTAAGGGTTACAAGCAATATTCGTTACATGCACTACTAGATACAGGAGCTACTGTCTCTTCCTGTCGAGAGAATGCCATACCACTATAAAAATGGGAACCAATGAAATATCCAATTAAAATAACAGGAATCAGTGCACATAAAACAACTATCCAAAGCAAAGCCAAAAACGTGGAAATTTGGCTTAATGAGAAAAAATTCATTATACCAAAACTCTTATACTTTCCACATATGAATGGGGACATGGTTTTAGGAAATAATTTTATTGGAGAGTATTTACCTATGATTGTAGAAAAACAAATGGTGTCTTTACTTCAAAAATAAGGTAATCAATCCCTAAGAATTGACATCACAATCTTAGAAGGACCCAGGTATAAGTGTACAGAAGATTTTTTTTTCCCACCAAAAAGTACCCCAGACAGTGAAAACTCATCAAAAGGATGTGAGGCAATTACGAGCTAGATCAAACCCACTGGCTTTATAAAACACTCAGTGAAAATTTTAGTGAAAATCCATTAAAGTTATGGGATCAGAGCCCAAGATTTTGTAAAATTCAGTTATGAGACGACAACATAATCATTAGGGTAAAACCCATGCTCTATACTAGGCAAGACATAGACGAATTCGATAATCAGATAAATGAACTTTTAATCTCAGGCCTAATAGAGAAAACCACTAGCCCTCACTCTAGCCCAGCATTCATGGTCAAAAATCTCAATGAAATAAAAGGGAAAAAGCCACGAATAGTAAATAATTACGAAAGACTAAACCAAAATTTAAGATTCGATGGTTCTTTCATCCCAAGAAAAGAAGTCCTAATAAACTTAACAAAAGGGCCTAGAGTATTCAGTAAGTTCGACTGTAAGTCCGGTTTCTGACAACTAAAAATGACAGAGGAATCGAAACCATTAACAACATTTAGTACGCCAAGAGAACACTTTCACTGGAATGTCATGCCATTTGGGTTAAACACCGCACCACAGATATTTCAAAGATGGATGGACTCAATTTTTAATGATTTAAAATATTTCTGTATTGTATATATTGATGAAATTTTGGTTTTTTCAAAAATAAAAGAAGATCACAAGAGACACCTAAGAATCATTAGTAACATTTTTAAAAGACACGGGATAATACTCTCTCCAAAGAAGATCGAAATCGAAAAAGAGTCAATAGAATTTCTTGGAATTTCCTAGACAAAGATGGCATTCAACTACAGAAACATATCATTTCAAAAATCAAGGAATTTCCCGAAGAAATAAAAGACAAAAGACAACTACAAAGTTTGCTAGGGTTATTGAATTATGGAAGAAATTTCCTACGAGAACTTACAAAGGAAGAAATACCTCTACTAAAGAAGTTAAATAAAAATCAAGATTTTACCTGGATAGAAAAGGATAAAAACATCCTAAAACAAATTAAGCAGCTCGCCGAAAGGCACCAGAGGTTTATCTACCAAAAACAGGAGATAAACTGATTTTAGACACAGATGCGTCAGATGAACACTGGGGATGTGCACTAAAAGCAATCCCAAAAGAAAACTGGGACGAAGAGGAACCACCCCTTTCTCAGAATGGAATCAGACTCAGAAAAAGAAACATACCACAGAAAATATTATAGTATGAGAGGCTTTGTGGGTACAACTCTGGAAAATTCAAACCAAACGAACTAAAATGGATAATATTCGAAAAAGAGCTATACACTATAAAATTAGCCCTGCACAAATTTCAAATATTCCTTGCACCCGAATATTTTATTATTAGAACAGATAACAAGGCCGTCAGAGATTTCCTAGTGAATACAAGAAAAACCTCAGGAAAACGCATGTTGTGGTATAATGAGATAGCTCAATACTCCTTCGAGATTGAGCATGTTAAAGGAAAAGATATTTTTATCGCAGATTACCTGAGCCGACCTAACAAGTAAAAAATAAGAAATTTCTAAGTAGTATATTAGTAACTTATTAATTTATTTTGCAGAAAAGAGATAAAGGGAAGGCTATAGCAAATAGTGTTCCTGCTCCAGCAGCGTTTGTCGTATTCATGGGATACCAGCACGGTATCTACATAAACTGGGAAAAATGCTACAACCAGGTATTTGATTTTAAAGGATCATGTTGCAGACATTACTACTCGAAAGAGGATACCATTCTAGCCTGGGAGATATCACGACAGAACCCATATTTAGCAGAAGAGGCTCGTAATCTTGCCTATCACATGCTCGAGCCAAAGATAGCGAGCTTTCCCAGGTTGGAAATCCCACCCTCATTTTACTTCGAAATAAATGGAGCTTGGCGAGCTCACCAGAAAGCAAATTGGGGACTTGGAATTCGTCGCGCCTTCTGCAGGCACATGGAGAATTTAGCAAATCTTGCAATGAAACAAGAATCCGAATTAAAGGCCTTGAAAAAGGTTTGTTCAGATTATATAACAACCCTCAGTGTGGGAATTATTAGAGGAGCAACCCCTAAACAAGTTAATCTCTTAAAAAATATGGGTAAACTTTTAGAAAAAGAGTTACTCAGCCTCACAACATCAAAAAACCAGAGGAGGAACCACAGTTAGAGAATGTAACACCAGAAGGATCACATGCATACAACAACTCAACATAGCAAGAAGGTATGGACACAGAGGTCGAGGCCGAGTTGGAAATCGACATAACTGAAGAAGCTCTCAGCAAGGGAGTCTCTGTACAGAGGCTGCTAAAACAACTGCATGAAGAAGGCAACCCGGCGGTTGGATTACTTGGAGAAGAATCTGGAAAATTCGAGTACTATGTTCTGTATGGAATACCGAAAATGAAAAAATTAGTCTCAAGATCACAGCTGAACCAACAAGTAACACCAGAGCCGACAATCGTGCCTACAGGATGGGACGACCCTAACCCATCCACAAATGGATGGATGGATCTTGCATCTCCAGAAACTTCAGCATCCGATAATTTTATCAACTTCCTGTAAATGTAATTCTTGCCAATATATATATATATATATATATATATATATATATATATAAAAAAATTAGTTTGGCATATAAGTCCAAATGAAGTTCTTGACAACTCATCATGCCGAGGGGAATGCATGGCTAGCCCAACTCAAATGGTAGTTGGTAAAGGTAAGTCAAATCCGTTGATAGCTGGGGGTTTACTAAAAATCCCAATAACTCCTGACAGAGACAGAAGAATGCCTGATACAAAAGAAATCCAAAAGAAGGAGGCATGCTTCATTTCCTAATGAGAAGATTTTTTTTATGATTTCATCTCTACAACAACAACAAAGGAAGCCTGATAAAAACGATGCAGACAAAATCCAAAGAGCTACAGAGAAGATTCCTGACTCTCCCTCATCGGATCTTAAGCTTCACATGAAGGAGATATCTCTACAAAACGTCAAAGAGAGCCTAATAATCCAAGAGATTAATTGTACAGGCCCCAACAAAAATTTTCATCAAGAAAAAGCCCTTTGCATCCAGCTCCAAGTAAGGATTCCTGAGAGTAAAGATTCCTGACAGAGACAAGATATCAACAGTGAAGATTCCTGACACAGACATGGCGTTAACAGTGAAGGCTCGTGACGAGACTTCCACAGCATGATTCTTCAATGGCTTCTCATGCAAGGGAGTCATCTATAAATGAAGCCTCTGAGGGATGAGAAAGACAGGAGAAAATCGGCAAAAGAAGGAGCAAATAAGCAAAAGAAGAGCAATCCAAGAAAAACATCAGCAAGCTTCTACTACAGCTTAAGCTCCTCAACACCTCCCTTTCTTCATCACCATCCTCTCTCACCCTCTCATCCGCTTCCATCCGTCCTGTCTGGTTTATGCCTGCCGATCAACCCACCAACCACTTGTAGTTCTCCACCACCTATATGTATAATTAAGTGCGCCTGAGTGTATTTCCCTTTGTATTTTCTTCTTCTTCTGCTTCAGCTGTGTGACAGTAGTAGTAGTGTGTAGTTATTTTTCCCTGGTATCAGAGCCCGGGGGGATGTTCATTTTTTGGGCGGTAGGAGTCTGCAGTCTGTACAAAGAGTCTTCGGTGTGATGGCTGCTGTTCCGGTATGTATTTTTCTGAATTTTTAAAGTTATATTTCCTTTGGTGTGTTAGCTAAGTCCATACATTTGTCTTATTTTTTGTAGAATTATTTCCAAAAAATTCGTAGAAAAAATCATAAAAATTAGAAAAATTAGGAAAAATTTGGGGAAGGATTTATAGCATCTATACCACTTACATGGTATCAAATTGAATATAACTCTGACCTATATTTTCTCACAACCTGTATCAATACTGTCCTATTTACAATCTAAGTGTCCCTTACTAGAATTGAGTATCCTAAATGCCCAGATTCCTAAAATAATCTTTTTGTTGCCGCGGTTAGGCATTTGTAGGGTGAACTTTAGGAGACGGTTTTAGGCACCATAGCCTACTCAGAGCTAGTTATCCACTGACATTTTAGATGGCAACCGTTATGTTGTGCAATTACGAGATATGTAGAGCAAAGTGTAGTAAATACGACATCATGTATAATGATATATATGATATGATGAACACCCCAAAATATTTCAAAAAAAATTTGAGCGGTAGTTCTCCGAATAGAAAGATTAAAAGAACAGGATAAAAGTCCCAACTTAACTCTAAAAGGCAAAGAAGATCTGACCCAACAACTCAAAGAAATTTATGAAAAATTTAAGGGTCTATTAAGTCATTTTGGATATAAGCCTAATCAAGAAAAGGTTGAACCCAATATCATAAGTAACACTAAAGAGGACGAAAAAGAAAGTAGTGAAGATATCCCGGTAAGGAAGGAAGAAGGTAGTGAAGAAGAAACAACAGAGGTAGAAAAAAGTACAACTAAGAATAAAGAAAGAGTAAAGGAAGATCTCTTGCAAATTAAACCAATAGAGAATAGTTACCAAAGTGATGATGTAGAAAGAACAGTTGAAGAAGTCATCTTAAAATTCGAAGAACCCCTTAACAGAGAAAAGGATAATAATCTAAATAGTCCTTCACAAACTAAACATCTAACGAAGAATAGTTACTTAGGAAGTAGATGTAAGGTAGAAAGACCAAATAATGAATTCATCTTAGATTATGAAGAAGAGTGTACAATAGGATACGAAGAAACATTAGGAAAAATAGACCATATTGACATACTAGGAACTAATTCAATACAAAAAAGCCCAAGACAACAAACTGACACAATGAAAGCCGAGAAAATATACTCCAGGCAAGAATACAACTCGATACTTGAGATAATTAATTGCTGGAAAGAGTTGTATAAGGATCAAAATAGCACTACTCAAGAGAAAAACTATCTGGTGAATAAGATACATGAGACATACCTCCAATATAAAGATTTGTTACGGTATTTTAATTTTGACCCTGGAATAAACAACTTAGTTGAAAATCAAAATAAAATAAGAATCACAAATTCATCCATCAAAAATTGTAGAATGACTACAGGTGATGAGTACAAAACAGAATCTAAAGAGAATACCAGATCTAATAAAAGTTGATACATATTAAGAAAATATTTAAAACATTAAGTAATTCAAATAGTTTACAAATAAAGAGAAATACGTGGAATAATGCTTCAAAATGCATACCACAAAATAAAGTTTATCTAAAACTATTTAATAAATACTTTAAGATAGGGCAAAAGATCGTAGTACTCACAAAACACAAAAAGACACAGGATGAAAAAAGATTTGTAAATCACATGAGAGGAATTCTTCAAGGAAATATACTACAAAGGACAAGATATTTTTTACCTTAGAAGAATCGTAAAAGGAAATTTATACACAAAGGCAGATAATGAACATATTTTCCATCAAAAGCTAAGGAGATTAATAGATGAAAGAATAATAATATCAAACAAAAACGGTACGGAATCCTTAGGTCATAGAATAGAGCCTTCCAACAAAGGAAGAATAAAAAGAATAAATAGATGTGCAAGCGAAAGATTCGATCGTAAAATTCCAGAAATAACCTATGCATATCAACTATACTATACAGCAATTATTAAATTAATATTCAAGTTAGAAAGAAGGAAATTATGTAGACAAACAAAATTTATAGGACATAAATACAGATCAAAGTTTGAGCATAAAATTACAAAGAAATTATCTAGACTAAATTTTTGGTGTTTAAATTTGCAGATGATTTTTAGAGAGTTCATGAGATTTGGAGATATATATCTCAAGCAGTATGCCACTCAGAGTAAAGAGTCATTCAGAATCACTGAATTTCAGGTAGATTTAGTACAACAATGTCTATTAGATAATTTATGGAATCTAAGAGTAGATCAGCCAAAAGAGAAGGTAAAAGTAATAAAAGCATTAGCTTATTATTTCAAAGGAATTATCCAGACACCTCAGTCACGAAGTTTTATATGCTACATCATATTTAGAGGTCATCAAGTAGGAATTTAAAAAAATTGGAATACAATTAGGAGACTAGTTTCAAATTTTAATAACCCAGTATTTAGATGTTTTTATAATGTTAAAGAAGCCATAGAATGTGCAAGAAATAATATTCCAACCCCTTGGCATTTCGACGAAAGCCTTAAAGAATTTATGCCACAAGAGAGTCAACAGAGTATAAGTAATATAGTATTGTCAACAGAGTGTAGAGATTGTCAAGCTATTATGAAGCACTTTAAAAATCTAAAAATACAGAAGGAAAGATTAGTTGAAGAACTCTGTGAACAAACACAGTTAACAGTGAGCTTGCAGAAAGAAAATGAGGGTCTCAAAAATATGAGAGAAAAAGAAAGAAAGGAGAGCGCCCAAAATACGAGAGATACGAAACCCATGCAAGCCAGATTATTCTTTAAAACAAATGATGAATTATCTTTTCTTCCAGAAGATATCAGGCAAAACATTCTCCAGAAAGTTCAAGACAATTTCTATAAGAAAGCCGAAGACATGCAACAGATACTCAAAGAAATCCAAAAAGGAGAAAGAAGATGCAGAGGAGTAACTGTGTAGCAAGTGATACATTATGCCAACACTGATAGGTGCGTCTACAACAATACAAACTGCAGCATCATGGACCCCTCACAACCAAAATGCCAATGTGAGTTAGCTTATGGAATCTACACACTAAATATTCAATTAGGCCAAGTAAAGACATAAAAACTCTATGGAACCGATTATAGTTGGAAAGACTTCTTAGATATGGGATTTGTTTCACAAATAATCATTAGTCATCCAAATCATGTAGAATTACTCCCTGATTCATTAGCATTTCCAGTTTCAGAAGCTTTTATAGGAAAAGAACCACAGCTCAAGATAGAATTCGACTCCATAATAGCAGAATACATAAAAGGAGTGTGGTATCCCACAAAGCACAGTGCATGGATTACACACAGATTAGCCCATCCCCTACATCCAGATAGAGAGGAAAGAGAGGTAGTTTGTGACAGAGAGATCCCAAGACAAATCAGGCACTGGAGAGCAAAAACCATAGCATATGAATTCAACTGGCAAAAATACAGTGGAAATAGATTAAGACTAGCCACAGGAAATGAAATTTACAGAGTCTATGTAGACAAAGAAATTATTTGTAAGGTCCCAAAGTTTATCAGGTCAGCCCATGAGGAAGTAATTCAGTACTGTAGGCAAAAGAAAAGGGGAGAAGACTGATTACTTCAGCAAGACATGGCAGAATAGGCAGAAGAATATACACCATTAGATCTACTAAGAAACATGGGAGATGAAGGCATACAAAACCTTGACAACATGAGTGACTAGTCAGATAAAAAAAAATTGTATATATATAATAATAAGAATTAGTTTGGCATATAAGTCCAAATGAAATTCTAGACAACTCATCATGCCGAGGGGAATGGCATGGCTAGCCCAACTCAAACGGTAGTTGGTAAAGGCAAGTCAAATTCGTTGATAGCTGGGGGTTTGCTAAAAATCCCAATAACTCCTGACAGAGACAGAAGAATACCTAATACAAAAGAAATTCAAGAGAAGGAGGCATGCTTCATTTCCTAATGAGAAGATTTTCTTTTATGATTTCATCTCTACAACAACAATAAAAGAAGCCTGATAAAGACGATACAGACAAAATCCAAAGGGCTACAGAGAAGATTCCTGACTGTCCCTCATCGGATCTTAAGCTTCACATGAAAGAGATATCTCTACAAAATGACAAAGAGAGCCTAATAATCCAAGAGATTAAATGTACAGGCCCCAACAAAAATTTTCATCATGAGAAAGCCCTTTGCATCCGGCTCCAAGTGAGGATTCCTAACAGAGACAAGATATCAGCAGTAAAGATTCCTGACAGAGACAAGACATCAACAGTGAAGATTCTTGAAAGAGACAAGTCGTAAACAGTGAAGGCTCGTGATGAGACTTCCACAGCAAGATTCTTCAATGGCTTCTCGTGCAAGGGAGTCATCTATAAATGAAGCCTCCGAGGGATGAGAAAGACAGGAGTAAATCGGCAAAAGAAGGAGCAAATAAGCAAAAGAAGAACAATCCAACAAAAACACCAGCAAACTTCTACTACAGCTTAAACTCCTCAACACCTCCCTTTCTTCATCACCATCATCTCTCACCCTCTCATCCTCTTCCATCTGTTCTCTCTGGTTTATGCCTGCAGATCAACCCACCAACCACTTGTAGTTCTCCACCACCTATATGTATAATTAAGTGTGCTTGAGTGTATTTCCCTTTGTATTTTCTTCTTCTTCTGCTTCAGCTGTGTGACAGTAGTAGTAATGTGTAGTTATTTTTCCCTGGTAACAGAAACTACACTTTCTCCTCACAAACTACTATCGGGTTGCCTTCTTCATGTTATATGTTGACACCATTCTGTTAGATTTTTTTTATTTTTGAATGTGGTATATTGTTCACATTAAAATATAATTGTGAGGATCCTATAGCAAAAGGTTTTTTTCCCTTTCGTAAAATATAATCATTAATAAAATTTTCTCTACTGTTATTTGTTTCCTCAAGAATTTCTTCCTCCATAGGAGATTCCTGATTGGGAGTGGAGTATTTGGAGCAATTATACTATCTTTTTGTATAAGTTGCGACGAGGATCCATATTCCATATTAATATGGTAATGATCATATAATTTTGATTTTTGGTGTGAATCTTTGTCAGAAGAGTCTCCTACAGAAATGGATTACCTTGTTTCTTTCCTCCTGATCTTCCTCATAAGCAGAGAGGTAATCGAAGAGAAGAATGTTACCATCTTCGGTAACAGAATGCGCACAAGATAGAGCTTCTTTTGTGGTTTCAGAATAGAATTCTTTAGCAGCATAAAGAGCTTGTCTTTTGTAGATAAACTCATTCTTTGGGTATTGACCCCATCCGTGAGCTGATTGCTGGCTGTGCTCACGAAGTACCCAAATTTGGAATGAAGAGAAATGTTTGAGGAAATTTTTCTCTTCCCATATACTCTATATCTCAAAATAGAATATGGTTTGCCATGGCCGCGCATAAGAATTAACCCGATCACTGCAAACTTTAGGGATTATCAAGTATTATCAGACGTCTCTTCAGATTTTGATAAATTAAATATAAATATGTTAACTTTAAGTGAAGCTTATAATAGAATAAGAATCACTTTGTTAACCTCTTATGCTATATTACCAAAGAAAGAAAGACTTCACTCTGCTGGCCATATACTATACAGCGGTAGAAGCCATAAACTTAAAAGATACAGATCTACAGAAATCTTTTTAGATCTACTGATACATATACCATTTGGCTATTATGGAATTATACATAATATCCAAAGAAATGTAAAAAATAACATTTTTATAACATATGGTTTAATAGAACCTATGTCAAAAATAAATGTTAGTATACTATTTAAAAGTACCAGACAATCAACTCCTCCAATTCTTTGATTCTTTAGAGTCAAATGAGATTCCTCAGTATATTCAAAACGAGGAATTAATTCTCAACAAATACCAGCGACCCAGGCTCGCTGTCTACAAGAAAAATATACCAAAGTATGCTCGGGCAATCTCTCTGGGTATAGTACATGCCCTCTACATTAACACGGATCATCCGGAAGAGTATTAGGGAGTGTAGGATCTATAAGAGTCATATTTTTTTTCTATATTTAAATATGATTTGATTTGAATTATATCTGTTATAATTATTTTTAATTGATCACAGATATAATTTAATAGTCCATCACTTGGGGTATTACCCGGGACATGTATAACATGATATGAATCTGTAAGTTTGTAAGAACACTTATAGTGTTTGATTCGATCATTCCATGGATAAAGTAATTTCTAAAAGAAAGCCTTTACCCAAAATAATTTTTTATCTAATTGGGTTAATTTAAAAATTAAACCAATGTAAGTAGTAACAAATTCTGCTAAAGAGCAGATGTCACATAATTGTAATTTGTGCAAAAAGGATTCTGAAAAATTATCATCTTCTACAAATTCTTCGCCAGTAAAATCGGCATAGAATTGAGCTACTATACTAGCTAAAGCATCCTTTTTAGTTTTATATTTTTCAATTTCTTTAAGTACTGCAGCATGAAATTTTTCATACTAGGATAGCCAGTCTAGGGCTATTCCTTCCCATTTGCTTGTGGCATATAATATAAATTCTATATTTAAAAACTATAATGGAACAGAACCAGATAGTACACATTCCACTGGATTCCTAAAAAAATCCTGTATGGATACATTAAAAGAAGTTTGCATGAACTCTAAAGCCATACAACATATGAAAAAGAAAATATCAAATTCTAAACTCTATACATCATGTTGTCCTAAATATGATGAACAAATAAATACAAAGTTCGGCTGTATGGGATATTATTACTCTAAGTCAAAACATAAACACAATAAATATTCCAATAAAAAATATCGAAAGAAATTCAGGATAACCAAGAAAAAATGGAATCCCGAATTAAAAAATAAATACAAAAGATCAAAATCTTTTGCAAAACGAAAATTTATAAATAAATAAAAAATTCAAAAAAAGTTGCACATTGGTTTAATTTTTAAATTAACCCAATTAGATAAAAAATTATTTTGGGTAAAGGCTTTCTTTGAGAAATTACCGTATCCATGGAATGATCTTATTAAAACAAAATATGATCAAATAAGATTTAAAAACTATAATGGAACAGACCCAGATAGTACACATTCCACTGGATTCCTAAAAAAATCCTGTATGGATACATTAAAAGAAGTTTGTATGAACTCTAAAGCCATACAACATATGAAAAAGAAAATATCAAATTCTTAAACTCTATACATCATGTTGTCCTAAATATGATGAACAAATAAATACAAAGTTTGGCTGTATGGGAGATTATTACTCTAAGTCAAAACATAAACACAATAAATATTCCAATAAAAAATATCGAAAGAAATTCAGGATAACCAAGAAAAAATGGAATCCCGAATTAAAAAATAAATACAAAAGATCAAAATCTTTTGCAAAACTAAAATTTATAAAAAATAAAAAATTCAAAAAAAGTTGCAAATGTTTTAAATGCAACAAAGAAGGCCATTGTGCTAATGAATGTCCTTTAAATATTAAAACTATAATACTTGATAACATGGAAATCTATGATATAAACGTAGGAACCATACAAGAAACACCGAGTGACACTTCTACTATTTATAAAGTAGAAACTATATATTCTAGTCCTGAAGAAGAAGTATTATCAGACATCTCTTCAGATTTTAACAAATTAAATATAAATATGTTAACTTTAAGTGAAACTTATAATAGAATAAGAATCACTTTGTTAACCCCTTATGCTATATTACCAAAGAAAGAAAGACTTCACTCTGCTGGCCATATACTATATAGCGGTAGAAGCCATAAACTTAAAAGATACAGATTTAAAGAAATATTTTTAGATCTACTGATACATATACCATTTGGCTATTATGGAATTATACATAATATCCAAAGACATGTAAAAAATAACATTTTTATAACATATGGTTTAATAGAACCTATGTCAAAAATAAATGTTAGTATACTATTTAAAAGTACTAGTCTTGAAGATCAAGATTATGTAATAGATCAAGGAGATCTTGTTGGTCTATTAATATTACAAAAATATGAAGATCTTCCTTTAATAAAAGAAGATTTAAGTGATATCTAAAATACACAATCACCAGCTTCTAGTTCTCAAACTGATAAAGAAAAATACTATGAATATAGAGTATATATGAATTCTATATCAGAAAGACTAGAATCTAGTTCAGGTATATCTAAATCAGATATACAAAATGAAACAATAAATGATAGCATTGGTGAACAATTTGTTATTACTGATGAGGATCTAGAAAGATTAAACGAATCTATACCTCATACAGAGAAAAAAGATGTATATAGAAATCCATCTTTTAGATCAAAATTTTTAAATAAAAAAACCTATATATTCGAAAGAATTCACGGTAATATAGAATTAAGAGGGGATGAAGATTTTACGTCAGTAAAACTCATTAATCCTCTACAAATTGAAAAATTAAAAATTAAATATCCGAAAGCAAAGTATCTTCATATCAGATTAATACAAATCAAAATTACTGGTTTATTCTGTTCTGGAATAGATACACCAATAATGATTGCTTGCCTTGATGAAAGAATAATTAATAATCCATTAAATAGTTTAATGGGTGGAGCTAAATCAAATTTAGCAAATAGAATATTTGGAGTAAATATTCATCCTGATTTTTGCATAAGTTTACATGACCAAAATATTGACAAAGTATGTTCCTTATCTATCAATTTGAAAGGAATAGAACTATTACCTGGTTCAAAAGTTTTGGGAATACAATGGGAACATTGTATGGCTTTGAACGATATGCTACATTTAAATCAATAACTCCAAATCAATTTGTCAAACTATTTGAGGTTGGTAATGGAAAGGTTATACAACCAAGATTAGTAGATATACGACATCTTAGATTTGATAATAATATGCAAATCTTTATTAAATCATTAAAACTAAAGATACAAATACCAGTAGAACAGTTTGTTGTATCTGGTAACACTATTTCTACAACAATAATTAACCCTAGACAAGATATGTTACCAAGAATAAATAGGAGTAGAAGTACTACTGATTATAGAACAGTTCCTTCTACACCCTATCAAAATTTAGAATATTCTCGACAATGTATTTCTTTAGAAGAAAAGAATGAAAGAGAAGAAGAACCTTTAGAAGGTCAAACACAACATCCATTAGAGATGCAACAAAACATAATCCAATTACCATATCATGATTGATTTAAAGAAAAAAGCTTTATCTCGTATATATATATTCCTCTTACGATAAAATTTCCTAATACAAAGGAATTTACTATACATGCTTTAGTAGACACCGGTGCTGAAGCCAGTCTGATACAAAATGCATTCGTTCCTCAACAACATTGGATTCAACTTGAAAAAAAAGGCATGTTAAACGATTTTATGGGACAACAACAACCTGTCACCCATAAATGTGAAGTTCCTTTCACAACACCAAATCTAGAAGGACAAGAAAAAGATTATATCTTTGAATTTTCCCTCTTACCAAAAGAATTTGATTCTGATTGTATTATTGGAATGAATAATTTGCATAATTATGCTCCATATAATACTCATTACTTCTCTTTTGATGGCAGAATGATACCGCGTGTACCATTTCCTGCGTCCTTTTTACAACATTTTACGCCAGCACAGCGTGGTGAAGTTCATTTAGTTGATTCTTTATCTGCTGATAAAACGTGCACCTATACTATTCCTGTTGCAAATGAATTTGAAAAATTAATTTATGATATGCTTATTCCCTTATATAGTGATAACCCTTTAAAACAATTTGACAAAGCACCTAGATATTGTACTCTAGAATTATTAGAACAATATCGAGATACAAAAATACGAGTCAACAGTATTATGGTAACACCTTCTGACAAAGAATAATTTGCCAAACAAATACATGAACTCGAGGCTTTACAATTAATATAGAAAAGCTCTAGCCCTCATTCTTCACCTGCATTTTTAGTGAGAAACCATGTAGAAATAAAAAGAGGAAAAGTTAGAATGGTTATTAATTATCGAAAATTAAATAGTTGTACAAAGTTTGATGGGTATTTTATACCCTCTGCTGAACAACTAATTAAACAAATACAAGGAGAAAAATATTATAGTAAATTCGATGCAAAATCTGGTTTTTGGCAAATAAAACTGAAAGACCAGCAGTCTAAACAATAAACTGCATTTAGTTGCCGTCAAGGTCATTATGAATGGAACGTAATGCCTTTCGGTCTAAAAAATGCACCTCAAATATTTCAAAAATGGATGAATTCAATGTTTGGACATTTGCATTTCATCTCCATTTATATAGATGACAGTTTAGTCTTTTCTAATTCTCTTGAAGAACATTAAAGACATCTATTACAAATTATTAAAATCTTACTGGATAATGGAGTAATCTTAAGTCCAAAAAAGATTGTTTTATGCAAAAAAGAAATAGAGTTTCTTGGTAAATATATTAAACAAGGACAGATAGAGCTTCAACAACATATCTATTCTAAAATAAAAGAATATCCTGTTACTTTTAAAACATTAAAAGAATTACAAAGCTTTCTTGGAATTTTAAATTATGGGAGAAAGTTTATTCCAAATTTAACTGAGAAAATAAAAAATCTACAAAATCGGTTAAATATAGAGCAAAGCAAATATAAACAAGAAACAGGTGAACAACCTAGAAAATGAAATACAGATAAAATCCCAATAACATTAACATCTGAAGAAGAAAAGGAAATAGAAAAAATAAAATCATTAGTCAGTGATCAGAAAATATTATATTTTCCTTCTGTTAATGACTTAGTTATCCTTCAAACAGATGCTTCTCAAAATTTTTGGGCAGGTGTTTTAATTGCTTAAAAGAAAGAAATTATTGCTTATACTTCTGAAAAATTTTCCAAAGTCCAGCAAAAGTATTCTACCTACGACAAGGAATTACTTGCAATAAAATTAGCATTAAAATCTTTATGAATTTATTAGCTAAATAGAAATTTTATTATTGAAACTGACAATAAATCTGTTTCTCAGTTTTTGAAGAAAAAAACAATAAACAATCCTGAAGAAAATCTTCGAAGAATCAGGATTGCTTTATATCTGGAAATATTTAATTATGATGTCAAATATATTCCAGGTTATACTAATACAATTGCTGATTTGTTGACTAGACCATGAATGAAGATACGTTAAAACGTATTAAGGACATGGAGGAACAAATCAAAGGCCAGAATAATTGGCAAGTGAAGAAAGGCAAGAAATCTCATGGCGAGACTTCCACTGCCAAACCAGCCACATTGGCATCCAACACACCAGCCACATCGGCAGCAGCCACATCGGCAGCTAACGCACTAGCCACATCGGCAGCAGCAATTCCAACCACCATTGGAATTCCTTCAACGAGCTCACCAGCTCCTACTCCTGATTTTCCTTCTCTCCAGACGATCAAAATCAATCCACAACAAAAAAAGTTGACTCAATTACAAAGAGCTCCATCTCAGCAACAACCCCAAAGGGCTTCAATCAAATAATATGCTTCAGCAGTTGTCAAAGACTGGTATAATCAGACTTTGAAAGCTAAAGCAGAAGACTCCTACAACAAGATTAATGGCTGTTTCAGAGCCATACAATCCAATGATCTGAAGACGGCTAACTATTGGTTAACCCAGATCGAGCAAGAAGTTATTCAAGCTAAACAACAACAACAAAGAAATGACCAGTTTATGATCCAACTCAAAGAAATAGTACAGAATCGCAGTTAGTACTCCACTACATCTAAATCAGAGGTCATGAAGCAAAGAGAACAAGTTTCTTTCTTAGGTTCTTCCTCAGAACAGAAGAAATTGAAAGTTATTCTCTAAGAAGTCAACTCATCCGATATGGCAAATGTGAAAATTTCAGAATTTATCAAGCTACATACTCTATGCCAGAACTCTACAGAAAGGTCCAGACTAATGGAAGCAGATCTGACAGTTCAAAGAATGATTAATCTGAATCAGCAGAACCTGATTCCAGACACTCAACTCCTCCAATTCTTTGATTCTTTAGAGTCAAATGAGATTCCTCAGTATATTCAAAACGAAGAATTAATTCTCAACAAATACCAGCGACCCAGGCTCGCTGTCTACATGAAAAATATACCAAAGTATGCTCGGGCAATCTCTCTGGGTATAGTACATGCCCTCTACATTAACACAGATCATCCGAAAGAGTATACAGGTATAATCCCTAAAGTTTGCAGTGATCGGTTTAATTCTTATGCTCGGCCATGGCAAACCATATTCTATTTTGAGATATGGAGTATATGGGAAGAGAAAAAATTTCTCTACCATTTCTCTTCATTCCAAATTTGGGTACTTCGTGAGCACAGCCAGCAATCGGCTCACGGATGGGGTCAATACCCAAAGAATGAGTTTATCTACAAAAGACAAGCTCTTTATGCTGCTAAAGAATTCTATTCTGAAGCCACAAAAGATGCTCTATCTTGTGCTCATTCTGTTACCGAAGATGGTAACATTCTTCTCTTCGATTACCTCTCTGCTTATGAGGAAGATCAGGAGAAAAGAAACAAGGTAATCCATTTCTTAAATTCTATCAATCTTGGTAGAATTGCCTCTCAGGAAAAATTAGAATACCTTGAAGCTGAAGACCAGTTGATGCTAGATAATGAAGACAATAATGAAGACCTGGACGATGAGCTGTTGGCGCACATCGAAATCGGGGAATAATTCATTGGGAAAAGTGTGGTGGGACCAGCTACTTTAATAAAGCCACTTTAAAAAGGAGATTCCCTCTTTTTCAGAAGTGACTCGATGTGACATAAAGAAAGATTCCCTTCTATTATTTTCCACTCAGATGAACTATTGAGCTGAGGTCAAATCAGGGTGTCCTTTTCAGATTCCTTCTCATCCTCAACCAAAGGCACTTCTGAAGGTTATAAATAGAAGCTCATATGGAGTTGTACAGATATAGGAAAATAACTAGCTCTTTTCTTCCTTTTATTTTGTAAGCTTATTTGCAAGGTTTTCTAAGTGTGATTTCAGTTCTAGTTTGCTGCACCAATCGTTAGAAGACTTGGAGCCAGATGCAAGGGCTTCTTCTTGATGAAGCTTTTTGATGGGGCCCATACATCTAATCTTTCTTTTTTCTTTTGGATATATTAGGCTCCCCTTGTCTTGTTGTTGTAGAGAATCTATCAGCTATGATGTCTTTTAGTTCCTTTCTTGTAAAGCCTTAGCTTGGAGGATCTGATGCTTAGATCTCTAGAACATTGAGAGAGTTTTTTTTGGCAATATTTACATTTACAGGAAGTTAATAAAATTATCGGATACTGAAATTTCTGGATATGTAAGATCCATCCATCCATTTGTGGATAGGTCAGGGTCGTCTCATCCTGTTGGCACGATCATCGTTTTTGGTATTTCCTGTTGGTTCAGTTTTGATCTTGGGACTAATTTTTTCATTTTTGGTTTTCCATATAGAACATAGTATTCGAACCTTCCAGATTCTTCTCCAAGTAATCCAACTGCCAGGTTGCCTTCTTCATGTAGTTGTTTTAGTAGCCTCTGTACAGAGACTCCCCTGCTGAGAGCTTCTTCGGTTTTGTCGACTTCTACTTCGACCTCGACCTCTATGTCTATCTCTTCTTCGGCCTGCTGTGTAGAGTTGTTGCATGCTTACGATCCTTTTGGTGCTATATTCTCGAACTGTAGTGCCTCCTCTGATCTATTTGATGCAGCGAGACTGGGTAACTCTTTTTCTAAAAGTTTACTCATGCTTTCTAGGAGATCAACTTGTTTAGGGGTTGCTTCCCTAATTATTTCCTCATTGAGGGTTGTTATATAATCTGAGCAAACCTTTTTTAAGGCCTTGAGTCCTGATTCTTGTTTCATTAAAAGATTTGCTAGGTTGCCTATGTTCCTGTGGAAGACACGACGAGTTCCAATTCCCAAATTTGCCTTCTGGTGAGCTCTCTAGGCTCCATTTATTTCGGAGTAAAATGGGGGTGGGATCTCCAACTTGGGAAATCTCGCTATTTTTGGCTCGAGCATGTGATAGGCGAGATCACAAATCTCTTCCGCTAGGTATGGGTTCTGTTGTGATATCTCCCAGGCTAGGATGACATCCTCTTTTGAGTAGTAATGTCTGCAACGGGATCCGTTAAAATCGAATACCTGGTCGTAGCATTTTTCCAATTTGTGTAGATACCCGGCTGGTATCTCATGAATACGACAAACGTTGCTGGAGCAGGAACACTATTTGCTATAGCCTTCCCCTTATCGTTTTTCTTCAAAATAAATTATTAAATTACTAATATTTAATTTAGTAATTACTTATTCTTTACTTGTTAGGTCGGCTTAGGTAATCTGCGATAAAATTATCTTTTCCTTTAACATGCTCGATCTCGAAAGAGTATTGGGCTATCTCATTATACCATTGCATGTGTTTCCCAAAGATTTTTCTTGTATTTACTAAAAAATCCCTACTGACCTTATTATCTGTTCTAATAATAAAATATTCGGATGTAAGAAATATTTGAAATTTCTACAGGGCAAATTTTATAGTGTATAAGTTCCTTCTCAAATATTATCCATTTTAGTTCGTTCGGTTTGAATTTTCCAGAGTTGTACCCATAAAGTCTCTCATACTTTAATATCTTTTGTGGTATGCTTCTTTTTCTGAGTTTGATTCCATTCTGAGATAGGGGTGGATCCTCTTCGTCATAATTTTCTTTCGGAATTGCTTTTAGTGCACATCCTCAATATTCATCCGATGCATCTGTGTCTAAAATCAGTTTATCTCCTGTTTTTGGTAGGTAGACCTCTGGTGACTTTTCGGCGAGCTGCTTAATTTGTCTTAGGATGTTTTTATCTTTGTCTGTCCAGATAAAATCTTCGTTTTTATTTAGCTTTTTTAGTAAAGGTATTTCTTCCTTCGTAAGTTCTCGTAGGAAATTTCTCCCATAATTCAATAGCCCTAGTAAACTTTATAGTTGTTTTTTACCTTTTATTTCTTCGGAAAATTCTTTGATTTTTGAAATGATATATTTTTGTACTTGAATACCATCTTTGTCTAGGATAATTCCAAGAAATTCTATTGACTTTTTTTCGATTTCGATCTTTTTATGAGAGAGTATTATCCCGTTTTTTTTAAAGATGTTACTAATGATCCTTAGGTGTCTCTTGTGATCTTCTTTTGTTTTTGAAAAAACAAAAATGTCATCAATGTATACCACAGAAATCTGTTAAATTATTAAAGATTGAGTCCATCCATCTTTGAAATATCCGTGGTGCGGTGTTTAACCCAAATGGCATGACATTCCAGTGAAAGTGTCCTCGTGGCGTACTAAATACTGTTAGTTGTTTCGATTCCTCCGTCATTTTTAGTTGTCAGAAACCAGACTTATAGTCGATCTTACTGAATACTCTAGACTCTTTTGTTAAGTTTATTAGGACTTCTTTCTAGGGATAAAATAACCATCAAAATTTAGATTTTGGTTTAGTCTTTTGTAATTAATTACCATTCGTGGCTTTTTTCCTTTTAATTCATAAGATTTCTAACCATGAATGTTGGACTAGAGTGAGGGCTAGTGGTTTTCTCTATTAGGTCTGTACTTAAAAATTTATTTATTTGATTATCGAATTCTTGTATATCTTGCCTAGTATAGAGCATGGGTTTTACCCTACTGATTATATTATCATCTTTTAACTGAATTTTACAAAATCTTGGGCTTTGATCCCATAACTTTAATGGATTTTCACTAAAATTTTCGCTAAGTGTTTTATAAAGCCAGTGGGTTTAATCTAGCTCATAAATTGCTTCGCATCTTTTTGATGAGTTTTCACTGTCTGGGGTACTTTTTTGGGGGGAAATCTTCTGTACACTTATACCTAGGTCCCTCTCAGAGTGGCATGTCAACCTTTCGGGATTGGTTACTCTTTTGTTGAAGTAAAGACACTATTTGTTTTTCTACAATCATGGGTAAATACTCTCCAATAAAATTATTTCCTAAAACTATATCCCCACTCATATGTGGAAAGCATAAGAGTTTTGGTATAATGAATTTTTTCTCATTAAGCTAAATTTCCACGTTCTTGGCTTTATTTTGGACAGTTGTTTTCTGCGCACTGATCCCTATTATTTTAATTGGATATTTTATTGGTTTCCATTTCTCTAGTGGTATGGCATTTCTCGACAAGAACAAACTGTAGCCCCTGCATCTAGTAGTGCGTGTAATGAATATTGTTTGTAACCCTTGAATCTGAATGTTTCTTTAACATAATTAAACCTTCTTCCTTGTTTTGGGGCAAAGATTATCTCATCAAATCATATCGTATATTCCTCTTCTTTGTTAGGGAGTTCTTCTCAATTTAAGATAAGCTCTTCATTTGTTCTTTCCACCTCATCAACATCTCCATTTGTTCTTTCCACCTCATCAATATCTTCTTAGTAACTATTCTCTATTGTCTTAGTTTGCAAAAGATTTTTGATGTTGTCTTCCTTCATTTTTTTCTTTATCCTTTTTAGTTATACTGTTTACTACTTTTATTGTTCCTTCTTCACTACTTTCTCCCTTTCTTACTGGAATATCACTATTATTTTCTTTTTCATTCTCTTTAGTTTTGTTTATGATATTGGGTTCAACCTTTTCTTGATTAGGCTTATATCCAAAATGACTTATTAGACCCTTAAATTTTTTTATAGATTTCTTCGAGTTGTTGGGTTAGATTTTCTTTGACTTCTAAAGTTAGGTTGGGACTTTTATCCTGTTCTTTTAATCTTTTTATTCGGAGAACTAGCTCATCAAATTTTTTTTGGAATATCTTGGGGTGTTCATCATATCATATATATCATTATACAAGGTGTCGTATTTACTACAATTTGCTCTACATATCTCGCAATTGCATAATATGCCGGTAGCCATCTAAGATGTCAGTGAATAAATTGCAGAAGAAAAAGCTAATACAAAGAGAAATACACTCAGACACACTTAATTATACATATAAGTGGTGGAGAACTACAAGTGGTTGGCAGTTTGATCGGCAGGCATAAACTGACAAAACGGATGGGAGCGGATGAGAGGGTGAGAGAGGATGGTGATGAAGAAAAGGAGGCGTCGAGGAGTTTAACGTGTTGTGGAAACTTGCTGATATTTTTGCCGATTCACCGATGATCTTCTCATCCTTCGGAAGTCCCCCTTTATAGATGACCTTCCTTACATGAGAAGCCTCTTGAGAATCTTACTGTAGAAGTTGACATTTTGTCTTTGTCGGGAATCTTACTGTAGAAGTTTTGTCGCGAATCTTCACTGTTGATATCAGGAATCATACTGTAGAAGTCTTGTCGTGAATCTGCACTGTTGATATCAGGAATCATGCTATAGTTGATGTCTAGTTTTTGTCAGAAGACTTGGAGCAGGATGCTTTGTTGAACAAGGGCTTCTTCTTGATGAAGCTTTTTGATGGGGCCCGTACATTTAATCTTTTTTCTTTTGGATATATTAGGCTCCCCTTGTCTTGTTATTATAGAGAATCTATCAGCTATGATGTCTTTTGGTTCCTTTCTTGTGAAGCCTTAGCTTGGAGGATCTGATGCTTAGATCCATAGAACATTGAGAGAACATTGGAGTTTTTTTTTCGAGAAAGTTTTTTGAGTCTAACTAGTCACCCATGTTGTCGAGATTTTGTATGCCTTCATCTCCCATGTGTCTTAGTAGATCTGATGGTGCATATTCTTCTGCCCATTCTGCCATGTCTTGCTGAAGTATTCTGTCTTCTACCATTTTCTTTTATCTATAGTATTGAATTAATTCCTCGTGGGCTGACCTGATAAATTTTGGGACCTTACAAATAATTTTTTTATCTACATAGTCTCTGTAAATTTCAGTTTTTGTGGCTAATCTAAATCTATTTCCACTGTATTTTTGCCAGTTGAATTCATATGCTATGGTTTTTGCTCTCCAGTGCCTAATTTGTCTTGGGATCTCTCTATCACAAATTACTTCTCTTTCTTTTCTATCTGGATATAGGGGATGGGCTAGTCTGTGTGTAATCCATGCACTGTGCTTTGTAAGATACCACACTCCTTTTATGTATTCTGCTATTATGGAGTCGAATTCTATCTTGAGCTCTAGCCTCTTACCTATAAAAGTTTCTGAAACTGGAAATACTAAAGAATCTGGGAGTAATTCTGCATGATCTGGATGGCTAATGTTTATTTGTGAAACAAATCCCATATCTAGGATGTCTTTCCAACTATAATATATTCTATAGAGTTTTTCCATCTTTATTTGGCCTAATTGTATATTTAGTCTGTAGATGCTATATGCTAACTCACTTGGCATTTCAGTTGTGAGAGGTCCATGATGCTACAGTTTGTATTGATGTTGATGCATCTATTGGTGTTGGAATAATATATCACTTGGTCTACAGTTACTCCTCTGCATCTTCTTTCTCCTTTTTGGATTTCTTTGAGTATCTGCTGCATGTCTTTGGCTTTTCTATAGAAATTGTCCTGAACTTTTTGGTGGATGTTTTGTCTGATATCTTCTGGGAGAAAAGATAATTCATCACTTGCTTTAAAAAATAATCTGGCTTGCATGGCTTCCGTATCTCTCATATTTTGAAGGCTCTCTTTTCTATTTTTTACACTTGATTCTGTTTCACTCTTATTTGTGAGGTACTCCTTTCTTTCTTTTTCTATCGTATTTTTGAGACCCTCATTTTCTTGCTGCAAGCTCACAGTTAACTGTGTTTGTTGACAGAGATCTTCAACCAATCTTTCTTTTGTATTTTTAGATTTTTAAAGTGCTTCATAATAATTTGATAATCTTTACACTCTGTTGACGATTCTAGATTACTTGTACTCTATTGACTCTCTTGTGGCATAAATTCTTTAAGGCTTTCGTCGAAATGCCAGGAGGTTGGAATATTATTTTTTGCATATTCTATAACTTCTTTAACATTATAAAAACCTCTAAACACTGAATTATCAAAATATGAGACTAATCTTCTAACTGTATTCCAATTTTTGTAAATTCCTACTTGATATGATATAGCAAAGTATGACATAGCATATAAAGCTCCGTGACTGGGGTGTCTGGATAATACCTTTAAAATAATAAGCTAATGCTTTGATTACTTTAACCTTTCCTTTTGGCTGATCTAGTCTTAGATTCCACAAATTATCTAATAGACATTGTTGTACTAAATCTACCTGAAATTCAGTGATTCTGAATGACTCTTTACTCTGAGTGGCATACTGCTTGAGATATATATCTCCAAATCCCATGAACTCTCTGGGATTCATCTGCAAATTTAAACACCAAAGAATTAGTCTAGATAATTTTTTCGTAATTACATGCTCAGATTTTGGTCCGTATTTATGCCCTATAAATTTCGTCCATCTCAATAATTTCTTTTTATTTAGTTTGAATACTAATTTAATAATTGCTATGTAGTATAGTCGACATGCATTGGTTATTTCTGGAATTTCACGATCGAATTTTTTGCTTGCACATCTAGTTATTCTTTTTATCTTTATTCTTTCTTTGTTGGAAAGCTTTATTCTATGACCTAAGGACTCTGTACCGTTTTTGTTTGATCCTATTATTCTCTTATCTATTAATCTCCTTCACATTTGATGGAAAAAATGTTCATTATGTGCCTTTGTGTATAAATTCTCTTTTATGATTTGTCTAAGGTAAAAAAATATCCCTTTGTAGCATATTTCCTTGAAGGATTCCTGTCATGTGATTTACAAATCTTTTCTCATCCTGTATTTCTTTGTGTTTTGTGAGTATTATGACCTTTTGCCCAATCTTAAAGTATTCATTAGATAGTTTTAGATAAATTCTATTTTGTGATATACTCTTTGAATCATTATTCCTCGTATTTCTCTTTATTTGTAAACTACTTGAGTTATTTGATGTTTTAAACATTTTCCTAACATATATCAACTTTTTGTTAGATCTGATATTCTCTTTAAATTCTGTTCTGTACTCATCACATGCAGTCATTCTACAATTTTTGACAAATGAAATTTGTGATTCTTATATTGTTTAGATCTTCAATTAAGTTGTACATTCCATGGTCAAACTTAAAATAGCATAACAAACCTTTATGTTGGAGGTATGTCTCTTTTATCCTATTTACCAGATAGTCTTTTCTTGAGTAGTGCTATTTTGATCTCTATACAACTCTTTCCAGCAATTAATTATCTCAAGTATCGAGTTGTATTCTTGTCTGGAGTACATTTTCTCGGCTTGCATCGTGTCAATTGGTTGTCTTGGACTCTTTTGTTTTAAAATAGTTCCTAGTCTGCCAATATAATCTATCTTTCCTACTACTTTCTCTGTCTCTGGAACTACTTCATCATTCCCTATAGTATGCTTCTTTTTCCCGTTAGGGGGTTCTTCGGAATTTAAAATAACCTCTTCATTTGTTCTTTCTACCTCATGAATATCTCCTTGGTAACTATTCTCTATTATCTTTGTTTGCAAAAGATTTTTGATGTTATCTTCCTTCACTATTTTTTTATCCTTTTTAGTTATACTGTTTATTGCTTTTGTTGTTTCTTCTTCACTACCTTCTCCCTTCCTTACTGGAATATTACTATTATTTTCTTTTTTGTCCTCTTTAGTTTTGTTTATGATATTGGGTTCAACTTTTTCTTGATTAGGTTTATATCCAAAATGACTTAGCAGACCTTAAATTTTTTTATAGATTTCTTCGAGTTGTTGGGCCAGATCTTCTTCGACTTCTAAAGTTAGGTTGAGATTTTTATCCTGTTCGTTTAATCTTTCTATTCGGAGAACTACCTCATCAAATTTTTTTTGGAATATCTTGGGGTGTTCATCATATCATATATATCATTATATATTGTGTCGTATTTACTATAATTTGCTCTACTTATCTCGCAATTGCGTAATATGCCAGCAGCCATCTAAAATGTCAGTGGATAACTAGCTCTGAGTAGTAGCCTATAGTGCCTAAAACCATCTCCTAAGGATCACCCTACAAACGCTTATCCGCGGCAACAAATGGATTAGTTTAGGAATCTGGGTTTTAAGATTACTCAATTCTAGTAAGGGACACTTAGAGTGTAACTAGGACAGTAATGAAACAGATTGTGAAAAAATATAGGTCAGAGTTATAGTCTATTTGATACCATGTAAATGCTATATATACTATAAATCCTTCCCCAAATTTTTCCTATTTTTTCTGATTTTTACTTGATTTTTTCGGATTTTGCTACAACGACATTTTATATTTTTCGAGGGGATTTTTTGCTATAGTAACTTTTTTGATTTTTTGGCTATTCTTCTACGAATTTTCTTTGAAAATAAATCTACAAAAAATAAAACAAATATAGAGACTTATCTAACACAAAAAAATAAATACAGATCACTTTATAAAAATTCAGAAACATACAGTACATACCGGAACAGTAGCCATCACACCGGAGATTCTTTGTACAGACTGTAGACCCCTACCGCCCAAAAAGGAATGTCCCTCCGGGCTCTGATATCCCCACCGGGCTCTGATACCAGAAGAAATGCACACTACTACTACTGTCACACACTGATGCAGAAGAAAAAACTAATATAAAGGGAAATACACTCAGGCACACTTAATTATACATATAGGTGGTGGAGAACTACAAGTGGTTGGTGGTTTGATCGGCAGGTATAAAACCGGCAAAACGGATGGGAGAGGATGAGAGGGTGAGAGAGGATGGTGATGAAGAAAAGGAGGCGTCGAGGAGTTTAAGGTGTTGTGGAAGCTTGCTGATATTTTTGCCGATTCACCGATGATTTTCCCATCCTTCAAAAGCCCATTTTATAGACGGAGCTTTTTTGCATGAGAAGTCTCTTCACTGTTGATATCTTATCTCTGTCAGGAATTTTCACTGTCAATGTCTTGTCGTTTACTTTTGATGTCTTGTCTCTGTCAGGAATCTTCACTGTTGATGTCTTTTAATGTTGATGTTGCTGTCAGAAATCTCTATTGTTCATTATTCATATCTTGTCATTGTCTGAAATCTTCTCTGTTAATGTCTCGTCAGAAGATTTGGAGTCGGATGCTTTGTTGAACAAGGGTTTCTTCTTGATGAAGTTTTTGATGAGGCCTGTACCTTTAATCATGAAGGAGCTTTTAATCATGCCTCTCTTTTTCTTTTGGATATATTAGACTCTTTTTGTCTGTATCAGGCATCATTTTGGCTCTATTAGGCTTCTTATGTTAGGCACCTTTTGCAGGAAATCTTTCTGTCGGTTGTCAATGTGATTATAGAGAATCCATCTGCTATGATGTTTTTGGGTTCCTTTCTTCCGAAGCTTTTAGGTTCCTTCTTTGTGAAGCTTTAGCCTGCTTCTTTAATTATGAAGTTGCCATGTTAAGCTACTTTTGTTCATATCGGGCTACTTTTATCTGTTTTCTTTTGTAGAGAATCTTATCATATCAGGAATTGTCAAATGATATGAGATTTTTAGCAAACTCCCAGCTATCAACGGATTTGACTTGCCTTTATCAACTACCGTTTGAGTTGGGCTAGTCATGCTATTCTCCTCAGCATGATGAGTTGTTAAGGATTTCATTTGGACTTATGAGTTTTTTGTTTTTTCAAAATTTTTTTTGAATAGGCAAATCTATATAATATTTTTATACGAATATACCTACAAATAATTGTATAAATTACTAGAGACTGAGATTTTTACCATACCTGGAGATGCAAGATCATCTTACCTTATTGACATAGCTGGAAGGTCCCAAGCTTAGATCTAGACACAAACTATTCTTGGCACTAGGATCTTCTTGATTATCTCTAGCTCTATGTGTCCTCGTGTGCCCTCCAAGTGCATTCTCGTTCATATACTCGGTTCCACAGATGGAACACTTGTGCACTTTAGGTTTCCTTTCTATTTCATGTAGCTTTTCTGGCCTCGACCTTCTGTGGCTTGCCCGGTGGCCTCCGAGTACTTGGGACGAAGTGAATTGTTTGCTACATGTTTTACATTTGAATACTCGTTTATATTGTTGTTGGATAGTGTTCTTACCATTATGGAGATCGATACTTCTGTCGACTTCTACTTCTGTGATCATCCTATCTCTAGGGATGTTGCGCACCTGCAAATCTTCTTTTGCCAAGATCCTGAACCGCAATCTTGATTCAGTGAGGATGAGCAGTTTCTTTCTGATCCTTGCCTTATATACTGCTTGATAATTTCTAGCCGTACGATTTATTCTTTGGTGTAATTTCTAGACTTCTTTTAGCTCTGGAAATCTTTGTCTTATTACTTTTGTTTCTTCTGTCTGAAGTGATATAGCATTCTTACAGGAGTAATGATGTCTGTTGAATACATGTTTATAACATTTATCCTGTATTGTGTATGCGCCTGGTTGGTATTCTTCGTATACAATAAATGCTGCTGAAATACTATTTATAGCTCTCACCATGTTTCTCATCTTTAAAATCTTGATTGATATATCATTATTGTTTTCGTTTATTAAGAATTTATTATCATTTTTTATTTGTTTTTTGATGTATCCTGGACTAGAGGCCGTTTTTCTTCCGACTGCATCTTCTAACGTTAAGTTGCTAATCCTGACATTAGGAGTGTGATTATATCTGACTCGTTGTTTATTATAGGGATTATCTCAAACTATAAATTGCTCTTATGTTCGCAGAGCACTATATCAGAAAGGGTGATTTTTTTTTTCAATGTAGACTTCTAAATTTTGTTTTATCATTTTTTGAGCATGTTCTCTTTTTTTAGGATAGTGTCCTTTTTATTATATACAAAATACTTTCATTCCCTTTTACCCATTAGTGTAGAGAATTCATCATACTTCTGAATATACTTGTTACTCTTGATAAATCTCCTTTTGTTTTTCCACGGTTTTCTAGATACCATTTTAGGTAGGTAGACCTTTTGGGTATTTTCAGCTTGCTATTTTAAAACTCTTTTATCTTCATCTGTCCAGATAAAACCTAGATTTTTATCTACTTTTTTTAATAGTGGTTTTTTTTTGCCTTTTATCCTTTACTCTTTTTTCAAATGGTTTTGGTTTTTTCTTCCTTCCCCTTTTTCATTTTTTGTCGTTACAGTATTTTCTCTTTTTAGGAAAGTTACTGGTTATGTTTTTTGTTTCTTTATAAGATTCTATATTAAGCGCATAGGGAATATAGTGTCTTAGGTTGTTCTCTTTTTCGATTTGTTTTAGGTAATCTAGGTATCTGTCTTGTGTTTTAGTATTTCAAGAACTTGGGAGCTTGTGAAGGAACGGATCAACCCAGTTTTTAGTTTTATCGTGTTCTAAGTATCTTGAGAATGTTTTACAGATTTCTTCGAATTCGTGTATATCATATAGTTCAATTTTAGATATTGCATAGAAGATTATTTCCTTATCACATAAATTTGTGAGGTCAATGGTGGTATCCTCAGATCCAACAGATTTGTCGTTTTCAACCCACTCCTTTTGCAAATTTATCCATTGTTTCATCCATAGCAAAATATCTCCTTATCATGTTCTCGTAATGTAATTGACAGATCTCTCATGTCCCATGATCCCTTATGATTTGTGATTACGACGGTTAGGGATTGTGCCTAGTCGTCTATATACTTGAAATGTGCTTTGGACAAATCTAAATTACTAATCCTTATGTTTCTTTCCATTTTTAGATCACTCGAGTTCCTTGTAGATTTACTATCTTCTCTGACATATATCAGCTTAATGTCAAATCTGATATTCTCTTTAGATTCTGTTCTGTACTCATCATCTATAGTCATTCCACAATCTTCAACCAATGAATTTGAGATTCTTACATTTTTTAGATCTTCAATGAAGTCGTATATCCAAGGGTCAACTCAAAATGGTGTAACAAATCTTTATATTGGAGGTACGTCTTTTGTATCTTATTCACTAGATATTCTTTCTCTTGAATAGTGCTATTCTGATCCTATACAACTCTTTCTAGCAATTAATTATCTCAAATATTGAGTCGTATTCTTGTCTAGTGTATGTTTTCTCAACTTGCATTATATCAATTTGTTGACTTGGACTCTCTTGTTCTGAACTAGTTCCTAATTTATCAATGTGATCCAACTTTCCTAATATTTCATCGCATCCTATCATACACTCTTCTTCAGAACCAAAGAAGAATTCTTCATTTGATTTCTCTACCTTATATCTACCTCCTAAGTAACTATTCTTCGTTAGATATTCACTTTGTGAGGGACTACTTAGATTATTATCCTCTTCAATTGCCTCATTATTATTTCCTTGGTTACTGGCTTGTGATAGGTTTCTACATCTATTTTCTTTTTCTACAGGGAGATTACTATCATTTTCTTTATTCACCTTTTCATCTTCTTTAGTTATTTTGTTTATGGCATTAGGTTCGATTACTTTTTGGTTCGGCTTATACCTAAAATGACTTAGTAGACCCCTAAATTTTTTATAGACCTCTTTCAGTTGTTGAGTTAAGTTTTCTTTGGATTCTAATGTTAGGTTGGGATTTTTACCTTGTTCTTTTAATCTTTCTATTCGGAGAACTATCTCATCAAATTTTTTTCTGGAATATCTTGCAGTGTTCATCATATCATATATATCATTATAAATGATGTCATATTTACTACAATCCGCTCTACACTTCTCGCAATTGCACACTATGTCGGTAGCCATCGAAGATGTCAGTGGGTAACTAGCTCTGAGTAGCCTATGGTACCTAAAACCGTCTCCTGATGATCACCTTGCAAACGCCTACCGTGGCAACAAAGGTTACGCTTAGAAATCTGGGTTTTAAGATTACTCAAATTTAGTAAGGGATACTTAGAATGTAACTACAATAGTAATGATACAGGTTGTGAGAGAATATAGGTCGGTGTTATAGTCAATTTGATACCACATAAATGCTATAAATCCTTCCCCAAATTTTCCTAATTTTTCTGATTTTTACTTGATTTTTTCGGATTTTGCTACAGTGACACTTCTAATTTTCGAGGGATTTTTTCTACAGTGTTACTACAGTGTTGACTTTGATACAGTGACTTTTTTTTATTTTTTACGAATTTTTGAAAATAAATTCACACAAGGTAAAACAAACATAGAGATTTATCTAACATGCCAAAACAAATACAAATTGCTTTATAAAAATGCAGAACATACAGTACATACCGGAACAGTAAACATTACACCGGAGACTTTTTGTACAGACTGCAGACCCCTACTGCCCAAAAAGGACGCTCGGGCTCTGATACCAGATAAGGTATCAGAGAAAATAGTTTTATAGATCACCAACCACTTGTACTTCTCCACCACCTATATATATAATTAAGTGTCCATGCTTTGATACCAGACTTATCTGGTATCAGAGCCCGGGGGACGTTCCTTTTTGGTCGGTAGGGGTCTGCAGTCTGTACAAAGAGTCTCCGGTGTGATGGCTACTGTTCCGGTATGTACTGTATGTTTCTGAATTTTTATAAAATAATCTGTATTTGTTTTGTGTGTTAGATAAGTCTCTATGTTTGTTTTATTTTTATAGATTTATTTTCAAATACAATTTGTAGAAAAATCGCCAAAAAATCAAAAAAGTTACTGTAGCAAAAAATCCCTCAAAAAAATAGAAAATGTCACTGTAGCAAAATCAGAAAAAATCAAGTAAAAATCAGAAAAAATAGGAAAAATTTGGGGAAGGATTTATAGCATATATAGCATTTACATGGTATCAAATAGACTATAACTCTGATTTATTTTCTCTGAACCTGTTTCATTACTGTCCTAATTACACTCTAAGTGTCCCTTACTAAATTTGAGTAACCTTAAAACCCAGATTCCTAAAGTAATCAATTTGTTGCCGTGGATAGACGTTTGTAGGGTGATCCTTAGGAGATAGTTTTAGGCACTATAGGCTACTCAGAGCTAGTTATCCACTAACATCTTAGATGGCTACCGGCATATTATGCAATTGCGAGATATGTAGAGCAAATTGTAGTAAATACGATACCATATATAATGATATGTATGATATGATGAACACCCCAAGATATTCTAAAAAAAATTTGATGAGGTAGTTCTCCGAATAGAAAGATTAAAAGAACAGGTTAAAAGTCCCAACCAAACTTTAGAAGTCAAAGAAGATCTAACCCAACAACTCAAAGAAATCTATAAAAAATTTAAGGGTCTACTAAGTCATTTTGGATATAAGCCTAATCAAGAAAAGGTTGAACCCAATATCATAAATAAAACTAAAGAGGACGAAAAAGAAAATAATAGTAATATTCCAGTAAGGAAGGGAGAAGGTAGTGAAGAAGAAATATTAAAAGCAATAAACAGTATAACTAAAAAGGATAAAGAAATAGTGAAGGAAGACAACATCAAAAATCTTTTGCAAACTAAGATAATAGAGAATAGTTACCAAGGAGATATTCATGAGGTAGAAAGAACAAATAAAGAGATTATTTTAAATTCCGAAGAACCCCCTAATGAGAAAAAGAAGTGTACGATAGGGAACGATGAAGCAGTAGGAAAGAAAGATCATATTGGCAGACTAGGAACTAGTTTAAAACAAAAGAGTCCAAGACAACCAATTGACACGATGCAAGCCGAGAAAATGTACTCCAGACAAGAATACAACTCGATACTTGAGATAATTAATTGCTGGAAAGAGTTGTATGGGGATCAAAATAGCACTACTCAAGAGAAAGACTATCTATTGAATAGTATACAAGAGACATATCTCCAACATAAATGTTTGTTACGCTATTTTAAGTTTGACCCTGGGATATACAACTTAATTGAAGATCTAAACAATATAAGAATCACAAATTCATTTTTCAAAAATTGTAGAATGACTATAGATGATGAGTACAGAACAGAATTTAAAGAGAATATCAGATCTAACAAAAAGTTGATATATATTAGGAAAATGTTTAAAACATCAAATAACTCGAGTAGTTTACAAATAAAGAGAAACACGAGGAATAATGATTCAAAGAGTATGCCACAAAATAGAATCCATCTAAAACTATCTAATGAATACTTTAAGATTGGGCAAAAGGTCATAATACTCACAAAACACAAAGAAACACAGGATGAGAAAAGATTTGTAAATCACATGACAGGAATCCTTCAAGGAAATATGCTACAAAGGACTAAAGATATTTTTTACCTTAGACAAATCATAAAAGAGAATTTATACACAAAGGCACATAATGAACATTTTTTCCATCAAATGTTAAGGAGATTAATAGATAAGAGAATAATAGGATCAAACAAAAATGGTACAGAGTCCTTGGGTCATAGAATAAAGCTTTCCAACAAAGAAAGAATAAAGATAAAAAGAATAACTAGATGTGCAAGCAAAAAATTCGATCGTGAAATTTCAAAAATAACCAATGCATGTCGACTATACTGCATAGCAATTATTAAATTAGTATTCAAACTAAATAAAAAGAAATTATGTAGATGGACGAAATTTATAGGGCATAAATACAGACCAAAATCTGAGCATGTAATTACAAAATAATTATCTAGACTAATTCTTTGGTGTTTAAATTTGCAGATGAATCCCAGAGAGCTCATGAGATTTGGAGATATATATCTCAAGCAGTATGCCACTCAAAGTAAAGAGTCATTCAGAATCACTGAATTTCAGGTAGATTTAGTACAACAATGTCTATTAGATAATTTGTAGAATCTAAGACTAGATCAGCCAAAAGAGAAGGTTAAAGTAATCAAAGCATTAGTTTATTATTTTAAAGGTATTATCCAGACACCCCAGTCATGGAGTTTTATATGCTACATCATACTTAGAGGACTTCAAGTAGGAATTTATAAAAATTGGAATAAAGTTAGAAGATTAGTCTCAAATTTTGATAATTCAGTATTTAGAGGTTTTTTATAATGTTAAAGAAGCTATAAAATATGCAAAAAATAATATTCCAACCTCTTGGCATTTCGACGAAAGCCTTAAAGAATTTATGCCACAAGAGAGTCAACAGAGTACAAGTAATCTAGAATCGTCAACAGAGTGTAAAGATTGTCAAATTATCATGAAGCACCTTAAAAATCTAAAAATACAAAAAGAAAGATTGGTTGAAGATCTCTATCAACAAACACAGTTAACTGTGAGCTTGCAGAAAGAAAATGAGGGCCTCAAAAATACGAGAGAAAATGAAAGAAAGGAGTACCTCACAAATAAGAGTGAAACAGAATCAAGTGTAAAAAAATAGAAAAGAGAGCCTCCAAAATATGAGAGATACGGAAGCCATGCAAGCAAGATTATTCTTTAAAACAAGTAATGAATTATCTTTTCTCCCAGAAGATATCAGAAAAAATATCCACCAAAAAGTTCAAGACAATTTCTATAGAAAAACCAAAGACATGCAGCAGATACTCAAAGAAATCCGAAAAGGAGAAAGAAGATGCAGAGGAGTAACTGTAGACCAAGTGATATATTATGCCAACACCGATAGATGCATCAACATCATTGAAAACTGTAGCATCATGGACCTCTCACAACCGAAATGCCAATGTGCGTTAGCCTATAGCATCAACAGACTAAATATACAATTAGGCCAAATAAAGACGGAAAAACTCCATGGAAAAGATTATAGTTGGAAAGACTTCCTAGATATTGGATTTGTTTCACAAATAAACATTAGCCATCCAGATCATGCAGAATTACTCCTAAATTCTTTAGTATTTCCAGTTTCAGAAGTTTTTATAGGTAAGAGGCCACAGCTCAAGATAGAATTCGACTCCATAATAGCATAATACATAAAAGGAGTGTGATATCCTACAAAGCACAGTGCATGGATTACACACAGACTAGCCCATCCCCTATATCCAGATAGAAAAGAAAGAGAAGTAATTTGTGACAGAGAGATCCCAAGACAAATCAGGCACTGGAGAGCAAAAACCATAGCATATGAATTCAACTGGCAAAAATACAGTGGAAATAGATTTAGATTAGCCACAAAAACTGAAATTTACAGAGTCTATGTAGACAAAGAAATTATTTGTAAGGTCACAAAATTTATCAGGTCGGCCTAGGAGGAATTAATTGAATACTATAGACAAAAAAATGGTAGAAGATATAATACTTCAGCAAGACATGGCAGAATGGGAAGAAGAATATACACCATCAGATCTATTAAGACACATGAGAGATGAAGGCATACAAAATCTCGATAATATGGGCAACTAGTCAGACTCAAAAAACTTTCTCAAAAAAAAAAATCTGATGTTCTCTCAATGTTCTATGGATCTAAGCATCAGTTCTCCAAGCTAAGGCTTCACAAGAAAGGAACCAAAAGACATCATAGCTGATAGATTCTCTATAACAACAAGACAAGGGGAGCCTAATATATCCAAAAGAAAAAAGATTAAATGTACGGGCCCCATCAAAAAGTTTCATCAAGAAGAAGCCCTTGTTTAACAAAGCATCTAGCTCCAAGTCTTCTGACAAGAACTAGGCATCAACTACAGTATGATTCCTGACATCAACAGTACAGATTTACGACAAGACTTCTACAGTATGATTCCTGACATCAACAGTGAAAATTCGGGACAAAACTTCCACAGCAAGATTCCTGACAGAGATAAGAAGTCAACAGTGAAGACTCATGACGAGGCTTCTACAGCAAGATTCTCAAGAAGCTTCCCATGCAAGGAAGGTCGTCTATAAAAGGGGACTTCCGAAGGATGAGAAGATCATCGGTGAATTGGCAAAAATATCAGCAAGCTTCCACAACAGCTTAAACTCCTCGACGCCTCCTTTTCTTCATCACCATCCTCTCTTACCCTCTCATCCTCTCCCATCTGTTTTGTCGGTTTTATGCCTACCAATCAAACCACCAACCACTTATAGTTCTCTACCACCTATATGTATAATTAAGTGTGCCTGAGTGTATTTCCCTTTGTATTATCTTTTTCTTCTGCATCAGCTTTGTGACACTAGCAGTAGTAGTAGTGTGTATATATCTGGTATTCTGGAGGGCACGACTTTGCTTTCTCCAGAGGATATCTGATTGCATTTCAAGTAGCCATCCGATGTCGAGATTGGAGTGTTTCTGGCAACGGAGGCTACTCTTCTCTTTTTCTGTCAAATTGATGTAGGGGTGGCACAGCTCGCATCTTTGAAGGAGCCCATGGTATTTGTTGTTGCTGACCATTCGGATGTCGATGGGTGACAGCGGATAGACAGGAAATTAATCCTCTGCATTTTCAGGAGGAATAACTTTTCTTATAGGGTCCTGCTGAAAATGAAAAACTTTTTTCAGTTCATGCACCCCTTTCTGTCGTTGTGCCTTTTTTCTTGGGTGCGTTCGTCGTTCCCGAATACCTACTATCGAAAAAAAAAGGTAACGACAGTCCGTCTTCTATCATTATCTCGAGTTCCTGACATGAAGAACATAGACGGCAGGAGAAGTCCGTTGCAACTAGTCATGATGAGTAAACCGTTGCAAAGGATGTCGGAAGGCATTGGAGGAGTTGGTTTAGACCATCTCGATCTGTCGCATTGAACTCCGATTTTGACAAAAGTTGACCTTTACTTGTCAGCAGCTTCGCATGTTTTTGCTCCCCGCTTTCTATGTTATTGCTTCCCTGTGTCCTCTTCCTCCTTCTGAAAATCCAGCACATTCGATTCGTCCGGAAGCCGGTAATAGCTATCTACCGAAGTCTCACCGTCTTATTGTTCATCGGTTTCCTCAACAGTGCTATGCCCATTCGACTCTCTCGACTTCATCATAGCAGATTCATAAACCGAACATTCGTCACTGATAATGAACGTCGGGTCTTTCTGGTCTGGGATACCATGAGATAAAACCGTCTGACCCCACTCGCATAACCAACGAAAGCCTGGAACTGCCTCATTGCTCCCCCCCAAAGCCACTGTCAATCCGTCCCTACGAACGAGCAGATTTGTGTCCTTCCCTTCTCAGAGATCTCCTTGTTCTCTTCCCAGATTTTCCTCCATACCTGCGCCGCCTTTCCTTCTTCATCATGTTCTTCCATCCTTCAAGGATGTTCGGTAGGTGTCCTGGCCTTTTAAAAAATCCTTCCAACGACGAATGCTGCTTGAACATTGTAAGACATTGAACCATCTCGCTCTTGTGAAGAGCCGCCGGAATCCTCATTTTTTTATCCCTAAGCTCTCCTCGCTACTGCAATAATGTGGAAGTGTTTTTTTATACACTAGCGCAGATGATTGCCCCTGATGGCACCGATGGACCAATGTCTTCATCTATCACCCAAATTTCTAGATTTAAGGCTTTTGCAGAGTATTTGCACTGTCAGTTCTTATAACTCGACCTGTAGATGGTGATACCGCCACCTTCGGAGATGTGATCTTCTCTTATTCACTTGTGCTGGTGGTAGAGAGGTTGGCCCCTGTGTTATGGCTCTGGGGGGTGTTCCCTTTCTCAATTATAACGTACTAGTTCCGATTACCATCTAGGTCTCGGTCGGTGTAATTTCGACAATTCTGGTCTCATTCTTCCCTTCCCGTCGGTTCATGATCCATCGCAGCTGAATTGATCCCCAATGTGTGGGGACCTGAACCATGGTGGTGCTCCTCTACAGCTTCTTCTACATAGGCTCCTCCAATTCTGGAATGGATAGACGGAAACCTTTCCGACGCCTAAATGACGATCGGAAAAAATGATCGCTTTCTACAATAACAAAATGGGAATCTACTAGCCATATTTTCTTTCTATGAGATTACTGTAGGACTCTAGGAATTTGTCGAAGCTGAACATTCTCAAAAGATACCCTAGACGCATTTCGCTTTGATCATTCGCCCATCCGCCAAGTGAAACAGTTCCTCGCTAAAGAAAATTGACAGTTCCAATACAACCAAAGAAAGAGATAGATCACATCATCGGCCAAATGGCAATCCTCCTAGTTTGAAAGAGAAAAAGAGCGGAGTTTCGAGAACGAGAATCATATATTTTCTCATTGATTTTTATAAGTAAGAAAAAACTAACGATGCACCCACTACACACCACACACTCAGACGACGGGAGTGATCCTTCCCCCATTGAAGAGCCACGTATCCAGGGTTGACTATGTCATAACTCTTTTATCGACGGCATGGCTACGATCTCAATTTTGTCAATTGTTGACGTATGTCCAAGCTTGACAATAGCAGTGGAGATTTTGAGTCCCTTAGAATGCGACTCCCGTCATGAGGTAGAAGACAAGAAAGACGGATTCCACGTCAGTACTATACTGTTCACTCACGTGAAGTCTCACTCAGAACACGTACCGATGCTTTTCTCCGAAAGGAACAGACAAGAGTGCTCCACCCCAAAAGAGAAGAAACAGAAAGAGAAAGCGGCATCTCTCATCGTCTTCACGGAATTTTTCATCTGAATGAGTGAAAAAATAAAGCCTAACGGTATTTGTTTCGGGATCGAAAAGGTCAGCCAATCAGGATCAAAGAGAACTGCCTAGTGGCGATGCGCCCACTTAGAAGACCCGCCTTTCAGAAAAGATAGATAGAAGGAATGCGAGGAAGAGGCCGACACGAAGAGGAAATCTCCCTACTGAAATGGTATCCTCGTACGGACTTGACAGCTTTAGCGTACGACGGACCTGGGCTGAGACCAGAATATAGAACACATAACCATGACGTATCAGGAGGGATCATCCCCGTGGTAGGAAACACGTCCTAGTTCCATCACCGCAAATTACCCTTCCCGATTCCTTATCCCGTCACCCTGAAATATACCATGAAAGCCCTATTTTACCAAACTACTTGTCAAATGGAATTTGACCTTCCCCCCAGAATCTGACGAAAAAAGGGAGGTAAGTGCCAGCCCAAATGAAAAAAATGAAATATTCTGACGTGGGTTACCAGTACTTTTCTGACATCACCTGGCATATGCCCCAGCCCTGTTCCGAAAAGGACAACAGCAATTCCAGGAGACCGGCATCCTGTCTGTTCTGGCTGCTGAGCTGAGAATCCGTTTTCTGATCTGGACGGAGAGAGGAATCATTTAGAGAACTCCCTTGATTTTGAACGAAGTCATTCGTACACTTCTAATACAGAACAGAATCCCCCGTATGGATGGACCTTATCATAATGGTATCCTTGAGTTCATTTGAGGGGCTTCGGGAACTTCCTTCGTCGATTCCTTTTGCAACGACGAAGTCAATTCCATTGATTCTTTGATCATCTCCGTGCACTATATCTATTGATAATCAACCCTGAGATGACGGAATGGAATGTTCATAGCCCAGCGTCTAGGGATTGATGGAGTGCCCTGAGAGAAACATGAGCGAAGGTGAGCTTCAGATCCTCCCATTACCAAGACCATTATGAAAGAAGCAAACGAAGGCATCAGCTAGTTTAGTAAGGACAATGAATGGTACCGCTCGGGCCCAATCCCATTGTGCCCGCACTTCATCAACACAGGATATATACTGAAAACATGTAGTTGCTCTGCTTTTTGTATACTGGCATTGAAATGATCTTTCCCTCATGTTCGGCTATAGATTTGATTCATCATTCCCATTTTTGAACTGGAAGGAATGCTACGCACTTTATAACATATTATTATGGAGGTTGGAATAGGGCTGCCCCTGGTCCAACCTATGCCGTCTGTTACCTTCTCTCCTGTAGGTAGGCCCTGATCTCGAGATGCTACGGCATAAATTGGTTTTGGATATGAATCGCCCTGGCACTAGGGCAACTGCTATTGGTGGGCCATTCACTGGTTCTGATTCAAATGCCTTTCTTTACCTTTCTTTCCGAAGCCTCCTCCCCTACTGCGCTTACTATGCAGCTAGAACAACTAGACGGTTCTGTGCCCGTATCCGCCTTATGGGTGCAACTTGCTAAGATAATGGGTCACCTAAAAAAACTGCAAGTGAAAAACTCCGGGAGATTATGATATTTCTCATCTGTACTAGGTAGTACCGAACAAGAGCAACTAAATCAATTGGATCGACGATCAAATAGCCAGTCATCAAAAGCCCATCAATAACCAACCCCTTCTCGACAGGGTGTTTCTGTCCTAACGGAATAAATTCTTCAGTCCCTAGAGTGACAAACTTCCATCAATAAAGGCAAGCAACGTGTGGGAAATGGTTTTGATCATTTCATTACAACGCCACGGTCCGAACCAACCTACGGCTGAAAAGGTGGAGCGACAGGAGTGCCTATGAATGAAGAACTGGTAACTAACCTCGTCGACGAAAGGCTTGCCTTCTTCCGAAGGAAAGCTTATCCGTGAAATCCACATGTATCGTTTACTTTGCTTGGAAGAATGCATCAAATCCCTACTTCCACAATGTCGGAGGGGGGATTCTCCGTTCCTCATTAGAGTTTGGAAATTTCCCAGAATCTTTGCATTCATTATAATGAAGTTGAGCTCTTCACAATGCTTAGTCTATGATTCTCTCCCCAGTCCTGAAATCTCTCCCCAATTGTTTCGTCATTTATCTCATCCCCTCCCCTATTCCGAAGTCCACTTGTCATACCTTTGATAGAGCTTCCTACTCTTCCCTCACTCCTCACATAAGGGAAACTCCAGAAATTCCCTCTAAAATGATATGGGAAGGTAGATTGTGACTAAGCTGAAACTTCGATATTGTAGACTGACAACGGGTAGTCGAATACCTTTCATTGCCTATTTGTCTTGTCAACTGCAGACTCTCAATCTGTTTGGAAGAATGCAGTGATGCTCGTCAGCGCCCGTCACGCGCAACGGCTGGACTCGGAGCAGGATGGCTTCGAAAGCGTAACTATGCATTTTTTTTCTCTTTCTATTCACTCTCTCCACAATCCTGAACTCACGTCTATTGCATTGATTTACTATTTGAAATCGATATTCTTTCGTTGTTTAGTTTAGTCAATGGTACCATACCAACGACGATCGACTTCTTCCCTTTGTTCTTCCAGTAGGGATTCAATAATCACATAAATGAATCGAAGTTGTGCTCTATGCCTTGTCTAACTTATTTTTTCAACCTCCCTTGCCTGCTTTTATTCATCGTGCTTGCTTGTGATCCCCTTTATTTGGCGCTTGCCTGGATCGCTATCGTCACGGGAAAGGGGGATGTTTTCTATTGGAGCTCCCCCTGTTCCTTTGGTAGAGCATAATGATTTAAATCGGGCTTTGTTGTATAATTCTTTGCTGAAAGAGGTCTCTGCCGACCCCCAATGACTTTCCGATGTGAGTGACAAGCAGCGGGGCATGGAACGGAGTTTAATACATCACGACAGGAGTTCACAGACATCTGACGAATGGGCCGGTCATCCAACGAAAACGGGTGATGGTCAGCCAGCTGAAGAGCCACTTTCATCGTCAAATGATCGACGGTCTGTGAATGAAATGTCCTCTACTCGATAGTAATAGGAACAAGATGTAACTGATTCATCCGTACCAACGAGAAGATAAGGCGGGCTTCACCTGATCAGCGGATTCTGAGTGGTCAGGAAGAGAGAAAGGAATGAATAGGTTTTATCTTTAGATAAAGCAAAAGCTCGTTCCTAGCCTCTTTGGCAGTAGCAAATCATCAATTCGTAACCCACCAATCTATTTTTGGGCAGGAGTCATCAAATCTTACCCAGACAAAGGAGCGATTGACACTCGCTGGCGACATTGTAAGCGCAAGGACAAGTGATTCAGAAAGGGGAACAGGAGTAGCTGGGACTGATTCTTCTTTGTTTTCCTGAGTGGTATGGTACGGCACGTGGAAAATCACAATCAGAGAGAAGGGAAGAGACGATAAATCTGCAGGAAAGGCAGAAGTACAAAAGTGAATTTTCTATCTATCTCTTTCCATCTGCTGAGAGAGAGAGGGAGCAAACTATCGACATGCAGGAATATCGAGTATGTTCGAAAACCCCTAACACAAGAAAATTACAAGGAGGATGTATGTGTTCTTGGGCGATTACGGATGTAATTTTGTTCTATATACAAGATTATCAATGTGTACAGTAATAGGATGCGATTGGGGAGCCATTTTCATCAGTTACCTTTCGGAGCAGTTCTGCCTCTATTTTTGTAAAAAAGTAGTCCATAGCAACTGACTACCGATGTCATGACCGCGAGAGAGAACAAATGCAAATGAATTAGATTCCATTGGTGGAGGGTGGGAAGAAGCAATACAGCATAGTGCAATGAGATGAATGAATTTGTCTTCCGACAGAAGGAGGGACAACTGTCGCTAAAAATGACGGAAGGTGGGTGGGTTCTAGGTAGAAGAAAAGAGGATACAATCATTGAAGAAAAAAGCCCATAAAATTTCCATAAAAGGAGGGGAAAAGAAGGATGTTGGTTACTGTGTGGGTAGGGATGTGGGCATAGACGGTAGGTTTGAATGACTGACAGTTGATGGGTGGAGTCCGTCTCATCTCGTAAGACAAGGGAAAGGTTTGGAGATTTAGCGTTGAATGAAGATCCAGCTTGACTCTGACGGACGAGGCAACTTGACAATGGGTGACGAGGAAACTCGACAAGGGAAAGGTTCTAATTTTTATGATCATATACGATTGACCAGGCCTTCGCCGCAGGTGGGTGCAAACCGTCGAGTATCATGTACGGCTGCCCACAAGAGCCATCGACAAAATATGATGTATATTTGATAAGGCGTTGGTTCGGTTGGTCGAGGTTGCTCTTTGCGAAAAAGAACGTATGGTATGTCGGGAGTAGATAAGGAGCACGGCGATCAGCAGTGAGGTCAGGTGAATGATGAAGAGCTAGTGAGTGGGTAAGACAAGGTGTAGCACAGTTTGGTTAGTGCATCTGTTTAGGTTCGAATCCTTTCACTGTCGGTGTGGCAAATTGTGACGAAAAATTGTCAAGTAGTTCCCCTTATGTCCGAATGTCGCTCCGAGATATCTCTGTTTCGTACTCAATTTGCTAGTGTCTATTATCGTCACTCAGTGTTACGTTTCTATTGAATTTGACATAGTTCGGTAGAGCATCTTCTCCAAAGGAGAGGCATTCCTTTCCTTTGCCTCGCTTTGGTACGTCTTTGTGTTCGCGATTATTGGTGGGGTTTCGCTTTTAGAGTCTCTGTTTGAAAGGGTTGCTTGCTCTCTCGGCGCACGAGCACTCTCTTTCTTTTTGATAGACGACGGGTTGCGCCGAGGGTCTGAGCGTCGGCGATTTTTTTTGTCGTGATAGGTCCTCTTGAAGCCCTTTCTTGGTAACATGGTGTTACTGGAAAGGACAGATGCAGGAGCATCAGAATCGGAGGTGCATGTACCACTACTGCCCACTCTGGAGGGAGATGATGACCCTAAGTCTCCCTCTACACCCTCTTCTACTTCAACCTCTCTTGTTGGCCACCCTTCTAGTGAAAGTAACTCAGCCAGAGACATCTTTTTTTCTCCGAAATCTTCACCATATTTGAAAAACGATACCCTGATCAGCGAAGAGGATCTCATTATGGATGAGCAAGAGAGAGCAGAGTGGGAGAGGCGCATATTCCATGCTTTCGATACCAACAGCAAAGACCTTTGACAAAAGGGGGGTTTATGTGATGAATTCCCCGCGAGGAGCTTTTCGAGTTTTGCCGAGATGAATTCGCCTTATCTCCTTCCAAATGTTTGGAACGAATTCGACAATTCTGAGGCGTCAGGGGGGGGGATATTTTGGATCCAATGATCCTCCATTTTATTCACCCATTCGACAAGGAGAATTGACGATTGATAACCGGAAACCTTTTGTCATGACATTACAGCGACTACTTTCTTGATTATCCCATCATTTCACATTCTATCCCAAAAAACCCGGACCGAGTGAACGAAAATGTAACAGAAACGCTCAACAGAGCATATATCAATAAAATCTGTTGGAACTATTGCGTCGAGGAAAATATTGAGATACTGCAGCACACAAGCACTTATATAATAGAACAAATGGTTGCGGCTGAACCGGAGAATGTGGAATTATTATCACGACATATATGAAAGCGTCAAATACGTCTATAGTTGCTTCTGTCAAATTGAAATCGACGAGGGTACCTCTTCTCAAAAAAATTCCATTCCATTGATGGAGAGGGGGAGGCCTGGTCGTCGCATCACGTTCGTCGAGATGTAGTTCGATCAACCAGGGAAAGGGAAGAGGTGAAGTGGGTCCCTTTCTTTTTCTTTGTTGTTGCTTTACGTCGAAGTCCAGCTTACTTTAAAGTACTAGCGGTAGGCCAAATGATTGAATGAACGATGAACCCTGATGACTGGGAGAGAGGTGCATCTGTCTAAATGATGAATGAGTAGCAGGCACTCCGTGCTTCAATTTGTCGAATTCGAAATCTCTCTATCAATCTCGAATGAGTCAATGTGCATTCCCTGGTAAGATGTTTGTACATATTTTCTTTCCATCGCATCGGCGGGACATTTTTTGTCTCGCCCTACATACTACCAGGGAATCAAGGAAGACTGGCGCCTACTAAACTAAAATGACGGGGGACATAAGTGGAAAAGCAAATCTCGCTTGAGGAGATTTATATCCCATAGACGTGGAATTGAAGTCTGCACTGCCTGTCTCTGGTTGTCAAGTTGGGAATGGGTCCAGGTTCTCCATCCCAGTGAGAAAAAAGCACTGCTTGCTACTTTTTATCGACAAAATGAACCATTCTTTCACTAGTCCTGTGCTTTTTGTGTGTTAGCCAGGTGAAAGGCTCACTCGATCGACAAATATGCACTTTCTATCCGATAGGAGGAGGATCCGACAGGAGGAGGCTCTCTCAAACTCCATGTTATCAGCTGGCCCGCCCGGGATGTCTCGTAACCCTCCTCATATGGTCTGACGAACCCGGCCTTCTATTTGTGACGATAGATAAGTGACCCACCTTCTCCTCGTTCAATGAGGAGAAGGATTCCTTCGGGAGCTGGTTGAGCTCACTTCCTCTTTTTGTCGGATTAGAACACATACATCAAGAATAGACAAAAAAGAAAAGATGTCATTTCATTCCCCGCTAGCTTCATCAGCAAAACAAGACGCACCCGTGGTGGCTGAAGATCCACTCCTGTAGACCGACAATGCAGAGGGCATTGCCAAACATGGCATCGCGAGACGGGAGCAGTACTCCGAACGAAGCAAGAGCAAGTGGGGGCATAAGCCCAACCTTCCTTGCAACAATGAATCAGTTGGTTGACAAAAAAAGTCAAACGAGGTCGATAAAAAAGGAGGAGGATAATCGCATGATCACCAAACCATCATCCGGCATCAGATAGATTCTATGCCATATACGACAAGGTTCTCTCAGCCAAACTGAAAAATGTTCGACGGAATGGGAGACCCGCATCGGGAGCATTTCATGGTAAGATGTGGGTCGATAGCGCAGAATGGGGCACTGTGCCGTCAGGCTCTTCGTACCGAGAATTAGGGGGCTCGTCGTCTACATGGTATGCCCACCTCTTTGAAGATTCGATCCCGACGTCGGCCTCGTTGTCTGGTGTAGCCGTACGGGTGGTATGGAGGGATTCCTCCCAACTCTATCCATTTATGGTAGGAAAATGGTCGGGATTGACGCCTTTCATAGTTTCTTCAGTCTCTCGAAGTGTTTCCTATTTGAAGCTCCGTCGCAACAAAGCAGACGAAGGGAGAACCATTTGATGCAACTCGTCGCCCAATGGCTGAGGTGGAAGCTTCAGTGCGAAAAGGAGCTCGATGAGCCTGAAGTCTAGATGTGCATCGACAATTGTCTCTTCGATCGTCGAATATGCTTTTCATACGACCCCAGTTTCCTCTTTCGCCATGCTAATCAAACAGCCTGGGATACTCACTGCTTCGGTGTTTCGAGTGATGGGAACAATCATCGCCCTAAAGAGCAAACATCCATCGTTGATACATACGCACCCCAGAAGTAGACGAAAAAGAAATCCGACGAAGAGAATCTAAAGAAGAATCTTTCTTCAACTGCGCCCGAGGCTTGACGAGGCTGTCGTTAGATAGGCTCTGACTATCGAAACTATACAGCCTAAAAGAAAGAGTTTTCTATTCCTCTTCTCCTCGGCCGGGACGGTAAAGGCTGATCGCAGTTGGTAAGGGCTGGTTATGATTTCAAATACACACTATTCAATCCGCGTCAATGCTTACCATGATGATTGCAGAAGAGGAAGTATGACTAGTATGGTATGAAATAGGTTGGCAAAGAAGACGGGGGGGGGGGGGAAGGTCTAAAATCCCGACATAACTCTTTCTTTCCAGGAAGCCGGTACCTCATGTATACCAGTACAATAAGTCATTTTGAGTTGAAATTGCTTGGGAGAGGCTGTTTCCCTTCATCGACAAAATACGTTTCTAGTGAGAGACGGGAGCAGAGCCAAAAGAAGATTAATACTTTGATCCAGTCAAAGAACGGGGGGATCCCAAACGACGACTGTTGATTCGACTGTCTTGTAGAGTGACAATAAAGGCCTATTCAACCAACTACTCTTTGTCAACATCTAGGGATATTTCATACTTCTTCCAACTACGGTGATGGAGCAAAGGAAAGCTTGACGAACTCAATTCTTCTCCTACTCGTCCAAGAAAGAAGACAATTTAATGAAATGTTAGATGATAGGTTTATCGGATTGAGCATCGAAGCCTAGAAGGCCAAAATGGATAGACTACCCTTTTGATTGCCGCCTACCTCTTCTTCGACGCTCTGTTTCCCACTTCTCTGTCACTACATCGAGAAGAGCTTTTCACCTGAAGAGAGAGAGAGAGAGAGAGAGCCCACTATGACGCTCGTCGATTGGCCCTTCGTCACCGATGTGAATGACGTGTAGGAGACGGAATCCCTTGCAATTGCCGTCGACAGTTCGTATATCTCTTGGCTCTCTCGAATGCTTTCGCGAAAGCTATCATAGCATAGTAAGCTTGTCTTCGACATGTATACTCTATTTCCCAATGGCTAACCATTTTCCACTTCCATCTTCATCGACGCAGGGGGAAAGGGTGGGGCGGTTTTTGAATAGCAATAGAGAGTGGGCTCGAAATCGGTAAGCCAAAGTTTTGGGTCGTCGAGCATCATATTGCAAAGTCCCTTTGCTCCATCACCTCTTTCACATATCACTTACACTGACATCCGGGGCTAGGGTACTTTGGGCGAGAGCCAGGTGGTGCGTCAAGGATATCTATAGAGATATTGTAGGCCAGCAGCTTTCTGACCGTGATTGGGCTTGGGTCTGGAATCTCCGGTCCAATCTGACAGGGATGTACTTTATGCTGGGAAATCGTTGCATGAAGCAATCCCATGCCGGGTGCTTTTGCATGGGTGGGGGATGATGCGTCGATCGTCACATGCCCGAGGTGTGAATCCCATGAGGAACCCATTGAGCACATGCTGGTAACATGAAAGATCTCAAAGAGAGTTTGGAGACTTTCCGAACTCACGATGTGATGGCCTTATTTAGGTCTCTTTTCTTCTATCCGTTCAGTTCGAAAAAGCATTTCGACAATCGGTACGGTACGGTACGTTCGGACTTTTTTGTTCCGAAAGTCCGGTGGATCAATCTATATGTCAAACGTAAGCAGTTGAGGCCTATAGAGAGCGAAGCAACAAAACTCCGGAGCGTCGTTGTGGGAAGCATACCGTACCATGTACGGCTTTTCTATAAGCTGGCTTTGGCCGATCATATCTCTTTCGGGTAGCAGGGGAGGGTTTGAGACCTGGTTATGTGAAGGTTACCGAATTTCGTCGTCTGGTTTCCTCGCATGCCAACCCCAGACGGGGAATTCGACGAATGCCCGCTGTACTTCCGTCTAACTACTTCTGAGATATGGTAGAAAAATTGGGTCATGGTGGAGTGTGGATAGTGAAAACACCAATTGCAGCAGAGAACGACTGCATTACAAGATGAATTTAGATAGACGACCGACAAAGAAAGGCGATGCCTTTTCCGTTGTGGTTTTATCTAGGAGCAGTGTTTTAAATACCTGCCGATATACCGATATATCGGTCGGTATATCGTTAAAATTGAAGAAATGAGACGATATGGGCATTTTTTTAACGTTTATCGTTTTGGAACGAAATGGGTCGATATATCAGCCACGTGGTGATATATCGGCCGGTATGTCTAATACCGGCCGGTATTTCATAATATCGGTTATTGGTTTTTGAATTTTGGTTATGGGTTTAACCCATTAACCCGTTAAGATCCGACCCGTTAAGAAATAAAACGGGTCGGGAGGGGAGAGAAAGGGTAATTTTTTCGCATTTTCTCTCTCTCTCTCTCTCTTTCTCTCCCGGCGATCCGAGCGATCGTTCCCTCCCCACGACCAAATCCTAACCCAAATTTTTCCAAATCAGCCCTAAATCTCTCTCCGATTCTTCTTCTTCCACTCTCTAGCTCTCTCTCTCTCGTTCTCTCCCCGATCGTCAGCCGATCGAGCCGAACGGCCTGAACCCTAACCCTTATTTCCCAATCCATCCATAAATCTCTCTCATGTTCTCTCTATCTTTCTACTCCGCTCTCCGATAGCTCTTCTCCTAGTCTGAGAGTCTTCGAAGGGTGCTCGTCGTTCTCCAGTGGGGCAGTGGCCGCCAGCCAGGTAAGTGAAGTTTGTTTTTTTAATGTTAATTTAATTTAGAGTTACAAATTTCTTCAATTTCTTTTATAATTGTGCTATTTAGGTTTAATTGATTGTGATTTATGTTAGAATTTTTTTTGGATGTATTTTGAGGGGAATTGTTAAGTTGGGAGGGCTGAACCCGCGGGTAGTCTACAGTGATTTCTTGAATCACTGATTCACACTAAATCAGTGATTCGATTTACTGATTCAGTGTGAATCAGTGAACCGAATCACTGATTAAGTGTGAATCAGTGAACCGAATCACTGATTCATGTGAATCAGTGACTCAGTGATTCGGTTCACTGAATCAGTGAATCGAATCACTGATTCAGTGTGAATCTGTGATGCAAGAAGTGATTTTGTATGTATGAGTTTCATGCTAGATAAAATTTATAAATTTGATTATTCACTATTTATATGTATTCACTGATTTTGTGTGTATGAGTTTGTGTGTAAATTTGTATTAACTGACTATGATTAGTTTCTGAATATCTGAATATGATTAGTTTCTTGTATTAGTCACTAAAGTTGTTGGTTTCAGGATAGCTAAAAGCTCAAGTATAGTTCGATATTGATTCGGTCATGAATCAGTGATTCGGTTCACTGATTCACACTTAATCAGTGAATCGAATCACTGATTCAGTGTGAATCTGTGATTCAAGAAGTGATTTTGTGTGTATGAGTTTCATGCTAGATAAAATTTGTAAATTTGAGTATTCACTATTTATATGTATTCACTGATTTTGTGTGTGTGAGTTTGTATGTAAATTTGTATTAACTGACTATGATTAGTTTCTGAATATCTGAATATGATTAGTTTCTTGTATTAGTCACTAAAATTGTTGGTTCCAGGATAGCTAAAAGCTCAAGTATAGTTCGATATTGATTCGGTCCAAATTAATGCTTCATGCTACCACGTACTACTTCTGGATTGTACTTTATTCACTGCTGGATTCACTGTTGTTGCAGATTCACTGTTTCATGCTAGATTCACTGTTGTTGCAGATTATAATTTCTTTAATTATGTCTTAAACATGGTGGGTACAGTGAATGTAGCAACATATTCAATTTAATATAATTTTCATATTATAGATGCATTATTCAATAAACTAAAACAGTTTGTTGGCAGTTGCCATCGGCACTTATAAATCTAAAATCTGTGATTGCTTTGGGACTAAATTGATATTAAGCAAAACAGGTTGTTATTGGCTTCTTAGGTTTGGTTTTGTGAAATAATATAAGTTTAGTTTTGTTCATTAAAGTGAAGGGAGATTGCAACTGTATATGAAACAAATTGATGCGAAATACATGGGATGAGTATGAGACATCACATAGCATGTATTGTAAACATTGACATATATTTGCAGTGTTTTAAAACAGTGAATACACATAAATACACATAGCATTTATATGATTATTTTTTTAACTTAGATTATATTTATTAACTTTATTTATTTTAGTAAAAGCTTGAATTCTTAAATAGATTAAGTTAATATAAATTAAGTGCAACAATTATTTAGCTATTTAATCAATTAATTGTTTGTCTTTTTTCACTCCACTTTTTTGAGGTCAGAAATAGCTTGAAGGATATCCTCTTCTGGTGCTTCCAATGTCCAAGAGAAGAGAGAAGGTAAAGATCCAGTTTGGGAATGGGAAAAAAAGCACTCAATAAGCCCAATAAAGTGGAATGTAATTTCTGTAAGAATGAATATGGGGGAGGCATTACCCGCTTGAAGGAACATTTAGGTCATCTCAGCAAGAATGTCAGAGGCTATCCCCTGGTCCAAGATGACGTGAAGTAGAAAACTCTGATAATGCTAAGTAAAACTAGAGAAGTAAAGGAAGGAAAAGTAACAGAGCTTCAAAATTTGTTAAAATAATTTGTGTTGGGGAAGAAGAAGATGAGGAGATAACTCGAGAGGAGTCATCTTCTCGCAAAACAACAGTTTAATCTTCCCGCAAAACAACAGGACCTATGAATCAATTTGCTATTCGATCGGTCGAGAAGCAGTAGAAGCAGCTCAAAGACAGCCTGCCGTGCCATCAGACTCCAGGAAAAAATCCAGAAACGATTCAATTCGATGCATTGCTAGGTTTTTTTTATGAAGGAGGGTTTGCATTCAATATTGCTATGCAGCCAGTTTTTATGCATTCAATATTGCTACGCAGCCAGTTTTTATGCAGATGGTCCAAGCCATTGGCATGTATGGACCAAACTTACAGACTCCTAGCCCATATGAGCTAAGCGAGACTTGCCTCCAGAGAGAGGTCGAGGAGACAAATGCAACTCTTGAATCATTCAAACGGAGTTGCTGAACAAATGGCTGCACTTTAATGACTAATGCGTGGTCGGATCGGAAAGGGAGAAGTTTAATGAATATCATTGTACATTGTCAGGCCGGTACAGCCTTCTTATTGTCTCAAGATGTATCTTCTAAGAGACACGATGACGGTTATATCCACAAATTTGTTGAGAGGGGAATGAACAAGGTTGGCGCGGAAAATATTGTACAGATTGTGACAGATAATGCCTCGAACAATATGGCTGCAGCAAACACATTGGCTCTAACGCATCCAAATATATTTTGGACACCTTGTGCAGCACATACAGTTAATCTGATGCTTGCGGATATTGAAAATATTAAATATATCCAAAGTGCAATTATGATGGGGAGATCAGTCTCCGTATATAACAGTCACACTAAATCTTTAGATATAATGTGGAAGGTGATTGGTGGAGATCTAATAAGGCCAGGTACAACTAGGTTTGCCACGATATTTCTCTCTTTATCATCAATCAGAGAGAAGAAGAAGGAGCTGCAACATATGTTTATTTCTGATGACTGGATGGATTGCACTCTTTCCAGAACAGATGCAGGCATAAAGATATTTATTTTAATTAATAAAAAAATTTATTTTATAATTTTAAATTATACGTTATTCATATTTTTTTAATACATTTTTTTTATGAATATTTAGGTTGCAGAAATAATTGCTAGCAATAAATTTTGGGACAACATAAATATTGTCCTAAAATTATTCACTCCACTAGTGAAAGTTTTGCATAGAGTTGATGGGGATAAGGTCCCTTCAATGGGCTTTTTGTATGGTGACCTAGAGACTGCTAAAGTGGATAAGAGATGCTCTAGGGGGTGAAGAGAAAAAATATCTTCCAATATGGAAGATTATTGATAGGAGATGGGAGGAAAAACTTAAGAGTTCTCTGCATGGATCTGGATATTAATTGAACCCTCTATATTACTATACGAAGCAGCCTGAGATTGATGCTGATGGGTTGTTCATGTCGGGCTTCATTGACGTGATGCACAGATTCTATCCAAATGATCTGATAGAATTGATAAGATTGCACAGTAGCTCCCAATGTATCAAAATCAAAATGGATCATTTGGAATGTCTTTTGCAATGGCAGTAGTAAAGAGAATCATTAATCCAGGTATGCATTTCAATTTAAGAAATGCAAAATTCAATCTATTTTTAATTAAAGAAACTATTAAATAACTAATAACTGTTTCTAAATATTCATTGCTAGCTCAATAGTGGCAATTCTACGGGATAGATGCTCCCGAATTGAGGATTATGGCAATGAGGATCTTGAGCCTGACAAACAGTTCTTCGAGTTGTGAATGGAACTGGAGCACATTTGAGATGGTATTACAATTTTAACTTTTCTAATTAAATATTTCTTTCTCCCAAATAGATATGTTCTAAATTCGTTTCATGTGATTATTTTTTATTTAGGTGCATACGAAGAAAAGAAATAGGCTAAATTTCAAGAAATTGCATGATTTAGTCTTTGTCAAATTCAATGCAAGGCTCATGAGCAAATTTTCAATCCGAAACAAAGATCCACTAGTAGCATACAATGAAGAGGAAAAGGTCACCAAGTGGTTCATGCCTGAGAAAAAGAATGACAATCCTTATGAGACTAGTGATGATGAAGTCTTTCTTGGAGAACAATTCACTTTTCGACATGTGTCAATTGCTATGGGTGCTAATTCGAAGAAGAGAAAGAGTGGAAGAGTTAAGGCATCTAAGTTAAAGAGTAGTAGAACTTTAAAGGAAAAAGCATCATCATCTTTAAAGTCTAAGCAGCGGCACGCATCAGATGATGACGATGAGGAAGAAGTTGACACATCATCATCAGATTCGTCATCAGATGATGAGGAAGGCATGCCATCAAATGAACCAGTCGACTTAGAATCTAGCTAAAAAATATATTGTAAAGACTGATATTTAAAGTTTCTAGCATATTTCAAATAAACTCATTTAAAGGACAATATTATAATTTTATAAATTATATCACTTATGTATTGTAGAAACACTTTTCTTTTATCTTGAAAACTTATTTTTGTATTTCGCTCTGTGCATATGCGAACGCTCTAAACGGTATCAGCAAATTCATAAGTTGAATGTAAATAGCCAATGTAAGTACTATAAACTCATTTTATGTATTTTATTATGTTCTATATAACTAATTATATGACTATTCTTTAACTGGTATGACACCGATATGACACTCCGCTATTTAGGGTCATATCGCGATATCCCATCCGGTATCCGGTAACCGGTATGTAATTTGGCTAACCGGTACGAGACCGGTATCTGATATTTAGAACACTGTCTGGGAGTGCGGGATGCTGCTTCATTTTGTATAGCGATAACATTTTCTTTTTTGTTAGCGCTCCACCCCATGGAGAACTCTGGTTGTGCTTTGGTTGGCTTTCTCTGAGAGTCTAATTTATCTGACTTGACTCAGCGGTTAGAGTATCGCTTTCATACGGCGAGAGTCATTGGTTCAAATCCAATAGTAGGTAAAACCGGCCAAAACCTCTGCTTTTGCTAGCATGACAGTAAGCACAGACTGGCATCGACTCCGTCGAATGCCCAAAGCATCGGTTGCTTCCGCAAATGGTCTTTTGTTGCTCTCTTCGACTGACAGATGATGGAACCCCCATCCAATTCATCATAGCTTTCTGCACCACGTACTGCTTACACAATATAGAAACCGTCGCCGATACCAGTTGACTCCGTGGAACCTTCCGAGATGACGTCCGGGAAAACCAGTCGAAAATCTCGTATTCCGCAACCCTCATGGTTCTCTCCGTCGGACCTGACATAGCTGCTTCGGACCAAACAATGGATCCTCTCCCTTGTCCACGGTCTGTACTGGAGCACCACGTCGCCGATGGTCATGGAAAATACCAGTTATCACAGGACATTTGAACTGGGCAATCCATTTTCTAGGTCAGGAATCGATGAGCAATGGGGTCTATTCGATCACCTGCATGATGTGATCTCGGATGACAATTTTCACACGAGTAGAATCCGTCTTTCCTACTCATGCAGAGAGGGCAGGATCTGGTGACATTTACGAGACGGTAGGGCATCGGTGTAACCTCAACATCTTCCGATGATATAGTAAGAGAGGCTGGCTCAGTAACCTCAAGAGGTTCATTTGCAATGAAAGCTGAGCGTGGGTGGCCATATCCACGATGAAAGCGGTGATGGAACTTTCCTCGCAGGATCCACTAGAAGCCATCGAATCTTCCATGGCACTTGTCGGAGCAGTAGGGGCCCCTACGAACAATAGCATTGAAGCTGGCCTTGTCCTTTTAGGTCCTTCAATTGAATGAGCTTGGCATCACAAGAGAACTCACCAGAGACGAGGTGGAATAGCCCTGCCATCACCTCGTTATAGCCATACATCAACGTCAGGACAGACCATCCTTTTCGATGTGAAAGAGGAAAGAGACCGGTAGCGCCCTATTCATTTACACTACCAGAGTAGGATTGACGAACCTGGGGTTGTGGAATCCCCCTTCTTCTCTGGAAAAGAAGCATCAGACGAAGTTCGCTCTAGAAAAAGCTTGCCCACAGCTTTCGACAATCAGAGAATGGTTGAATACACATCCACATCCTGGTAAAGACATTGGCTCTCGAATAGGAAATGATCATCTTATGGAAGAGTTATTGGGCCGACGAAGAAAAACTTCCCAAGCAGCATCTACCAACAAAAAGTGAACTGATCGATATACAAAGAAGGCAAGTAGGGCTCGTGAAGCCCGTCATTCCGATAGAGTAGCCCCTCCTATACCAGTTCTTCTTTTCTTCACAAGAGAGGAAAAAAATAGTTGGAAGAGTGAACGTGCGGATCGGCTCCGGAAGATTGAGAAAGCAGCAGCCGTGTTTGTGGGGCCTACTCCAATTCATGAGGCTTCCGATTCATCTCGATACCCAAGTAGGTAGACTCCCGATCATCGTGGTCAGTGGCCCGGGAAGCCACTCATCAAATGGACTGACGGGGATGGGATGGTGGAGGCAGGGCTTACCGATATAGCTTCGTCAGGCGTGCGACAGACGGTAGGTACATGCAGGAGAGAATGAAGCAAAACCTGCCTACCGTATATCTCGAACCCAACTGCAGAAGTAGGGAACAGGAAGCGAAGAATTGTGGTGATGGCGGTCGAGTTTAAGAGAAGTTATGACAGCTTTCAAAACAGGCTTTTACCATGCTGCGATGAAAGCACGCAACTGCTGACTGTTTGGCTTTCGAAAGATGTAGTGAAAGACCATGGAGAGGAAGGATCATTTTCATTTGTAAATATTCGACTACCTATTCCGAAGAAAGAGATGATGGTCGATCAACAGCCATTCCCTCGATCAGTGGATGCAGCCCCGGTAGAGCAAGATTGGGAAGATAATAAGGATGACCAAGAGTTGGGAGTCTTATTCCTTGAAGCAGAGGAAGAAGATCAGATGATGAACGATCGCCACCGGTCGGACACACTATCAACACATTGTCAGTAGTTGACAACATCCGGAATTTTTGAAAATCTCGATGGCGGAAAATCGATCATGCAAGTCCAACAACATGATCGATCAATGACGAAAGAGAGAGGAAGATGAGAAAGCAGTGAGTCACGATGCGACGGACTCGATCAATAAAGACCAGTGAAGCCTCGAGCAGGGGAAGGCACTCGTATCAAGACAGAGCGAAGAGAGAGGCCACTGCGAAGACTAATTGCGTAGGCAGATCTCGAAAGACCCATCCCGCCCGATTGCTTTCTCCGACATCACCCTATGCATGCAGGACCACGTATTGCCGGCAGACAGGAGGGCCTTCATCTTTCGCTGGGTTGGTGTTCTTACCGACGGAATATATCTCGAAGAGAGTGGTTAGGAGAGAGAATCAATGTTTAGTAGTAGGCCTGATTCACCAGAAAGACGTTCTACCACTGCAGGGCCCAATCATAATCCGACATATGAGTTCGATCCTAGCTCAGAAGGAACGCAGGATATATGCTTAATACATGCAAGTCGAACGTTGTTTTCGGGAAGGTGGACAGAAGGAAAAGAGGCTACGGTAACAACTTGTCTCGCCCTACTTCTCCATCCCCAGGGCGCTTCCCCCATCAATATTCAGCCTTTGTTTACTGGAATCGGCTCCATTAAGAACAGACGTGGCGAACGAGGGCGTAACGCGTGGGAATCTGCCGAACAATTTGGGCCGACATCCTAAAGAAAGCTCAAAAGTGCTGTTTGATAGCCTGTGTAGTATTAGGTAGTTGGTCAGGTAAAGGCTGACCAAGCCAATGATGCTTAGCTAGTCTTTTCAGATGATCAGCCACACTTGGCCCGGACTCTCACGGGGGGTAGTAGTAGATAATTTGGACAAAGGGCGAAAGCCCGATCTAGCAATATCGCGTGAGTGAAGAAGGGCAATGTCACTTGTAAAGCTCCTTCGTCGAGTGTGCGATCATGACAGGACTCGAGGAAGAAGCCCCAGCTAACTCTGTGCCAGCAGCCGCGGTAAAATGAGAGGCAAGTGTTCTTCGGAATGACTAGGAGTAAAGGGCACGTAGGCGGTGAATCGGGTTGAAAGTGAAAGTCGCAAAAAACTGGTAGAATGCTCTCGAAGCCATTTCACGTCGAGTGAGACAGAGGAGAGTGGAATTTCGTGTGTAGGGTTGAAATCAGTAGATCTACGATGGAACGCCAAAAGCAAAGCCAGCTCTCTGGGTCCCTACTAACGCTGGGGTGCGAAAGCATGGGGAGGGAGCAGGATTAGAAACCCTGGTAGTCCATGCCGTAAATGATGAGTGTTCACCCTTGGTCTACATGGATCAGGGGCCCAGCTAACTCGCGAAACACTCTGCCTGGGGAGTACGGTAAGACCGAAACTCAAAGGAATTGACAGGGGCTTGCACAAGCGGTGAAGCATGTGGTTTAATTTAATACAATGGGCAAAACCTTACCAGCCCTTGACATATGAACAACAGAACTTGCCCTTAACGGGATGGTACTAACTTTTATATAGATGTTGCATGGCTATCGTCAGCTTGTGTCATGAGATGTCTGGTCAAGTCCTATAACGAGCGAAACCATTATTTTGTGTTGCTGAGACATGCGCCGATGGAGAAATGGCAACCGAAGTGAGCCGGGGAGCCAAGTGACATGCCAGCTCCCCTACGTCGACGTCGAGTGCCAGCACGTAGCTGTGCTTTCAGCGACGAATTTCACCATTGGGAGCCAGCGCCTTTCAAAGCATGTCTCACATGTTTTGCAATCAAAGTCATGTTGCGTCACTCGTTCCCCATGGAGATCTACCTCTCGTGACGTCAGACGTACCAGTGACCATGATGATTTGTTCCAGCTTGGTTACGATGATGTCGAGTTGGCGGTGGGGGAAGACTCGGCATTTGAAAAAGGCGAGCCGCCCAGTGGTGTGGTACATAGTGGTTCTCGTATGCGCTCCCACTCCGAAACAGACGAAAGATAGTGCGTGCCGCACTCACGAGGGACTGCCAGTGAGATACTGGAGGAAGGTGGGAATGACGTCAAGTTTGCATGACCCTTATGGGCTGGGCCACACACATGCTACAATGGCAATGACAATGGAAAGTGATGGTTTTTCCGTAAGGCGGAGTGAATCTGGAAAGATTGCCTCAGTTTGGATTGTTCTCTGCAACTCGAGAACATGAAGTTGGAATCGCTAGTAATCGCGGATCAGCATGCCAGGGTGACTATGTACTCGCCCTTGTACACACTGCCCGTCACACCCTTGAAATGGGTTTCGCGCGAAGCATCGGACCAATGGATCACCCATGACTTCTGTGTACCACTAGTGCAACAGACGGCTTTTGGTGGTCTTATTGGCACATACCACGGTGGGGTCTTCGACTAGGGTGAAGTCGTAACAAGGTAGCTGTAGGGGAACATGTTGTTGGATTGAATCCTGAGAGATGGAAATGCCCTTTCTTACGTCGACTAAACTGACGGACCTATGAAGCGACAACAATGGAGGCATCATGTTTAAAATCTTGGTGGTCTTATTGGCGCATACCACAGTGGGGTCTTCGACTGGGGTGAAGTCGTAACAAGGTAGCCGTAGGGGAACATGTTGTTGGATTGAATCCTGAGCGATGGAAATACCCTCACCTACGTTGACTAAACTGACGGACCTACGAAACGAAAGCAAGGATGCATCATGTTTAAAGTCGACATCTTCCATTTTTCTTCGTTGTTCATCAATCGAAAATCAAGAGAAACTGGGCATGATGAGATAATTTACTACAAGCATACAGTGTCAGTTGTAGCGCTATACAGGTCGTCCCACAGAGATCTCAGGTGTTTTGCGATTCTTACTAATTCTATAGTCTAACGGACTAACAAAGGATTCTAAATTGGATTTGAGAGTGATTCTAATTAGCCTAGGATCTAGAATCCACTAGTTTTTAACCATATATTTATTTCTATTATCTTCTTTTATCATAAAAATTTGATTTTTTAGGTTAATTTTTATTTAATGTGCCCTAAGCATGAGCAATCAATTGGTGTGCAAGCATAACTCATCAAAGATACTACTTTTCAAAAAAAATAAACTAAATCATTAGATAATTCTTTAAATAATATGAAAACTAACAACTCCAAACCCTAATTAAGCATACGCTATCAAGAAACTTAATTCAAGTATAACCTATCAAAATATTAATATTCAAGTTCTTATATTTTAATCTTTTTATTGAAAAATTATGTCTTTATCTATTTTATTTAAGAAGAAAATTCTAGAGAGTAATTACATGGTGGTTGCTAACTTCATCTACATCCTAGATCTTAGCGAAATTAGCTACTCATATTTCTAACATGCAAAATCAAATTTTCATTCATAGAAAAAAATTAAATCTAATCTAGAAAGCGATAAAAACCTAAACTAGAAAGCAATTAAAATAAATTAACTAAGGTAAAATTGAAGAACAAAGAGAATTACCTCTGGAGTCCGATATTGTGATCGTCACCCCTTTAGCAAAATTATAATTTTATTGAATTAAAAACGAGTACAAACTATATCCTCCATCCACTATGATTAATTTCTACATGAAACCCTAAAATACAGGGATACGACCAATATATATGATGCGAACCCCGTCAAGAATAACGAGACCCGTAGAACAAGAGGGAAAATCTAAGAACATTCCTCGATCAGGTTTGGATGGGAGACCTCGACCCGTTGCTTCAGCAAAAACAAGAACCTCAGTATAATTGACCTCAACTCGTTATTTAATGTGAAGTAAGAACCTTGGTATAAGGAAGACGCCACAAACGGTAGTGGAAAGCTATTTGATAAGTCGATGATAAACGTCACGGAAGAATTTCGATAAGTTCGAATAGTCCTTCAAAAAACCAAAGAGAATAAACTCACAAATTATCTGTAAACTGTATCTCCTCTATTCCATTAGACGGCTATATATAGGCTAAAAAAATACATGAAAAATTCCCATAAGGAAAGTTTAAGAAATAGAAATAAAACAAAAGGAAACAATCAGTTCCTTAATTTGGCTGATCAATACAAGAAAAGTTCTAGAAATAGAAACAAAGAAAAAGGAAATAATCAGCCACTTAATTCGGCTGATCAATACAAAGAAAGTTCTAGAAATAAAACAAAAGGAAACAATCAGTTTTGACCGGATTCTTCTAGTAGTTGAATCATATTGATGCATCTTTGTTGAACTCGTGAACCATCCTCAGTGGGCCTCCACGAATTTTTTGAGCCCCAACCTCTTAAATCAGCCTATTAAGTGCATCTTTGAAATTATTTTCTCATGCTCTTTTAACCGGCCCATTTGGAAATTGAAGTGGCTCCTTTGTAGTCATGACATTATTTGCATCAATATAGACTTCGGAAATCAAATCCTAATTATAACATAAGTGAAAAACTACAAAATTACATCTAAGCCCCCACAGAAAAATAATTCATAGGTGGGCCCACTCTGCCGCCAATGGCGGCAAATCCTTTGCTGATTCAACTGGTTTTTGTTCTGCACGAGTCTCTTATTTTGTACTCTTGATTTTTCGAACTATATTTAACTTTTATTCTCTTAAGTATTTTAATCTTGTAGTTTTGCTCTCTTTAATTCTTTTATAGGATTTGTTTCCTAATCCGGTTCTGATTTCATGTCATCTCCTAGTAGGAATAGAATTATTTGTAAAACAAACTAAAAATACCCGAGAAGCAATTATTTATATACAAAAATAGATAAAATATGAGAGGAAAAATACAATATATGATATTCATCACATCCCTACCCTATCTTTTACTAGTTCTCGAGCAAAACCTAAACCTAAAAAGAAAAAGAACAAGAAAAATTCTAGCTCATTTTCGCAGGAATCGTGATTGCATTTAGCACGTGCAACAAGCCTTTAAACTCCTAGGTTATCCTAGTGGACGAGTTGTGTCTCGTGAGAGTTTGCAGTGAATATATGCACAAAATTCGTGAAGAAAATTGATTAAGGAATAAACAAAAGAAAAATAAGGATAACCGAAAATCAACAAAAATAAAAATTTTATACAATAAAAAGAAAAAATCTTTTTTAATGATATTTAAATAAATTAATCTCACTAATATACATACTCAAGAACACATTTAGATTACCAATTTTCAAATTAAACGTCATATCAGATACACTTATCATTTTAATTAAAAATTTAAATCCTATTTTTCGATACCCATTAACAGATAATCCATTAGCTCCTATATATCTACGTGCACGTGTGTTAGTTTACTTCAGCTTGGACTCCAGTTTTAACTCATGATTCTTCTTCTCTCTCAAAACAATTTTTTTTTCTTTTTTACTTTTTTTCTTTCTTTTTTTTCTTTTTTTTTCTTTTTTTAAGAATATTTCACCTTTATGCAAATATTCACGCTTTCTTAGGCGCAAACTACCCGATTACTCAGATCTTTTCCCTTTTTTAATAATATTTCACTTTTCATTCTAATATTCACGCTTGCTTAGGCGCAAAGTTTTCGATTACTCGGATCATACTCTTTTTTTTCTTTTTTTAAGAATATTTCACCTTTCATGGGAATATTCACGCTTGCTTAGGCGCAAAGTATCCGATTACTCAGATTATACTTTTTTTCACTCTTGAAGCTATTACCTTAATACTAGGCACACCCCATTATTTTATCACTCTCGAGATTATTGCCTTAATATCAGGTGCACCCCATTTTTTTTTATTCTCACCTTTTTTTTTTTACTTTTTTTTTCATTTTTGTTTAGAGAGAGAATTATTCAATCACTATCATCTTTATCCTTAACCTAATATACTATTGTGAAGTGAAAAATAAATGTATACTTGCCTAAAAATTACTGTTAGCGGTATTTATTTTTTGGATTTTAATCTTTTTCATAAAATAATGAGAGTATCGTCCAATCTACTTTTCTATCTAGTTTTAAATCAAAATTTATTCTTTTATCTGTAATTAGGTCGATCTATTGATAAAAATATATAATTTTTTTCAGTTTTTATTGTTTTTTAAAATTTTTTTAGTTAGTTATCCTAAAAACTAGCCGAAGTGTAAAATAAAGAAACCAAGAAAATCTAAAAAAAAAATAAAAATTCTAAAATGAAAACTAAAAAACCTAGAAGATACGAAGAAAGACCCTAACCTACTCCTCCACACCTAAACTTGTATATGCCCTCATACACAAACCAAGTGTAGTAAAATAAATATGAAAACTATTATAAATAATGAGAGTCGTAAAAAATTACAATTCAATATCATCACCCTATTAACGCATGGAAAGCGGTTACGACCTCTCGATCACTTCCAACTTTCATAGTGAGTGCGTTTTAAATATGAAGTAGGTGCATTATTATATCTTATTATCCTCCTACGAGTCACGAAATTACATGTCTGCTTCTTATGTCGTCCTCATTTTTTCTTCGTCTACATGTAAGCATTAATAATTGGGTTAAATAATTCTTCATTATAAACCTACTAATCATCGTTAGTAACAAACATACATATAGAAATATCGTAAGGTGAGAACAGTGTAATATGATCAAGTGAATGTGGTGGTGGCCCTTCTAACTCGCGAAGTAATGCGAGCTCCTCTGCAAACAAATCATCAAAAGTTTGCTCATAAATCAATAGCACACTTGCATAAGTATCATCATACATAGAATTAGTATGTGCCAATTCATCTAATAATATGAGCTCATCTTTAAAAATTTTCTCAAATGAGGGTTAATCATCAGTGCAAGAGATCGAATAAGATTGCAAACTGTGAATCATTTTGATCTCAATGAGGAAGCTCGTTGTGTGCTCATCCATATTGAATATGTTTAGTGTCACAGTCATATTCCCAAATGATAGTTTCATGAGACCACTTCTGCAATCAATTAATATATTTGATATCGCAAGGAATGGTCTACCCAAGAAAACGGAAATTTAATTCCGTAAATTAGAGATCGGCTCAGTTTCTAAGAAAATGATGTCTATAGGAAAGATTAACTCGCCGATCTTAATGAGCATATCTTCAACCATACCATGTAGTCTCTTGATCGAACGATCAGCTAACTGTAAGGTGACCTTGGTAAGTTGAAGTTTTCCTAACCCCAGTTACTAATAACAGTATAAGGAAGCAAGTTAACAATTGCTCCTAAATTAAGCAACGCCCTATCAAATGTTTTGTTCCCAATGATACATAAGATTGTTGGAGAACCTGGATCTTTGTACTTGATAGACAAAGAGTTAGAGAGGATATGTGATATATTTGCAGTAAAAAAAAGTTTCTCAGGATTATTTCCTGCTCGTTTTTTAGTACACATATCCTTGAGGAACATGGCATAAGTAGGAACCTGTTGTATAATATCAAGGAGTGTAATATTAACCTTCACCTGCTGAAATATTTCAAGAATCTTTTCTACTTGCGGTGAAGGCTTCCTAAGCCGATTTGGATATGGTACTTTCGGCTCAGGAATATGTTCTTCCAAATGATCATGTGACGGTGATTGAGACGATGGAGATGGTTGTGGAGAAAGGGGTGGATGAGATGGTGTAGCCTGCGAGATAGTATGTGTGAGATCAGGGGGCATGACTACATTATTTTTCACTCGCTTGTCAAATCTTAGCATATAAATGACATTGCATTGGCGGACATGCGACTGATTGGAGTTTGAGGAACTGGCATTAGGGTTCGTTATGGATTAACTTGAAAAAGTACCTTGGTCACGTTTACTCATCTGACTCGCTAATTGTCCGACCTGCTTCCCTATATTCTTAATACATTGAGAGTTCACGAGCAGTTGCTGACTTGTACTTTGAATAAAATCAGTTGATACTTTTATAAGATTTTGCATGTGTGTGTCAAGGTTGAACATATGTGTGTCAAACTTTAATTGAGACTTGAGAAGATTTTCAACATTTTTCTCAAGTGACGGCAGTTGCTTTTCTTAATCATTATTAGACCCCTGTTGTGGATGTGAGTGGTTTTGTGCAAGTGGCCTATTCTAGTTGTTCTCATAATTTGAAGCGTTTGGGTGGGGATAAACACCCACATTTGATCTTGCAAACTGACCATTAGCTAGAAGCTGAATGTTAGGTTAGGGGCCCCCAAATATTGCCACCGACTCCATGAGAGATTTGGATGGTTTCTCCAGCCAGGATTGTATGTAGGATCGTAAAGATTGTTCATGGGTTGTTGATATAAAGCATTAGCCTGCTCAAGTGTGGACCCATGTGATTCATTAATAATGGACACTTTTCCATAATATAATTCGGAGTTCTGCAATTAAAGCATGTGGGAACTTGAATTTGATTTACCTGACCCACCGATGGAGTATTAGGAGTCTCCAATGCCTTACTTCTCTCATAAGGACTGCAATCTTAGTTTCGGCAGTTATAGAGCTGTCGACGATATGGATCTCACCCTTATACACAGAAGTTGATGCACTGGGCTTCTCAGCGGGACTCCCACTGTATAGTCTTCCATGATAGGTCCTCAAGAAAGTCCCATGCTTCATCCTCGTTCTTTCTCATAAAGTCCTCCTGACACATGGACTCAAGAAAAGTTTTGGATGTGTAATCGAGTCATACATGATTTGACACAACTGCCTCTTTTCTATCGCATGGTGGGGGCACTAAGCTAAAAGATCCTTGAACCGTTTCAAGTATTTTCAGAAGGGTTCTCCGGGTACTTGACAGAATTGATTGATTTGATTTTGAATCCTTACCGTCTTATGCGTGGGATAATACTTCTTAAGAAACACCGTAACGAATTCATCCTAAGTAGTGATTGAATCAGTAGGCATACTGTACAAATACTTCTTTGCATTGTCCTTGAGAGCAAATGGGATGGAGCGGAGTTTAATTGCGTCCTCCAACAAGTGCTGCAGTTTAATCATCACGCATACTTCTTGAAATTCACTGATAAAGAGATATGCTTCTACAGAATCAGAACCAGTAAATTTAGGAAGCATACTGATGAATTACGGTTTAACTCATAGTGATTACCCGCTGCGTGTGGAAGTTTGATGTATGATGGTAGTGATGTGCGTAACGATAACATCGATCATGAAGAATCGGGATCGGTTGGTTCATTTGTCACCCATGAACAAATTTGATCTCACTAGTCGACCAAATTGATCACGGGTCCAATGTGGCATGAACTAGTGACCGTGAGTGTGTGCGTAAATTTTCTCAACTAATGCAAGAAGTGGGGTGTGGTGAAGATAAAACGGTGGAATAGATATGATCAAAATAAAAGATGTTATTCCTGCTATTCCTAATTATTTTTTTAATGTTTTTACAAAACTAGGAACCTTAAACACAAATACATAGAAAATTTGGAGGAGAAACTTACCTGAATTGTTGCCAATTGGTAGGTTTTGCTGCCAATTAGCGGTAGAACTAGAAAGTTTCACTCTCTGGTTTCTGCTACGCAGTCCTGAAGTCCCTCTAATCCTTTCAATTTTCTTGTATCTGCAATTTCTAATTTCTGCACACTCAATGCATACTGTTAACTCGTAAAATGTTAGAAAAAGCAAGAAAAATCCCGTTGATCCCCGGCAACGGTGCCAAAAACTTGATGTGATAATTTATTACAAGCGTACAGTGTCAGTTGTAGCGCTATACATATCATCCCACAGAGATATCAGGTGTTTTGCGATTCTTACTAATTCTATAGTCTAACGGACTAACAAAGGATTCTAAATCGAATTTGAGAGTTATTCTAATTAGCTTAAAATTTAGAATCCACTAGTTTCCAACATATATTTACTTCTATTATCTTCTTCTATCATAAAAATTTGATCTTGTAGTTTAATCTTTATTTAAAGTACCCTAAGCATGAGCTATCAAGTGGTGTTAAGTATAACTCATCAAAAATACTACTTTTTATAAAAAATAACTAAATCATTAGATAATTTTTTGAATAAGATGAAACCAGCAACTCCAAACCCTAAGTATAGGCTATCAAGAAACTTAATTCAAGTATAACCTATCAAAGTATTAATCTTCAAGTTCTTGTATTTTAATCTTTTCATAGAAAAATCATGTCTTTATTTATTTTATTTTCATCTTGTAGCTTTGCTCTCTTTAAATTCTTTTATAGGATTTATTTTTTAATCCGGCTCTTATTTCATGCCATCTCCTTGTAGGAATCGAATTACCTAAAAAATATACTAAAAATATCTGAGTAGTAATTATTTATATATAAAATTAGATAAAATATGGGAGAAAAATACAATATATGATATTCATCAGCGCACTACGGTGAGATGTGAAAACACTCGATCCCATTCCGCCTTGATATGTGGAATCGTCTCACGCCATATGTACTAAAATTGTTCAAGAGACATGGTCAAAGCCTAGTTGTCGAATACCTTCGTCTTCTGTTCTTCTTATACTGGAATGACTTTCTTCTGCGACAGAGAAGGTAGATCATGAGGAGAAGCAAAGGAGTGAAGTTGTTTTGTGAGTCAGTCAAAATCTCTTGGAGGGGCGTAGCAAGCGCCTTTCTTTGTGGCACAGCTTTTATTCGACGATTTTTTCTTTTCTCACTGACGAATTCCTATACTTTTCCATTTCTTTCGTTTTGGAGGTCAAACTTCCTCCATTTTGCTATCCACAAGCTCCACCAATAGACGGGGGACCGTTGTCAAAAAGAAAGTTTCCTGGGGTATAAGAGGAGATATTTACGAAAATCTCTCTTCTTCCATTATTTTCCTTTCGATTATCCCAGGAATAGGAGTCGACAATCAAAGTGTCATAATGAGCATCTATTGGAGTCGATCATTTCCAAGATCTAATTCTTCTTTCTTATTATGTCATGGAAACACCTCACAATCTTCCGTTTTACGTTTAGGCTTATGGGAAGAAATGTTCTTGTTGGATGCAGGACCTAGTACCCCCAAATCTTGTATGCAAGATGAGTTTACAGGAGTGCTAATTAACTGAGCCACCAGGTTTGAGAATAAGGTGGGATCCCTAAATGTAGTGGCTGGTGAATCACGGATAAAAAAAACATATTTTGGAGAGATTCTTCATCGATCTAGTGGCCGGTGAATCACTGATCAAAGAGCGAGCAGCCACCAGATTTCATAATTTTGTAGGATCTCTAGATGAGGGGGGATGGTGAACCACTTCTTCTTCCATGAAAATTCAAACAAAAGTGAGCTTGGATGGAACTGAAGAAGATTTGGTCAACGAATAAAAAGGTCAAAGGTTCTTCTCCATAGAGTAAAAGGTGGTTATTCAGTAGTCATCGCAGGTTTCATCACTTTTCGTGCTTCTATCCTTGCATAACTAAAAGTACCGTAAATGATTGATTCACCCTCCAGAGCCTCCAGACCAAAAGGACGAATATTATTGTGTTATAACAGCGGCAGATCAAAGAAGAACTTTCTGAGAAAAAAAAGAAAGAGAAAATGTTTCTGACATCCGAAGCCCACCGTCAGTCCATTCTTTTGTTGAGGGTCTAGCACGTCATTCCATCCCGAGATTTATAAGGAGAAGAAAGGCTCGTGCTTGAATGCGTGACTGTGGAGCGCCTATCACTTTTTTCCAGCACAACACTCGAAAATATTGGGTTGGGACAATAATGACGACTGACCCTCAGGAGACGAAGAATGGAATTGAAGAAGGCATAGTCTAATGATAATATAATAGTAGACCAACCAGCGAGTGAGTGGCGAATTATGTCGAATGGTGACAAAGCCTAACTTCGTGAAATGCGGCTCGAGCCGGAAGGTCCCACTGTCTTTTTTTTTCGACATATAGTAGGCGAAGCCTGGCTTTCCTCCCTCTTTTCACTTCCACACAAAAAGAGAAAGACGAATTGCATATATGATATTATGGTTTGCTATCTTCCCGAAGATACCAAGTGGAAGAACAATTGGGCGGTGTGTCACCCTCCTAAGCAGTATGAAGATCGCTTTCCAATGGCTTTAGCAAGATGCTTTGATTTGACGACAATCTCATGAATGAATGCAGCTTCATTCTTTTGCTGCATTCATTTCTTCAACGTCGACACTCCCACGAATGGAAGGAAGGGCTGACTCCCCAGCATCTCGTTCAGAATCTTTCCTCTTGTGGGTAGTGGATGTGTGAATTCCTTTTGACGTTGGTAGGGAGGAGGGAAGGGCTGACGACGATGCAAGAAAATCACCCGATGGAACAAAAATCTTTTTTCTTTTCTTCTTCGATGAATATATAAGCTCTCAAAAGCCATGAAATCTCCCTCCTGCAGCCTTTCTGTGAAGCAGAATTTACTGGTTGTGTTTTTTTTTGAAGAGTGGTTTTGAGATCCAGTGGCAAAGGTAAGTGTTGTCCTCGAGCTCCCATCCAACTCCCTATGTTGATTCCTTCTATTGTGCCTGCCGATTCGATGACTCCGAAAAAAGGTGGCATTGGCTTCTAACTGTCAAAAAAGGGCCAAGGACAATTCCGAGGGAGAATATCTGACAGGCTACTAGCCAACATAACCAAAAATCCCCAGCATCGAAGAGGACTATAGACCGAAGAAAAGATATATACGTCAGCTCTAGTGCAAGCTACAGTTACAGGGGTTCCAGTGGTAGGCTACTTTTCAGACTACCGGAAGTGGAAGGGCATACTCAGAGACAATGATCAAAGCAGACAATCTCTTTTGAATGACTAGTTGACTTGACATGGCAAATGCGTCATTCATAAATCTTTTTCATCCACTGAGTAAAAGGCAGAGTCTTTAGTCTCATGAAACATTTTTCGTCTTTTAGTTGCCCGACGCGACGGCTTTTGACAGAGGTGCACGTATTCGTCACTCGTATCTGGAAGCAGCCAGATCTCCTATGGAAAGAAAGTCAGTCAGTGGGTGGAAAAATCAGAGTGACGCAAGTACATCGTGTGCCTCAACAATCGCTCCCTTCCCCTACTGAGTTGGTTCCTTCCTTCCCCTTTGACTATTTATTCTTTTGGTGCTTCCTTCCCTTCGGAAAGGAGCTCCCACATCCCATTGTTGATAGCTTTCGGCAGATTTAAAGACTCTCTATTGAGATTGCATCCAACGAAAGATGCCAACTCAGGATTAACTGGCCCATCTGACCCTTTTTTCAACTCATTGATACGGTGCGAGCTTCAGATCTGTAGGATTGAGAAGGAGTTCCCACCTCTCATCCTTTTTCAATGGCAGCCCTTATACATAGAGATTCCCCACTCCTTTCCCTATGTACCTCTTCAAAGAGAGTTGGCTCCTACACTCTGATCGTACGCTTTGGAGGTCGTCAGGTCATCGGAAAGGGCTCCCTTTTCCCTATAAATCTCGAGACAAGCTTTAGCTATTGCTTTCCTATCCCTGACTGGCCTACGCTCTTTTTGTTTCCGAGCCCTCAATGCCCTTTCCTTTTTTTGATCGAGCTTGGAATGATGCTTCCTAAAGCGAGTGTCAACTATAGATCTCTGACGAAGACCCATGCCCCCTCTCGTCGAGAAAAAAAGGGATTTCATGACCAAGATGAACGATGGGCTCAGTTCAGATGATCAGTGAGACCACACGACAAAGATGGGATTGACATCATTGCTCAGACTGTTGTTTTCAGACTTCGGCTACGAAAGAAACGACCGATACAATAATGGACAGAGAAGGAACAACTCTTCCTCTTTCTGGATTTCGAGTGAGCGAGTCTACAAAAAAAACGACAGTCTGCCTATCAAAGCGTGCTACAGATATGGAGCAAGTGAGCTTTCGAACCCCACTCGAGTCTTCTAGCCTCGTGAGCAGGCTAGTCGAGAGAGAAGAAGCTTATTGCCTGACATGAACTACGAGAGTCAGTCTCTCATTTAGGAGATCAGCTCGACACAAAGGTCTTCCTATTTAGGATTGGAGCGGCGTACGAACATATACCGAGTATTTTGGGGCTTCCTACCATTGATTTAGGGTAGGGGAAGAGGTAAACCCTATTCCCACCATCGAGCATAGAATCAGATCAAGGAGAAGGGTTTTTCCAGAAAGCTCCATCACTTCCGACAAAATACAGTTTGATTTCATTGTTTTCATCGAGATACGTTGTTTTGACTGTCTGAATTGATTCTTAATCAGATGCCCGGTATTCCTTTCCCTTCTTCGTTAGTGAGAGAATATTAGGGAGTCTACGACCTTGGAAGGAGCTGACGGTCGGTGAGGAAGGTTACTGGCCAACAACAAAATCTCGAAAGCGGGTCTAGACGGAATTGAATTGCGACCTCTGTCGGTTGCAGTTAAAAAAATGACTGGTGAATTCTCCATGCCGTGGAAGGCAAAAGTCATTGTGGAAGAGATCCACTCCCATCCCAACAGATGTTGAAGACTGGTTGATCACTCTAGAACTGGAAGAAGAAGGAAGCAAGAGCACGCTACTCAACAAAGATGTCAAAGTATATCGTGAAAGAACGACTGAAAGTCATTCACGGCTAGAGTTCTCGTGATATGGAGCCACCTCATATGGTTGGTGAGTGTAAGGTATTGCCAACGCTTGCATGATTGCCCCGATATCGAGCTAACCCTGTAGGAGGGAAAGAAGCCATGTCTAGGAACATCGTTTGGCTCGACCTACAGCGGGAAGAACAACTAGGGATTCCATCAGGCGTCAGGCTGCACAGCTATAGGGATTCCTTTCCTACGCCTCTTTGCTAAATCGAAGAGCGGAAAAATGCACTGGAGTGCATCGTGATGAAATCGACCGACAAAATTCTCTGTCAAAATCGACGAGAGCAGCCAGCCCCTTTCTCATAATCGTCAATTCTCTGTGGGTAGGTTACACTTTTTCCTTAAGCGACCGATGATATTAGATAGTCGAAATCTCGCATCCACAGAAGATCATCGATCATACTTTCGTCACCGTCAGCCACCACTGAGGAAGAGGAATTTCGACTTGCCTTAGACCACGGTAGAGGAAGAGAGACTCATAGCACATACGATCCGTCAACTCATTGCACAGATGATTCGTCACCCATGAAGGCAGAAAGAGTACCTATTGTTAACAAAACGGAGACTCAAACATTGGTTGCACGGGTCTCGATAAAGTCAATTCTCGTATTTTCAAGCAGAGCACTAGTCAAAGACCTAGAGGCCTATGAAAGTCACTTTTTCACTTGATGAAAGATGGCGCCTTTGCGAGGATGTCTTTAATCAGCCAATGCCAAGGCAACATATTCCGCATCAAACCTACCCGCTAGACCTGTTTTGCGAATCATACTCTGGTAGTTCTTTCTATTCGCTCTTCACTCTAACCAAACACTAATCTCTCCCGCCCATCTATTCTGACTCACTACTCTATAAGTGAAGTTCGAATCGTTATTCTTTGTTTTTTCCTATTTTTTGTGTTGCTTGGCTACACCTCCTTTCCTACTACTATCCATCTTGAATCGGTCTGATCGTCCCGACCTCTTACTCAGTCCTTATCAAAACTCTGGGAAGGAGACTTCCTCAGGCATTTTCCGTCATTACCTATGCTCCACCCTCCCGGTTCACCTAGATCCTACCAACCGGCTTGCTATTGGCGGTCCTTCCCTTCTGTAAAGGGCGTCCACGTCCACATGACGTGAAAGACGAAAGACTCTGCTCTTTTGTATTCTGTCAGAGTCTCGAATTTTCTGTCAGTTCGTCACATGACGGTGCAGAGTGAAAGATACAGATTCAGATATAGTGACGGTGGAACGTCTACAATCCTATCCCACAGGCCAGTAGCGGTGTTTCCAATAGTAGGGGGAAATGAAATTGGAAGTCTGGAGGCAGTGCAGGAGCACCTACTAGAAGAATGAAGGAGGCAGGCTGACTCGACTACAAAGACTACAATACGACGTTATGTGCGATAGCGAAGGCTCTCCCATTCCCTCCGGGAGCCCCTCCCTTGGTCGCAAACAGGGCCGACCCGGAGGCGTGAATGTCAATTTGGTCTGTCGTCCTCCTTATTATAGTCCTCCTAGAATTAACGAGCATTTCGATGGAATACATCCTGTCTTTTCACCGTCTGTAGTCCTATGCATAGTCAGTACTATAGCCCCAATCATGGCTACTAATAAAATCAGACTAGAAACCAAAAACCAGATGGAATAGTAGGTTTAAAGTAAATTGCCTAATGTTTCCAACTCCATCCAACTTCATACCTTTCCGGCATAAACTGTATATCTCAGAGAGGTCGTATTTCTGTGGGTTGGTAGTAATGGAATGGTTTCATTATCTAAAACGAAGAATATTTTCCACCAAAGGATCAATCCAATAATACAACTCACTAGTAAATAGTGCAAGACTTCTTCATGAATCTTCGCTATTTGAATATTGAACATCATAACTCTGAATAAGAATGAAACAACAATAGCTCCTATATGAACTACTGGGGAGATCATAGTGGAGAAGTCGAGACCTAATAAAAGAAGTAAAGCAGAAGTGTCGTGAAAGACTGGGATGGGAAACGAAATGGAATGTACCAGATTTTTAGCACATACAACTATCAAAACAGAGACCAAAGCAAGGCTCGACGAAACAGAAAGTATCATGGTACGTCGTCCTTCCCTAAAATGGAACATCGAATGCGTCTTCTTGCTCTAGCATTTGACGTCGATCTATTTTGACTGGATAAAGCAATTGTTCGTAATTCGTTTTCTTCTTCCGATGCCTGAGATATATACTCGAAGAAAGCACTCGCTGGATTACTTACAGAATCTCATCTTTCTCTCAACGGCGAGAATTGTCGGATGTGCTCGGGTCATTCAGAGGTTCAGTTTGCTTCTCCCCTACCCAGCAAACTCCAGCATCAAAGCCTACATTCTCCCGCACGCCTGAGGATGAATGACGCTACGGATTAAGCTGACACGCGACGGTTCTGAAAGAAAGAACGACGCAATGGCTTTCGCCATTGCTCTCTGCATAGCCGTTTTGAAGCGTTAGCCCTATAGTTTTTCACTTTCAAAAGAAGGCACGGGAGCGTTGAGTACTGACCCCAGAGAGGGTCCTGGGTTGCTCTGCTTTGACGCGCCCCACCCCAATATGAGAGTATTGCCTTTTCAGCCTACGCTTATTGTGTCGCTGATCACTGTGTTCAAAAATGACACGAAGCTGGATATGAGTAGATGTTGTTGGTCGAAAACAAAATGTCTCTCATTCACAATGGAACATAACAGAATTGTCTCGTTCGATGCTTTTCTTTTGTGTATTTTCATATTCAGAGTTCAGACAAAGTTCGTTGAAACTTCGAAACTCAAAACCTAACCTAGAAAAGAGTGCTACAATGCTCGAAATTATCAACTTAACACGCCCCACTACTTCATCTACTGAAATCACTAGGCAGATAGGAGGTATTCTAGCATTAAACCAACTCATGATCCGTCAGGCTATACATCATGAAGCAGGCAGAGAGATGAAAGGACCACCTTCTCCTGCTTGCGTCGATCGAAATCATCGCTCGAAGGGATGAAGTGATACTGGACTTCTACATCAGTAGTCGAAACTTGGAGAGACAGACAGAGAGAGGACTCTCTCCTCTCAGCAAACTCCTAGGATGATGAAGCCGTCGTTTTTGGCAGTTACCATTCCCTCCCTCCAGTCGCTGTTGGAATGTACCAGATTTTAGCACATACAACTATCAAAACAGAGACCAAAGCAAGGCTCGACGAAACAAAATGTATCATGGTACGTCGTCCTTCCCTAAAATGGAACATCGAATGCGTCTTCTTGCTCTAGCATTCAACGTCGATCTATTTTGACTGGATAAAGCAATTGTTCGTATTTCATTTTCTTCTTCCGATGCCCGAGATATATACTCGAAGAAAGCACTCGCTGGATTACTTACGGAATCTCATCTTTCTCTGAACAGCTAGAATTGTCGAATGTGCTCGGGTCGGTCAGAGGTTCGGCTTGCTTCTCCCCTACCCAGCAAACTCTAGCATCAAAGCCTATGTGCTCCTGCACGCCTGAGGACGAATGACGCTACGGATTAAGCTGACACGCAACGCTTCTGAAAGAAAGAACAACGCAATGGCTTTTGCCGTTGCTCTCCGCATAGCCATTTTGAAGCGTTAGCCCTATAGTTTTTCACTTTCAAAAGAAGGCGCGGGAGTGTCGAGTACTGACCCCAGAGGGGGTCCTGGGTTGCTCTGCTTTGGCGCGCCCCACCCCAATATGAGAGTATTGCCTTTTCAGCCTACGCTTGTTGCGTCGCTGATCGCTGTGTTAAAAAATGACACGAAGCTGGATATGAGTAGATGTTGTTGGTCGAAAACAAAATATCTCTCATTCACAATGGAACAGAATAGAATGGTCTCGTTCGATGCTTTTCTTTTGTGTATTTTCATATTCAGAGTTCAGGCAAAGTTCGTCGAAACTTCGAAACTCAAAACCTAACCTAGAAAAGAATGCTACAATGCTCGAAATTATCAACTTAACACGCCCCACTACATCTACTGAAATCACTGGGCAGATAGGAGGTATTCTAGCATTAAACCAACTCATGATCTATCAGGCTATACATCATGAAGCAGGCAGAGAGATGAGAGGACCACCTTCTCCTGCTTGCATCGATCGAAATCATCGCTTGAAGGGGTGAAGTGGTACTGGACTTCTACGTCAGTAGTCGAAACTTGGAGAGACAGATAGAGAGAGGACTCTCTCCTCTTAGCAAACTCCTAGGATGACGAAGCCGTCATATTTGGCAGTTACCATTCCCTCCCTCCAATCGCCGTCTATTGCCCCTCGGTAGAGTTAGTCTACATCAGCAAACTGGCAGAACTAGGAGGTATCGGAATCTGATTGCACTGACGATATTGCATTGAACCATTGATCGTATAGCTCGAACTCTCTTTCCTGCGGAACGATAGAGGGAAAAGTGCTCCCATCGCCTCTCCTCTTATTTTGGCACAACCAGACAGGTCTACGTCATGCTTACCCCTGACGCGGGAAGGTACTTGTTGGCCTGCTCAATGAACAGCCCAATTGGGACATGCTCCCTTGATGTTGGTTGGCAGAACTCGGAGGTATCGGAGTCTGATTGCACTGATGATATTGCATTGAACCATTGATCGTATAGCTCGAACTCTCTTTCCTGCGGAACGAGAGAGGGAAAAGTGCTCCCATCGCCTCTCCTCTTATTTTGGCACAACCTGACAGGTCTACGTCATGCTTACCCCTGACGCGGGAAGGTACTCGTTGGCCTGCTCAGTGAACAGCCCAATTGGGACATGCTCCCTTGATGTTGGCTAGAGAGAGAGGAGCATTGACGGTTTAGTGTGGATCGTCACTTCATGGTGTTGCATTTCAAATTACCAGAAACTAGACGATTGCACAGTTGGAATAGGAAGTCAAGTGATGCTCGACGAGTCAACCGTCAACCTCAGGATCCACTTGATGCATGTCGATCCTGATGAGACCGAGTATCCCCATCTTTTTCCACTCTACAGCTCATGTCGTCTGGTATCGTCCTTTTATCATTTTGGCATGGTACTGATGATTAGGAGTGCGATCAACTGTTCATAGTGATGATAGACGATCCGTGATGCCATCCTTCTGGTGAAGGAAGCGGCTTATGAAATGTCAACCTGATGCGATTACCTTTGGAAATGCGCTAAAACAGGCAGGCCTATAGTTTCGTCTTTCAGAGAGAAGAAGAGTTTTTATGTTCAAGATTGATACCATAATGAATAGAATGAGCAAGACATCGACAGTGCAGATTCACGACAAGACTTCTACAGTATGATTCTTGACAAAGACAAGACGTCAGCAGTGAAGATTCCTAACAACCACAAGACAATAACAGTGAAGACTCTTGACAAGACTTCTACAGAAAGATTCTCAAGAGGCTTCTCATGTAAGTAAGGCCATCTATAAAAGGGGCTTCCGAAGGAGAGGATAATCATCGGTGAATCGGCAAAACAGAAGCAAGCTTCCACAACACCTTAAACTCCTCAACGCCTCCTTTTCGGCATCACCATCCTCTCTCACCCTCTCATCCTCTCCCATCCGTTTTACCAGATTTATGCCTGCCGATCAAACCACCAATCACTTGTAGTTCTTCACCACCTATATATATAATTAAGTGTGCCTGAGTGTATTAGCTTTGTATTAGCTTTTCGTTCTTTCATCAGTGTGTGATAGTAGTAGTAGTGTGCATTTATCTGGTATCAAAGCCCGGGCATTCCTTTTTGGGCGGTAGGGGTCTGCAGTTCGAACAAATAGTCTTTGGTGTGATGGTTATTGTTCCGGTATGTACTGTATGTTATGAATTTTTATAAAGTTATCTGTATTTGCTTTGGTGTATTAGATAAATATCTATGTTTGTTTTACCTTGTGTGAACTTGTTTTCAAAAAAATCGTAAAAAATCACCGAAAAATCATAAAAGTTCTCGAAAATTACGAAAAGTTTGGGAAAGGATTTATAGCATTTATAGCATGAACGTGGTATCAGATTGATTATAACACCGACCTATATTATCCCACAACTTGCATAATTACTGTTCTAGTTTCATTCTAAGTGTCCCCTGCTAGGATTACTGTCCTAGTTTCATTCTAAGTGTCCCCCGCTAGGTTTGAGTATTCTTAAAGCCCAGATTCCTAACCGTAACCTCTGTTGTCGTGGTAGGCGTTTGTAGGGTGATCTTCAGGAAAACGTTTTAGGCACCATAGGCTACTCAGGGCTAGTTACCCACTGACATCTTAGATGGTTACCGGCATACCATGCAATTGCGAGCTATGTAGAGCGGATTGTAGTCCATACGACACCATATATAATGATATATATGATATGATGAACACTCCAAGATATCCCAAAAAAATTTGATGAGGTAGTTCTCCGAATAGAAAGATTGAAAGAACAGGATAAAAGTCCCAACCTAACTTTAAAACTTAAAGAAGATCAACTCAACAACTCGAAGAAGTCTATAAAAAATTTAAGGGTCTACTAAGTCATTTTGGATATAAGCCTAATCAAAAAAAGGTTGAACCCAATTTCATAAACAAAACTAAAGAGGACGAAAAGGCGAATAAAGAAAATAATAGTAATATTCTAGTAAAAAAGGGAGAACGCAGTGAAGAAGAAACAACAAATATAATCAACAGTATAACTAAAAAGGATAAAAAAATAGTGAAGAAAATCAACATCAAAAAACTTTTGCAAACTAAACCATTAGAGAATAGTTACCAAAGAGATATTTATGAGGTAGAAAGAATAAATGAAGAGGTTATCTTAAATTTCGAAGAACTTCCTAACAGGAAAAAGGAGTGTACGATAGGAAACGATGATGCAGTTTCTGTTCCAGAGACAGAGGAAGTAGGACAATTAGATCATATTGACAGACTAGGAACTAGTTCAGAACAAAAGAGTCCAAGACAACCAACTGACACGATGCAAGCGGAGAAAATATACTCCAGATAAGAATACAACTCAATACTTGAGATAATTAATTGCTGGAAAGAGTTGTATAGGGATCAAAATAGCACTACTCAAGAGAAAGACTATCTGGTGAATAAGATACAAGAGACGCACCTCCAATATAAAAATTTGTTACACTATTTTGAGTTTGACCCTGGGATATACGACTTAATTGGAGATCTAACAAATATAAGAATCACAAATTCATTTGTAAGAAATTGTAGAATGACTATAGGTGATGAGTACAGAACAAAATCTAAAGAGAATATCAGATTTAACAAAAAGTTGATATATGTTAGGAAAAAGTTTAAAACCTCAAATAACTCGAGTAGTTTACAAATAAAAAGAAATTCGAAGAATAATGATTCAAAGAGTATGCCACAAAATAGAATTCATCTAAAACTGTCTATTGAATGCTTTAAGAATAGGCAAAAGATCATAATACTCACAAAACACAAAGAAACACATGATGAGGAAAGATTTGTAAATCACATGACAGGAATCCTTCAAGGAAATGTGTTACAAAGAACTGAGGATAATTTTTTCATAAAAGAGAATTTATACACAAAGGCACAGAATAAACATTTTTCCATCAAATGTTAAAGAGATTAATAGATAAGAGAATAATTATTCATAAAATAAGATCATGCAAAAACGATACAGAGTCCTTAGGCCATAGAATAGAGATTTCTAACAAAGAAAGAATAAAGATAAAAAGAATAACTAGATTTGCAAGCGGAAAATTCGATTGTGAAATTCCAAAAATAGCCAATGCATGTCGACTATACTATATAGCAATTATTAAATTAGTAATCAAATTAAATAAAAAGAAATTATGTAGATGGACGAAATATATAGAGCATAAATACGGACCAAAATTTGGGCATATAGTTACAAAAAAATTATCTAGACTAATTCTTTGGTATTTAATTTTGCAGATGAATCCCAGAGAGTTCATGAGATTTGGAGAAATATATCTCAAGTAGTATGCAGAGTGAAGAGTCATTCAGAATCACTGAATTTCAGATAGATTTAATACAACAATATCTATTAGATAATTTGTGGAATGTAAGACTAGATCAGCCAAAAAAGAAGGTTAAAGTAATCAAAGCATTAGCTTATTATTTTAAAGGTATTATTCAGACACCCCAGTCACGGAGTTTTATATGCTATGTCATACTTAGAGGTCATCAAGTAGGAATTTACAAAAATTGGAATACAGTTAGAATATTAGTCTCAAATTTTGATAATCCAGTATTTAGAGGATTTTATAATGTTAAAGAAGCTATAGAATATGCAAAAAATAATATTCCAATTTCCTGGTATTTCGACGAAAGCCTTAAAGAGTTTATGAATCCACAAGAGAGTCAACAAAGTACAAGTAATCTAGAATCTTCAACAGAGTGTAAAGATTGTCAAATTATTATGAAGCACTTTAAAAATCTAAAAGTACAAAAAGAAAGATTGGTTGAAAATGTCCGTCAACAAATACAGATAACTGTGAGCTTGCAGAAAGAAAATGAGGGTCTCAAAGATACGAGAGAAAAAGAAAGAAAGGAGTGCCTCACAAATAAGAGTGAAATATAATCAAGTGTAAAAGATAGAAAAGAGAGCCTCCAATATATGAGAGATACGGAAGCCATGCAAGCCAGATTATTCTTTAAATATGAATTATCTTTTCTTCCAAAAGATATCAGACAAAATATTCACCAGAAAGTTCAGGACAATTTCTATAGAAAAGCTAAAGACATGCAACAGATACTCAAAGAAATCCAAAAAGGAGAAAGAAGATGCAGAGGAGTAGCTGTAGACCAAGTGATATATTATGCCAACACCATCGTCTTCAGCATAAAAAGAAGAAACTTTGTTCCGAAGGCCTAGCAAGTTAAGCGAATTCCGTCTATTTGATGGTCAAAGATGGTCCTTTTCTTTCCCCGGACCGATGACTCGGTTGTTCAGTACTGCTAACTCTCCTGACAAGGATGTTGTCCTCCCTTCCTACCAGTAGCTTAGATTGTTTAATATCATGCAAGTGAGGTTGTGGTTATATTGGCTGCAAGCAGAACGTAAGCGCTGTAGGTGTGTGTTGACCATGCACTCTCGCGTCGTGTAATGTCGTATGTAAGATAGAGGTGGTGTGGTGATTGATCTCAATGTTGAGATAATGGTTATCTCCGATGGTTCAACAAATGAATAAAGCATTGATCGTACCCATTTCGAAATGACGGTCGTCCTCTCATGTCTCCGACGTGGCCATACAGGAGAGAATCGATAGGCGAAGCAGCCAATAACAGTCTGTTCTCACCTATCGATATACCACTAGTTGCTTCCGATGCTCAAACCATTTGAAAGTGAATTTTTTCTTTTTTTTTCGTCATTCGTTGATAGAGTGGTCTTATCCGCCCCTCTGACAATAGATGAGATAACTGGAACAGAGAAGGAAAAAAAAGTAGATGAAAGGATTTTCCCTTCTCATGAGAGTAGAAGGTTGACTACATCTTCAACTAGAACAGAGAATCTACCCCGACACGGTTGGATACCTAGGGCACCGAATCCCGATGCGGCAAGCAAGATAAATGAAAGCAGCTGGGCTGCCTTGCCGTGGTACCATCTCCAAATACCTACTATTTTTAGGCAAGACAAAAGACAGGAACTTGCCCTTTGACATCGACGCCGACGAGCGTAGCGAGCATATTGCTGGCGATGACGTCGGTGAGAACTCCAGGGAATCCATTACTGAAGGTTCGAGAACTGTACCGACTCTAAAGCAACACAACTTCGGTTTCGACTGAATATAGCCCTTTGACGCTAGAGGGCCGATAGTTCTTTGTTGGCGTGTTGCGGGAAGACGGTGATGATGAAAGGCGGGGGGTGGGATCGATGCTTTCGACGGCATGGACGGGCATAGGCTTTCGGGGGAATGCAGGCGCCCTAACTAAATCAATGACCGCATGAGCCAACAGAAAGATTCTGACTTTTTTATTGCGTTGCGAAGAGAGATCGAAGACGAAGAATTTCATATGCAGTGCAGGCATTGGATTGAAAAGACAGATAACGGAGAAGCAAGCGGGAAATGCATACCTCGACGGAGCACCAATGTCTCATGGCGAAACATCTATCTACACGAAGCCGACCTATGTTTCGAAAGAAAGATACAGGAAAGGAAAATGAAATAGGTTCTGTTTGAGATACAGGAAGTACGCAGCCGAACAATCACAGAGGCTTGCAGCAGTGAGGGATAAATGGAATAGATGGGCTGCCTAAAACCTGGAGCAACCATTTTGGAAGGAAATCAACGATGGATCCCGGCTATCTGAAAAAGGAATCCTAAAACGGAGGATCACGAAATGCGACGAAGGGGTGAACTGACATGCTTGCGCGAAGAAGCGAATCAATCATAATGGAGGCAAGGAAAGGAGGAGAGGCGAAAGAGAGATTTTCGAGCGCATTGCACTGCCACATAAACCGAGGGATCCGCTGGACAGAATGAGCAACCTTTCTTTGAAAAGGAATAGTGAAAAGCCATGGCAAGTCAGAACGGAACAGTCAGCTTAATGACTTTTTTTTAGTAAGACCACGTCGACTTTGGTAAGCTAAATGAGATGAGATAGGCATGGTTGCAACCGAACATACATCTCGAAGAAGTCACCCTCCCTCCGGTCACCTCTATACCAGTAGTTGAGTGGCTTGCAACTTTCAATGAGATAAGGAGGACTGAGCAAGTTAAGATAGAAAGAAATTATCCCCTCTTATCTGGTATCTCGCCACCGGTCATATAAAGTGCTTCCCCCCCCACCGCATATGTAGAAAAGAGGGAGCGGGGAAGGAAGAACAACTGTTTGACTTTGGCACATTAGGTGGCGGGTTTGGCTAGGTAACATAATGGGAATGTATCGGACCGCAAATCCTGAAATGACAGTTTGACCCCGTCCTTGGCATCGGGGAGTGGCGAGCAGCACAGAACTTTTCTCAGTAAAATGGCAGGGGCTTTTCTATTGGAGACTGGAAATCCGCTTAGCTACACGGTTGCTCTCCTTCGTCTTCGCTCAGCCGAGCCTACCATCTCATACGAACTTCTGCTATGAGGATTCAGCATAAACTCGTAAAACCCACAAGACCATACCGGAATAAACACAGTTAATAGCTCTAATCTCTCATTTACTTCTCTGTTGGACTCGACATCGGAATTGGAAATTGCGGGAGGGAATAGAATGGCGGTTGGAGTAATCAATACAAGCGCTGCGTCGAGGAATAACCTCCGTTTCATTGGTTCGATCGGTAATCGTCGCAATCCTGGGAGTGAAGAAATCCTTTTCATTTCATTTAGTTCTACTGAATATGGTTACTTCATTGGCCCCGATGTACTTTCCATGCCACTGCCCACGACGTTATGGGACAATTTAGGACTCGAGGAGGTTTTATCCGGTCTGATTTTATAACGTTCAACCATCCAGATGCCCTGGATTCAGTGCAGGATCGTGCCCCATGGCACATATGGAATGGAAAGGAATAGGCCCGTTTGTTCTAAAAAAATGGCAGCCGACGCCGATCTATCTTTACTCTGTCAAGTGACTTTTTTGACGTGCCTCTATGGGTTCCGCTTGATAGTCTTCCTGTCGGAATATTGAACAGCCACGGGTCTCAGTTATGTTGCAAGAGCTATTGGTAGACCGCTGCATGCGGACAGAATGACCTTCTTTCGGAGGCGAATGGGATGAACCCAAATGTCGCATGGGCGTTTGACAGATTTCATCAAAAACTGTCGATTGAACATGTAAGGATGGTGAATGGACCACCATCTTTGTCGAGTATGACTGAGAAGTTGTTTAATTTCATAAGAGAAGTGACAGTCCACAGAAAGTTTGGAAGTCGTACACCCGGTTCACCAGAAAGAAGTTCTACCATTGCAGGGCCCAATCATACTCAGTTAGGGTGTGTAGTATCACGCAGTTGCGTATCGAGGGGAAGGGGTCTCTCGGAGGCCCTTGTTAATACTAACCTCTACGGGTTTGCTCGTTCTGCTAACCCATAGGACGTGGCAACCGATAGTATTTCCACCTTTTGTCAGAGTGCTGACTAAATAGGAAGCAAAAGAAATAGTGAAAACATGCGTCGACTATTTCCTTCATCACTCCTGACTCCTAGAGTACGACCCGTCACTCTATTCCTTCCTCATCATTTTGACCTTTCTCGGTGTGTGCTACTGTCTTTGTCTGCTAAATGAATTTTTTTTATAAATGACTTTCATTTTGCTTTAGATGACTCTCGCTAAAGACCCCTCTCGCCGAGAATAATTTGTTACCCGGGGATGTGAGTTTCGGAGCGTCTACCTCAAATCAGGGGCAGTCCGCAATGGGGGGGGCAAATTCTTGCATCCACTAGTCAACTGGAGACTCCCGAGGTCCCACGACGATGCCGTATGGAATGATCCCGACCAGCCACAGAGGAGTGAAGCGAACCAAACCGACCCTCTTGGGGATGAGGTGAAGCAGCCGCTTATGGTCGACCACCAGTGACAGATGGAGCGTCGAAACGCTTATGGTCGACCACCAGTGACAGATGGAGCGTCGAAAGGCGACTACGTCTTCACTTCATTGGCAAACAAAATGAAATCGATACCGAGAGCATTGGAAGATTTAGTCAATAAACAGCTGCTCATAGTGAAAGACGATTGAAATAGCGCTACTCAATGATGAGTATAGTAGGCAAAGCATTTTAGCAAATCTGAAGCGATATGTGGATATATATGTCTATCTGAATGGAAAGCCACTGAAAGAAAGCACTGTCAGATCACCATTTAAAACAGATTGGAAATGATATTTGTCAGAACATTCCTTATGAACGCATTCGACAGTTCCCTGGAAAATGCACAATCGTTTTTTATCTAACGTAGAATTTCTTTTATCAGGGTCGGTTTTTCGATAGGGAAAGAAAGAGGGGAGTTGGCTAATAAAGATGGACAACAACGGATCGCAGGAGAGCAATTTCTCGGCCTCGTCATTGAAAGCTGCTTCCAATTGCTTGGAAATTCTCAGCGAGATGGGGGACGTCGGATGGTGAGCAAAAACTCTCGGATCGACGAAGTTGGTCAACTTTCGCATGAAAGATGGTAAAACAACGAGAGTTCGTGCTATTGTTTAGAAAACTTTTCATCGCCCAGCTCAAACTGAATACGATGTAATCAAACGTCAACGCCGTGGATAATATAGACGTTCATATGCGAAGTCGTAAAAGTTGGAGTCGCAGGTACTATTTATGATGTCCCTGGGATTGTAGCTAGGGATCATCCACAAATCGTCTTCCCTTCGTTGGATCCGTCAGAGCAGCTTTCAATCGACGTATAAGCTCGATGTACTAGCATCAGAGAAATGTTCATTTGCTAAGATATTGGATGCTTACCAAAAGAGGGGAATTGCACTTAAGAGAAGGGAGAATCTTCATGGACTGACTTCCACCAATCGAAGTTTCGCGCATATCAGATGGTGGTAAATTGAGACCACATGACAGAGCTCTTCCTCATTCAGTCATATTCGTCGACGTTAGAAATCTTTGACCCTTTTCCTTTTTTCATCTTCATATAGAAAACATCGACCTTCCTCATACTCCCCCCATCCATTCATGGAGTTAGAGCAATCCAAAGGAGGCCCGCCCTTCCTGCATTGCATAAAAGAACTTTCTCTCCCTCCTCAAATTAATACGAAAGGGAGATCAATCAAATCCTCCAGCCATGAATGAAGAAGTAGTTGGCCTTTAACTTTCTTTCGTTTGACTCATGGAGCTGATAAATCCACTTCAACAGGGAGGGAATCCCTTTGTTCCCGTCCGAAAGGTCTAGGAACGGAGTGTTTTTTCTCATCATTTCTGCTTGACGTTCCACCTTACAAAACAAAATGAATCCTATCAAAGATTTGTCTCCTTTGAATTACTCATTGAATTTCATTTCGCACCGGAAACTATTCTAGGAGAAGTTCGAATCCATTCCTTTCAGATATTGATCGGTCTTGGTTTGACATGGTTTACGCATTACTGGCTCCTGGAAGAGAATTTCTCTATTAGCTAAACCCTTTTTGGAACTACCTTTGGACTCGTATTTTGTTCGTACACAATCAACGGAGGCCTCCGGACATATGTTGCAACATCTCCAATAGCATGCTCTGACTTCGTCTTTCCCTTAATAAGTCATCAAATTTGGTGCTTTTTGATCCCCAGTTGCTATGTGGAACAAAGGACAAAATACAATTGATTCCTCCATTTAAGTGGTTCTTGCTTCTTCTTGTTCTTGTTCCTAACTCCTCCCCAGGTAGTTCCCAATGTTTGGCACTTTCCATACTCCGTGGGTGCAACATCAACAAATTTGCTCATGATCAAGTTACAACCTAAGATCTATGCCCATATGATATTAACTGTTCGTATTTCGTTCATTCCATCGGTATGCTCCCAAGTACCTGTAATTGTGATATGTTTGCCAGAACCAAGGGGTCTTTCTGTGGAGACCTCCATGAGCAATCATCATTTTTTAATGGTTTTTCTGCTGGTAATAGCTGATCTTTCCACACCTCTAGATATCTAGTGCCAAATCGTCACCCATTTCCTTATTTCTTTGATAATAGAATTGGCTATCTCTGTGGCATTTATTGTACAAGTTCGTGAATAGGGCTGGACGAGTAGAATGAGGGAAAGTGGCTCGATCGACAAAAAAGAGGACTAGAGGGGACCCCCTAGAACCTGGCAAAAGTCACTATCGAAAAATTCCTGAGCAATTCTAAACCAACATATGCGATTCATGCCCGTGACAGAGTCTAACAAACAAAAGACTCCATCACCGTCAGGAGCGGGATGAGTGATACATCTGGCGAGCGCCAGTGAAGAACGCAAGCAAAGCAGAAGCTCGGGCATTAAACTATTCAATCGACACAAGAGAAAGGAGGCAAAGAGCGGGTTTTTCTTGAAAGCGCCTAGCGAGCAAATCAAAAGCTCAGCTTTGCAAAGTGGACCAATCTTCCGTACCACACGGACTGTGTTGGCAAATGACCAAAATCAAAAGGTTGGGGTCTGCCCCTGTGCCCTTCGATGCACCGAAAAAGGCACTGGTCCGTCCGTAAGTCCACATGTCGATCGTAGAGACAACATTTCACTATTTGCTCATTCCTGCAGGAAGCACTGACGAGCTAATCAAAGCCTACTGCTAAACAAATTACTGATGTTGGTTCTGAGTCGACTGGTGATCCAGAAAGGCTACTGAATAGAGTGTCGAAGGGACACAGCCTACCGAATGTGTTCCGGAGTCCGCAGGTAAATCGACTAACGTGGAAGAGATGACTCAGATAGATCGGGAAGGCCAAGATCAGCCAGGGTCTGAACGACCTGCAAATGTGGCTGAGGACGAAATGACGACCAGAATCTGATCCAATGGTGGATGAGACCAGGCGTGATGTTGGCCCCACCTCCGAGTGTCGAAAGACTGATGAAAGACGAGGAACGGAAGTAACAATCCAACATCGACTCTGTGATGAAGCGTCGGGTGATCACCGTCGATCAGATGAGTCTCACCCCGCCTCCTACGGGTGCCCCCGAAAAATTTGAGACCATCATTCGGAGAACACCAATGGAAATGAGGGTCCGATAGAGGCTCGACGATCACGAAGTTCTCCCAATGCGTCGAGCACATGAATCGGACTCCCATCCCAAATTGCATCCCCAATGCGTCGGGCTATGACAAAAACATATAGCTGTTGTACTACTTGACTGATAAGAAATAACTACAGTAAGAACTGGAAGACTGTTGTATGTATTGTCACCCTATCTTCCGCTAGTAGTGTCGCACAGAAAGGCCGACGCAACGTTTCGTCAGTGCGCATCGAAAAGCGTTGGGATGGGCTTCTGTGTGGGTGGCGGGCGACGACGGCCATAGACGTCACTTCAGTTACAAGCCGAAGGCATACATCAGTCAGGGGGGGAGTGATGGGGCCCACAGAGCGGCGTCGATTGTGGTAGTCATTGTGAACATCTCTCCTCTTCTTTTAGTGTGCACATTCCGCTTGAATGCCACCGTTAAGTACATCTCTCTTTCATTTTCCCACACTTGCCTAAGTGACGTCAATCTTTTAGTGATGCGTATATAAGTAGCTGTTTAATGTATAAGAAATTCTTTAGTGGTCGCACCGAAAGGTAGGCCCCTCTGTGTAAATGGCGGTTGAGGTTGGTTGAAGAAGATGATTTTCCGTCGTTCAGAACCAGCCATCGAAGTGAAATGAATTCAAAAGAACGAAGATGTGATGGAAATGAGACGATTCTTTCTTGAACTATTTCATAAGCTGATCTTCCCCTTCACATCAATCACAAGTGTTTTTTTATTCCTCTCGTATATCGTCGTAACGCCCTTAATGATAGGTCTTGAAAAAGACTTTTTATGTCATTTCCATTTAGGTCTGATTCGGATCCCTCCATTGTTTCCCTTTCTTTCCAAACCTTTTCCTCGAAATGAGAAATAAGATGGTACACTAGAATTGTATTACTTAAATGCTTATTGCTTGCCAAAGATCTTACTTCTACAATTGGTAGATCACCGGGTTATTCAAATAAGTCGTGTTTTCCGTGGTTTTCCCATGTTACAACTTCCGTACCAATTCGATCGATTCGAAATGGAAACATTCCATTAGGGAGCCCGGTCTTGACTCTTCTGTGTGGTATACATTCTCGTTCGGCTCTTGGAATCACATCCAATAGTGGTTGGAACAACTCGCAAAATCCAACCACTTCACCACTTCATTGCCCCCAACCGTTTCCTGTACCTCTATTGAAACAGAATGGTTTCATGTTCTTTCATCGATTGGTTATTCCTCTCCGTTCATATCTCTTTATCCAATTTTGGTCTCGATTAGTTCACAAGATTAAATGGCCAAGTCATTGAAAAGCCTAGATTCGATTGTTTTCCGACGAATGTTGAGCCGGGCCCGGGTATGTAATTCCAGCCATGTATGTGGGAGGGCTTTTGGTTGGTTGCACCCTGTTTTGGAATAGCAGCAAGATGAAGATAGTTTTATCCAATAAGATATTTTTATCCAATAAAAAAATAATAGACAAATTTTATTTTTTATTGGATCCAATCAGAAATCCCATCATTGGATTTTCATCTTTTTGAAAACTTTTTTTTTCTATAACAAAAGGGATTCTACATCACAGGATCAGGGGCCCCAAAGATGAGACTCTTAGTTTGTCGAATCAAATGACGGACGCTTTCCCTGAATTGCTCCAGCTCTAGTTGGATGCACACCAGTTGTCTCTAGAAAGAGACTATTCACTGGACCATACCGCAAGCAAAACCAGCTGACGAAAAGAGGGATCCCTTCGACGGTCAGGGTGGGTCTCCTCAGTGGGAATACTAGTCCAAAAAGCAAGACGGATCAACAAGTGGTTGATCAACAACTGTCGGCAATAAGAGTGAGAGAACGACGAATGGTTTCTTCTCCATTGATGTCAAATTCCAGTTTTTTTGACCTCTGACCAAAAGGAGAAGTCAGACCATGTCTGGGGTGTTTACAGAATGCATCTTTGTCTAACCAATCCCTCATGAAGAAGACTCATAGGTAAGACAAAGACATGGGGTTTCGTGGGCGCCGAGGGGATTTAGTCAAGCCGAGTTTTTGAAGCTATGGCTCAGAAGTAGTCGCATCACACAGGTTGGGTCAAACTCTGGTCCCACCCATGGATCAGATCACACAGTAGGATGCTCTCTTCAAAAAGTGTCTAAGCTCTTGTCCATGCGATCCATTCACAGTCTGAGTCTGTGAAAGATTCTTTCCTCACCAAGTAGTCTCGTTGGTCACGCTTCACAAATCTCGAAGATAGGAAAGGTTCACGCCTCACAAGAGAGAGATGCGAGTGCTCCCATTGGTCTTACAGACAGGGGTGAAAACAAGAGAGGAAAATAGGCTATCGATCTGTTTTGCTTGAAAATCGTCAAGCCTAACCATGACAAAAATGCGAGATGGCTTCAGACGGTTGGCTAAGATAGATGTGCTACTTTACTTTCGTCAACAGGTTCAATATCGGAAGTAGAATTTAATGGTCAGTAGTTGATCAATCGCAGCGTCGATTGTCCGGGATGGTCGGAGACATCTGATCTTTTCCTTCACTCATGAATCCGGTTGGAAAATCAGGAGTCAATTTCCCTGGAATACAATGACATTGCATAAACCCTGGCTGTAATTCCCGATATTTCATTCTTCCAATAGATTTATGTACCAAATTTCCTTCGCTAGCCAATCGAACCTATTTGCATTGATTGATTGGCTTATACATTTCCTTATGACGTCTCGTCATAGCTTGCCATATGTGTCGATTATTATATACCAAGCCATATACAGAATATCTCTTCCTCTGCCATAGACAGGATTGTTGTAACTGGTGCAGGGGCAGGGCAACTACTCTTTCTAAAGGAAGAGAATCGAAGGGATTACCTGCAACTGCTACTGCCAGCCACAGGAGACATCTTTCTTGTTTTTTTAGATGAGAGATGAGCTGGACCGGGAATCGAGATTTACATATAATCAAGTTGTGGACCAAGCGATGGCGACTGGAGGGAGGCAATGGAAGATCGTCACATGTATATGCCATAGGAAGATATAGCTAGTAGAATGCCTTTTGACTGACGTTCCGAAGGCCATTGAGTCAGAGTCCTGCACTCGACGAGAGCAAGTTCGAAACTCCATAACTAGAGAAATCGAGATAGAGTTACTGAGCATACCCGGAATGAAGAAAAGAAGGACCGGATGGGCTCAATCGACACTTCTCTTCCCGATTTCAAATTCTAGCGATGGAGACATATCAGAACAGGAACCAATATAGAATGACGAAAAAGAAGGGAACCAGTAAACAAGCAAGACATCCCAGCAAAAATCGAGATTTCTCGGAGGCAAGCAACTGATTGATTTCACTTCTGAGACTAAGCTCTAGAGAAGGAAAAGGAAAGCAGACGAAGCGACGAAGGGATGCCCTCCGGAATTTCGACGAGGAAGCATGCCTGAGCTAAGACAAGGCAAGAGCAGATGAAGTTGACGTCGGAACAGTCAAATGGAAAGCATTTTCCGGCAGGCAAACAATATAGTCCCGGCCAGGCCCAGGCACTGAGCTGTAAGCAATGTCAGGGCCCGCAGTGGAGAGGGAAGCTGTGACTGTAAGCTAAACCACTTGGTTTAGTCAAATCTGATGTGACATATCAAGAAAAAAGATTCTTCACAAATTATTCCACCAGAGGATGCTCTCATCAGCGGTATTGGAATTGGATAAAGAATGCTTCGTGATTAGGTGGTGGAAGCTCTATACACCTGATGCAGTGTTTGGTTACCAGTTGTCTTCTTTGCTCCTTTCTGATAGCGAGAAGATTGAGTCGACCTGAACTAAATTATATGGCTAGTTATAGAAAGATGAAGGACCACTTCGTGACGGAGTAGTTCGACGGTCTTTTATCTCGCAACCGGTGAAAGTTGGTTGAATAATTTGATGAAAGAAGCATATTCACCGGAGCTTTCCTTTATACCAACCCGTCGCGCTAGGAGGTTACCTTTTTGATTCAGCCTTACCTTGACGGAACTGAGACCTATGTTGAGTGAGTCCTCTCTCACTACCTCACTATCTAATCGACTACCATACCGCTAAATCTCTCCATGGATTCCTCCTACCTCTTTTCATTTGAGAAGTTTTCGACTCTCTTTTTCGCTAGGGGTTTCACCACCTATAGCTCTCCTTGCTTTGGCAGAGAAAGCACTCTTTCTGATCTCTCGATCGAATTCATTCAACAAAGTGGGAAGACAACGAGACCTCTGGATTGACATTTGTCGATAAGCAAAAAAGGTCAGTCTCCTTCAAAGGAAAGTTTGATGTATGAAAAAAAAGAGGTTTCATCAACCTGATGACCCTAGACGCACTTCGAATGGCCTGTCAATCGCCTTCCCTTCTAATGGACTATTCGGGATGAGAGCTCTGGATGGAAAGACACTGCTGGACTGATGACCCTTCCATGCGCTTGCTTCCCTCTTTCGAGGGTGAAGATCGACGCTCTGGTCGAACACAGCTATCTCGCTCTCCTCTATTGATCGAGACCAGCTTTAGTTACTATTGCTAAGACGGGCTTACGTCAAACTGAGAACTGATCTCATTTTCTCTGCTATACTACTTTCCTCTTTCTTCCCTGAGGGCATTCATTTCCTTCCCACCGAGCCAAATGGTTTTGCCCGGAACTGTACCCCCGCAATTCCTTACCTTCGTCGAATAAAACGATAACAAAAACATCATCAATAAATCTATAAATAGAAAGTGTTTGCCCACGTCGAAACCTACCGACATACCATCTACATATGAAAATATTCTATTGCTATTCGGGAGAAGACAGGTTTCGAAAGCATCACTGCCAAGAATCGGGACCCATGCTACTCTATTCTGGTTGTAGTACCTTCTGACACTGCTGATTCCATCTTTCGGTAGTTCAATCCCACCTATTGGTCGAGCGTAACTCTTGTTCTCTTTCCCTTTCTTTGATCGAGCACAGCGAGAAGCGACGTCTAGCGAACCGTCGTGCTCAAAATCCTTCCTTATTTTCTTTCGAAGCCCGAAGCCTCATTGGTTGATCCAGCTCCTGCTGCTCTGTCAAATGTCATCACGTCAATATTGCTTATTCTCAATAAGAGTATGCCCGTCCCTCCGATTGTCAGGCAATCCTTTTTCGTTGAGGCGATGGAATCGACAAAAAAACAAAGGTTTCATACTTCGGGTCCTATCTAGGAAGGGATGAACGAGCGAGCGTGCTTCGTTTTTCGAGCTCCTGTTTCTTTTGATTGAACCTACCTGGACCTAACACACTCCGTATGTCGAAGCCGTCTGTTGCGTACTGACGGCACGTAGGCTTTTTTCAGCCTTTAATGGGACAATCATCTGACTCTTTTTTCGGTGGGAGAACACAATTTCTGCAGGACGAGGACTCGGTGGCTCTCCTATTCCTATATCATTCAGACATCGGATGACCTCTCATTCTCAGACGGGAGTCAAGGACCTAGGGTTTGATGGTGGATGCCTATTCGACGGAGGACCGTCACTCACCATTTCTACCGTTTTTAATTCTTCTCTTTTGGAACTTAACAAATGGTTATTGTGGGCTGTTTTGGTGCATCGGGCAAGCTTTCTTTTATTGCCGACGGGACCTTTGGGCTACCCCTTGTTTGTTGAGGTCCCTTCGTCGTCGTCGTCACGGCAAACAAGACGAGGAGGTATATCCCGTCCTTTAGACCTCCGGTATGGGTCCCCATGAAGTTTTTTCATTGTCTATTGCCATAGTTCCCAACGGAGTGCCCCCGTCTGTGGTAAGGGATTCACTAAAGAGGTACTGTCAGTTTGTCGTAGATGGGCCTAGAAGTGCCTGCCCTCTTCGGCCTCCTTTTCTTTTTCTTTTTTTATGACGACGGCCTTTTCTTGTCTTGCCGGTCTTCTTTCCCATTCCAGTGGCGTCATTCGCTCGCCTCATGCATCCGTCGATGACACCAATGGAGGCCTATAACCCACGGGGTAAGGACTTCGTCGGTCTAGCTTCACTCAAAATTAGGATTGCTTACCTCCGACGTCAGTCTATAGAGCAATTCATTCACAAGAAAATGCAGCCTCCACTTCATCATCCAAGGAAAACATTCGACACTTTCGCTGACGCCTTGGAATTTCCAGCGCTTCGGGTTTTCCACGAGTTATTGTCTTCATGTGGAGGTGCCTTTCTAAAGCAATCCCTCATCAGCTTTTCAGAAATTGTGAAATCGTGGCTCGATGACCCCCTCCCATTCTGTTTTCGACATTCTGCAGTTCAATGTGTTGGGTTTTGTGGAAGTAAAGATGCAAGCTGGTCATGGAGAGCACCCCTATTGATCCTCGTCATCTCATATGCTCGAGAGTCTATACCAGCAGTACACTGATCCAACTAGATCTCCAACCTCGGGATCGCCTGCCCATGTGCATCCCTCTGAAAATGATGGTTGGAAGCCGCCCCATGGGGTAGATATGGCTGCAGTAGATTCTTTTGATCGAGTCCCAATAGTAGAGTATTGAGGCACGGATCCAACGGTAAGGGCATTCGCGGCTGATCGCGATTCATCATCGCTCTCCTCCCAACAGCTGTCCATTTGAGTTCGCCGGTCAATGACGGAGCCATGATTGCATAGGTGGTAGAGCAAGCTGGAGCAGAGGCAGAAGGGAAGGAGAAGAAAGGTTTCTTTTTCGGATGTTGACTTGGTGAGTGACGGTCCCTTATGGGAACCGTCACTCCTGAGGCGATCTGCACTATAGCGTTTGCTTTCCTATTCTCCCATCGTCGGGGAATGTATGATCCTTACTCTTCTGAAAGCTTCGAGCAACTGGTTTGTTTTGGCATAGTATCAGGCGGAATTCACATGTCGTGACCCTATATTCACATTCACCAGTAACTGCCAAATGACAAACTAGGAATCTCCTCGAATGTCATAGGAACAGAACACCCCTCCGGACCACCACATCGAGGCAAATAATGACGAGCCTCATATTCAGCAATCGTCATCGGTGCAAAAGTGAAATCCCCGACGTCGGCTTGTGCTCGGAGAATAGTAACCACAGGAAGAAAGCGGGGAGTACAGCCTCTCAGTATGCTCTTCAACAAAAGGGTATTTTGTCAAACCCTTTTTCATTTTTTCAGTCTCTGATATAGCACGACGGAGGATATGACGCCCTCTCCGGTAGGGCGACCGTAGGCTCTGACGCCGAGTGATCCATGATTGGGCAGAGATCATACTATTACTAAATGTTACTATAGGAATACGAGTCATGAGAAATCTCCGAGATGGAACACGAGCAGAAGATTGGAGTCCTTTTAATTCAGATGATGAGCATGACGAATCTCATACTTCTTTTGCATCTTCAGATGATGCGGACTATGAGCCACAAGAGGATGTAGTCTTACTAGACCCGTCGCACTGAGGATGAGTTTCTTCCGACAGTGAATTATAGACGTGACAGAACTGCCACTATTCAATTCAGCATGGCCTTGTCATGTCTGCTTTTGTCTTGTCGCCTCCTATTACTTCCTGCTTTTCGAGTTCACCACCGATGACATTTCCATCATTTTAGGACGTTATGGCAAAAGATGATGACTCGTCGGAAGGAAAGAAAAGGACATTGACTACCTAAGACCGTCGCTTACAAATCCCCTCCACCTTCAGCATTTGGTACTAAGGACAGCTAGCCCTCCAGCATAGACCCAAGCTGACGCAAGAGATGGAAAAAACACACTTTGATTTACCAAACTGGGATAAAAAATATCAAAAGGGAGATCGACAACCCAAAAGCACCGGGGGAGCTCAGATTTTTACTAGAAACCGAATCTATTTGGTTAAATCAAAGAAAAGAGCAGGTAACGCATGAAAATTTTCGGGATCAAGCAATAAAATCCACCATTGTCGACCTGAAGCTGAAGTGAAAGAGGGAATAGGAGGTACCCCATACCAGCTACTGAAGCTGCTACTCATGCAATTCCATCCATAATGAAAGCACGAGTGCTAAAGAATCTGCTTCCCGCTCTCTCTATGATGCTATAGGTTACAGATGCCCGTACTACCTGCCGCTATGTAAGTAAACCGGTGTCGGTTACTGTTGACTCCTTCTTTTAGGGTGCCCTAAAAGCGCTGGACTGCACTCAACCATGCTTCTTCTATTTAAAGACAAAGTCCTTGCTCGTGACAACTAGACTTGCACACTCCTGACTTTTGCTATAAGCTATAAAAATAGAGGAAAGGGCGCGTCGTGACTAAGCCACTAGGGAGACGAAGACCCACCCGAATCCAGGGAAGGATCCATAGACAGCACTGTGGATGGAGTACCGGTAACATCAAATGTTTAATGAATGCAGGAACGGAATAATTTACAGTGGTGAAAGCCCCTACCAATGAAAGAAGCGACGAGGGGCTGGTAATCCTACTCTCTGTCATGCTAGCTATGACTACTTTGTTGACTCTGCTGATGGAGTACCGCTCACTACACGGCTGACGGGAACTTTGTCTTGGTATGCTAGGAGAAAGTCTTCGGTACAACTCTTCTTTTCCCCATTCACTCCTCCCCGGAAGTAGGCAAGACAAGTAAATGATTGATAGCCGAATAGGTGGACTGCTCGGCTCCTGCTTCTTCTCTATTTTCTATGCTTCCGGCGAGCTTCCGTGAGATTGTGGTTAAAGAAAAGAGGAAGTTCCTACCCATACTTCACATTTCAACTCATAGCTTGATGCTCTCAGACTAGAGCTATTCTCACTAAACCGAATCTGACTGCGCCAAGCCAAAGTCGTGCATAGATGGATCATGGATGTGAGCCGTCGTTCGATGTGCAGAACTCTTAAAGATTTGGACGTGGGTGATTTCGTTTCAGAAAGTCAATACTGATGACATTCTTTCTGTTCTCTTACACATGGTTGAAGTTTCCTTCTTTTGTATCCTCAGGAGTTTATGTGATTATTTTGTCGATAATCCTACATTGGCAAAGCAAAGAAAGCTCGATGATTTTGTGCTAGGAAGAGAGTGAAAAGCAAAGAGCTCACATCGATATGGGAACAGAGATTCCAGCAAGATGTCCAGTGACGATATGCTTACAGCAAAGATTCTATTGATTGAGCACCCATCCCTGTATTTGATGATGATCCAACATGCTACCTCAATGCATGGGATTTCCTTGAGGATACAAAGATTCACATAGTCAGTAGTGAGACCGTCAATGTCCTAGTACGACCAGACAAAAGCATAGCCCAGGCCCCATACTTCTTCCAGGGATTGTCATTCAAGAGCCTTCCTTTCTGTACGAGATCAGGACAAAAAAAAGAAAGAGTAGCACTAGCTGATAAAATGAAGGTTGCACATGGAGAGGCTTCCCCAGGGTATTGGACTGATTCTCGAGCTGACATTTCGAAAGTGACTTTCACTTTCACTCTCGCTTCTTCGTCGTCGCTTCCATCGTTTGGAAAAAGAGCCAGCCCATGCCCCATACCTTCCTGTTGGCTTTCCCTTGTTACATGATAGTTCAGTATGAGGGAGGAAGCTGCTAGGCAATCACTTTTTTTGGCTTCTCTTGCTACATTTTTTATTGTCGAAATGATACTGATGAATCTCGTACCAGTACTTCCTACTGGTTTCTTTTCCCGAAAAAGAGATGCCAAGAGATCTCCATTGTTGTTTGTCCTTATCAGTCGCGCTGCGGATCTCCAATAGGTTACAGATCCTGCTTCGGTAGGATTCGAAGTGTTATAGAAGACCTAATCTTTCTGGTCTTTTCCACTGCCCCGGAGGCATACAGAAGTGGTCCAATATGAATGTTCACTCTCTTGTTTCCATCATAGTGTCTTGGTATTCTTAGAGGATGTTGCGATATCGTCTGCTTTTTTCCCTATTTTTTGAGGGATTGGGTCCTTTTGTCAAAGACGGGGAGGATAATTTCATAACGACATTGGGACGACTGTAGGTCGACGATCGCGTTTGGAGCTTTGACGCGCCAACGGGAATAGGGATTGTACAATGTTGATAAGCCCACAGAGTTTAGTTCACTGCTTTCATCGATTTATGAAGCCATGAAACGTCGGAGTGATGGAGGGGAGTCCCGAGTGGTGGGGTTGGTGGAAGACAGAAAGCTGGTTACATAGGTCAAAATCAACGAGCAATCCGGCTTGACAAGAGAAAGAAAAAGACAGTCTTTGTCGGCGTCGACAACCCTTTTCCTTTGAGGCGTGGTTCCAAAGCAACTATGACTTCTTCAGTAGAGAGCTCATCTTTCAATCGAGAGTTGTCATTCCCCGGTACTGAATTACCGATTACGAGCTTCAACAATCGCTCCTGCTGAGTGAGGCATTGATACGACATGTCAGAAGTGACGCAATCAGGTCATAGACGACAGCCCGACACGATGAAGTCTCCTGATCTGATTTTAGGCACTGGTTCTCTTGCCTCTGCTCAATGAAAAGCGTGATTCCCAGTGCGAGTTTGATCCCCTCTGCTCCGGCATCGACGGTGAATTTTTAGACAAAGAAAGACACCCTCTCTGAGAAGGGGCCGACTTAACAGCTACTCTGATCTCCGCTTTGACGACCAGTAGGACTACTTCCCCTGGCATCGGAAGGAAGACTCATTTTCATGAAAAAAGGTGGATACGAAAGCCCAGTTGGCTTCTCTATTCCTGCAGGTCGAGCAAAGGCTAGACGTACAGCGAAAGGCCCATCGTTTTTAATGACCTTTCATTTTCCCCCAACCTTTATTGAAGTAGGTAAGGATATAGAGTAGAAAGAATCAGCATGGAAAGCAGAACTCGAACTGTCAAAAGTGCCTAGGGAGCTCTCCAATGCCAAAATCTGGGTGGTTCCCTTTCCGTCAAAAGCTCCCAATACAGACTTTTCCTTTACCGTTAAATGGGGATTTTCTTTTCCATCACCGATTTCTCTCCTCTGTTCTGCATCGGATCGTGTACCACCTCTCCTCTTGAGTTGTTGCTCCATCTTGATGGCCATGTGCACCGTATCCTCTAATTCCACATAATGTTGCATCTCCACCCTATCATGAATTTCTTGATTCAAGTCATTCAAGAACCTAGCTATAGTAGCCTCACGGTCTTCTTCGATATTAGCCTGGATCATAGCAATTTCCATCTCTTGATGATAATCCTCCACACTTCGGTTACCTTGTCGGAGCATTTGCAATTTATTGTACAACTTCCGGTGGTAATGGCCAGGCACAAACCGCTTCCTCATCACTATTTTTATTTTTTCCCACGTCTCAACCGGTCATTCCCTATTTCGCCGTCTGTTCAATATTAATTGATCCCACCACACAATAGCATAGTCAGAAAATTCAATGGCAGCAAGTTTTACTGTCTTCATCTCAGAGTAGTTGTGGCAATTGAACACTAACACCACCTTTTTCTCCCACTCAAGATAAGCCTCAGGGTCATTTCTTCCTTGAAATGCTGGAATCTTCATCTTAATACTACCCAATTAGTTATCTTCCCAATTCCTATCTTCTCCAAACCGCCCTCCATATCTCCTATTACCAACAACTGAACCCTGATCTTCTTCTTCATCAAAACCAGCCCTATAATACTCTCCATCATCATCTCTCACTCTCCGATGTTGAACTCTTTCCCTCCTATGCACCTTATGAGTGTTTTGTGGCTGCTCCAAACGTGTATTCTCCATCCGATCAATCCGCTTATGTACCTGCTCCAGTTCTAACCTCATCACACGCCTCATCTCACTCATCATGGCTTCCATAAGCAACTTTGGGTCAGCCATCCCTGTAGCACCTTCGGTGATACTCTTTTCACTGTTGTGAGATATGCTATTTAAGGTCGCCCGGCCTGGGATAGTTGGTTGACTGGATAAGAGGGGAGATCCACGAAGGGAGTCTCACAAATGAAACTCGTCAAGCAAAGAGGGCTCAATCTGAAGATCGAGATTCGCACTTGGTAGAGTTCAATTTGTTGTTGAGCTTAGAGACGCTTCTCATCCAGTGCTTCAAGTTCTTGAAGTCTTTGCCGGTGCATTTCCTTTGTTGTCATTTTTGTAGCTAAAGCTACTCTCAATGTTGGTTTTATGGGTCATCATCATTGGCTTTCTCACAGCCAGAACCAAATCCCCTTATTTGAAAGTCCTCTGTTTGACTTTCTTGTTGAATGCCCACAAGATTCGTACTTGGTAGAATTCAATTTGTTGTTGAGTTTGGAGATGCTTCTCATCCAATGCTTCAAGTTCTTGAAGTCTTTGCCGGTGCATTTCCTCTTTGTCATTTTTGTAGCTAAAGCTACTCTCAACGATGGTATCTGGATTTCCAAGGGTAAAACGACCTCACTTCCATACACCAAGGAGAAAGGTGTAGCTTTAGTAGGAGTACGGACTATGGTGCGATAAACCCACAAACACTCTCCTAAATTCTCATCCCAGTCTCGCTTATTAGAAGATACGAACTTTTGAAGAAGCTTAATAATCGTTTTGTTGAAAGCTTCGGCTAAATCATTAGTTGTAGGGTTGTATGGCGTTGACGTGTTTTGATCCTGAATTTATCACAGAATCGTGAAAAACCCTGGATGATAAATTGTGGCCTATTATCATGGATAATTCTCTGAGGGACACCGAAGTGATAAATCACATGATGTTTGATAAACTTAACACGCCGGTAGTTTTTACTTCTCTCATGGGTACAGCTTCAGTCCATTTTAAGAAATAATCGGTAATTGCAAGTATAAACCGATGGATGATGGTGGGGTAATTGGTCCTACTATGTCCATTCCCCATTATTCAAAGGGCCATCTGGCTACAGTAGCATGCAGGTATTCAATAGGTTGATGTATGAAGTCAGCGTGTACCTGGCATTCGTGGCAACGCTTCGCATATGCCATTGCCTCGGTAATCATTTTGGACCAATAATACCCTATATTTCTTATGCTATCTCTGAGTTTCAGACCGGGTTGGTGTGCTCCACATGTCTCGTTGTGTGTTTCTTTAAGCACTTCACTGGCCTCTCCATTGATGTCAAATTCCAGTTTTTTTGACCTTTGACTAAAAGGAGAAGTCAGACCACGTCTGGGGTGTTTACAGAATGCATCTTTGTCTGACCAATCCCTCATGAAGAAGACTCATAGGTAAGACAAAGACATGGGGGTTTCGTGGGCGCCGAGGGGATTCAGTCAAGCCGAGTTTCTGAAGCTATGGCTCAAAAGTAGTCGCATCACACAAGTTGGATCAAACTTTGGACCCACCCATGGATTAGATTGCAGTGTAGGATGCTCGCATCACACAAGTTGGATCAAACTTTGGACCCACCCATGGATTAGATTGCAGTGTAGGATGCTCTCTTCAAAAAGTGTCTGAGTTCTAGTCCATGTGATCCATTCACAGTTTGAGTCTGTGCAAGATTCCTTCCTCACCAAGTAGTCTCGTTGGTTGTCAAAAGGAGACAGTCAATCTCGGGGTGGCAAAAGCTTTTTCCAGGAACGCTATTTAAGGTTGCCTGGCCTGGGACAGTTGGTTGACTGGATAAAAGGGGAGATCCATGAAGGGAGTCTCACAAAAGAAACTCGTCGGGCAAAGAGGGCTCAATCTGAAGATCGAGATTCGCACTTGGTAGAGTTCAATTTGTTGTTGAGCTTTGAGATGCTTCTCATCCAGTGCTTCAAGTTCTTGAAGTTTTTGCCGGTGCATTTCCTCTGTTGTCATTTTTGTAGCTAAAGCTACTCTCAATGTTGGTTTTATGGGCATGATCATTGGCCTTCTGACAGCCAGAACCAAATCCCCTTGTTTGAAAGTCTTCTGTTTGACTTTCTTGTTGAATGCCCGTGAGATTCGTACTTGGTAGAGTTCAATTTGTTGTTTGAGCTTGGAGACGCTTCTCATCCAATGCTTCAAGTTCTTGAAGTCTTTGTCGATGCATTTCCTCTATTGTCTTTTTTTGTAGCTAAAGCTACTCTCAACGATGGTATCTGGGGTTTCAAGGGTAAAACGGCCTCACTTCCATATACCAAAGAGAAAGGTGTAGTTTTAGTAGGAGTACGGACTATGGTGCAATAAGTCCACAAACACTCTCTTGACTTTTCATCCCAATATCACTTATTAGAAGAGGCGAACTTTCGAAGAAGCTTAATAATCGTTTTGTTGAAAGCTTCGGCTAAACCATTAGTTGTAGGGTTGTATGGCGTTGACGCGATATCTTTGATTCTGAATTTATCACATAATCGTGAAAAACCCTGGATGATAAATTATGGCCCATTATCATGGATAATTCTCTGAGGGACACCGAAGCGATAAATCACATGATGTTTGATAAACTTAATCACGCAGGTAGTTTTTACTTCTCTCATGGGCACAGCTTCAGTCCATTTTAAGAAATAATCGGTTATTGCAAGTATAAACCGATGGATGATGGTGGGGTAATTGTAACTACTATGTCCATTTCCCATGCTTCAAAGGGCTAACTGGCAATAGCATGCAGGTGTTCAGGAGGTTGATGTATGAAGTCAGCGTGTACCTGGCATTCGTGGCAATGCTTCGCATATGCCACTTCCTCGGTAATCATTTTGGCCCAATAATACCCTATCCTTCTTATGCGATCTCCGAGTTTCGGACAGGGTTGGTGTGCTCCACATGTCCCATTGTCTGTTTCTTTAAGCACTTCACTGGCCTCTTCTTTTGAGATGAATCGCAGTAAGAGACCGTCACGTGACTTTCTATACAAAGTTTGGAGTATGACATTATAATGGAACTTTTGAGCTTTCTACTTAATCGAAGCAGGTTCTTTAAGATCTTCGGGAAGTATTCTATGTAAGGCGTAATCCACAAATGGAAATCACCAATCTCGTGATCCAAGAGTTGTGCCGACCTGACATGCTTCTTTAGCCTATAGGACCATATCAGGGTGAATATGTTCCCTGCTTCCAATAGTGACACTCTTCGTGGAGCCTGTTGGAAGTGCTAGTGTCACAGCTAATGCTGCGAGGGTATCCGCATAGATGTTCTCATGTCGAGGTATATGGTTAATATAGAACTGCTCAAAACAATTTGCCAATTCAATGGCTAATTGATGATAGGGGATGAGGGTCTCATGTCTGACTTCGTATTCGCCAGTCATTTGATTGACGACGAGTTTAGAGTCTCCATATGTCTCTAAATAGTTCACCCCAGGTTGCAAGGCTGTGTGTAGGCTAATAACGAGCGCATTGTATTCCGCCACATTATTTGTGCATGGTTTGGTAAGTGAATAACTGTTAGGAATTATATATTTGTGTGGTGATATAAGTATCACCCCCACTCCTACAGCAGTCCGTCATGCGGCTCCATCAAAGAACAACTGTCATGGCTATTCTTTATTAATTGCATTGACTTCTGCTGAATAATCTAGAATATCTTCCAATAATCTAGAGCTTTTTAACACCAGATTTTAGCCACTTTGCCTTCGAGTGTCATGGTAAATGTCGACCAGTAACCATGGATTTCTAAACCATGTTTCCCACATTGGCAAACAAAGCGCCGCGACGTATTCTTTGGCATCACCAGTACGTCAATTATATGTAAAGATAGGAGAGCTCATATCCATATGGAAAAAGGCATCGTTCATAGTTCCGTGGATAAGGAGGTTGGTATGCCAATCTAGGGCGGGTCTTTATCAAGCAAAGTCTGTAGTTTCAACCATTACACACATGACTATGTCCGGCTTATTGTCGGCAGTGAGAGGCAGGAAATGATTTATGAATCTCGATGGAAGATGAATCAGAGACAATTCGTCGTGTGTCTGCAATGGGAATACTGTTGTACCAACGTCGACGGTGGGCCCGTTCCGTTAGAAATAGAGGGAACTATTGAAACAACAATATCTCTTTATGAGCTGTCACACCTGTGAAAGGGTTTAGGTGCTGCTCTGGATCCCCAGTCCCATAGAATTTGTCGAACTCTTCCATCTGACACTCGTCATCTTCGTCGTCAATGGTGAACTGTGGAAGTAAATCAGTTAGGCCCCAACGTATACTTTAACATTCAATTAACGAATGTCAACTCCCTAACTCGGAGTAAAATCCTATCCAGTAGCTTATGGCCTGCTTAGGATCAGTCGACCCGGTTTTGTAAGCAAACGAATCTCGTTTCAAATAGAGGTAGCCTAGGAAGAGCATGGTATCACGAAAGCCTCTATCTATAGACGTCCTTACCCGCTTCTTTCCTCCGGCCCACTAACCAATGGAGTCATACACCGGGCCAGTCGCGCTAATGTGATACCGTCGCGTATCCTCTCCCACGGCTTTTATTTCGTTTCATTCTACTAGCTGCTTCACTTTAGGAGCCATTTGGTGTAGAATCACATAGGGTATGGCATTGATAGGCAGGGGTGGGAGGTACAGCTGGCAAGCTGTTGAATCCAATTGCAACTACTTAAGGCCATTCGAGTGAGTATCGTAATACTTACCGCTATAAGGATGTTACCCATCCAATAAATGTGTGCACGCTTCCTCATTTGGAGGGCTTCCCCTTCTCCCAAGAGGCTATCCTTATATTCCCCCGCCATCTCCTACATAGCCTTTCTGACCTACCATGTGCTTGGTTCAGTATTCTGTCTGGGAGCTCCGGACTTTCGGTACCTATGTCGAATGTGAGGATGAATCCCGGAAGGGTTGTTGCCCGGGAATAAGGCTGGGTAGTAGTCCGTATTTCCTGAAATAGGTCTGTATTATATATATCATATCATATATATGTGATTATATGTATATATACGTAATAGTTCTAATATGTTATTTAATGCGTATGGTACTATGTAGCGAGCCCTCGGCGATTGAGAGGACATATCACTATATATTACGTATATTTTATACAAAAACCCTCCTTTTGGCCAAGAGTAGAACACCCTCGGGTGGGGGGTTCGCTCTTTGTAGTATATCAGTATTGGACACTTGGGCTTTGAAAAGGAACTTGCTTACCTTGCTTGGAACCGGATTGGAACTTTCAATAGTTGCATCAAACCAGACAGCTTAGTGAGGGTACGTAACGCTCGAACGATAAGGGGAATGCGATTGGCCCCATCAATGGCAGATAGATTGACACCCCTAATGGGGCTTTGCCTTGTGAGGAGATAGAAAAAGGCCGATATCACCCCGAAAAGGGGCACTTAGTCACGAGAAGACAACCAGAAGAGAGAGAAAAACAGAGAAAGATCCTTTACTTAATGGAAGGGCGAGACAAATAATCATTTTGGTCCAATAATACCCTATCCTTCTTATGTGATCTCCGAGTTTCGGACCAGGTTGGTGTGCTACACATGTCCCATTGTCTGTTTCTTTAAGCACTTCACTGGCCTCTTCTTTTGAGATGCATCGCAGTAAGAGACCGTCACGTGACTTTCTTTACAAAGTTTTGAGTATGACATTATAATGGAACTTTTGAGCTTTCTTCTTAATCGAAGCAGGTTCTTTAAGATCTTCGGGAAGTATTCTATGTAAGGCGTAATCCACAAATGGAAATCGCCAATCTCGTGATCCAAGAGTTGTGCCAACCTGACATGCTTCTTTAGCCTATAGGACCATATCAGGGTGAATAAGTTCCCTGCTTCCAATAGTGACACTCTTCGTGGAGCCTGTTGGAAGTGCCATTGTCGCAGCTAATGCTGCGAGGGCATCCGCATAGATGTTCTCATGTCGAGGTATATGGTTAATATAGAACTGCTCAAAACAATTTGCCAATTCAATAGCTAATTGATGATAGGGGATGAGGGTCTCATGTCTGACTTCGTATTCGCCAGTCATTTGATTGATGACGAGTTTAGAATCTCCATATGTCTCTAAATAGTTCACCCCAGGTTACAAGGTCGTTTGTAGGCTAATAACGAGCGCATTGTAGCCACGTTATTTGTGCATGGTTTGGTAAGTGAATAACTGTTAGGAATTATATGTTTGTGTGGTGATATAAGTACCACCCCCACTCCTACAGCAGTCCGTCTTGTGGCTCCGTCAAAGAACAACTGTCATGGCTGTTCTTTATTAATTGCATTGACTTCTGCTGAATAATCTAGAATATCTTCCAATAATCTAGAGCTTTTTAACACCGGATTTTCTGCAAGGAAATCAGTAGTCGCATGTCCTTTCATTGTTTTTTGAGATACGAAATGAATATTGTATGGAGATAAAATCAATGCCCATTTTGCTAATATGCCATTTAAGAAACCTAGTTTGGTCATCAAGATTTTTAGTGGGTTGACCCCGGATATGATATGAATTGTCTGCCCGGTGAGATAATGACACATCTTGTGAATAGCGAACACTAGGGCTAGACATTCCTTTTCGATCAGATTATACTGATGCTCTGCCCCCATCATTGTTCGACTAAGATAATAAAGAGTGTGTTCATGATAGTGCTCATTATGTTAAGCAAGCAACTCACCTAATGCGTAATCCATAGCCCTCACATATACGAGGAATGGTCTTCCCGATATGGGGGCCATGAGAACAGGAGGTTTTGTAAGATACTCTTTGAGGTCATCAAACACTTGTTGATATGCCTCGTCCCATACAAAGGAAACTCCCTTTTTCATGAGCTTAGAGAATGGCTGGTATCGTCCTGATAAGTTGGAGATGAAACGATGGATATAGGCCAATTTACCTTGTAGTTCTTTGAGATTTCGGGGTGGCGGCATTTCTCTAATCGCCTTCACTTTGTTGGGATAAGGGAAAATCCCTTTTGAGGTAACCACGAATGTAAGGAACTTGTCGCTGGATATCCCCAGAAAAGATTTAGTAGGGTTCATCTTTAGGTGATATCTTCGCATGAGATTGAAGATTGTCCTCAAGTCCTGAAGATAATCCTCTTTATTCTTGCTTTTGACAGTAAGATCGTCCACATAACACTCTACGTTTTTATGTAGGTGTTTTTTAAATATGACGCTCATTGCGTACTGATAAGTAGCTCCAGCATTCTTAAGTCCGAAGGACATCATTGTATAATAGTATAGCCCCAACGATGTTCTGAAAGCCGTGTGCTTCTCATCATTTGGGTGCATCTTGATCTGGTTGTAACCAGAAAAGCCATCCATAAAGGACATCCTCTCATAGCCACACGTATTATCAATCATTACATCAGTGACCGACAAAGGGAACTCATCCTTGGGACATACAACATTTAAATCTCGAAAATCAATGCATGTCCGGATTTTACCATTCTTTTTACAAACTAGGGCTATGTTCGCCACCCAATCAGGATGCTACTCTTCTCTAATAAATTTTGAAGTTATCAATTTGTTAACTTCAGCTTCTATGGCTTTCATTAACTCTGGTCAGAAGCGTCTTTGCTGTTGTTACGAACATCACACTTATAGTTACTTATATATCAGATGGTGGCTCAGTACCACCCAGTGCTACTATAGTAAAAGTCCTCAGCATCTCAATTAAGAAGCTGACCAACAAGATTCTTGTACAATACAGTTCTTATCCATCATGTAGTTTTTCCAATCCCTATGTCAATAATACACTATATATATGAATTAATAGGAATACTTAACTTGTCAAGTCAAACTATGTATATATCCTCATCACGAGAAACAAGAATTTAGGAATCAAAATTCAAGATCATGTACACACGTTTTACAAAGATACTTCATGTCATATAATCAAGATACAAGAAACTTATTATCATATTCCCATGAATGGTCATACTCATCATGTATCAAGTATTCAAATGACTCACTCAAACACGTCAGGAATTAGATTCGAGTGTATATATATACCAAGAATTACGTGTCATGTATCACATACATTGCACCATTCATGAGGAAAAATGCCAATGCTTCTTGAAGTAGAAATCGAAGGCCATGATTTTAATGTTTTGCTGCCAATTGGCAGCTAGCGGCAAGGTAGAGCTCAAAAGTGTTGAAATTTTTATAGTAATAGCTTTTTAGCTATTTAGTGTTAATCAGATTGGAGTTTGGTATCTTGAGGCCCATATATTAGTCATATTCTTGCAAATTAGGATTTCATGCAATTTATCGTATAAAAGAGGTTAAAACTACAAGAACAGGAAGCTCTAGAGAAGTGAAGGTAAATACAGTCATTTAGATCGATGAAAAAATGCCAATGATTCATGAAGAAGAAATTAGAGACCATAATTTTACTGTTTTGTCGTGAATTGGCGGAAATAACAACCATTTGGCTGCACTATAGAGCCTAAAACTATTAAAAAATTTTACAGGGATTCATTGTAACTTTTTAGCTTTTCAGTTATAATCAGTTAGGATTCGGTATTCTGAGACAAATATATTAGCCATATCTTTGTAAATTAGGTTTAATGTAATTTATTGTACACTTTTGATTGAATAAAACATGATGAAACTACAAAAATATGAAGCTTCGGAGAAATAAAATCAAATACAGTTATGCATATCAAAGAAGAAATGTCAGTCTTTCATGAGAAAGAAATCAGAGTCCGTAATATTATTGTTTTCATGCCAATTGGCAGCAATCGCCACCATTTGGCAGTAAGGTAGAGCCTAAAACTGTTGGAATTTTTACAGAACCTTCGTTGTGTCATTCAACTATTCAGTTATAATCATATTAGGGTTTGCAATTTTAATGCCTATATATTATCCATATCCTTATAAATTAGGGTTTCACTAATTTATCATACATTTTTGATTAAATAAAAGAGAATAAAATCTCAAGAACTCAAAGTTTAAAAAAAAAAGCAAAGTCAAATATAGTCATGCAGATCAAAGAAAAAATGCAGAGATTCATGATGAAGAAATTAAAGATGGATGATCATTCTAAGATTAAAGATCGGATTATTGATCTATTAAAGATTGATGATCATGGATCCCTAAAGTCTTCTCAAAAAGGATATTTATAGACTTTGGTTGGTTATGAGAGTTTCTATAGGAATAAATACAGTCATGCAGATCGAGGAAGAAATACCAGTGCTTCATAAAAAAGAAATCAGAGACCATAGTTTTACTATTTTGCTATTAATTGGCAGCTTTAGGCGCATTTGGCGGCTAGGTAAATCTTGAAAGTGTTAAAATTTTTAAATGGCTTCATTTTAACATTTTAGCTATTCAATTGTAATCTGATTAGGGTTTGGTATTCCGAAACAAATATATTAGCCATATCCTTATAAATTAGGATTTGATTTAATTTATCATACACTTTTATTTATTAAAAGAAGATAAAGCTATAAGAACACAAAGTTTCAGAGAAGCATAGTTGAATATAGTCATGTAGATCAAAGAAAAATGCTAGAGATTTTTGAAGATGAAATCAGAGGAAAAAATTTAACTGTTTTGCCACCAAATGGTGGCAATAGCTACCATTTGACGGCAAGGTAGAGCTCGAGAATGTTGAAATTTTTAAATGGACTTCATTGTAACTTTTTAGCTATTCAGTAATCAGATTAGGGTTTGATATTTTGAGGCTTATATATTAGTCATATAGTTGTAAATTATGAATTTTTATAATTTATTATACACTATTCACTGAATAAAACAGGATAAACCTACAAGAACACAAAGTTTTAGAGAAACAAGGTCAAATACAGTCATGCTGATCAGAAAAGAAATTCAAGTGCTTTATAAAGAAGAAATCAAAGGCCATAATTTTATTTTTTTCCCGCCAACTGGCAGCAAGAGCCTCCATTTACATTGAAATCTTTACAAGAGCTTTGCTATAACTTTTTAGAATTTAGTTAATCTTATTAGAGTTTGGTATTCCAAGGCCTATATATTAGTCATATCCTTGTAAATTAGGATTTCATACAATTTATCATATACTTTTGATTGAATATCAATCAAAAGTGTACAATAAATTGCATAAAACACTAATTTACAAGGATACGGCTAATATATAGGCCTCGAAATACCAAACCCTAATCTGATTATAACTGAATGGATAAAAAGTTGCAACGAAGTTTCTATAAAAATTTGAACACTTTCGACCTCAATCATGCCGCCAAATGGTGGCTATTCCGCCAATTGGCGGGAAAACAGTAAAATTTTGACCTCGGATTTCTTCTTCATGAGTCTCTGACATTTTTTCTTTGATCTACATGACGGTATTTCACTTGCTTCTCTAAAACTTCATATTCTTGTAGCTTTATTCTCTTTTCTTGAATTAAAAGTGTACGATAAATTATATGAAACCCTAATTTACAACAATACGGCTAATATATGGGTGTTGGAATGCCGAAACCTAATCAGATTACAACTGAATAGCTAAAGCAACAACGAAGCTCTTATAAAAATTTAAGATGTTTTAGGCTCTACATTGTTGTCAAATAAAGGCTATTTACCAATTGGTGGAAATACAGTAAAATTATGGCATCTGATTTATTCTTCACGAAGCAGTGACATTTTTCTTCGATCTGCATGACTGTATTTGACTTTGCTTCTCTTTTGATTCGTGTTCTTGTAACTTTATCCTCTTTTATTTAATCAAAAGTATATGATAAATTACATGAAATCCTTATTTACAATGATATGGCTATTATATAGGCCTCAGAATACAAAACTATAATCTGATTATAACTGATTAGGTAAAAAGTTACTATGAAACCCTGTAAAATTTTTAACACTTTCAAGCTCTACCTTGTCGCCAATTAGCAGCAATTGTCGCGAATTAGCAGCAAAACAGTAAAATTATGGCCTCATATTTCTTCATCATGAATCTCTGGCATTTTTTTTCATCTGCACAACTATATTTGACTTTGCTTTTTTGAAACTTCGAGTTCCTGAGGTTTTATCCTCTTTTATTCAATCAAAAATGTATGAAAAATTAGTGAAACCCTAATTTATAAGGATAGGGATAATATATAGGCATCAAAATTGCAAACCCTAATATGATTGCAACTGAATAGTTGAATTATACAATGAAGGTTCTGTAAAAATTTCAACAGTTTTAGGTTCTACCTTGCTGCCAAATGGTGGCGATTGCTTCCAATTGGCATGAAAACAATAATATTACGGCCTTTGATTTCTTTCTCATGAAAGACCGGCATTTCTTATTTAATCTACATAACTGTATTTGACTTTATTTCTCTGAAGCGTCATGTTTTTGTAGTTTCATCATGTTTTAGTCAATAAAAAGTGTACAATAAACTACATTAAATATAATTTACAAAGATATGGTCATACGTCGTTCGCTCACTCTTATTGCCGACAGTTGTTGATCCGTCTTCCGTTTTGGGCTAGTATTCCCGCCGAGGAGACCCACCCCGACCGTCGAAAGGATCCCTCTTTTCGTCAGCTGGTGTTTGCTTGCGGTATGGTCCAGTGAGCAGTCTCTTTCCAGAGACAACTGGGGTGCATCCAATCAGAGCTAGAGCAATTCATGGAAAGCGTCAGTCATTTGATTTGACAAACTAAGAGTCTAATCTTCTGGGGCCCCTGATCCTGTGATGTAGAATCCTTTTGGTTATAGAAAAAATAAGTTATCAAAAAGATGAAAATCCAATGATGGGATTTCTGATCCGATCCAATAAAAAAGAAAATTTGTCTATTCTTTTTTTTATTGGATAAAAAGATCTTCATCTCACTACGATGCCAAAACAGGGTGCAACAAACTGAAAGCCCTTCACCACTACAATGAAAAGTTTCTCCTAGATACATGGCTGGAATAACATACCCGGGCTCGGCTCAACATTCGTCAGAAAATAATCGAATCTAGGCTTTTTAATGACTTGGTCATTCAATCTTGTGAACTAATCGAGACCAAAATTGGATAAGGAGATACGAACGGAGAGGAATAACCAATCAATCAAAATTCTGATCGGGATTGATAGTGATATAGTCACACTGATACAGAATTTTTTTCAGGCGATTCTTCGAAAGAAGAGTCACACCGAATCAATACAAGAAGAGTAGAAGTCTATTTCTGATTTTGACTATTATACTATAAATATGGAACAAGGATCCACTTCACAAATTACTAGTGGGAGCCATGTTCAACCAAATCCAAATCCAGAAGTTGAAATGACTTATGATAATACTGAATTTATTTCAAATGATAGAGAAAGTTTTGTCAATAATTATAAGATATAAAGTCAAAAGATCAGAACCATACCAGTAGAAACAAGTCCCGTGGTTGGACTAGATGGAGGAGCTGTAGAAGTTTCCAAAAGCGCACCCGTCTCGCTATCTTGAGGTTGCGTCGTAGTATGCTCTGTAGACTCGGGAGCAAATAGATATGGGGTATTAGTAGCACTGGCAGACTCCACCAAAACGTCTTCTTCTGCCGGTGCTGTTGGCAGAGTCCAGAAGATCAATCGCAAACCGAACAGCCACCCCTTTGGTAATAACCATCGCTGGCAAGGTCTGCTCTACTGGTTTCTTTCTTTTTCAGGCTGGCTCGCCTCTTGATATCCGACGACATTTGGTAGATGGACTTCGGACACGAGTATTGTCATCCCTGATGATCAGGGGAGCATCTCCAGCGCCAGTGTTATCATCATCACCAGCATCATCATCATCAGAGTCGCCACCATCTGAGGGTTCAGCCTCCACATTAAGGAATTCATCCATTCTTTTCACCCTTACTCTCTTGGCCCCCTTCCGACAAGAGTAAAATGCTTCTATCTTCTTACAACAGCTATAGTCGATGGAGAAGCTGGGAACAACAACGTTGGCAATACTGTACCATATATAGAAGCTGAGTACCATGCTAAGAACTGGGGATTTTTGAGGTAGTATGAATTCAGACTCAGTCCCTCCATCTACGAAATGGAACCAACTCTGAGCTCCTTCGAAGCGGTTCCCTTCATACGCCAACTTCTTAATCAGATTCCCCATAGGGAGTTGCATATATCCGAATTGATGAGCTGTGATAAGCCCACAAACACTCTCCTAACTTTTTATCTGAGTCCCGCATATTAGAAGAGACGAACTTTCGAAGAAGCTTAATAATCATTTTTTTGAAAGCTTCGGCTAAACCATTAGTTGTAGGGTTGTATGGCGTTGACACGATATCTTTGATCCTGAATTTATCATAGAATCATGAAAAACCCAGGATGATAAATTGTGGCCCGTTATCATGGATAATTCTCTGAGAGACACCGAAGCGATAAATCACATGATG